>CP050224.2:45048745-45651728 GCA_012066045.3 Morus alba | reverse complement strand
GGTGGCGTCCGTGAAGCCTCCTATCGCATCGAGACTCCTCTCGTTTGGTTCACTTTACAAGATGTCTCTACATCTAGTGCAACCAATCACCATCTTTTGGTCACCTTAGATCCATTGCCTAGCTCCTATGGGAGATTACAATGATCTTTAGTCTAAGTGTTTAACCGACTAATCGACTCTAGAGGTTGTTATGAACTAACGATCCATCTAGGGATGGTCTCGCCTCACTACTTCCTTTTCGAGTCTTATCTTCTATAAGCAACCTGATGACTCCTTAGCGACATGTTTCATGGGTTTCTCCCATTGAAGTGAGGACCACTAAGGTGGTTCTTAACCTATCCACATGTCACGATCAGGCTAAAGTCGGAGACCTTGGGAACGTTTCAACGCAAACGACCCTCCCACTTAGCTTTTTGAAAAATGGATTTTGTTTTGAAATTAAGTCTAATTAATAATTCAACAAAATTATAACCCTTATAAATTTGTTGTATTTTATAACTCTTTATAAAATTTACCCATTGCATTTATTATTATAACAATTTATAATATTAAACTACAATGATGCATGAACATGCTTGCATGGCAATTTGATATTGGCATCTCTATATCCTATATGGCATGTTATAATGATGCGAGATTAAACAATAAATCATACATTTACAATTTAACCTCTCTATGGCTCATTTCTAATTACAACCCATAAAAACAAATGAAAATAATTACAATAATTTTTTCTTCATCTTGTCTTCTTGGCATCTTCTCAATTTTCTCTTTTCTCGATCCCGAAAAGTGAAAATAAAAAAAATATATATATATTTTTTTTGTTTGGGCTGGGCCGGGACAATCTGGGCCCACCTTCTCCTCATTTGGCCCCCGCCCGGGCGCAAAGATGGGCATGCCAGGCCAGGCAGGCCTTGCTCCCATTGCATGGGCCTTGCCCCACCGGCAAGGGCGGTGGCGGGCCTGTGGCCCTTGCAGGCAAGCTTGGTGGCGGGCCTGTGGCTCTTGCCTCAGGCAAGGGCCTGGCCGGGCCTGGCAAGGCAAGGGCCGTGGGCCGTGCTGTGGCAGGCCTGTGGCCTTGCTCGGCAAGGCCGTGGGGTGCCTGGGCGGGGCAGGCCCGTGGCCTGCACAGGCAAGGCCTGCGGCCTGGGGGGCCGTGGCTTTGGCCCTTGCCTGGGCAAGGCCATCGGCAGGCCTGCGGCTCCTGCCAGGGCAGGGAGGCTGCAGCCCGCTAGGGTTTCAGGAAACCCTAGCGCATACTAGGGTTTCCGAAACCCTAGTTCGCCATGACCAAAACCAGGGAAGGGTTTGGCGGCTGGGCTTGTGGCGGAGGCTGGGAGTCGTGCGGCGGCAGGCGACGGCGACGGCGGTGACGGCGGCGGCGGCGGGCGGCACAAAAAAAAAATATTTTCCGGAAATTTAAATTACAAAATTTCCTATGCCCTTTAATGGCTTACATTATTTTCTAAAGAAAAAACATAAACCACCAACATGGTGTAATTAAAAACCTAGAGCCAATCGATCGGGATCCAATCACATATTCAATCAAAACAATTTTGAATTCATCATATATTCATGCAAGATGCCAATATCAACACATATCATACATTCAATCGCATAAACATAAATCATGCATGATCAATAGCCCTTGGCTCGATACCAATTGTAGGATCTTATTGTGATTTATATATGAAAAATCATTTGAACAACAACAATATTGTAGGCGGAATTTCAAAAAAATTTTAACATATCCATTTAATTCATAATTAAACGTAAACCACAACGAGAGATGCATGCATGATATATGTTTATGGACAAAGGATTAGAAAAATCTCACATACCTTTGTGACGATTGAATTAATTGACCGCAAGGATCTTGTCTCACTATCTCACGTTCCAAGATGGAGAATTGCCGTGAAACAAGATCGTTGTTTATTGTCACGATCACACCAAGAACCACTCGTTGATTCAAGGCTATGTCTCTACAATTTTTAGGATGAGAGAGTGGGCTCTTTTTCAAAAACCTAAGGAAACTTTTTCCTTCTATTTTGTCTCTACAAAATCCGGCCACCCTAAGGAAAGTGTGATCTCTTTTCTTTTCTCCAAAAGACTCTCTCTCTAGGGTTTTCAATAATATCCTTATATAGGAGAAAATTCAAAAACTCAAACCCTAAATGGGATTTTCGAATTTCTCCTTAACCCTAGGATTGAAATCCAAAATCCCTACATGGCTTAGGGATTTTGAATTTCCTTCCCTATTTTGGAGCAAAATTGAAATCCCCTTAAGGCAAGGGATTTCCGAATTTTCCCAAAATAAAATCTCACTTTTCTCTTTCCTTTAGTTGCCAAATTAAAACCATGTTTAAATTTCATTTTGAATTTTAAATTAATCTCCATTAATTTCAAAATTCAAAACTCATTCTTTTTATTTTTCAATTATCAAATAAATGAAAAATAACACAATGAATTTAAACATAATTATCAGTTTCTATTTTTCCCATTTATTAGAGCTAGCCTTGAGACCGAATGGACCCACATGAACAAAGCTATGGAATTACAATATTGAATAACTCATCCTTATAAGTTATCGACATATTTAAATTCGACATCATCTAACTCCACTAAAAGTTCGATGCCGAATAATCTCTCGATTCATGTGCGCTAATTTTTCTTTTGGTGTTGATACAATTTATCACACGGTCCACAGTGTAAATGCATTATTATCCTTCAGTAAATATCGGTGATCGAATGGTGTATATAATATTACCGTTTTACCATTCTAATCATTATTTCCTCAACTCCTTTATATTTGTGAATAAGAAAGACAAACGTTAGTAAGATGTCTCGCACATGTTACGATGTCTTAATCAATGAATATCATCATTGAATACCAGGGCTGATTTATTTATTCACACACCCGTCAATAAAGCATGAGGTGATATTATTTTTACGAATTCCATATCTGTGAATCACATAACTCCAACTTAATATTGTCATGATCCCAATGACCGAGATGTCGTTCAATAATCGTGAACTAATCTCATTGGCGAATCAAAGATCATGAGATACTAAGTTGAGCTACGATTCACTTGAGGATTAAGATAATTATACAAATATACTTAAGTTGTGATGATTAGGTTTAGAGTTGTGTAAACGGTTTTACTCTAACCTAATCAATCACATGGTCTATTCAACATGTTGCGAGCATGTCTAGATCAACCACGTAGTCCAACTCCCATGCCCCGAGACCAGCATCACATGGTTCGATCTAACAGTCATAATCGGATTCGATTGCCCAATCAATCCTAAGACCGCGAATATCTATTTTTAAACTGTATCAGAAGAGTTTGTCCGGCAGGGTTCCCCTGACTCTTCTTTCGTTGGTAACAGTTTATGGACTAAGCAATATCATAAACACTCTTGAGTATGTGTCAAAACATAACTTTATCTTATTTTATAAAATCAGCAAAATAATAATGTCTTACATTTGTCATTT
This sequence comes from Morus alba, assembly GCA_012066045.3. Classification (NCBI taxonomy): domain Eukaryota; kingdom Viridiplantae; phylum Streptophyta; class Magnoliopsida; order Rosales; family Moraceae; genus Morus; species Morus alba. The sequence continues at coordinate 45,648,232 of CP050224.2, read as the reverse complement.
CATAAATAACAAATTACATCCCACTTTATGGACACATTTCCAACAAACTCCCACTTGGACTTAAAGTAGGTGTGTACAATCTCGCATGCCCAAACCTTCCAGATGCGTATCGAAGACTTTACAGATAAAGCCTTTGTAAACGGATCGCCAAGTTGTCATGTGTTGATATCTTTGTCACTTCAACATCGCCTCTTTGTACAATCTCACGGATGAGGTGGTATTTCCGCTCTATGTGCTTGGACCTTTTATGGCTTCTAGGCTCCTTAGAGTTTGCTACAGCCCCCTTGTTATCGTCTGAGCACCATGGGCCTATCGACTTCGGAACAACTTCCGGTGAAACAAGGAACTTTTAAGCCATACAGACCTCTTTCTTGACTTCACAAGCCACATATTCGGCCTCCATGGTGGAGTCAGCTATGCAAGTCTGCTTGATGCTCCTCCATACCATCGAACCTCCATTCAGGACAAACACCGATCACGAAGTGGATTTCTGGAATCCTTATCCGATTGGAAATCGGAATCGGTATATCCCATCATATTCAGGTCGGTACACAATATACAAGCATATAGTTCCTTGTTCTCCTAAGATACTTGAGGATATGCTTCCTGACAACCAGTCTGCTCGGGTCCAGGGGTTTGATGGAATCTACTCACCACGCCCTCTGCGTAGCATATATCAGGTGTCGGTGCAAAGCATCCATACATGAGGCTTCCCACGGCTGAAGCGTAAGGAACTCGGCTCATGTCTTCCTCTTCTTGAGGAGTCTTGGGAGACTGCTCCTTAGAGAGGGATACTCCATGTCGGAAGGGTAGATAACCCTTTTGGAGTTTTGCATAGCGAATCGGTCCATTACCTTATCGATGTAGGATGCTTGAGGCGGTGCCAATTGTTTGTTCTTCCGATCTCGAAAGATCTGAATTCCCAAAACATAGGCGACTTCTCCTAGATCCTTCATGTCAAACGCGCTGCGAGCCAGAGCTTAACCTCGATTAGTCTTCCTACATCATTCCCAATGAGTAGTATGTCATCTACATATAAGACTAAGAAAACCACTTTGCCTTCTTGTATCAGCTTATACACACAAGGCTCATCCATTGGTGAACAAAATCATAAGTTTTAACGGTCTCATCGAATCGATATTCCATGATCGGATGCTCGCTTGGTCCATAAATAGACTTACGCAATTCGCAAACCTTTTCTTCTAGACCCTTTTCAATGAATCCATCTGGTTGTGCCATGTAAATGCGCTCATCCAGATTGCCATTCGTAAAAGTTTGTCTTTACATCCATCCGCCAGATTTCATAATCTAAAGCAAAAGAACAATGGATAGAAGAATTCGGATGGATTTAAGCATGGCTACCGGAGAGAAGGTATCCTCATAGTCGATGCCTTCTTTTGGGTGTAGCCCTTGGCTACCAGCCTTGCTTTGAATGTCTCTACATTCCCATCCGGACCCTCTTCTTCTTGTAGATCCATTTACACCCTACGGGTTTTACCCTTCAGGAGGATCCACTAGAGTCCATACGCCATTTTTATACATCGATTGTATTTGGCGCCCATGGCTTCATGCCATAGGTTTGCTTGAGAACTTTCCATGGCCTGTAAGTAGGAGACAGGTTCGTCGATGTCTAAATCTGAGGCGCATATAATGCGTCTCCATAAGACATGTACCTATCGGGTTGTCTCACAACCCTCCCACTACGTCGAGGCTCCAATTGGTGTTAGTTCTTGTTGTGGTTCATCTGTTGTCGGTTCAGGAATAGATTGCGGATATGTTGCATGAACATTTTCACCAATCAATTCCTCAAGTACAAGCTTGCTTCTTGGCTTCATATTCTTTATAAAATCCTCTTCCGTAAAAGCGAGCATTCGTCTTTGGCGAATGTTTTACGATCGATAGGACTATAAAAGATATAGCCTTTTGTTCCTTTGGGATATCCTACAAATAGGCACAGATTCGAGCGACTAGTCAACTTGCCGGTCTTCTTTCTAAGCACATGTGCCGGACAACCCCATATTCCGGGTGTGGCCAAGAGATGACTTCTTGCCACTCCATCTTTCATATGGAGTTCAGTGCGCCTTAGATGGAACTTGGTTCGAGAATGTATGTTTGTTTCCAAGGCATATCCCCAAAAGGAATCTGGAAGAGATGAGTAACTCATCATTGATCTAACCATGTCTAATAGAGTTCGATTCCTTCTCTCGGACCGCCATTCTCACCGAGGAGTACTGGCGCGGTCGGTTGAGAAAATATACCTTCTTCCTTAAGAAAGTCTTCGAACTCTCCCAGCAAGTATTCAACACCACGATTAGATCGTAGTGTTTTGATCTGTTTGTCTAATTGCTTTTCAACCAAGGCCTTGAACTCTTTGAACTTTTCAAAGGTTTCAGACTTTTGACGCATTAGATAAATATGACCAAAACGAGAATAGTCCTCAGTGAAGGTTATGAAATATTCATATCCTCCTCTTGCTTGGATATTGAATGGCCGACATACATCACTATGTACGAGTTCTAGGCATTCATCAGCTCTATTACCCTTTGCTGAAAAAGGGTCTCTTGGTCATTTCTCCTTCTATGCAGGATTCACATGTAGGTAGTGAGCCTACACTTAAGGTTTGTAAGGGACCATCTCTTACCAACCTTTTAATCCTGTCAAGGCTAATATGTCCAAGACGTAGATGCCATTTTTAGGTTTGATCAATTGAGTCTAACCTCAATCTCTTACTTTCTCTCATTGAATCATCATTCAATTCAATTATCGCAAATCGTTGGAATATTTGGTTTAATGTAGAACAGATTGTTTATCATATTTGTAGAAGTAATCATGAAGCCATTCTTTAGAATCTGAATAACATCATTATTAAAATCCAAAGAATATCCTTGCTCAATCAAACGAGCCCACGAAATAAGGTTTTCCCAAAAACCGGGACATAATAAACATTGTTCAAAACAATAAAACTGTTCTCAAAAATTAATTTAATACTTCCAACAATTTGTTCTCGATATCGATGCTCCATTCCCCAGCGGAAGTTGAACTCATCCTTGCTAAGCCTTTTGTTTTCCCGAACCCCGCAGAGAACAACAAACATGATTAGTGGCTCCGAGTCTACAATCCAAGAAAAAGTAGAGTCGACCACAAAACAGGCTTGGTAACAAGCAATGTACCTTTAGCTTTGACCTCTTTGAGGTATGTAGGACGATTGCGTTTCGGTGGCGGACATTCCATAATGGTGACATTTGTCAATACTCTTGTCTACCTTTGCAGCGTTCTTGCCTTTCGCATGACCGGCTTCTTCTTGTTACTGCGGGCTTTCTTCTGTTTCTTGACACAGAGGTGGAAGGCTTTGCTTCAACAAGGTTAGCCTCTCCGTTCCTCTTTTTGCCTTTAAGCGAGAAGAGTTTCCAGTTTGAAGCTCCTTCATGAGTTCCGGGAGTGAATAACTCAACTTATTCATAGAGTAGTTGAGTTTGAAGTTGTCAAACATCTCCGGGAGAGTCTCTAGGATCATATCCACTTGAGTTTCTCCATCTATTTCAGCTCCCATGAGCTCCATCTCATTCAGGTGACTTATGATCAATAGCATATGGTCCCGAGCAGGGAGTGCCGGATTTCATCCGGCAGTTCATGAAGTTGCGACCGCAGCTTGCTTGGCTTGACGGCCCTGGCTGGCTTCCGAACATTTCGGAGATGTTGTAGATCATATCTGCAGCCGTCAAGATGTTCCGATGTTGTTGTTGCAACACATTGCTAATTGATGCTAAGATATAGCACCTAGCAATCTCATCGAACGCATCCAAGCGGTGTATGCGTCTCGCTCTTCTTGAGTCGAATCATCATTCGCTCAAGAGGACAGGGGTAGTGAGCACATGCTTGTGCTTGTCTACCGTCAACACGATATCGAGGTTACGTTTCCAGTCAACGTAATTTTCACCCACTAGTTTGTTTGTACTAAGAATTTGCGCGATCGGGGATAAAGACATAATTCTTTGAAAAATAAAATAAAAGCGGTGTTGATAATTTGCTTATATTTAAGAGAAGTATGATGCATGAATGCAAATACTTAAACATAAATAAAATCCTTAAAAAATGTTTCATCTATGGTGTTGCGATCATAAACGGCAACACGTCCCACCTAGGGGTGGCGTCCGTGAAGCCTCCTATCGCATCGAGACTCCTCTCGTTTGGTTCACTTTACAAGATGTCTCTACATCTAGTGCAACCAATCACCATCTTTTGGTCACCTTAGATCCATTGCCTAGCTCCTATGGGAGATTACAATGATCTTTAGTCTAAGTGTTTAACCGACTAATCGACTCTAGAGGTTGTTATGAACTAACGATCCATCTAGGGATGGTCTCGCCTCACTACTTCCTTTTCGAGTCTTATCTTCTATAAGCAACCTGATGACTCCTTAGCGACATGTTTCATGGGTTTCTCCCATTGAAGTGAGGACCACTAAGGTGGTTCTTAACCTATCCACATGTCACGATCGGGGCTAAAGTCGGAGACCTTGGGAACGTTTCAACGCAAAACGACCCTCCCACTTAGCTTTTTGAAAAATGGATTTTGTTTTGAAATTAAGTCCAATTAATAATTCAACAAAATTATAACCCTTATAAATTTGTTGTATTTTATAACTCTTTATAAAATTTACCCATTGCATTTATTATTATAACAATTTATAATATTAAACTACAATGATGCATGAACATGCTTGCATGGCAATTTGATATTGGCATCTCTATATCCTATATGGCATGTTATAATGATGCGAGATTAAACAATAAATCATACATTTACAATTTAACCTCTCTATGGCTCATTTCTAATTACAACCCATAAAAACAAATGAAAATAATTACAATAATTTTCTTCATCTTGTCTTCTTGGCATCTTCTCAATTTTCTCTTTTCTCGATCCACGAAAGTGAAAATAAAAAATATATATATATTTTTTTTTTGTTTGGGCTGGGCCGGGACAATCTGGGCCCACCTTCTCCCTGGGCAGGCGGCCACACTGGCAAAGATGTTTTGTGCCAGGCAGGCCTTGCTCCCATTGCATGGGGCATGGCCCTTGCAGGCAAGGCCGGTGGCGGAGCCTGTGGCCTTGCCTGCAGGCAAGGCCGGTGGCGGGCACTGTGGCTCTTGCACAGGCAGAGCTTGTGGCCGGGGGCTCTGGCCCGGGCAAGGCACAATGGCCTGTGCCTGGGCGGGGCCTGTGGCCCTCGGCAAGGCAAAACGTGGCCGTGCCTGGGCAGGGCCTGCCGGCCCTTTGGCCCCTGCCTGGGGCCGTGGCCCTGCCTGGGCAAGGCCATCGCGAGGGCCTGCGGCTCACACTGGCGGGGCTGCAGGAGCTAGGTTTCAGGAAACCTAAGCGCATACTAGGGTTTCGAAACCCTAGTTCGCCTGACCAAAACCAGGGAAGGGTTTGGCGGCTGGGCTTGTGGCGGAGGCTGGGAGTCGTGCGGCGGCAGGCGACGGCGACGGCGGTGACGGCGGCGGCACAAAAAAAAATATTTTCCGGAAATTTAAATTACAAAATTTCCTATGCCCTTTAATGGCTTACATTATTTTCTAAAGAAAAAACATAAACCACCAACATGGTGTAATTAAAAACCTAGAGCCAATCGATCGGGATCCAATCACATATTCAATCAAAACAATTTTGAATTCATCATATATTCATGCAAGATGCCAATATCAACACATATCATACATTCAATCGCATAAACATAAATCATGCATGATCAATAGCCCTTGGCTCGATACCAATTGTAGGATCTTATTGTGATTTATATATGAAAAATCATTTGAACAACAACAATATTGTAGGCGGAATTTCAAAAATTTTATCATATCCATTTAATTCATAATTAAACGTAAACCACAACGAGAGATGCATGCATGATATATGTTTATGGACAAAGGATTAGAAAAATCTCACATACCTTTGTGACGATTGAATTAATTGACCATAAGGATCTTGTCTCACTATCTCACGTTCCAAGATGGAGAATTGCCGTGAAACAAGATCGTTGTTTATTGTCACGATCACACCAAGAACCACTCGTTGATTCAAGGCTATGTCTCTACAATTTTTAGGATGAGAGAGTGGGCTCTTTTCAAAAAACCTAAGGAAACTTTTTCCTTCTATTTTGTCTCTACAAAATCCGCCACCCTAAGGAAAGTGTGATCTCTTTTTCTTTTCTCCAAAAGACTCTCTCTCTAGGGTTTTCAATAATATCCTTATATAGGAGAAAATTCAAAAACTCAAACCCTAAATGGGATTTTCGAATTTCTCCTTAACCCTAGGATTGAAATCCGAAAATCCCTACATGGCTTAGGGATTTCGAATTTCCTTCCCTATTTTGGACAAAATTCAAATCCCCTTAAGGCAAGGGATTTCGAATTTTCCCAAAATAAAATCTCACTTTTCTCTTTCCTTTAGTTGCCAAATTAAAACCATGTTTAAATTTCATTTTGAATTTTAAATTAATCTCCATTAATTTCAAAATTCAAAACTCATTCTTTTTATTTTTCAATTATCAAATAAATGAAAAATAACACAATGAATTTAAACATAATTATCGGGTTTCTATTTTTCCCATTTATTAGAGCTAGCCTTGAGACCGAATGGACCCACATGAACAAAGCTATGGAATTACAATATTCGAATAACTCATCCTTATAAGTTATCGACATATTTAATTCCGACATCGTACAACTCCACTAAAAGTTCGATGCCGAATAATCTCTCGATTCATGTGCGCTAATTTTTCTTTTGGTGTTGATACAATTTATCACACGGTCCACAGTGTAAATGCATTATTATCCTTCGTAAATATCAGTGATCAGAATGGTGTATATAATATTACCGTTTTACCATTCTAATCATTATTTCCTCAACTCCTTTATATGACTGTGAATAAGAAAGACAAACGTTCGTAAGATGTCTCGCACATGTTACGATGTCTTAATCAATGAATATCATCATTGAATACCGGGCCTGATTTATTTATTCACACACCGTCAATAAAGCATGAGGTGATATTATTTTTACGAATTCCATATCTGTGAATCACATAACTCCAACTTAATATTGTCATGATCCCAATGACCGAGATGTCGTTCAATAAGCGTGAACTAATCTCATTGGCGAATCAAAGATCATGAGATACTAAGTTGAGCTACGATTCACTTGAGGATTAAGATAATTATACAAATATACTTAAGTTGTGATGATTAGGTTTAGAGTTGTGTAAAGCGGTTTTACTCTAACCTAATCAATCACATGGTCTATTCAACATGTTGCGAGCATGTCTAGATCAACCACAGAGTCCAACTCCCATGCCCCGAGACCCAACATCACATGGTTCGATCTAGCAGTCATAATCGGATTCGATTGCCCAATCAATCCTAAGACTGCGAATATCTATTTTAAACTGTATCCGAAGAGTTTGTCCGGCAGGGTTCCCCTGACTCTTCTTTCGTTGGTAACAGTTTATGGACTAAGCAATATCATAAACACTCTTGAGTATGTGTCAAAACATAACTTTATCTTATTTTATAAAATCAGCAAAATAATAATGTCTTACATTTGTCATTTCATAAATAACAAATTACATCCCACTTTATGGACACATTTCCAGCACCTACAACACCCTTAGAGTTGTGGTGCGGTCGAAAACCTAGTTTGAGACACGTGCGCATATGCTGAAGGGAAAGACTGGGAAGTTGGAACCCAAGTCAGAAGTATGTATATTTGTAGGATATCCCGATGGGACAAAGGGAGGTTTCTTTTATAGTCCTAAAGATCAAAAGGTGTTTGTATCGACAAATGCCACATTTACGGAGCATGACTATATGATAGATTTCAAGCCCGAAGTAAGATAGTATTAGAAGAGTTACTTTACGATGAGATCGGACCACAATCGACAAGAGTTGTCGGACCACCAGAGAAAAGATCACAGTTCCTAATCGGACTCCAGCGCACTCGTCAGAGTGGGAGGGTAAGCACGTTACCCGACCGCTATCTGAGGAAGCCCAAATCGTCACCGCCGATGACGGTAAGGAGGATCCATCGACCTTTAAGGATGTGATGGATGATTCTGATAAGGAAGAATGGCAAGCGACTATGAAACTCGAGATGGAGTCTATGCACTCTAACTCGGCCCCGGCAACTTGTAGATCTACCCCAAGGGTAAAACCCATTGGATGCAAGTGGATCTTCAAGAGAAAGAGAGGAGCGGATGGAAAAGTAGAGACTTTTAAAGCAAGGCTAGTGGCTTAGGGTTACACCCAAAAGGAGAGAGTTGACTATGAGGAAACTTTCTCGCCGGTAGCCATGCTTAAGTCCATGCGGATACTCCTGGCCATTGCAGCATATTTTGACTATGAGATATGGTAGATGAACGTCAAGACAGCTTTTCTGAATGGCTATCTTGATGAAACCATCTATATGGATCAGCCAGAGGGTTACATAGAGGAAGGCCAACAGCAGAAAGTCTGCAAACTGCAAAGGTCCATTTATGGACTGAAGCAGGCTTCTAGATCATGGAACATCAGGTTTGATGAGGCTATAAAGTCTTATGGATTTGATCAAAACATTGATGAACCATGCGTCTACAAGTATAAGAAAGAAGAGAAAGTGGTCTTCTTAATTCTTTACGTCGATGACATCCTACTCATAGGGAATGATGTGGGAATGATGACAGATGTAAAGGAGTGGTTAGCCAGCCAATTCCAAATGAAAGATTTAGGAGAGGCAAGCTATGTTCTTGGGATCAAGATTATTCGAGATCGCAAGAAAAAGCTTTTGGCGTTATCACAAGCATCTTATATAGACAAAGTGTTGTCTAGGTATTCGATGCAAAACTCCAAGAAAGGGAATTTGCCTTCTAGGCATGGTATTCATCTTTCTAAGGAGCAATGTCCAAAGACCGCAGCAGGAAGAAGATATGAGAAGGTATCCCTACGCTTCGGCCGTGGGAAGCCTTATGTATGCCGTGGGAGTAGTCAGTCGCTACCAGTCCAACCCAGGATTTGATCATTGGGTTGCAGTGAAGTGTATTCTCAAGTATCTTAGGAGAACGAGAAACTATATGTTAGTATATTCCGGAGAAGATCTGTCTCTCACCGGATACACAGTATTCTCGATTTCCAATCGATAGAGATAGTCGACTGGTCGACATCCGGATCTGTGTTCACTCTTAATGGAGGAGCCGTGGTATGGAGAAGTATAAAGCAAAAGTGTGTTGCAGACTCTACCATGGAAGCTGAATATGTTGCAGCTTGTGAAGCCGCAAATGAAGCTACATGGCTCAGGAAGTTCTTAACCAATCTAGAAGTTGTTCCAGATATGGATAAGCCAATTAAGCTCTACTGTGACAACAGTGGAGCGGTGGCTAATTCAAAAGAACCTAGAAGCCATAAGAGTGCGAAACATATAGAAAGGAAATATCACCTGATCAGAGACATTGTGAATAGAGGCGATGTAGCGGCTCAAGATCGCGTCGAGAGGACAACCTTTGTCGACCCATTCACCAAGACATTGCCATTGAATGTTTTTGATCGGCACTTAGATGGATTTGGGATTAGAAACATGACACACCTACTTTAGGACAAGTGGGAGATTGTTGGGAATAGTGTCATGAAAGCATGAGATGTAAAAGGATATTTATTATTTATTTAATAAAATAGTTTATTCATCATTTTATGTGCATATATTTATGAATATTTTATGAATATCAAATAAAATTCCTTGATTATTTATGTAACCTTAAACATAGTATATAAGTGTTATATACAAGAGGATAATGTTTAAGGATAATAATCAAAAAGTAATCGTTTCATAATGAATTTAATTAAAGTTTGGAATCTTTAATTAAAACATTATTAATACATGTCATTCCCATTTAGAATGGAACAATGTTATCCGCACTGTTAATATGGTGAGATATTGATTGAGTGTATTTCGCATAATGAGATTATGTGGAACATGGACGCAGACACAATATGAATTTCTAATAATTTCCGTTAAGCATAGAAATTCTAATTGAGTCTACTGATGGTCATATATAGAATGATCTTAATCCTGAGTTCTTAACAAACTCCTATTTATGGATTTATGTCTTTTGATTTACTTGGTACGGATTCCGAGACCCTGAATCCTATTCCTTGTATTTTGGAGACATAATGAAATAGGTAGCTGGGAATGTTATTATACGAGATGGAATCCATTCCTTCTTGAGAAAGAAGATAGATAAATAATTCTCTTGAGTGTTGATTCGATACTTGGATTAGTAAGAGCGCCGGTTCATGAATGTGTTTTATGAATCACTATCCATTAGAAAATCAATGGTACTCAAGGATAAAGATGTAATTAGAGAGGTTAACGGATTTTACCCGACTCTAATTATGAATTATTTATGGAGGATCGATCTATATGCAATGACTATATCAAATGGACACTTCACGTTTATAAGTAATTAATGTCTATAATTCCGAGAGTGCAATTCCAAGTTTATAGTGGAGTAACTATTGGAATTAATAGAATTAATTAATTAATTAATTATTAATTTTATTGGAGCTCAGAATTATATATTCATTAGTCCCCGCGTCATCCTTGTAATTCTACCAGACACAAAGGGCAAAATGGAAATTTTAGAATTACGGAATTCTAAAATTAAATACTCGAAGAATAATTAATTGTGAATTAATTATTATTTAAATAATGAGATTATTTAAATTTGAATTTTAACATATCTAGATTTATCCATTTAAACTTATTTGATAAGTTGTTCAATTTAGCATTCAAATTAATTTAAGTTTGACTTAAATTCGAATTTGAATCTGAATTAAAATTGGACTACTGGATAAAGGATAAAATATCTTCTCCTTCCCTATCTTATCTAGGCGCCACACACAGGGATAAAACCCTAGTGTGTGGCCGCCACCTAAGGGATAAAGGGAAGGATTTTTGTTCCAAATTCAAAATTGGAGATAAGGATTTGATCCTATTTTGAAGTTTGACTTCTTCTCTTTAAATATGAGATAAATGAAAAATTGTAGGACAATTTTTGAAACACTTTCAGCCCTAGAGAAAGTGTGTGGCCGAAATTCTCATATATAAAAAAAAAGAGAGTGAAAATTTTTCTCTCAAAAATTCCACATCGTGCATGCGTTGGTGTTTGTGGAAATTCGAGTGTTTTAGAAACCGTTTTGTCTCACGTGTGCTCACACACACGCTCACGTGGAATCAAGGAATTGACGTGGAAGACTTTGGTGTTCTAAACACAAGAGCTTGGATCTAGGACTGTTCGTGGTCAAAGAAAATCAAGATATCATCCGAGTCGGCTACAAGGTATTTTTCCGGTTGATCCTTGAATCTTATAAATTAATGAGATTAATTTATTGGTGCATAAATTAATATAATCTATAGAGTATCTCAAAAGTTTTATGAAAATTTTTGTTATACACGATCCGCCTTTCCGTTGCGTTTTCGCCGCCGAATTCGATTCGGCAACCAACAGAATGCATATGAGGAAATAGAGGAGGAAGATATTACAAATGCGGCATTGGAGGTTGAACAGGTTGATGATGAGTCTCAAGCATTACTAAGAGAGACCGACCAAGTCATTGTTTGTCAAAGAAGACCATTCGAGTCCTTTGGAGTTATCTAAGAGGAGTTCAAAGCCTCCTAGATCATCAATTGAAGAACGACTGGTGCTGGAATTGAATCCATTACCAAATTACTTGAAATATGCTTATTTGGGTGAAGAAAGTACCTTGCCAGTAATCATATCATCCACATTGGATGAGGAACAGGAGGATAGGTTGCTTGAAGTGCTTAGAAAGCATAAAAAGGCTATGGGATGGTCAATAGCTGATATAAAAGGGATCAGCCCTTCTCTATGTATGCACAAAATTCTGTTAGAAGATTGCTGCAGCAACTCAGTTGAGCAGCAGCTGAGATTGAACCCCATCATGAAGGATGTGGTGAAGAAGGAAATCATAAAGTGGCTGGATGCAGGGATAATATACCCAATTTCAGATAGCTCCTGGGTCAGTCCTGTCCAATGCATGCCAAAGAAAGGAGGAGTGACAGTGGTGGCCAATGACAACAATGAATTGATACCCACTAGAACAGTGACTGGATGGAGGGTATGTGTTGACTATAGAAAGCTCAATGCCGCCACTAGAAAGGATCAGTTCCCACTGCCATTTATTGATCAAATGTTGGATACACTCGCTAGGAAGGAGTTTTATTGTTTCTTGGACGGATACTCAGGCTATAACCAGATTGCTGAAGCACCAAAGGACCAAGGTAAGACAACCTTCACTTGTCCATATGGAACTTTCGCTTTCCGAAGAATGCCATTTGATTTGTGTAATGCTCTAGTGACATTCCAGAGATGCATGACGAAAATTTTCACTGACATGGTAGAAAAAACTTTGGAGGTGTTTATGGATGATTTTTCAATTTTGGGTGATTCTTTTGGTGATTGCTTGAAAAATTTAGCTATGGTGCTTCATGTTGGTTGCCGAATCGAATTCGGCGGCGGAAACGCAGCGGAATAGCGGATCGTGTATAACAAAAATTTTCATAAAACTTTTGAGATACTCTATAGATTATATTAATTTATGCACCAATAAATTAATCTCATTAATTTATAAGATTCAAGGATCAACCTAAAAAAAAATACCTTGTAGCCGACTCGGATGATATCTTGATTTTCTTTGACCACGAACAGTCCTAGCTCCAAGCTTTTGTGTTTAGAACACCAAAGTCTTCCACGTCAATTCCTTGATTCCACGTAGAGCGTGTGTGTGAGCACACGTGAGACAAAACGGTTTCTAAAACACTCGAATTTCCACAAACACCAACGCATGCACGATGTGGAATTTTTGGAGAGAAAAATTTTCACTATCTTTTTTGCTATATGAGAATTCCGGCCACTCTCTTTCTCTAGGGCTGAAAGTGTTTCAAAAATTGTATCACAATTTTTCATTTATCTCATATTTAAAGAGAAGAAGTCAAACTTCAAAATAGGATCAAATCCTTATCTTCAATTTTGAATTTGGAACAAAAAATCCCTTCCCTTTATCCCTTAGGTGGCCGGCCACCCTAGGGTTTTATCCCTTTGTGTGTGGCACCTAAATAAGATAAGGAAGGAAGATATTTTATCCATTATCCAAGTAGTTCAATTTTAATTCAGATTCAAATTAATTTAAGTCAAACTTAAATTAATTTGAATTCTAAATTAAACAACTTATCAAATAAGTTTAAATGGATAAATCTAGATATGTTCAAATTCAAATTTAAATAATCTCATTATTTAAATAATAATTAATTCTCAATTAATTATTCTTGAGTATTTAATTTTAGAATTCGTAATTTAAAATTCCCATTTTGCCCTTTGTGTCCGGTAGAATTACAAGGACGACGCTGGGAACTAATGGACCTATAATTTTGAGCTCCAATAAAATTAATAATTAATTAAACACTTTAATTAATTAATTAATTCTATTAATTCCAATAGTTACTCCACTATAAACTTGGAATTGCACTCTCGTAATTATAGACATTAATTACTTATAAACCGTGAAGTGTCCATTTGATATAGTCATTGCATATAGATCGATCCTCCATAAATAATTCATAATTAGAGTCAGGTAGAATCCATTAACCTCTCTAATTACATCTTTATCCTTGAGTACCATTGATTCTCTAATGGATAGTGATTCATAAAACACATTCATGAACCAGAGCGCTCTTACTAATCCAAGTACCGAATCAACACTCAAGAGAATTATTTATCTGCTTCTCTCTCAAGAAGGAATGGATTCCATCTCGTATAATAACATTCCCAGCTACCTATTTCATTATGTCTCCAAAATACAAGGAATAGGATTCAGGGGTCTCGAACTGCATCGAGTAAATCAAAAGACATAAATCCATAAATAGGAGTTTGTTAAGAACTCGGGATTAAGATCATTCTATATATGACCATCGGTAGACTCAATTAGAATTTCTATGCTTAACGGAAATTATTAGAAATTCATATTGTGTGTCTGTGTCCATGTTCCATATAATCTCATTATGCGAAATACACTCATTCAATATCTCGCCATATTAATAAAGGCGGATAACACTGTTCCATTCTAAATGGGAATGACATGTATTAATAATGTTTTAATTAAAGATTCCGAACTTTGATTAAATTCATTATGAACAGTTACTTTTGATTATTATCCTTAAACATTATCCTCTTGTATATAACACTTATATACCATGTTTAAGGTTACATAAATAATCAAGGAATTTTATTTGATATTCATAAAATATTCATAAATATATGCACATAAAATGATGAATAAACTATTTTATTAAATAAATAATAAATATCCTTTTACATCTCATGCTTTCAGGACACTATTCCCAACACTTCAGAGGTGTGAAGAAACCAATTTGGTCCTCAATTAGGAAAAATACCATTTTATGGTGACAGAGGGGATTGTTTTGGGCCATAAAGTTTCACAAAAAGGCATTGAAGTGGATAGAGCAAAGATAGAAGTCATTGAGAAACTACCTCCTCCTAGCTCTGTCAAGGGAATTTGGAGTTTCTTGGGGTATGCCGGTTTTTATAGATGATTTATCAAGGATTTCTCTAAAGTCTCCAAGCCATTATGTCTTCTTTTGGAGCAAAACAGGCCATTTGACTTTAATGAAGACTGTCAACGGGCATTTTTTGAATTGAAGAAAACTCTTGTAACAACTCCTGTCATCATTGCACCGGATTGGGCACTTCCATTTGAGTTGATGTGCGACGCCAGTGATCATGCAGTAGGGGCAGTGCTCGGCCAACAAAAAGGGAAGTTGTTTCACTCTATTTACTATGCTAGTAGAACACTCACTGATGCCCAATTGAACTACACCACTACAGAGAAAGAACTATTGGCTGTGGTATTTGCCTTTGACAAGTTTTGATCCTATCTCATGGGAACAAAGGTGGTTTTTACAGACCATTCAACCATCAAGTACCTCATCTCGAAGAAAGATGCCAAACCAAGATTAATTCGGTGGATCTTATTGCTTCAAGAATTTGATCTTGAAATCAAGGATAAGAAAGGAACAGAAAATCAAGTGGCAGACCATTTTTCTGTTGGAAATGTGTCCATAAAGTGGGATGTAATTTGTTATTTATGAAATGACAAATGTCAGACATTATTGTTTTTTTTTTGCTGATTTTATAAAATGAAATAAAGTTATGTTTTGACACATACTCAAGAGTGTTAGTGATATTGCTTAGTCCATAAATTGTTACCAATGAAAGAAGAGTCAGGGGAACCCTGTCGGACAAACTCTTCTGATACAGTTTAAAATAGATATTTGCAGTCTTAGGATTGATTGGGCAATCGAATCCGATTATGACAAGTTAGATCGAACCATGTGATCTTTGGTCTCGGGGCATGGGAGTTGGACTCGTGGTTGATCTAGACATGCTCGCAACATGTTGAATAGACCATGTGACTGATTAGGTTAGAGTAAAAACCATTTACACTACTCTAAACCTAATCATCACAACTTAAGTATATTTGTATAATTATCTTAATCCTGAAGTGGATGCATAGCTCAACTTAGTATCTCATGATCTTTGATTCACCAATGAGATTAGTTCATAGTTATTGAACAACATCTCGGTCATTGGGATCATGATATTATTGACTTGGAGTTATGTGATTCATAGATATGGAATTCGTAAGTAATAATATCACCTCATGCTTTATTGACGGGTGTGTGAATAAATAAACCAGGCCTGGTATTCAATGATGATATTCATTGATTAAGACATCGTGACATGTGCGAGACATCTTATGAACATGTGTCTTTCTTATTCACAGTCATATAAAGGAGTTGAGGAAATAACGATTGGAATGGTAAAACGATAATATTATATACCATTCTAATCACTGATATTTACGAAGGATAATAATGCATTTACATTGTGGACCGTGTGATAAATTGTATCAAGACCATTAGAAAAAATAGCACACATGAATCGAGAGATTATTCGGCATCAAACTTTTAGTGGAGTTGTGCGATGTCAGAATTAAATATGTCGATAACTTATCGGGATAAGTTAGTCGAATATTGTAATTCCATAGCTTTGTTCATGTGGGCCCATTCGGTCTCAAGGCTAGCTCTGATAAATGGGAAAACATAAACTGATGTTTTGTTATATAATTATGTTTAAATTCATTATGTTATTTTTCATTTATTTGATAATTGAAAAATAAAAGGAATGAGTTTTGAATTTCGAAATTAATAGAGATTAATTTAAAATTCAAAATAAAATTTAAACATGATTTTATTTGGCAACTAAAGGAGAGAGAAATTTGATATATTATTTTGGGAAAATTCGGAAATCCCTAGCCATAAGGGGATTTCGAATTTTGCTCCAAAATGGGAAGGAAAATTCGGAAATCCCTAGCCATGTAGGGATTTTCGGATTTTAATCCAAGGGTGAAGGGGAAATTCGAAAATCCCATCTAGGGTTTGAGTTTTTGAATTTCCTCCTATATAAGGATATTTTATTGAAAACCCTAGAGAGCTTTTTTGGGAAGAAAAATATATCACACACTTTTCTCCTAGGGTGGCCGGATTTTAGAGACATAATAGAAGGAAATTTGTTTCCTTAGGTTTTTGGAAAAGAGCCCACTCTCTCATCCCAAATACCATAGAGTCATAGCCTTGAATCAACAAGTGGTTTTTGGTGTGATCGTGTCGATAAATCAACGATCTTGTTTCACGGCAATTCTCCATCTCGGAACGTGAGATAGTGAGGCAAGATCCTTGCGGTCATTTATTTCAATCGTCACAAAGGTATGTGTATTATTCTAATCCTTTGTCTATAAACATATATCATGCATGCATCTCTCGTTGTGGTTTACGTTTAATTTAGAATTAAATGGATATGATAAAATTTTTTGAAATTCCGCCTACAATATTGTTGTTGTTCAAATGATTTTTCATCTATAAATCACAACAAGATCCTACATTTTCTAGACTTGAGCAAGGAAATGGGGCTGAGTCACATATTCCTATTCATGAGAAATTCCCCGATGAGCAGCTCCTTGTAGTGCAACAAGCCTCTTTGCCATGGTGTGCAGATTTAGCAAATTATTTGGCAAGTGGCAAGGCACCTCCTGACATGAACAGACAGCAGATGAAGCGATTTCTGCATGAGATGAAGTCTTACTCTTGGGATGAAGGGTCAAGAACTGCGACCAAGGTATTGCAATCCGGGTATTTTTGGCCTACACTTTTTAAGGATGCTTATGAATTTGTTAAGGCGTGTGATAGGTGTCAGCGTGTCAGAAATATTTCACAGCGTCATGAAATGCCTTTAACTAATATCTTGGAGGTCGAGTTGTTCGATGTATGGGGAATCAATTTTATGGGTCCCTTCCCACCTTCATTTGGCAACCCATACATATTGGTGGCAGTTGATTATGTGTCAAAATGGGTTGAGGCATTGGCATTCCCCACAAATGATTCAAAGGTAGTGATCAAATTCTTGTATAAGAACATCTTCACTCGCTTTGGGACTCCACGAGCCATAATAAGTAATGAAGGGACTCATTTTGGGAGCAAGCAAAATTCTGGAAATTAAGGGAATTACGTGGTCAAACATAAGGTCGCTACAGCCTATCACCCCCAAACAAGTGGTCAAGCAGAGATTTCTAACAGAGAAATTAAGGGAATTCTGGAAAAGGTCGTGAACCCGAACTGAAAGGATTGGTCATTGCGACTGGACGACGCACTCTGGGCCTACAGGACAGCCTTCAAAACGCCTCTGGGAATGTCTCCTTACCGTCTCATTTTTGGCAAGGCGTGTCATTTGCCACTAGAATTGGAGTACAAAGATTATTGGGCAACAAGAAAGCTCAACATGGATCTACAAGCTTCCGGGCAAGCAAGGTTGCTGCAGTTAGATGAGTTGGAAGAGATGCGGATGTTTTCGTATGAGAACGCAAAGTTGTACAAAGAGAAGACTAAAAGATGGCATGACATGAGGATAAAACCAAGAGTATTTGAGCCAGGACAACAGGTGCTGTTATATAATTCGAGGCTGAAATTGTTCCAAGGCAAACTCAAATCCAGATGGTCGGGACCATTCGCAGTTGCTACTGTTTTTCCACATGGAGCTGTGGAATTACAAGAGGAGAAATCAGGGAGGAAGTTCTTGGTAAACCGACAGCGAATCAAGCATTATTGGGGAGGACCTATGGAACGTTCCAAGACCTCTATCACATTGAGTGATAACTGAAAGAACGATAGACGTTAGGCTAAAGACATAAATACAAGCGCTAATGGGAGGCGACCCAAAGTTTCTATTTTTCTTTATTTCCTTTCATTTTGATGCTTTCTTTTTAGTTTTAAGTTTTCTTCTTCTATTTCATTATCCATTTTATTTTCATTTTGAGTTTCAAGTAGATCGCTGACTTAGTTATTAAGTGGCAGGGCAGTTTTTATCACGGGTGGCTGATTATTCATCAGGAGTTAAATTGCTGTGGACTGCTATAGAAGTTGAGGGGCATACAGAAAAAGCAGTTAGATCAGGTCAGAAAAATGGGAACAAGATTTTACTGAAGCATCGGGTAGCATCGTGTAGCATTGCTTCCCCTCGCGAGAAGCTAATTTGGTTCTAAAGGGTTTAAATGGGATGGCGTCGTTTTAGCGGAGGTGAGAGGAGATTGCCAGCCATCTAAAACAGTGGCGTTTTGGTAATAGCATGAGCATATTGCCAACCATTGAAAACGGTGGCGTTTTGGCCAAATTTAACACCCCCCCAAATTTACAAACCCCCAATTTGAACCCCCCCCTTTCAAAACATCTTCTTCCCTATCTCCCCTGCCCTAGCAAATTTCCCACTCAGTTTCTGCCCTAGAACTGCCGCCAGCCTTTTCCCCGTTTGTCACGAGACCCCTCAAGCTCTTTCATTTGCTTGAGCCATGGGAAAGAAAAGTGCAGCAAAGAGGTCGTTCTCCTCCAACCAAAATGACTCCGCCATGGGCAAGACTCATGCCGCCAACAATCCGTCCTCTTCCGCTCGGAGTGCCCCAGAAATTCAAAAGTTTATTGATGGGGATGTGTAAAATGGTACTCTGGCAACATCAGCGCTTGTAATTTGGTAAAGGAAAAGGGTTTCCTCCTTCACGACAGTCCCACCTTGGGTCAGTCGGCATTCATATCGGATGTGATTATTCCGAGACATTGGCAAGTGTTTTGTCACCACCCCATCGACCTCGTAGTTCCTCTTGTCAAGGAATTTTATGCCAACCTGCAGACCCAGGGGCAAAACACTATTTTTGTCCGTCAGGTATACATTCCTTTCAGCTCTAATCACATCAGTACCGTGCTTGGCATTCACCACCAAGAGGATGAATTTGTTGATCTAATTACCGACACAATGGAGGAACAGCTTGATGTCGTCTTTAAAACTATTGCCGTCCCAGGGGCGCAGTGGACGTTGTCTACCACAGGCACCTACACATGCAACAGGCATGAACTTCAGCCTGTTGGCAAAGTTTGGTATCACTTCTTGGCTTCCCGGATTTTGCTCTCTACCCATGGGAAGACAATCTCCCGGAATAGAGCTATTCTACTCTATGCCATTCTCGTGGGTAAGTCTATCAATGTGGCATGGCTGATCATCGATCAAATCTAGGCGTGTGCAAAGAAAGAGAAGGGAAGTCTGTATTTTCCTTCCCTCATCTCCGAAATATGCATTCAGGCCAATGTTCCTTGGGACGCGGGTGAACCATGTATGCAGAATACTAGCCCAATTGATTTGGTGGCTATCTCACGAATATCCTCCAGGGGGGCTGACAAGACGGCGCAAGGTGAAAACACCAGTGAAGGAGAGGGCAATGAGGAGGCACCAACCAGACCCTCTGCGAGCACTACTACATCTGCGTCTGCGGCTCAAAGTCAGGCGTGGCTTGAGCAAAGGATGAGCCTTTTCGAAGTGCAGCAGTTTGAGATGTTTGAGATGTTACAGCAGCAACAAGAACAACTACGCCAATTATGGGTGTATTCTCGGGACAAGGACAGGGCCTTAAAGAAATCTCTTCAACGCAATTTTTCTAAGCCCATGGCCACTTTCCCTGCTTTCCCAGAGGAGCTGCTTCTGCGGGTACACGCTTCCAATGCTAATGCTGAGGCATCAGCCCAAGCTGTTGATGAGGACACCACTGATGGTGTCCAGCAGGAAGAGCCGCCAGCTGCAATTGCTGCCGATGTTCTAGAGCCTTCCTTGTTGCGTGGAAAGAAGAAGGGCAAAGCAGTGGCTAACGACCTGCCACCCAGGCGACGCTCAATGCGCAACCTGTTGAATTAGAAATGGAATTTATGACGCACATACGAGGGAGTTTTCTTTTCCAATGCACTCTATTTGTATGTTTTTGTGTTTAGAATGGTTAATTTTTTATTTTTGTGCAGTGAGGACACTGCTCCCCTCTAAGTTTGGGGGGGGGGTGTTATATATTCTTAGATTTTTTGTCGGGTTTTTTGTGTTTTTAATTCTTTGTTCAATTTATTTTTATTTTTCATTTTTATTTTTAGATGGTTGTTCTTTGGTTCGCTAATTTAGTGGTCAATCTAAGGATGCCTAATGATAGTTTAGTTGTTTGGAAATTTTGAAAACTCTAGATTTATTAATTCGAATGACTCAATAGGGAAGTTTATTGTGGACTGACTCCCAGGAAATATCCATTGCCCATGTTTAGCACTTGGATTGTGGTTAGTAAGTTAAGAAGAACTTAAGGATCTTTGAACTATTGGGAGGCCTAAGGTTTTAGAATTGGTTTAAAGAACCTTTTGAGGCAACAGTAAGGAGCCAAGCAGCTAGGAGGAGCTAGGATTGGGTAGAGAAAAACTTAAGTTTGGGGAAATTTTTTTTTTGAAATAAAACGTGAATTAAGTTTGAAGACTCCTCTGTTTTGAGTCTTTTGAGTAACCAGGAGTAACATGTGCCCCATGTGTACTTTTTTGCAAAAAGGTAGTTTAAATTATGAGTGATGAAATAGCAGCTCCAAGCATAACCTTGTTGAGTAACCGGGTGCCTTCATCACCAATGTTGGCATTCGCGTCAAAAGGTAGGAGTTATGCAAAGAGTTTAAAAAAAAAAAAAAAAAGAATAAGCCCTGCCCCCCAAAATTGCCCAATTTTTGGTGAATCTTATGTTAGCGTTTATGCCCTTAGGAATAAATGTAACAATTTTCTTCGAGACATTTTGACTATTAATAAAGATTTGTTTATTTCATATATCTATGTATTGTCCTCTTTATGTTCATAATAGTTGAATGTATGATAAGCAAACAGAAAGTCTGAGACTGTCATTCTAAATCTTTAGATCATGCATGTAATGTGAAGAAGATGCGGAAGACAAGAATCTAAAGATGATAGTCTAAATCTTATGATCCACAATCGAGGGAATAAAGTTGGGCGCTTTATTCATGTTAAGATTGTTATGTTGTCTACTACCTAACGGAGACGGCTTGTCTTGGTCGTCGGAGGTGGGACTCCATTGGTAGAGACATTGATATAGTTTCTAATGGTGAAATCTATATTGGATCGGACCAAAGATGAATTGTTTTAATTAATAATTCTGTTTTAATAAAACAATTCACTTTTTGATTTAATTATATGTTGTCATCTTAATCCCGAGATGGATGATGAACCCGTATACTTGACTTGTATCCTTTGATGTACTAAAGGGAGACATCCTGACATTATGAAAAGGTACGCTTGCCGGTGCATTGGGGATATGACTCGTGTATGCGTAGATTCGTTATTCATAGATAGTGGAATCCATAGCTCCTATAAAGAGTCAATGATATCCTCTTATGCATTATCAGTGGATTGGAAAATATGAGCACTCGGCCATTAGACTACTCTGTGTTATCTAATGGTTTACTGTTTGTAATAGTATGAATAGTGTTTTTCCAATGGTTTGATAATGGAACATAAGATAAATGTAATCGGGAAGGTAAAACAGAACTTGACCTCAAGTCGATTATGGATATCCTATGGGGATGATATACTAATATATTGAGTCATGGACTAGAGCTAATTAGAGCTTTGTAAATACGCTATATGAATCGAGAGTGCAGCTCTAGGCTTTTAGTGGAATAGCGCTAGAGTTTTATAATCATGAGACGGACTTGTTGGTTTACAAGTAGTGTTGTGATTATAGGAGCTTGATTTATATATGTCCATCGGGTCCCTTTGCTAGCTCACTTAATTTCCTGTAACGATACGGTGTATTTCCTACATATTGGTAACTTGTGTTATTTCCGTAAAAGAGGTTCAAAGTTAATTCATGAGTGATTTATCGGGTGAATTAATTGATAAATTAATTCTAGATAAATTGGTTGAATTATTGTTTTAAGAGTTGTTTAATATGGGAAGACTATTATATGATTTGTTTTGATCAGGCAATTTCTCTATTGGGTTGCTTGAATCAAAAACCGAGGCTCTATGCAAGTTTCCCATGTTGAAAAACTAGAAAACAACTTTCATCATCTGCAGACAGGTTGACCGGTGGGTAGACCGGTCACAGTGTAGATCGTCCGGTCGACCGGTCAGTCGACCGGTGGGTAGACCGGTTTGTGAAGGACCGTCGACCGGTGAGTTATAACGTCTCTGTCTCCGGTCGATCGGTTGTAACGCCGTAACGCTGCGTCGATGTGGCAAAATCGACTGAAAGTGTGATTAAATCTTTGGGAAACCTAATTGTTACGGAAGTATGACTTCCTAAACAAATATAAATAGCCTATTAAGTCACTTTACTCAGATAGATCACTTGAGAGACTTTTTGAGGCTATTGATAAGAGATTCCAAGAGGAAAAATTGTTTAATTATCAAGAACAATTTTTCTTTTGGCTCTCTTGTGATTGGAGGAGATTAAGAATACCAAGAGGAGATTAAACGACGTGTGCCCACTCGCACACCGATCGTGGAAACGAGAATAGCAAAGAAGACCAGTTGGTTGAGGCTCTTTCGGTTGCTGTTTGGAACGCTTTGATCTGTCAGACGTGCTGTTTCCTGAAATCTCAAAAGGTATGATTTAGATCTTTAGTATTTATGTTATATAGCATCATGAACATGTTCTTGTTTGGCTTTGACGTTGATTAAAATTTTTTAAATTCCGCTGCGCACTCGATGCCATTATTTTCCAACAATTGGTATCAGAGCCATGGTTATTTGTTCATGATTATGCTATGTACATAGATTTGTGATCTAAAAATATCTCTTTTATGCTTGAATTGATATTTTAGAGAGATGGCACTCTAGGTTTTCTATATTATGTTGTTGTCATGAATATATGGTGAATGAATGATTAAATAATTATTATTGGTTATCATTTATAAATTATCAATGATTATTTATTATTTAATTTTTACCGGTTATGGTTCCTTAGAGTTTAGAATGGTTGTATAGGAATTTGTTCTTTGCAATGTAATTAGATATGCGGCCTATCATCGCCGTTAGGGTTTATTTTTATTTTCTCTAGTAGAAATTTTGTAAACCGGAAAACGGTATAGGAATTTTTTTTTATGTAAAATTCTTGGGGGAGATTGAAGATGAAGGAGATGAAGGTATCTAATTTTTCCTTGGTTTATAAAATTGTTTTGTGTTTCTGAATAAATTGAAAAACTGCTTTGATTTCTGAAAATCTGGGTTATCGTCAAGCGGGCACGGCCGACCTCACCGGTCGACCGGTTAGTGTAAAGATGTCGACCAAGAGAGTATAACTACTCTGTCTCGGTCAACCGGACCTAACGGGACAAAGATACGCTTTTTTTTTTTGAGATTTTTTTCAAGAAAACATGGAAAATAATTTTATGATAACGGAATTAGATTATGATGAAGAATTCAAGGACAATGGGAAGATTCAAGATGAAGAATCGATATATGTTTCGATTATTCTTTGTAATCTTTAATTTCTTTCTTTTTCTCTAGGATGGAACCATAATGTTACGGTTATTATTATTATTATTATTATGCTTGTTGCCTAGCTTAATTGCTTTGTATGATTGCATAAAATATGATTTGCTATATATGTGATAACATGTCATATAGAATAGGGAGTGCCACTCATTAAAATTGTTCATGCGTATTTCTTAACATAAAACCTTGTTTTCCAAAATATTGAGTGGGTGAGGGTTTTTTGAAGAAAAGACCCATGGCCTCCATCGTTGGTCCGCAGGTAACACATGGTGATACCGACCCCTAGGAAGGGATTCATTATGTACCAGTGTGGATCTCCGAGAGGATAATTTATTTGAGCATATTTTATGGTTGTACACCCCTAGGTGACAATTGTAATATATGGATCAAATAGTTGAAACGATGGTTATACACTCAAGATTAATTTAATTATTAATCTCCCTAGGAGCTCGATAATTAAATTAATGGCCAAAAAAAACGATTATCAATATATCTTTGGACAGAGATTGATCCGGATGGTATATATTGATCGAGGGGATCCGTGTTCCCAATTAAATTTTGCATGATCTCCCTAGGAGACTTACAAAATTTTGAGTTGGGAATTATCGTTGTAAGGTTGTGATTTTTTTCAAGGTTTTGACACACAAACATATTTGTTGCATTATAACATGTATATATGTTTGATTACTAAATGTTTATGCAAGTTTGCTTATACTAGATATATGAATGTTTATTGTAGATCCAAATGTCTTCTAGCGCATTATCATCGATACTTAATAAACACAACTTAATCTGGCGAGAATTTTACCGATTGGAAAAGGAACCTAAAGATCGTCCCTAACCTTTGAGAAACTAAATTTCATCTTGAACACACCTTGTCCTCCAGAGCCACTGTTGATGCTCCTAATGAGGTTTTCTTAGCGTATCAACGCTGGAAGGACTCTGACGATATGGCTCATTTGTTATATGATGGCGAGCATGTCCTTTGTGCTACAAGCACAACATGAAGATTACATAACTGCTCGTCAAATTATGGATAATCTTGAGGACATGTTCGGTGGCCAAGCCATCGAAAAAACGTCGGGAAGCCCTTAGCAACCTCATTAACGCAGCAGATGTAAGGCTGGGTCTTCCATAAAGGAACATATCTTTGAAGGTGATGGGCTATTTGGTTGAAGTTCGGACCAATGGGGCCGACATTGATCTTTGAGTCTCGATTGACCATGATCTTTGAGACTTTGTCGAAGGAGTATATTCCATTTAGGGCAACGTTCAATTTGAGCGCTAGACAGAATATAACCTTGACAGAGTTGATGCAAGAACTCCAAAAGTTCGAGCGGATGATCAAGGGGTCGACTATTGTGGAAGCCAACTTTCTTTGAGGCATCTTCTTCCAAACCCCTTCAGGGAATGGAAAGAAGAAGCAAGTAGCTAAGAAGGAGAGTTCTTTGATTCCGCCAAACAAGGGCAAGAACAAGAAGAAGAGGAACCTGAACAAGCTTAAATGCTTTCATTAATGGGAAGGTGGGGCACATGAAGAAGAATTGCAAAGACTACCTAGCCGTTAAAGGCAAAGGAGGTGAGTGTGATCTTTTGATTGTGGAAGCATGTCTAGTTGAGGAATCTAGTGACAACTGGGTCATAGATTCTGGAGCAACTAATCATGTATGTGTTTCTCTGCAGGGGTTCAAGCAAACAAGAATTCTTCTAAATGAAAGCTTCACGTTGAGGATGGGCGATGGAACACTAGTGTTGGCTGAAGCAGTGGGAGACGTCCATCTTTATTTTGATAGTTATAGGAGTTTATTTTTGCGAGACTGTTTTTATGTTCCTTAGTTTAAGAGGAATCTTATTTCTGTTGCTTGTTTATTTAAAGATTCTTATTCAGTTTCTTTTAATAATAAAGTTGTGATTCGTAAAAACAAGTCTTTTATCTGTGATGGATGGATGCAAAATAATCTATATTTTATCAAACCAAAGATGGACTCACTGCTAAACACTGAAGTTGTTAATAACTCTAAAAGGCTTAAAACTTCTCACTCTAATGAGACATATCTTTGGCATTTGCGACTTAGTCACATTAGCCTTAACAGGATACAGAGGTTGGTAAAGGATGGACCTTTAAGTTCTTTAAAGGTTGAGTCCTTACCCCAATGTGAATCTTTCTTGGAGGGCAAAATGACCAAAAGACCATTTGGGTCTAAAGGCAATAGGGCCGAAGGTGTTCTTGAACTTGTGCATGGTGATGTTTGTGGTCCCATGAACATCAAGGCAAGAGGAGGGTATGAGTATTACGTCACTTTTATTGATGATTACTCAAGATATGGTTATGTGTACCTATTGCATCACAAAAGCGAAACTTTTGATAAATTCAGGGAGTTTCGGGCTGAAGTGGAAAAGCAATTGGGTAAACCCATAAAGGCACTTCGATCTGATCGAGGTGGAGAATACCTCTATGATGAGTTCACCGGATACTTATTAGAGAATGGGATTCTATCCCATTTAACTGCACCTGGCACTCCACAGCAGAATGGTGTAGCTGAGAGAAGAAATAGAACCTTGTTGGACATGGTACGGTCCATGATGAGTTATTCGACATTGCCTATATCTTTTTGGGGATATGCTTTACAAACTGCATGTTATCTTCTGAACAACGTGTCAACAAAGTCGGTTCCTAAAACTCCTCATGAGTTGTGGACGGGCAGGAAGACATCCTTGAACCATATTCGCATATGGGGGTGTCCTGCACATGTCCTGGACAAGGAAGCGAACAAGTTGGAAGCACGTTCAAAAGTATGCATTTTTGTAGGTTATCCAAGAGGGATGAAAGGGGGTTATTTCTATAATCCCAAGGAAAATAAAGTCGTGGTTTCAACGAATGCAACATTCCTTGAGGAAAGTTACATGAACGACTTTAAGCCTCGTAGCAAAATAGTGCTTGAGGAAATGTCGAGTGACTTAGTCATACCAACTGTTCCTTTGGAAACCGATCCAATCGAGTAGAAGAGGAAACCCAACAACAAACTAAGGGGCTTCGGGCGTAGTGGGAGGATCGAGACATGAACCCGAGAGATTCATGGCTAATGGGGAAACCTTTTTGGCGTAATCTCTCGAACATGACAGAGATCCTTATACTTACAAAGAAGCTATGGAGGATGTTGATGCAAATCTGGACAGAAGACATGAAAGCCGAGATGAAATCTATGGATTTTAATCTAGTCTGGGAACTTGTAGATCTTCCCGATGGGATTAAGCCCATTGGGTGTAAATGGGTCTACAAGAGAAAGAGAAATGCAGAAGGAAAGGTCGAAACCTATAAGGCTAGACCGGTAGCTAAGGGATACACGCAAAGGGAAGGAATCGACTACGAGGAAACCTTTTCGCCCTTTGTAGCCATGCTTAAGTCCATCCGCATTCTCTTATCCATTGCGGCTGCTCTCGACTCACGAGATCCGGCAAATGGATGTCAAGACGGCGTTCTTGAACGGCCATCTTGAGGAGAGTATCTACATGGTACAAACGAAGGCTTTGGGGCTAAGGGTCAAGAGGAAAAGTTTGCAAGTTGTTGAAATCCATTTATGGATTAAAACAAGCTTCCGTTATTGGAACAAAAGATTTGACCAAGTGGTCAAGACTTTTGGATTCCAACAGAATATGGATGAACCTTGTGTTTATAAACATATTCAAGATGGGAAAGTGGTTTTTCTCTTTGTTATATGTTGATGATATTCTACTTATTGGCAATGATGTAGGGGCTTTATCATCGGTCAAAGTTTGGCTTACCAAGCAGTTTTGACATGAAGGACTTAGGAGAAGCTAATTATGTTCTAGGCATTCGAATCTTAAGAGATCGAAAGAACAAAATGATAGCTCTCTCTCGGGCTTCATACATAGATAAAATTCTCGAGAAGTATGCAATGCGAGAATTCCAAGAAAGGTGGGCAACCATCTAGGTGCGGAATTACTCTTTCGAGCAGCGATTGTCCCAAGACATCTGAAGAAAGAGAATACATGGCGAAGGTGCCTTATGCTTGGCCGGTCGGGAGCCTCATGTATGCAATGCTTTGTACTCAACCGGACATTTGCCATGCGGTTGGGATTGTAAGTCGATTTCGGTCAAATCCAGGACCTAACCTTTGGGTTGCGGTCAAGCATATATTCAAGTATCTTGAGGAGAACTAGAAATTATATCTTTGGTATATTCCGGGAGGATTTAACACCTCTAGGATATCTGATTTAGATTTTCAATCTTGTTTGGATTCTAGGAAATCGACTTGGGTTCTGTCTTTACTACGGGAGGCGGCTACATTGTTTGGAGGAGTGTCAAGCAAACTTGCACTCCGACTCAATGATGGAAGCGAGTATGTGGCAGCTAGTGATGCTTGAAAGAAGCGGTGTGGCTCGCAAAGTTTTGATGGATCTTCAAGTTGTTCTGGTGTGGATAAGCCATTGAGACTATCTTTGTGATAACAAAGGCGGCAATAGCTAACACCAAAGAACCAAGATATCGAAAATGAGTAAGCACATAGACAGGAAGTATCATGTGATAAGAAGCTTTATTGAAGAAGGGCATGTGGAAATATGCAAAATCGTGTCAGAGGACAATATGGCTGACCCGTTCACGAAGGCCCTGCCGGCTAAGGTCTTCGAGAAGCATGTCGAGGCTATGGGGATGCGTAGCATGTCACATTTACTCACTTAAGTACAAGTGGGAGATTGTTAGCGTTTATGCCCTTAGGAATAAATGTAACAATTTTCTTCGAGACATTTTGACTATTAATAAAGATTTGTTTATTTCATATATCTATGTATTGTCCTCTTTATGTTCATAATAGTTGAATGTGTGATAAGCAAACAGAAAGTCTGAGACTGTCATTCTAAATCTTTAGATCATGCATGTAATGTGAAGAACATGCGGAAGACAAGAATCTAAAGATGATAGTCTAAATCTTATGATCCACAATCGAGGGAATAAAGTTGGGCGCTTTATTCATGTTAAGATTGTTATGTTGTCTACTACCTAACGGAGACGGCTTGTCTTGGTCGTCGGAGGTGGGACTCCATTGGTAGAGACATTGATATAGTTTCTAATGGTGAAATCTATATTGGATCGGACCAAAGATGAATTGTTTTAATTAATAATTCTGTTTTAATAAAACAATTCACTTTTGATTTAATTATATGTTGTCATCTTAATCCCGAGATGGATGATGAACCCGTATACTTGACTTGTATCCTTTGATGTACTAAAGGGAGACATCCCGACATTATGAAAAGGTACGCTTGCCGGTGCATTGGGGATATGACTCGTGTATCGAGATTCGTTATTCATAGATAGTGGAATCCATAGCTCCTATAAAGAGTCAATGATATCCTCTTATGCATTATCGGTGGATTGGAAAATATGAGCGCTCGGCCATTAGACTACTCTGTGTTATCTAATGGTTTTTTGTTTGTAATAGTATGAATAGTGTTTTTCCAATGGTTTGATAATGGAACATAAGATAAATGTAATCGGGAAGGTAAAAGCAGAACTTGACCTCAAGTCGATTATGGATATCCTATGGGGATGATATACTAATATATTGAGTCATGGACTAGAGCTAATTAGAGCTTTGTAAATACGCTTATATGAATCGAGAGTGCAGCTCTAGGCTTTTAGTGGAATAGCGCTAGAGTTTTATAATCATGAGACGGACTTGTTGGTTTACAAGTAGTGTTGTGATTATAGGAGCTTGATTTATATATGTCCATCGGGTCCCTTTGCTAGCTCACTTAATTTCTGTAACGATACGGTGTATTTCCTACATATTGGTAACTTGTGTTATTTCCGTAAAAGAGGTTCAAAGTTAATTCATGAGTGATTTATCGGGTGAATTAATTGATAAATTAATTCTAGATAAATTGGTTGAATTATTGTTTTAAGAGTTGTTTAATATGGGAAGACTATTATATATTTGTTTTGATCGGGCAATTTCTCTATTGGGTTGCTTGAATCAAAACCGAGGCTCTATGCAAGTTTCCCATGTTGAAAAACTAGAAAACAACTTTCATCGATGCAGACAGGTTGACCGGTGGGTAGACCGGTCATGTAGACGGTCGTCCGTCGACCGGTCAGGTCGACCGGTGGGTAGACCGGTTTGTGAAGGACCGTCGACCGGTGAGTTATAACATCTCGTCTCCCGGTCGACCGGTTGTAACGCCGTAACGCGCGGCCGATGTGGCAAAATCGACTCGAGTGTGATTAAATCTTTGGGAAACCTAATTGTTACGGAAGTATGACTTCCTAAACAGTATAAATAGCCTATTAAGTCACTTTACTCAGATAGATCACTTGAGAGACTTTTTGGAGGCTATTGATAAGAGATTCCAAGAGGAAAAATTGTTTAATTATCAAGAACAATTTTTCTTTGGCTCTCTTGTGATTGGAAGGAGATTAAGAATACCAAGAGGAGATTAAACGACGTGTGCCCACTCGCACACCGATCGTGGAAACGAGAATAGCAAAGAAGACCAGTTGGTTGAGGCTCTTTCGGTTGCTGTTTGGAACGCTTTGATCTGTCAGACGTGCTGTTTCCTGAAATCTCAAAAGGTATGATTTAGATCTTTAGTATTTATGTTATATAGCATCATGAACATGTTCTTGTTTGGCTTTGACGTTGATTAAAATTTTTTAAATTCCGCTCCGCACTCGATGCCATTATTTTCCAACATCTTAGGTAATTGGTAATCTACAATGTGGAGAGGGGTTTGATGAGCCTGCCTATGAAACCACTATTTAGGTGTTATGATCATAGTTCATTGGGACTTAGGTGATTCAAGAGTTGCTAGCCACAGTTTCCACACACACACTTAGGGGAAGATTAATTTCTGGGAGAGGTCTAAGATGAATTGAACTAGAGAGTCATGAAGGTTGTTATTGAACGAAGGGTTAGGATGGAAAAACAACTTTGAGGGACGAGGGTTCACCACATTCGCAGCAGAAACCAGATTTTTAGTCAAGCAGTAAAGTCTTGCAATTGTCCTCTCTTACATAATTGTGTTTGATTTTGCGTCATTACTCGAGGACGAGTAATGGTTTTAAGTTTGGGGGTGTGATAACTCTATGAAATAGAGTTAATTGAGCATTTCCCGGGCTTAAATTATTACCTAGAGAGTATTTAGTTTTAGTTTTATCCCTTATTTTGTCTTGTTTCTAGTTTTTAGTTAGTTATGCTTCATGAATTCTCTCTCGTGTGTTTAGCGCTTAAAAAGAGCTAATCCGGGTGCATGTTGTGATTATTTTCAGCTTTGAGAAAGCATTGTCATTTTGGAGGCTAGCAACAACTTGTCATTTTGGAATCTTCAAGGAAATTCTAGTCAGCATTGCTCTGCATAGCTCTGCCAAGCCAGCTGGACCAGATTCACGTGTTGCTGACAGCTGGGCCTGAGTTGGTAGAATGGGCTGGCTTTGTCCACGAAGGGTGCTTATTTAGCTACTCATTGGAGGCTTTCTCAGGGGCTGCCACGTGGAATTAGGGTACAATAAGTACCTGCAGCTGAAAGAGAAGAAGTCATCCTTGGTCATATTTTGGAACGCAGAGGCGGCTGAACTTGGAAAAGGAAACCACCTCCATTTTTCTGATCAAGTACCATTTCCGGTACTAAGGAAGAAGAAGAAGAAAGCGTCACAGAGATTTAAACGTGAAGGACCATCAATCGATGCAAGAGCAGCTATAAGAAACCTTGGAAAAGGGGGATTCGGATTCTTTCATCATCATTTAGTCTTTCTGATACGCGATATATTTTTATTGTAAACTTTGCTTAGAATAGCGTATGTGCTCGCAAGTGTACGAATCGCGAAGTAA
This sequence comes from Morus alba, assembly GCA_012066045.3. Taxonomy (NCBI): domain Eukaryota; kingdom Viridiplantae; phylum Streptophyta; class Magnoliopsida; order Rosales; family Moraceae; genus Morus; species Morus alba. The sequence continues at coordinate 45,616,361 of CP050224.2, read as the reverse complement.
TAATGATCCGAAGATCGAGTATCGTCCTCTGGGATTGTTAACTAGGAAAGAGCTAAGTATTGCTATTAATCTAAATCAATTTTATCTAGACAATATAGAATAAGGGAATTAGAACCAAATTTAACAACGTAACTAATTAAAATATGCAATCAACGGATGCCAAAATGAATTGGATTGAAGGGATCTACGTGATAAAATGAGCTAGGGGAATTTGACTTCACCTAATTATGCTATATTTATCTAAATCATCACTTAGTGATGTGTTACTTCCAATCTTAAATTATGGGTACTAAAATAATCTCACTCCCTCTCCCGAGTGCTAAGTGAAATAATATGCTAAATTAATTAAACTAATATCCCTATTAATTTAACCAATTATGCATTCATTAAGTTTTGCCCATATTCGATCTCCTAAGGTTATACTAGCCTCCCGACTCAATATCTCCTTAGGTTGCGTCTCTTAATTCTCAACGTATGTAAGTAACTCTCCCGAGCCTAATTTCATACATCTAAGGTCTCTAATCTAATGGATAATTAAATTAGAAATTAAGCACAAGAGATACAAAAGATTTGAGTATAACACATTCAATAAGCAAACAGATTCTTAAAATTAAGCTTTCATTAAATTAGATCAAAACCCCCCTAGCATGAGGAGTTTAGCTATCCATGCTCAAAATCAAATACACAATTACAAAATACCAAAAATCCATAGTTAAAGCAGAAAATTAAATGATAATTCAAGAAATACAAAAGGAAAAAAGTAATGAAAAACTCCTGATGGATAATCTCCTCTGAAGCCTTCAAACTCCTTGAATCCCCTTGAAAATCTCCAGAAAAGTCCTTGATTCCAGCTGCTTTTTCTTTGGTTCTAGGGTTCTTCCGTGTCTGCTTTCAATCCTCTCTCTCTCCGTCTCTCTTAATTTATGTTCCCTTTTTCCTTTTATATGATGCACAACTCTCCAAATTCGAGAAAGGCGCGCTGCAGCCCATGGGTGTGCGCTGCAGCGCGCGTCAGGTTAGGAGGTAGGGCTTCCAGGTGCGCGCCTAAGCGCACGAACGTGCGCTTCAGCGCGCGCCTCAACGGATTTGGAATGCGCGCCTAAGCGCACATTGACTTGCGCTTAAGCGCGCGTCTCATTGGCTCTTGGATGCGCGCTTAAGCGCGCATTGAACTGCGCCTAAGCGCGCGCGGCTGTGGCAGGCGCGCTGCAGCGCACCAACGTGCGCTGCAGCCTGTAGCTCACTTGCTCCCTGGATTGTTCTCTGGAGGACGCAGGCTGTAGCTTGCTTCTCGAGCGCTGCAGCACGCACAAATTGGAGATTTTCTAAGACTTTTTATCTTTTTCACTTGATTTTCTCCACTTTGCAAATCCTACAAAATAGATTAACGCAAACGTAAAACTAGTGACAAATTAACTGAAATAAGCTCAAAAACTACAATAAATGATGGGGATAAATTGATGAAAAATCAAGTTATCACTTTCCTATTCTCATTACTTTGTTTTCCTTGTTAAAGAATATTTACTCTTCTTCTTGAATCTGAACTCGAATTCATAAATATATTTCTATGAGATTATGATTTATTGGCTGAGATTGTTGATTTGTTAAATATTAAGTTGCTAGTTGATGTTGAATGGATTTGATGATTATTTCTTTGTTTATTCAAGTGAGCTGAATTTGTGCCTTAACTGTGATTGGGAAATCATAAGAGGGGAGTACAGCTTGATTAGATCTGGGAAGATTTAGTTGAGTGGAAATAACTTGAGTAATGCAAGTTCTTAGATCTTGTTTCAGATTTTTGATTCACATGATATAGGAATATATTATGTCTTGCATAACCATACGATTTAGAGCTTCATTCTCTGATTTTAGAGTCTAGATTTGCAGAGGGATTTGTGAGATTTAGCTTTAAAATCAGTAGACGGCGGATTGGAAAGTCCCTAGTTTAGTAGAATCCGGTTAATAAGATGTTTTCATTGTTGTCCATTGCTACGGCAACGCGCAGTGTGATAAGAGATAATTTAATAATTTTATGCCGCGAACAGTGACATTGGCCAATTTTATTTGCACACTTTGTTATTAATTAGTTTTGTTTTTGTTGTTTATTTATTTACTGTCAGATTATTATTAGTTTTAACACCTTAAAAATCACCTTTAGTTTTTGTTTAAAAACTTGGATAGAATTAACTTAACAATTTGATTTCAAAACCTACAATCCCTGTGAGACGATACTTGATTATTCATTATTTTACTAATTGTTGACTCGTGCACTTGCGAGATTCTAAATACACAATTTTAGGCAACACACGTTTAATAAAAAGTTGTGTTTGGGTTGATATTTTCTGTCCCAATTAATAAATGGGTTGAAAAGAACATGATCCACTAACACGAATTGCCACCCTTAGCATTACCAAACAGCGAACATGGAGTGAAAATTAAAATAGCTCTCATGCTTTTTGTTTTTTTTTTTTTTTTTGTTTTTTTAAATACTCCTGGTTTAAGCTATGTAAAACATCTTTCTCATTTGATATTCCATCTAATATAAGACTATTGGAATAACAAACTTCTATTGTCCTTGACGGTTTGACTTTATCTCATCATGTTAACCTTCTTTCTCCAAAAATAATTCTCTGATTGCATATCATCAATATTACTATGACGTATTTCCTAATCACACATCCACAATTTCAATACTAAAAAAAAAAAAAAAAAAAAAAAACAGCACTTCAACATTCAAGCCACGCTGATCTTTACAATTTTTACTTAATCTTTCTGATCCTCTTCCTATTTAATTGCATGGGGATGTGAATGACAGATGCCACAAACAAGTGAAATTGCATGAAACATGTAACACCTTCACAACAATAACACTCACCATCAAACGGCATGAAGTTCTGCAGCTTAAAAATGACATATTCCAAACTGCAATCTCCGTTACGACTCACTATAACTCCGTTATGACTTATTATCACTCTGTTAGGACTCGTCATTAGAGTATTACGCTACTCTTCATTTCAGTTACAATGAAAGAAATTTGTTTTTAATAATTGATAATGTAACCTTACAATTTTACCCTCAAAATAAATAATTGCAGTCTCATATCTCTCTTACGACTCACCATCTCCTTGTTACGACTTGTCATTAGAGTATTATGCTACTCTTCATTCCGGTTACGATGAAAGAAATTAGATTTTAATAATTGATTTTACCCTCCAAAAAATCTGTAAAAAAGTTGAAAGTAATGTCTTATTCCACTCACTTTACCCATTTACTGTAAAGCCTGAGAAAATCCTAAAGTAAAACAATTTCAATTGTAAAATTTAACTTAAGATTTTTCTTGTGACAACATATATTTATTACTTTTATAATGAAGTGTAAACTTTTATATCAGCCAGATCTCACGCGGTAGGCAAATGAGATGGTACATGTATTCAGCATAATCATCATTATGATTAACTGTGATCAAGTTCTACTTGAAATTATGAATTAGCATGAATTTTGATGATTTAAAATGTCTTGATGATCAAGGATCTAAATCAGGAGTCCAATGAAGAAAGCATAATAAATGATAATTTTAAGACATATAACTTAACATAAATTTAGACGTTAACTGTAAAATTCCTGTTATATAAACATTGTTCGATGATTGTGAAAGTTCTTTCATGAATATTTTGTTGGGAATGGTGTCCTAGAAGAATGAGATGCAATAGGATATTTATTATTTATTTAATAAAAGAGTTTATTCATTATTTTATGTGCATATATTTATGAATATTTTATGAATATCAACGAAAATTCCATGATTATTTATGTAACCTTAAACATTGTATATAAGTGTTATATACGGGAGGATAATGTTTAAGGATAATAAGCAAAATGTTCATAATGAATTTAATTAAAGTTCGGAATATTTAATTAAAACATTATTAATACATGTCATTCCCATTTAGAATGGAACGGTGTTATCCGCACTGTTAATATGGTGAGATATTAAATGAGTGTATTTCGCATAATGAGATTATGTGGAACAAGGACACAGACACAATATGAATTTCTAATAATTTCCGTTAAGTATAGAAATTCAAATTGAGTCTATCGATGGTCATATATAGAATGATCTTAATTCTGAGTTCTTAACAGACTCCTATTTATGGATTTGTGTCTTTTGATTTACTCGGTACGGATTCCGAGACCCTGAATCCTATTCCTTGTATTTTGGAGACATGATGAAGTAGGTAGCTGGGAATGTTATTATACGAGATGAAATCCATTCCTTCTTGAGAAAGAAGTAGATAAATAATTCTCTTGAGGGTTGATTCGGTACTTGGACTAGTAGGAGCTCCGATTCATGAATGTGTTTTATGAATCACTGTCCATTAGAAAATCAATGGTACTCAAGGATAAAGATGTAATTAGAGAGGTTAACGGATTCTACCTGGCTCTAATTATGAATTATTTATGGAGGATTGATCTATATGCAATGACTATATCAAATGGACACTTCACAGTTTCGAAGTAATTTATATCTATAATTTCGAGAGTGCAATTCCAAGTGTATAGTGGAGTAACTATTGGAATTAATAGAATTAATTAATTAATTAAAGTGTTTAATTGATTATTAATTTTATTGGAGCTCGCAATTATAGGTCCATTAGTCCCCGCGTCGTCCTAGTAATTCTGCCAGACACAAAGGGCAAAATGAGAATTTTAGAATTACGGAATTCTAAAATTAAACACTCGAAAATAATTAATTGAGAATTAATTATTATTTAAATAATGTGATTATTTAAATTTGAATTTAAACACATCTAGATTTATCCATTTAAACTTATTTGATAAGTTGTTCAATTTAGAATTCAAATTAATTTAAGTTTGACTTAAATTAGAATTTGAATTTGAGTCAAAATTGGACTAAAGGATAAAGGATGATTTTTCTCTTCCTTCCCTATCTGATATTGGCGCCTACACAGGGATAAAATCCCCTAGGTGTGGCCGGCCATTAAGTGGATAAGGGGAAGGGATTTTTTGTTCCAAATTCAAAATTGGAGATAAGGATTTGATTCTATTTTGAAGTTTGACTTCTACTCTTTAAATATGAGAATGATAGAAAATTGTGATAACAATTTTTGAAACAATTTTTCAGCCCTAATTGTTAGTGCTGGCCAAAATTCTCAAGGAGAGAGGAAGGAAAAAATTTTTCTCCAAAAATTTCACATCGTGCATGCGTTGGTGTTTGTGGAAATTTGAGTGTTTATTGTAACCCGTTTTGTCTCATGTGTGCCCGCACACACATCTTTGTGGATTCTAGGAATTGATGTGGAAGACATTGGTTTTCTAAACACAAAGCTTTGGAGTAAGGATTGTTCGAGGTCAGAGAACTCAAGTTATCAACCGAGTCGGCCTCCAGGTATTTTTCCTAATTGAGTTCTTAATAAATGAATTAATGAGATTAATTTATTCGTGCATAAATTAATATAATCTATAGAGTATCTCAAAGGTTTTATGAAAATTTTTGTTATACACAATCCGCCTTTCCGCTGCGCTTCCGCTGCCGAATTCGATTCGACAACCAACATATTTAAACCCAACGATTGCTTCCATAACTTTCATGAAATATATAGTGAGGCGATAATGTGTTCATCGAAAGATAATGTATGTATTAAGGTTTTAACAAATATTTCCTTCAAATAAGATGTTTTAAGAATTGGTAAATCCACTGATGTCCTAAATATCAGGATATGGAGATCGTATCATTGGGAGCAAGACCCGAAACTCGTATGGGCCACTACGGTGGTGTTTGGCATTGCATTGGTCGTAAGTAATTTATCATTAAATTACTTGTTGGTTACTTGAAATCTGAAATTTAAGTTTATTTACCTTCAGTAAAAAAGTTATTTGGTTCCGAATGATTCTTTCGGGCTTGTATTTTCATTAGTTATTCAGTTTTTATAAATTATATCCTACTGGGCCTTTCAATGTTTTAAATCCCCCCTCAAGAGTTAGCGATTTAGATTTATTGGATGCCAATTAATTGAAGGCACAAGATTTGAAGTGGTTAGTTTGTTTTGAATTTACAGTTTTTAATTCTGAGTTGTATTATATCTCTATATATAAACTGTATTGATTAACATTGTCTCAGAGTTGTATAATTTTAAATTTTATGGGTTGTTTTAAATGTTGTTTGTAAAAGAAAGGGCTCGTTCGTTTGTATTTTTGAGTTATGGTGACTTGAGTGTAGATCTTGAGTTGAATTTGAGTTATAACTTGAGTTGAAGTTATAACTTGAGTTTTTGTTTGGTTGTATACATTTGAGTTATAGTTTGATATGAGAATCTTTTTGAGTATGTGTTTGAATGAGTCAAAACTTAAATTTATATTTGAATAGTATTCTAATGAAAACTCAATGGTGATGGAAATTTTTAATAGGGTATATTGTTGGGGTTTTATTCGTCTCTTCATTGTGAACGCATAGAAAAAAATCATCTCAATCGGAATTAAAATGAAAAAGTTATGACGTCTTTTAGAATAGAAAAAAATATTGTTCATTAACTTGAGTTTGAGTATAGTAACTTGAGTTGTAGCAGGAACTTAAATTTATATTTTAGCCACAAACTCAAGTTAAAACTCAAGTTTAAACTCAAATTTTACAAAAGAACATGAACTTAAATAAATTTGTAACTTGAGTTCAAATTTTTTTTTTTTTTGAATTTAATTGCAAAAGAACAAGTTCAAAGACTCTAGAATAATATATTTTAATATCTATTTTAATATTTGTATATTTTATTTTATTTTCATAAATTTTCTTTAATTAATTCAATTTAATTAAGTTAATTTCTTTTAAACTCTAATAAACACGGTTCTATATTTGGAGTCGTGATAATACCAATTAATCAGCGTACTAATTTCTCAATGAAAATCATGAACATGCAAAAAAACATATGCTTACACTGGCAAAAACCGGTAAACTTCCTACACTGCATGTCCATGCCATCTTCGTCAGTGGGGGAAATATCCCCCCACAAAATTGGTGCAGGTTCACAGAAAACTCCAAGGAAAGATTATAAAATTAAAATTTATTAGCTGGTCATTGTAACAATTTGTTCTTTTTTTTTTTTTTGGCTGGTTACTTTTTTTTTTGCAATTTTAATTTTTGAAATTAAAATTGACAAATAATATAAAAATTTAACAAACGTAATCATATTCATATTGTATGATTGTAGACATGGTTTCCTACCGTTAAATAAATAAAAGTTTAGTTTTAATAGATTCAATTTGACATGCCCATGATCACCGTTTGTAACTCGTGAGCATCTGATAACATTAGGTTGGTGAAGCGAAATAAGTAAAATAAGACTATATGACAGCAAATAAAGAATAGAAAATGAAAGAATTTATTTAAAGAGCTACGTCCACTTACCAGAGTAAAAATTAAGGGGTTATTTTTTTATATTTTTGAGTTAAAGTGATTTGAGTAATAATTCTGAGTTAGATTTGAATTATAATTTGAGTTGAAGTTGTAACTTGAGTTTGTATTTAGATTTGCACATTTGAGTTATGATTTGAATTGAGAATCTCTTTGAGTTTATGTTTAGGTGGGTCAAAACTTAAATTTGTATTTAGATAGTATTTTAATAAAAACTCAACGGTGATAAAAAATTTTAATATGGTATATAGGTAAGGTTTTATTCATCTTTTCATTGTGAATGCATAGAAAAAAAATCATCTCAATCAGAATTAAAATGAAAAGTTATAATATTTTTAAGAATAGAAAAAATATTGTTAATCAATTTGAATTCGATTTTCTGAACTCGAGTTGAAAGAAAAACTTGAACTCGAGTTTAGCCTCAAACTCGAGTTTAAATTCAAGTTCAAACTTGAGTTTAAACTCAAATTTTATAAAAAAAATATTAACTTATAGGACGTTTAGTTCATGAATTAAAATTATAATATTAAAATTATTTTTAATTTATGTGTATTTTTTATAAGAAAAAATATTATAATAAATTATGAATTATAATCCAAATAAAAATCTAAATCTTTTTTCTAAACGTTTTAAATAAAATTGTAATTTAAATTTAAACTAGTGATGGACGCGCGCGTTTGCGCGCATTGCAGTAAGTGATAATTTTGTATATTAGAAGAAGGTAGTAATTTATATACAATAGAAATAGATATTTACATATATTTATATATGAGTATATACATAAGACATTGTTATATGAAGTAATTTATATATACATATGTATACACAATATAGACATATATATATAATATTGTTATATAAAGTTATTTACAATATATATACAACTCTTTCTTTTTTTTTTTTTTTTTTTTTTTTTTGTTGTGGCTCCGGTTTTTTTTTTTTTTTTGCCAAAATATAAATTTTAAAAGATGTTAGTATTAATAGTTGAAAAAATTTAAAATAGTAAGATTTAGAAGTAGTTATATTACGGTCCATGGGCGTTTTTTTTATCGTTTCTATTTCTTTGCCTTTGGAGCGGGGAATAATATAAAGTTACTAAATTATGTATTTAAAATTATAAGTATTGTTTTTAATTTATAAATAATGTAAAATGTTAAATATGTATTACCTGGTAGTTGATTTTTTTGGGTCTGGTGTATGTGGATCTATTGATGTTGTTGTAGTTGAGCGGGGGCTACGCCTGTGAAATGTTGTTTGAATATGTATTTAAAGTAAGAAATATATTTGTTTATATATAATTAATAGGTATGACTAAATATATTTTACCTTGTTGATATTGCAGGTGCTGATATTTGTGGTGGTGCTATTATCAACTCAGTTTCTTCAAATATTTTTGAGACAATTGTGGTAATTTGAGGTCCTTTTCTTTGAAAATATATTTGGAAGATCTTTGTTTCACCTCGTAATTGGTTGATGACTGGTGGGATTGTGAATGGATCTGTAAATCCTTCGTCAATTGTTAATGTTGAACAGGGTTTTTTTATCAAGGCCTGTGCTGCTCTACCAAATATGATGATATCCATGTTTCCAGTATGGTCTTCAATAGTTGCACTTAGTTTATACCTACAATTTATAAGATAATAGATAATTTAGATTATAAAATATTTATTGTTGCTAGTCAAAGTAAATAAGTTTTAGTCATTGTTTATTTATAGTTTTGATTACCATGGGGATGGTGTTGTCTTTATGTGTCCATGACTATCGCACCACCAATTGGTTCGCTTGTTTGAGTTGTCGATAGCATCTAGGTCGGGAGTTATAATATCATCCTTGATTTGTTGAGAATGTAGTTATAGTAGCTTTTCTTGTGAATTTAGTTCCCTATATACATGGAGAAAGATTTTTATATTAAATTTGATATACACATAGAAAGATGTTTAGATTAAATGATGTGATTAAAGGAAAAGAAATAGATAGAATATTATGATACTAACTTGGTTATTTTCTTGATCCAATGTCTTTAGTTCATCAATTGTTCTTCTATTAAGTTTTTTGTTCTTCAATAGCTTGTGTTGGTATTGTTGGTGTTTTGAGAACTCAATTTCTTGGGGTAGTGAGAGAACCTATATATATATATGTCATTAATTATTATTATGAAAAAATTTTCATAAAATTTGTTGTTCTTAAAGTTTTGGGATTTGATTCTTACCTTGTTTTTTTTAATGTACGTGTTTCGGTATCTACGGATCAAGATAGAAGATTGTTGCAGAAATCTTGGATACATATGCATTACCTTAAAGATGAACAATAAAGTGGTTAATATTTTAATTTATTAGACGTAAATAGTTTATGTTATATGTTATTATTTTTATAAGTTGTTAAAAAATACCTAGATATTGTTTCACTAACATTCTTGCTGCAAAGACCGCAACTCTTTGGTCCTTTCATTGATCTAATGACATTTTCATCGAATTGATCCGCTTTATGTCCCCATAATGTGATTTGAAGTCATTCGTTTACGTGTGAAAAAAAGTGGTAAAATAAAAAAAGTTAGAATAAAGAATTTTAAATGATGTAAAAGTTTTATACTTTTATTAAATAAAATTTTTTATATGATTATAGTAGTGATTATGAAAAGTTAATTTACCTTTATATTTTGTATCATTATTGTCCGTCGAGATGTCATGTCTCACGATATTTGTTTGTTCAATCGTTTGTACTCTTGTAACGACACCAATAACATGTTGGAAAATAAATAGTAAACGTTAAGGGTATTAATTAAAACATTGATGATGTAATTTTTTTTAGAGAGAGTAATTTTATCTTATCATTTAGGATTTCAGTAGATTGAACTCTGTGCTGGAGCTGATCGAATTCAATGAAGTAAAATCTATGATATGGAATAGGTGGGGCCTCTTCTGTGACTGGAGCAAATACTGTTGTGGGAGCAAATTGTAGCATTGCAATGTGTGGGACAACTTTGTATGTTGGTTTGTTCTCTGTGACGAAGAAGTTGCTGATATCATATATATTGCCTAGTTGAATTTTTTGGTAGATAGTATCTGAATCTCGTGCCCGAATTGATCCTTGAATTGCTTCATGCTGTAGATATAAGTGGTAGTATTGTTATTTGATTTATAATACTTGGTATTAAATGAAAATAATAAAATATTGTATTTGGTAAAAAATATTACCTCTTCGTCAACTAAAACACAGTCAAGACTGATTAGACGTCCAGTATTCAGATCATTATTTGTCCATAGTCTGCATATTCGAGCTCTGATGGTTTCATAAACTTCATTTGGCTTTAGCGCTCGAATTAATGTCGTCATTTTGGCTAACTGTTGATAAAAGAAGATTATTGTTTTAGTGTATAAAAATAGGAAGGTTTAGTTGATATATTTTTGATAGATTAATGATAAATAATTTGGATTATAAGGAAAAAATTATGGATCTAATATTTAATTTATTAGAATATTTATATTTTTACATGGTGTTTTATTTTTTTATTTGATACTATGTAGAATTTCCTTGTAAACAATATTTTTTATATAATTTGTATATTTATTAATTGAATCATGAATTAGTATATGTCATCCCTTTGGAGTTGTAGCTCTTGATAAAGCAACATATAGTTGTCCATGAGTAAAAATTTCACTATCTAAATATAATCCTATTTTATTCAATGATTGTCCTTGACTTTTATTTATTGTCATTGCATAGCAAATTTTAATAGGAAACTGTCGTCTTTTTAGTGTAAATGGCCATTTAGATTCATGTACAGTCATATCGATTCTTGGGATATAGACTTTTTCATTAATGTTGCTTGAGTTTATAATTTGTCCTTCTATAATTTTATTTGTTAATTGGGTAATAATAAGTCTTGTTCCATTGCATAATCCATTTGATTGGTTTAGATTTCGTAATAACATTATAGGTGTTCCTAATTTAAGTTTTAATTCATGCGGTGGTATTCCATAAAAATTAAGAGTGTGCAAAAATTCTTGAGGATATAAAAGATTAAGTTAAATACGTGTTTTCGGATGAGGATGCAATAGTGTCATAACTATAATAACATTTTTTTTCTTGTTCAGGGATTAAGGATAATATGTAATTATTAATGTCATCTCTTTGTTTTATTTGTTGGTGTTATTATTGCTAGTTCTTTTAAGTATTCAATATTGTTATAGTAAATGTTTAAATTATTATATATTAAAGTTGAAATTTTTTCAATTGGATTTGATTCATAATGTAGTATGTATTTTTTTGGTATTTTTACCCATGTAGCATCTTCATTTTCTAAATCTTTTATTCCTTCAGCAATACCATCTCCAACATTTAATATCCATTTCGAAAATGTTACAATTTCAGTTTTTTCTTTTTCTGTAGGATTGTATTGTTTTAATCTCATGTTTTCTGTCAATTTTAAAATTTTGAAATATGGCCATAAATAAGAGTTATTTATAGTTGCATTGATTATATCTTCCTTTGTTCCTGTAGGAATAACTGGTAAAATTTGTCGGAAGTCACCTCCTAAGACAATTGTCATGCCACCAAATGGTTGTTCAAAGTTATTTCTTAAATCTTGAAGTGTTTTATCTAATGCTTCAAAGCAATATTTATTAGTCATAGGTGCTTCATCCCATAATATAAGTGATGTTTTATCAATTAATTTTGCTAATTGAGTTCCTTTTTTAATATGGCAGGTAGAAAATTTATCTATTGACAATAGTATTCGAAATCTAGAGTGAGTTGTTGTTCCTTTAGGCAATAGTAATGATGTTATTCCAGAAGATGCGACAGCTAAAATTATTCCATTATTTGATATAATTTTTGTGATTATTGCATTCCATAAATATGTTTTTCCGGTTCCGCCATGACCATATATAAAAAAAAGGTTATTCTTTTTTTCGTGGAGTGATTGTAAAATTTGTTGATAAATAAATTGTTGTTCATTATTTAATTATTTACTAATTTAATGTTTTCTTCTTTTAATTTGTGTATATCATAATTAAGTTCTTCTCTTAAGAATTTATTATTTAAATCATCTATTAATGATCCAGTTGGAAGAGGTAAGTTAAAATGTGTTAAGGTTGAGGAATTTGAATTTAATATTTTTTCTAGTTCATATAGTACAAAATTGTATAATTCTCTTTCAGGTACTTGAAAATTAGGGTTGTTAAAAAAAGTTTTAATTTTGTATAATATATCATATGTCATAAGTTTCTAATGTTTTTCAAGGAATTTTATTGGGTTATTTACATTGCAAAATAGTAAAATTATGATAAATAATTGTCGTAGCTGAATTGCTGTTGATCAAAATGAAGCTTCTTGTATAGATTCATCCCATTCTCGATCATCTCCTAATAGGCCTAGTGCATAGCATATTTGTTTGATTTGTTGGATATATTATGTCATTAATCATTCAAGAGCTTCGTAACTTGTTGCGCCTTTTTGGTGATTTAATAATAATTTAAGATAATATAATTCTCCAGAGCTTGGATGGACATGAAAAGTTCGTCCAATTGTATGTCCCATTTGTCTTGTAGACCAATATTTATATTTATTATTCCAAACATATTTAATTGGAGATTCTATGTAAGTTAATTCTCTTGCGTTAATATCATATTTGTTTATTTCCATCCATTCAGTAAGAGTTGTTTTATCAATACCTGGTTGTCTTATTATGTTATTTAGACGTTGATTTGAATCGAATGTTATGTTTTGCATTTTTGGTAAATGTATTGATAATCTTTGGACAAATTTGGATTTCTATGGTGTATTGAAAATTCAAATAGTCTCAGATTGCTTCATATGGTGTTATATATCCGCAATTAATATAGTTTTTATTTCATCTATTTCTTGATAATTGGTTTCTCCATTATTTCGTATGTATGTTATCTTCTATTGCTGCTCTTATTCTATCTGGTCCTTTTGTCAAATATTTAAATAAATATTTTATAAGCATGGATTGCGAACATAGTTCTACATTAATATGAGCATGAAATTTTAGGCATGAACTTTTATTGTATGGAACTACATATCTGTTATCTAATTTAATGCGTTGTTTTTCAACATAGAAGGATGTGTTTCGTCGTTTATAATTAACAAATCCATTTTCGTCAATTGTTGTTTCATTATTAAATTTTTTAGGAAATTTTTTTGAACATTCTGAATTTTTCATACATAGAGAATTTGTCTTAGCTATGCCACATGGTCCATGCATCATATATTCGGTTATAATGTTGTATTCTAGTAAATTATTATGAGGATTAGGTATTTCTGCATAAATAAATTTGTCTATTTGTGATGGTTCACGTAGTTTGTCATCATGATGGAGCCAAAAGAGGAAATGACAATGTGGTAGTCCTCGTTTTTGAAATTCAACAACATATAAATCTGCAATATGAAAAAAATATTTTATCATAATTTTTTTTTTGTATAGTTGAAATAAAAAGTGTTATTTTTTTTTCTTATTGGGAAACAAAAAAAGTTTTAGGAGAAAGACTATCTAATGGATAAAAGACTATCTAATTTCATTTTGAAAATTCTAGTGATAATATCTGATCTATCTTCAGGTTTTTGTCCAGGTATTTTTGCTAAGGCTCTAGTAATTTCAGACCATTTTGGATTACATGTAAATGTTATAAATAAATCAGGGTTTCCGTAGCGTCTACAAATTGCCATTGCATCTTGATAATTTTGAATCATATATCTAGGGCTTCCAGTATGGCTTGAGGGAAGGATAATTCTTTTTCCTATTGCTTGTGCATTTGTATCTCCTCTTGTAATAGCGTCTTGAATTCCTTGATAAATTTCGGATCGCAAATTTTTTTGATTTTTTTGAATATAATCTAATTGATCTTCTTCTACAAAAGCATATGCATCAACTACATATTGTTGAAATAATCTGCCCCCTCGAAAAAGTGTATTGCCTTGAATTGTACATTCTTGTAATTGATAACAATAGAATTCTCACATAGAGATTTTTTTTTCTTATATGTTTATTACTTAAGTTATTTATATTATATTTTAAGTTTATTGTATAACCATCTTCTCCATATGGAAATAATAAAGGATATTGAAGGGACATATAACATGGGTGTAGTTTTGTAGTTCTTGGCAAACTATCTGTTCTATCTTGGATAATAATGTCTCTTCCTTGTTCATATTCACCAATGTCTCCAACTATTAATGCAACTATATCGTTTGATGTGGGTAAGTCATATTGGTTACTATCTATATTTCTTTGGCTTATAAGTCTTAGTTTCATAGATGGTATGTCATCTTGTTGATATCTATCCTTTATCATTCGAAAAATTTTAACTAATATATTTGTTTTATCAAGCATTCTGATAAGATTTTCAACTATAAATTGTACTATGTTTTTGGATTCATTATCAAATGAGAATGATGCTATCCGGTTTTGGACTTCATTTTGTGTGTCATATATATAGAGTTGTGCAAATTTTGGAGGATTATTATTAATTGGTAGTAGAGACCCTATAAGATGATGTACTTGCCCACTTATTTTAAAAATATTTGGGCCACTTGAATTTTGTGTACTTGTGTCTATATTAGTACCAAATGATGTAAATGCAAACATAGAGTTATATGTTCGAATGTTTCTTCGGAAATGTGTGTTAATTAATCCTCCATGATAATTAAGTAGTGTATCAAGTGTTCGAGGTGTTTTTTTAATTAAAGGCAAGGTTATTTTTCCATCTTTGCAGCAAAGATTGTATTTAGGAATAGTGCTACTGCTAATTTGTTCGTTAAGCCAAAAGAGAGCGCTACAATGTTGACAGATATAGGAACAGTCTCTGAGATCGATGTAGAGATTAGCAGTGCCTATAAAAAAAAGTTTAAAGAAAATAACAACAATATGTAAAAAATTAGTATTGTCATTGTATGAATTTTTTTTTCTAATTTTTAAAAGAGAATAGTTAGAATGGATGAGAGAATTACATTCTCTATCGTGATTTTCAGATGTTGATGGCATGAATGATTCAAAAATCTCGTCTTGAGACTGTGTAAATTGTGTTGTCCGAAGATTGAGTTGAGAAGCTCTTGCCCGCAAAGGTGCAGCCATTTGATTTATTTCATTTGAATTTTGCTCGCTTATGTTGGAATAATTTTGATTCATCTGAGAAATGATACAGCACATACGTTTGTTTGATTGTGTTGTTTTTTGTTGAGTTTTTCTCTTGTCCATTTGTTTCTACAATAGAAAATTAGTTTGATTAGAAAAAAGAATAAAATACATTATGTAAATAATTTATATACAATTAATATTTTTATTGTAAGATTATTTATAGGAAATTAAGCAAATTATTTTTTTATAATAGCATTTATCATATTTTGTTATTTTAATTATGATTTATAGGGAGAAAAATAATATAGTAATATCAATAGTATTAAAACAATACTATTAACAATTTTAATTCTATGACAATAATAATTATGGACAAAAATGAATTAATAAAATAGAATTTGTAATAATATTTGTGATATTTTATTATTTTAGTTATGAATTTATTGAGAGGAAAATAATCTAGTAATATCAACAGTATTAAAATAATAATATTGATAATGCTAAGTTTATGATAGGATTAATGCTAATTATAGGCGAAATTAATTAATAAAGTATAAGTAATTTATTGATTGAATTAATAAACAAATGATATATAAGGTAATAAACACATATGTATATTTGTGTGTTTTTTAAGTAAAATAGATTATGTAAACATATTTACAAAGATATAAAATAATAAACTTACAACATTAGGTGTTATTTAGTGGGAAATAAATTAATCAAATTTTTTTTAATACTAAATAAGATAGATTTATTAATAAATAGTAAATAAATAAATAAATCTATATAGGTAGTTGATAGTTTTTAATTTCTTAAGTTATAGGTGAAGAAAGAAATTAAATCTAATTGTAATGCATGATGATCAAGGCCACAATTAAATCTAAATGTAAGTTAAATGTAAGTTGTAATTTTATATGATGTTTTATTTTTTTATTTGATACTATGTAGAATTTCTTTGTAAACTATATTTTTTATATAATTTATATATTTATTAATTAAATCAGGAATTTGTACATGTAATTCTTTTGGAGTTGTAGCTCTTGATAAAACAACATATAATTGTCTATGAGTAAAAATTTTACTAATTAGATATAATCTTATTTTATTCAAAAATTGTCCTTAACTTTTATTTATTGTCATTGCATAGCAAATTTTAATAGAAAATTATCATCTTATGTAAATAATTATTTAGATTTATATACAGTCGTTTTTATTCTTGAAATATAGACTTTTTCATTAACGTAATTTGTATAGTATTAGGATGATTTTGTCTTTTTTTTGTTCTTTCGTTTATGGTGGAGATTTTTTAAGTTTTGTTGTCCTTAGATTTGCAAGGCAGAGATGCCTTTCTTGATCGATTTTTTTTCTCTCTCGAAAGATGAATCCTTTTTTTTTCTACGAAGATAGTATTAAGATGATTTTGTCTTTTTTTTGTTCTTCCGTTTATCGTGGAGATTTTTAAGTTTTGTTGTCCTTAGATTTGCAAGGGAGACATGCCATTCTTGCTCGTTTTTTTTTTTCTTCGGAAGCTGAATCCTTTTTCTTTTCTGCGAAGATGAGTCCCTTTTTTTTCTCCTTTTTTTCTCCTAGTACATGAAAATCAATCTTTTTTTTGTTTTCTTCTCCCGTTTATGGTGAAAATTTTTTTGTCCTTTTTTTCATTATCTCCTGTTTATGGTAAAGGATTTTTAAGTCCCTTTGTCTTTTGAATTATTCTAGTTGATGATCAAAACATTTGTAAATAAATAAAAATACTTAGAAAGATAGAGAGCAATAAATTTACAACATTTGATATTGTTGAGTGGAAAAAAATTAATTAAATATTAACACCAAATAAACTAAATTTATGGGTAAACACTAAACAGATAATGAATCTACATAAATCATTAGTTGTCTTCAATGTCTTCAATGTCTTCTGTTATAGTGTCTTCTGCTACAGATGAGGCAAAAAATTAAATCTAAATAACACGGATAAAATTTTACAGAAAAAGGCGGGAAAAAAAAAAAAAAAAAAAAAAAGAAAAAAAAAAGAAAAATAAAGGAGCAATATAATATTCAGTGTAATAAACAAAGATGGTCGAATTTAAACAAAACAAAACAGTAGAAAATAGTAAATAAAACAATGCAATAAAATGAATGAGGATAAAAGATGTCGGAAATACCTCAAGTCCTGTAAACTGTACGTTAAATTTGGAACGTGAACAAACTGAAGGTCAAGAGCAATGACCAATATAAAGGTAACAGAATAGGAGAATGTGCAATAATAGACCTTAGAAGACACAAATAATCAAGTGAACAAATGAATGAGTAAATAGGAGAGGAAATAAATTTAAAAAACTAACAGATATAGGCATAATAAAATTATGGGCAGAGATTGATGCTAATAGGTGAAACAGTCAGATTTTGAGTAAAGCCGTGTATATAAGCATGAAATATCAACAATAATGTTCGATGAAAGAAAAATATAATGAATAAAAATGGTGGCTCAGGTATTTAATCTTTTCAGCAATGTGTGACAAATACATTATGGCTTCCTACTAAGGCTGACTACACAAAGGGAGGCGGTTTGCACAAAGGGTAACACATTATATCTATCACACAGATTATAATTTTGATGTGATACAAAATAGATAACTTGAGTAAGATATGAAATTGTTCAAAGACTACCAGGTGAATTAAATACAAAACCCAAAAGGAGGAGAAAACAATGTAAGAAGCATAGTATAATATAGATTATATGATGAAATAAAATAGGAAGAGAAAAAAAAAAAAAAAAAATAGAGATAGTAAGCAATAGGAAATAGAGGAATAAAAACGTGATGAATAGAATAAGGAGAAAAGAGTGAAATAATAAAGCCTATGTTTTGCTTTTTTTTCCTCTCTGTAGGGAGGTTTTTTTTTGTATAAAATGATAAGAATGGAATAAGAAAGCCGAAGGTGAGTAACAGGGAAAGAAAGGTATTACACGTACAAAAAGGTCTTTGAATGAAACAAAAAAGGCAAAAAAAAAAAAAAAAAAAAAAAAAAAAAAAAGGAGGATGATATAAAACCTTTTTTTTCCAAATGATAAGAGCAAAATGAAAAAACCAGGGCTCAGTAGTCGAAAAACAGAGGTAGTAAATAGATATTCACAGCAATCTTTGAACAAATTACATAGAACTCAATATATAAATATTAATTATACTCATCATCGCCACCAAAAAGAACTTACCAGGAGTAGAATATGTAGGATAAACGTGTATATATATAAATATATATATATATAAGTTTGTTAGAAACAAATGAAAAAAGGGTAAACATATCAGCATTTGATAAGTGCATGAATTTGCACTTTTAATGTTCATAATTGTCAAATTATTTTATCAAAATTGTGACTTTAATTTCAAATATTCCTAAATTTAGAGGATTTAATTTTAATTGGATTTATTTTATTTTTCAGGTTTTTGAAGAAAACAATTGAATTTGGGCTAGTTTACCAAGAAAAACCCAAAAGTTGAGCCCAAGAAAAGCCCAATTCGGCCCAAAGCCCATCAGCCCATCAACTCCCCGAGCCGAGCCGACAAGCCGCGAGCCAAGACCGAGAAGCCGCGAGCCGAGCCGCCACGTGTCGATCGCTGCCGCGCCGCAGGCCGTGGGACCCAGTGCTCGCCCGATCCGCGGTAGCCCCAGCGTCGGTGGGAATCCGCATGTTCCCCCCCCCTGGCGGCGTTCGCGCGCCACCGCCTCTCCTCGCGAGTTCTCCTCAGCGGCGTCATCGGACTTCATCTCTCTTCGCGTGGGTCGCGTGCGGATCCCATCAACCACGTTTCGCCATGCGTGTCGCTTTGTCCCAGCGTCGCAGCGCGTTTCCGCGCCTCTCCCTCTCGCGCGAGTTTCTCTCCAGCGGCGTCGGTATGCACCATTTCTTCTCCATGGCGAATCATTTGGCAACACGTGTCCCACCTCGTCGGTGCTCCTGCGGCCGTCTTCCGTGCCGCGAATGGCCAGGTGACACGTGTCCCCTCTTGAAGCGTGATGTTTTCTCCCCGATTAGGCATCCGGTTTAACACATTCAAATCTCTATAAATAGGGTCATTATCAAAGAGTTAGAGTTAGACATTTTTGAGAGCCTAAATTCTCACATATTTTCTTGTTCTTATTCTCATATTTTCTTTTTAGAATTTTATGGGAATTATGTACAAGTTAGGCTAGAGTATTTAGGTGAGGCTTGAGATGATCCTATATGTGTAGTGAATTTATTTGGATTTTCGATTCTCCAATGGTTTGTAAGTTTTATACATTTGAGTTAATAATTTTCTTTTATCATATTTCTTCTTCTTATCAATATATTTTATTGTCAACTCTCATATAAATCTAGTCATGCTCTTTTTATGTGATTGTTGCGTTATATTATATATTGATCGTTATTATTTTATGAGTAGTCTTTTCTTTGCATTATTGCCAGCGGTATATTGTCGCTCTTAGATGTAATAATCTTTTCTTGCATTATTGCCAACGGTATATTGTCGCTCTTGGATTTCTCATAAGATAATTTTTCCTAATTTTAAACGTTAGAATTTTATTTACTCGAATACATTTTTAATTCATATGTTCTTCAAATATTTATCTTCCGATTGATTGTTTGGGATGTGAAACTTTCAATTGAGTCAATTCATGAATCAAAATCCAAATAGGTGAACGAAGCATATGGAGGATTCTCAAAGCCTTACTACTTTTTATTATTGAATTTTCTTTATTTTAGATTGTTCAAAAAAATATCAAAAACACTCATTCATTTTTCTTTGTTTGATTGCCTACTTTTCTAACGCTTTTTATTTGCTAATCATTTCTTGTTCAATTTAACACTTCCTCGTGGGATCGACCGTTCAAATTGTACTACAATTGACCGCTTGTTTTTGTACACGTTTGGGCGTAATCAGCATTATAGAGTAAGGAAATACAAAGCGAAGTAAACATAGCTAATAAAATACAAAGGACAAAAATTAATGCCACTAGAGGAAAGCAATATATTTAATCAGTATCAGAAATTAAAGAGTTATGAATAGGGTTTATAAATAATACCTGGGACAGTCTTGTCTTAATTCTGTAATATCAGCCAACCGATTATAAGCAGAAAGAGTAAAAAGGCACAGAGACAAATAAACAGGGCAGTAAATGATGAATAAGAGAGTAAATGAGATAAAGTGGTGAGTGATGGACAGTGTAATACAGCAGTAAATGATGTTAGATGAAATAGGAGAGTAAAGAGGGCAAATAAACAGGAATTTACATATTACATTCATATTCAATAATATGTTTAAATAGAGAACAACAGATCAATAGATAACCTATGACTACAGGACACGTAAGACAGTAAAGTCGGTTGAAGCTAAAATTTTCTAACAAAACAATAAATTTAATACATTACGGAGGATAAGGGGGAAAAAAAGGGGAAGAAAGATAAAAAAAAATCATCAATTCATTTAATACCTGTGTAGGAAAATAAATATAACTTATGCACGTGGAAGAACAAATAAGAAACAGAAAACAGAGAAAAAAAAGAAAGAAAGAAAGGAGAAGAGAAAGAAAGAGAAAAAAAATCAGTAATTCATTTAATACTTGTACAACAATATTTATATAACTCATCAACGTGGCAGAACATACCAGTAATTCATTTAATAACTGTCCAACAATATTAATATAACTCATGAACGTGGCAAAACAAATAAAAAAAGAGATCACTGATTGACTTAATAGTCAGACAAACAAGATTAATATAATTCATCCGTGGCAGGAGAAATAAATACCAGAGATATTAGAAATCACCCGAGGATACAACAGACCATTACATAGAGAATGGAAATCAAACGTGGAACCTATAACAATAGGACACGTTAAAAGATAAAACCAGTAATTCATTTAATAACTGTCCAACAATATTAATATAACTCATGAACGTGGCAAAACAAATAAAAAAAGAGATCACTGATTGACTTAATAGCTGTACAGCAAGATTAATATAATTCATCCACGTGGCAGGAGAAATAAATACCAGAGATATTAGAAATCACCCGAGGATACAACAGACCATTACATAGAGAAGGGAGATCAAACGTGGAACCTATAACAACAGAACACGTTAGAAGATAAAATCAGTTCAGTAAAAAAAAAAAATCAAAATTAGACAAAGACAACACGTAACCATTCACCTAACAATCTCTATCATGAAGATCAAGTAAAGACAATATAGAAACACCGACATATAGAACTCTGTGTAAAGAGAAGAAGAAGAAGAAAAGAAAAAAAAGAAGAAAAAGAAAGAAAAAAAATATCCTTCATAAACATATATATGCTATCCAATCAGAAATTGCACATACTTTTGCCAAACACTGAAAAATTTAAGCAGTTTAGGCCCGGAGATAAACAACGGAAAAAAACATAGAAAATGAGATGGAATACAATAGGAAACGGAAGATTGAAGATGCAATCTCAGCAAATCAATATTGAAAATACCTGCACCAAAACATAAATAAATCAAAACATTATTCACTAAAACGACAGGAAAAAATCAAACTAAAAGAATAAATAAACACAATCAAAAAAATCAGGAAACAGAAACCCCCAAAAAAGAAGAAAACATTATAAATGAATTTTCCAAAACCTAAACAAACCATTTAGTTAGAAATTGCAAAGCACAGAATAATCATGCAAAACAATAACAGAGGGAAATTAAACAAAATCCACAAAATAACCACACAAAAAAAAGGGGAAAAATCAAATCAAATCTAAAACTAAAAATGCTCCAACAAATCAAAGAAGGGGAAAAAAAACTGACAAAACTTTGAAGTCATGAAGGAAAAAACTTACAATAGTGACCGAACAACAATGAGGGAGACAGAGGCAAAGAACAGATGGCCGAACAATAGTGAAGGAAGCAGAGGCACAACGCAGATGAGGGAGGCCAAGAAAAAGGACAAATGAAAGAGGCAAACATCAATCCATTAATTAAAAAACCCAAAATACTCACCAAAGAAAAATAAAGGGAACAAAAATGGAACAGGTGAAGGAGGCGGAGAGAAAGAACAAAGAAAAGAAGCAAAATAATTTAGGGTTTCTCCAATGAGAGAGAAACCGAATGAAGGAGCCGGCGAGAAGAGAAAATGAAAAAAAAAAAAAACAATTTAGGGCATCCGAAGTTGCAAGCAAACCAACGAAAGCAACCCTCTAAAAGGTAATTACCAAAAATAAAGGGAACAAAAATAGATCAGGTGAAGGAGGCGGAGGAAAAAAACAAAGAAAAGAGGCAAAATAATTTAGGGTTTCTCCAATGAGAGAGAAACCGAATGAAGGAGGCGGCCAGAAGACAAAACAAAAGAAACAAAACAATTTAGGGCATCCAGAATTGCAAGCAAACCGAGGAAAGCAGCCCTCTAAAGGGTAATTACCAAAAAACCTTCAAGGGAAAAGCGCAAAAGAATAAAAAAACCAGGAGTAAAACCGTAAAATCAAATTAAATTACACACCAAACAGAAACGCTTTAGGCACGGAAAAGACAAAAAAACCCCCACACAGGAAAAAAGAACAGCAGGGACATAAGGGTAGAATCGTAATTTCACTGTAAAATGAACAGTGTTTTGTGTCTGTGTGAACAGTAAACTGCCACTCCCCTTTAATATATTTATAATTTGTTTAAAATTTTATTACAAAAGAATAATCTTTTACTACAAATTTTACAAGTTTTTCTGGTATTTATAGTACATCATTTGATCCAGGAAAATGATCCACTTCCCCATTATTTCTCAATCACCCCGTAGCTGCCACGTGCCCTGGGTGGTTTTAGTACAAGATCTGCATGTCTCGATCCTCGAATCCATCTTTCCTCTCTCGACATTAGTGGACATCTTTACTCCGTGATTCCCAGCAGACGTGTCTTCCATCGGTCACGGCTCGATGATCGACTCTTTGGATAATTGTTCTCGATGGATTGACGATTTTCAGTGCAATCGGCTGTCGGCTAGCGAATACTTTAGTCTCGATAGCTGACTCGGCTAGCTAGTCACCAATGCCTTTATTGATCCTCCACTCTTTCTTGGTCAAGTCTTCGTGAATGCTCCTTGTTTCATGTTATCTTTGGAGGTGTCTTCCACTCACTGGTCTGAGGATTCACCAGACGAATCTGACTCCAACAGTTAGTTCCCTACTCTTTAGTCAATTAATCGACCAGAGAGTAGCTTCCAATATATTATCCTTTCTTACATCATCTGTCTGTTGGGATTAAGGTTATGATTTACTCTAATAGCTGCCATTTTGAGAATTTACGCGTGTCACCCTACTTTTGGATGAATTTGAGAAGATGTCTGGCGGTTTCCATTATTTGAAAAGACACTTCTTGAGAATTTAGAAGGAAATCGGAAGGATGCTTTGCTTTACACCGTCACATGGTTTTCCAAAGAATTAATCCGGGTCGATCTCTTATTCGTTTGTATTTTTTAAGTTAAAAGATGATTTGAATTTAGATATTATTTTAAATTAAAGTATATTTGAATATAATTTGAGTTGAGACTCTAATTTAAATTTATATTTGAATAAATATATTTTGAGTTATAATTTAAATTGAAAATTTATTTGACTTTATATTTAGGTAGGTTAAAATTTAAATTTATATTTATATAGTATTTTAATAAAATCTTAATGGTAATGAAAAATTTTAATAGGGTATATGGGTAAGATTTTATTCGTCTCTTCGTTGTGAACGCATAAAAAAAATCATCTCAATAGAAATTAAAATGAAAAAGTTATAGCGTTTTTAAAAATAGAAAAAATATTATTTATTAATTTGAGTTTGAATTTAAGAACTTAATTTGAAAGGAAGAACTTAAAGTCATATTTTAAATCTAAACTCAAGTTAAAATTCAAATTTAATAAAACAACATAAACTTAAATAAAATTATAACTTGAGTTTAATTTTTTTTTTGAGTTAAAATCCAAACGACAACCCCTAAATCTCCCTATCTCATTTCCTTTTGCATGAACACCGAAGGAGAGAGAGAGAAAAAAATCTCCCGATCTCATTTCCCTAGGCAAGAATTCTTCATGTTCACTCCAATTTTTGGCATTCCTTTTGTTTGTATTAGTGCTTGTTTGCCATTCCGATTGTTTCTTTGGTTCGTTTAGTGAATTTTGCCGTGATTTTCGTCAGTTTCTACGTATCTCATTTCCTAAGGGCATAAATACTAAAAATCTCTCACTTGCACTTAAAGGAGTAAATGTGACATGCTACACATTCTCATAGCCTCGACATGTTTCTCAAAACCTTAACCGGCAGGGTCTTTGTGAACAAGTCAGTTATATTGTCCTGCAATGTGATCTTACATATTTCTACATGCCTTTCTTCAACGAAGCTCCTTATCATGTGATATTTTCTGCCTATATGCTTACTCAATTTATGATATCTTGGTTATTAGTTGCTAGCTATTACCTCATTGTTATCACAGTACAGTCTTAATGGCTTATCCACACTAGGACACTACCTCAAGATCCATCAGAAACTTACGGAGACACACTGCTTCTTTCAAAGCTTCACTAGCTACCACATACTTAGCTTCCATTGTCGAGTCAGTAGTGCAAGTTTACTTGACACTCCTCCAAACGATGGCACCACCTCCCAGAGTAAAGATAGACCCCGAAGTTGATTTCCTCGAATCAAAATATGATTGAAAATCTGAGTTCGTATATCGTAGAGGTGTCAGATCCTCTCCGGAATATACTAATATATCCTAGTCCTCCTAAGGTACTTAAATATATGCTTGACCTTTGTATTGTCCTTTTTAAGTTCATATTAGTTGAATGTATGATAAGCAAATTGGAAGTCTCTGACAGTCGTTCTAAGTCTTTAAATCGTGCATTTAATGAGACAGGAATCTAAAAATGATAGTCTAAAGAATGTGATCTGCAATCGAGGGAATAACGTTGGGCGCTTTATTCATGTTATAATTGTTATGTTTTCTACTTCTGAACAGAGATGACTTGTCTTGGTCGTCGGAGGTGGGACTCCATGGGTAGAGACATTGATATAGTTCCTTGTGGTGAAATCTATATTAGATCGGATCAAAGTTGAATTGTTTTAATTAATAATTCTATTTGAATAAAAGAATTCAATTCTGACAAATTATATGTGGTCATCTTAATCCTGAGTTGAATAATAAACCTATATGCTTCACTTGTATCCTTTGATGTACCAAAGGGAGACATCTTGACATTATGTAATAGTATGCTTACCGATACGTTGGGGGTACGACTCTAGTGTGCGTAGATTTATTATTCATAAATAGAGAATCCATAGCTCCTATAAAGAGCCAATGATATCCTCTCATGGAAAATATGAGTGCTCGACCATTATACTACTTTGTGTTATCTAATAGTTTTCTATTTGCATTTGTACATATAGTGGTTTTTCGATGGAGTGGTGCTAAAACATAAGATAAATATAATCAGAAAGGTAAAACATAACTAGGCCTTAAGTCGATTATGGATATCCTATAGGGATGACACACTAATATGATTACGCCCAAACGTGTACAAAAACAAGCGGTCAATTGTAGTACAATTTGAACGGTCGATCACACGAGGAAGTGTTAAATTGAACAAGAAATGATTAGCAAACAAAAAGCGTTAGGAAAGTAAGCAATCAAACAAAGAAAAAAAATAAGTGTTTTTGATGATTTTTTGAATAATTTAAAATAAAGAAAATTCAATAATAAAAAAGTGGTAAGGCTTTGGTAATCCTCCATATGCTTTGTTCACCTATTTGGATTTTGATTCATAAATTGAGTCAATTGAAAGTTTCACATCCCAAACAATCAATCGGAAAATATATATTTGAAGAACATATTAATTAAAAATGTACTCGAGTAAATAAAATTCTAACGTTTAAAATTAGGAAAAATTATCTTATGAGAAATCTAAGAGCGACACTATACCGTTGGCAATAATGCAGTAAAAGACTACTAAATCTAAGAGCGACAATATACCGTTGGCAATAATGCAGTAAAAGACTACTCATAAAATAATACCGATCAATATATAATATAATGCAACAATCACATAAAAAGAGCATGACTAGATTTATATGAGAGTTGACAATAAAATATATTGATAAGAAGAAGAAATATGACAAAAGAAAATTATTTACTCAAATGTATAAAACTTACAAACCATTGGAGAATCGAAAATCCAAATAAATTCACTACACATATAGGATCATCTCTAGCCTAACTTGTACATAATTCCCATAAAATTCTAAAAAGAAAATATGAGAATAAGAACAAGAAAATATGTGAGAATTGAGGCTCTAAAAAATCTAACCTCAATCACCTTGAGAATGATCCTATTTATAGAGTTTTGGATGTGTTAAAAATGTAAAAACCGGATGCTTAATTAAGAAGTTACAAGGCTTAATCCGGGGAGAAATATCATCACGTTTCAAAAAGTGGGACACATGTCGAAAAGCCATTCGCGTGCGGGAGAGACGTGGCACACAGCTGGACCACGCGGAGGAAGACTGGACGCGCGCGGGAGAGGAACTCGCGCGGAGAGGGAACGTGCGCGGGAAACGCGCGTATGCGGGGGAACACTGGGACACGTGGCGACATTTGGCTGGAGGAGCGCTGGCACACGGGTCCCACGCGGAAGAGAGAGAAGCTTTCCTGACACACGCGTGAGGAGAACTCGCGCGGAGAGTGGGCGGTGCGCGCCAGGCGCGCGTCTGCGAGGGGACAGCTGGGTCCCACGGCCTGCGGTGCGGCAGTGATTGACACGTGTCGGCTTGGCTCGGCTCGCGGCTTCTTGGCTCGGCTTGCGGCTCTCGGCTCGGCTTGCGGCTCTCGGCTCGGCTTGATTGAATGATGGGCTGATGGGTTTTTGGGCCGAATTGGGCTTTTCTTGGGCTCAACTTTTGGGTTTTGCTTGGTAAACTAGCCTAAATTCAATTGTTTTCTTCAAAAACCTAAAAAGTAAAATGAATCCAATTAAAATTAAATCCTCTAAATTTAGGAATATTTGAAATTAAAATCAGAAATTTGTTAAAATAATTTGACAAGTATGAACATTAAAAGTGCAAATTTGTGCACTTATCAACACACTAATATAATGAGTCGTGGATGATAGCTATTTGGAGCTTTGGAAATATACTTTATGAATCGCGAGTACAGCTCTAGACTTTTAGGGGAATAACACCAGAGTTTATAATCATAAGATGGACTTGTTAGTTTACAAGTATTGTTGTAATTATAGGATCTTGATTTATATATGTCCATTGGGTCGCATTACTAACTCACATAATTTGCTGTAACAATACGGCATATTTCCTACATATTAAAAACTTGTCTTATTTCAGAAAAAAGGTTCAAAGTAAATGTAATATTAGCTATTAATTCATGAGTAATTTATCGGATGAATTAATTGATAAATTAATTCTCGATAAATTGGTTGAAATATTATTTTTATTTGATATGGGAAGACTATTATATGACTGTTTTAATCAGCTAACTTATATATTGGGTTATTTTAATTGAAACTAGGCTCCGTGCAAGTTTCCCACATTAAATAAACTTGTAAAACAAGTTTCCAGACCAGTGGCCGGTCAACCGGCAATATTATACACTACATTGACTGTTCGATTGGTGGTAACGCGCAAAGACACGCTGGCGTGGCAAAACTGACTCTGTACGCGAGATTGACTTTGGGAAACCAAATGACTTCTTAAACTCTATAAGTAGCCCAGTAAGTCTTATTATTCATTAGATCTCTTGAAAGACTTTTTGGGGGGACTATTGGAAAGGGTTATTGAGAGGAAACATTGGTTAAATCTCAAGATCAATTTTTCCTTTGACTCTATTATGGTCAGAATAAGTTCAAGAATACCAAGAAAAAATTTAACGACGTGTCCTCACTTGGACTCCAATCGTGGAAACGAGAATATCAAAAATACCAGTTCGTTGAGGCTCTCCCGGTTGTTGTTTGGAATACGTGTTGTTTCCCTAATCTTTGAAGGTATGATTTAGATTTTTGGTATTTATATTTTATAGCATCATGACATGTTCTTGGTTGGTTTTGGCATTATTTTAAATTTTAAAAATTCCGCTGCGCACTCAATGTTGTTTTTCTAACAATTGGTATCAAAGCCATGATTATTTATTCTTGATTATCCTATGTACATGGGCTAGTGATCTACAAATATCTCCTTTATGCTTAAATTGAGATTTTAGAGAGCTGGTACTCTAGGGTTTCTGTATTTTTGTTATCATGAATATATGGTGAATAAATGTTAAATAATTAGTATGGATTATTATTTTTGGTTAATTATCAATGGTTTGTAATTATTTGTTATTTAATTTTTACCAGTTATAGTTCCTTAGAGTTTAGAATGATTGTATAGGAATTTGTTCTTGGTTTTGTAATTAGAAATACAGCCTATCATCGCCATTAGGTTTATTGTTTTTGTAAAATTTTTGTAAACCAAAAACGGTACAGGAATTTTTATGTAAAATTCTTGAAAGAGATTTATCTTGAATGAAGATGGATCCTAAAGATGGAGGATGTGAAGATATCTATGTTGGTTGCCGAATCGAATTCGGCAGCGGAAGCGTGGTAAAACTGCGGATCATGTATAACAAAAATTTTCATACAACTTTTGAGATACTCTATAGATTATATTAATTTATGCACGAATAAATTAATCCTATTAATTTATATAGTTCAAGAATCAACTGAAAAAATACCTGGAAGCCGACTCGGATGATAACTTGAATTCTTTGACCACGAACAATCCTTGCTCCAAGCTTTGTGTTTAGAATACCAAAGTCTTCCACGTCGATTCCTTGATTCCATGTAGACATGTAAGTGGGCACATGTGAGACAAAAATAGGTTTCTTAAACACTCAAATTTCTACAAACACCAGCGCATGCACAATGTGGAATTTTTGGAGAAAAAATATTTTGCTCTCTTTTTCTTAGAGAAATCCGGCCACTCTAACTCTTAGGGCAGAAAATATGTTTCAAAAATTGTGTTCACAATTTTCTATCATTCTCATATTTAAAGAGTAGAAGTCAAACTTCAAAACAGAATCAAATCCTTATCTCCAATTTTGAATTTGGAACAAAAAATCCCTTCCATCCTATCTCCAATGTGGCCGGCCACCCTAGGGTTTTCTAACCCTATGTGTGGCGCCAATTCAGATAGGGAAGGAAGAGAAAAATCATCCTTTATCCTGTAGTCCAATTTTTACTCAAATTCAAATTCCAATTTAAGTCAAACTTAAATTAATTTGAATTCTAAATTGAACAACTTATCAAATAAGTTTAAATGGATAAATCTAGATATGATCAAATTCAAATTTAAATAATCACATTATTTAAATAATAATTAATTCTCAATTAATTATTTTTTTAGTATTTAATTTTAGAATTCTGTAATTCTAAAATTCCCATTTTGCCCTTTGTGTCTGGTAGAATTACAAGGACGACGTGGGGACTAATGGACCTATAATTCTGAGCTCTAATAAAATTAATAATTAATTAAACACCTTAATTAATTAATTAATTCTATTAATTCCAATAGTTACTCCACCATAAACTTGGAATTGAACTCTCGAAATTATAGACATTAATTACTTCTAAACTGCGAAGTGTCCATTTGATATAGTCATTACATATAGATCAATCCTCAATAAATAATTCATAATTAGAGTCAGGTAGAATCCGTTAGCCTCTCTAATTACATCTTTATGCTTGAGTCGCATTGATTCTCTAATGGATAGTGATTCATAAAACACATTCAGAACTAGAGCGCTCTTACTAATCCAAGTACCGAATCAACACTCAATATAATTATTTATCTGCTTATTTCTCAAGAAGGAATGGATTCCATCTCGTATAATAACATTCTCAGCTACCTATTTCATTATGTCTCCAAAATACAAGGAATAGGATTCAGGGTCTCGAAATTCATACCGAATAAATCAAAAGACATAAATTCATAAATAGGAGTTTGTTAAGAACTCAGGATTAAGATCATCCTATATATAACCATCGGTAAACTCAATTAGAATTTCTATGCTTAACGGAAATTATTAGAAATTGATATTGTGTTTGCGTCCATGTTCCACATAATCTCATTATGCGAAATACACTCATTCAATATCTCGCCATATTAACAGTGCGGATAACACCGTTTCATTCCAAATGGGAATGACATGTATTAATAATGTTTTAATAAAAGATTCTGAACTTTAATTAAATTCATTATGAACAATTTACTTTTGATTATTATCCTTAAACATTATCCTCTCGTATGTAACACTTATATACCATGTTTAAGGTTACATAAATAATCAAGGAATTTTATTTGATATTCATAAAATATTCATAAATATATGCACATAAAATGATGAATAAACTCTTTTATTAAATAAATAATAAATATCCTTTTACATCTCATGCTTCTAGGACACTATTCCCAACAATCTAATTTTCTTATTTTATCAAATAATTTGGTGTTTTAAATAAATTGAAAAACTATTTTGATTTTGATTTTTTCAATTTTGGTCACAATTTTTCAAAATTGTCAAAAATATAGAAAATCCAAAAAATCTGTAATGGCTGATGAATGTATGGATGATGGATTTGATTGTTAATTGTAAGGTTCTTTGGATCAGTCTAATCATTTACAATATTTTCAATTCGATTAGAAATTTCGTAAACCTTCGAGTATAGGATTTTTGTTGTATTTTATTCAAAAATCTGCATTGGTCGTCACCGAACCTAGTTGTTGCAGGCGGGCCCTTGCCATGCAACCTGCACCACGCCTATGTTCCCCTGTCTGCTCGTCCCGCTAGCGCATCCCACCAGCGCACCCCGCGCCTTGCGCGCCACGAGCCTTGTGCGCCAGAAACTGTGGCCGAGCTATAGTGAGCTAAATGGGGTTTTTGAAACCCTGTTTAGCTTGCAATTTGATCCAAAAGAGTTATGGATGGCAAAGAAATGGAGCTCGGACCCTGAGGTGATGAATTAGAAGACCCACAAATTAAATTCAAGACTTGTTGATGTAACATATGTAAATTATTGTAATTTTATTTTCATTATTTATTTCAATTGGGTTCTAATTTAATTATCCATGAAACTCAGTCAAATTCATCTCAATAGCCAATTGCGTATTTTATATTTCATGTGATGGTTATATATTATATATCCATGTATATAACATGCCATATAGATTTAGTGTGCCTACTCATATGTTTACAACATGTTATGCAAGCACGCATATGTTTTAATTATTTATTTATTAAAAGGAGTTTTATAAATTAAATAATTATGCGCTCAAAATTGATTTAATGAGATTAAATTAATTTTGTAACGAAATAAATTTGCAAAAATTTATGTTATCATGTGAAATTGATTTTAAGAGTTAAAATTTTGAATTTCACATAACTAATAAAATAAATTGTTTATTTTATTGGAATTTGTAAATATGAGATGATTTATAAAATAAAATATATAATTTGTAAAATATATAATGTGACAACACGACTCTTTGGTCTCCATCGTTAGCAAAACACCGTAAGATCCGGGCAGGGACTTTGCGTAGACATTTATTTTGTTGGTATTCGAATCGAATTCGGATGTAGAAGAGTGTGAGTAGTGTATCATGTATAAGCAAAATTTTCATAAAAATTTTGAGATACTCTATAGATTATATTAATTTAAGCACGAATAAATTAATCACATTAATTTATTTAATAAGACATCGAATGAGAATTAGACCTAGCAGCTGATTAGGATGATATCTTGAGTTCTTTAACCTTGAACGTTCCTTGTTCCAAAGCTAGTTTAGAAAACCAATGTCTTCCTCGTCAACTCCTAGAATCCACAAAGACGTGTGTGTGGGCACACCTGAGACAAAATAGGATTAGCAAAAAAAAAAAAAAAAAAAAACACTTGAATTTCCACGAACACCAACACATGCACGATGTGCAATTTTTAGAGAAAAATTTTCCTTTCCCACTCTACAAATATTCGGCCAAATGTGTTTTTTTTTTCTTTTTTTTTTCAGAGAAAAATTGTTGCACACAATTTTCTATAATTCTCTTATTTATATAGTAAAAGTTAAACTCCTAGAAGGAATCCAATCTTTATCTCCAAGATAAAGTTTGTTAATTATCTCTTATTTGAATTTAGAATAAAAAAATCTCTCACTCCTTAACCTTGATATGGCCGGCCACACTTAGAGGACTCTATCCTTGAGGTAGGTGCCAAATATTGATAGGGAAAGAAGAAAAAATCATCATTTATCCTGCAGTCTAGTGTTGACTCAAATTCAAATTCCAATTGAAGTCAAGCTTAAATTATTCGGATCGATTGGGACTTTGAAGCTAACCCTTGAAAAGAAAATTCATCATTTGTTTACCCCCCTTTGAGCCATATTGCTTATTTCGTTCATCACCCATGTTTGTACATCCAAACGACCAAATACGTTTTCACTTCCTAAACCCATCACTACTAGGCATAATTGCATTAAATGATAAGATTGAGAGCAAGTGTGGGTTATGTTTGGGAAATCATTAGTGGATTTGCTTGTGATGTTTTTCATTCTCAATTCAAAAAAAAAAAAAAAAAAAAAAAAAAAAAAAAATTATAAGAGTTAATTAGATGAGGAATTGAGTTACCATTCCATTTCCTTACAACATTGGGGACAATGTTGAGTTTGAGTTTGGGGGTGTGGTCTTTATTTCTCAAATTTTTGTTTTTATTTCTTTTTGGGTTCAATTGAAGGTGAATGTATGTTGAATAGAGGAGTTGGTGAAATTTTTTCTTTTCTGTTCTTGGAAATCATGTGAGATAGATGAGTTGTGATACATGCCTAGGGTGATTTGAGCCTAAAAATTCTAATCTCATCCACCTTTTACCCTAGCCATACATTACAACCCTCAAAAGTCCTTTTGATCTTCAATGACAAGTGAACCTTTATTAGTGGAGAGTGACACGAAAAATGGGCCTATAGTAGTTCTTATTAAGATATCACTCATAGTCTCCTTGGCTCATAGGTCTATCCGGATTTTATTTGGTTGATTGAGATTGATTGTGCACACACTTACACTTTGAGAGTCTTGAGTGGAGTGAAATTGATGCTTGATGTTGAAATTCTAGATAATCTCAGTGTTTGCATTTCCTTTGAGCTTAGAGCATTATGTGACTTTAAAGATACATGCATAGTTGTTGACTCGATACAAAACTCATACTTTTTTGTTTGTGTCTTAGTACTTGATTTGTGTTTTCTTTTTCTTTCTTTTCTTTTGCTTGAGGACAAGCAAATGATTGAGTTTGGGGGTATTTGATGACGGGTAATTCTACCAACAAATCAAGTACTTTTAAGCTTGAATATTTGTAAGTTTTCAAGCAATTTTGTTAGTTTAATGTCTTTTGTGTGTTTTTATAGTTGTTATAAATAAATGTGAACTTGGATAATTTTGCATGAAGCAAAGAAGAATATTTGCCCAACTTGTGAATCAATGGCTAGAGGAGGCAAAAGAGGATTTTAAGGCACAAAAGAGGAGGCTTGGAATGCAAAAAAGCGGGCTGCAGCGCACCATTTTGGGCTACAGCGCGTAAAGGAGTACAAAGAAGTCCAGAGAGCAAGGGAGGCGCAGACTGCAGCGCACCAAAACTTGCCCAGCTCCAAAAATGGGCGCTGCAGCATACCAGAGAGGCTGCAGCGTGCCTAAATTGTGCCCAGAGGCTGGACACGCGCTGCAGCGTGGTCAAGGGGCGTTGCAGCACGCCAAAAGGGCCCAGGAATGTGTCCTACGCACTGCAGCACGCCCAAAGGCGCTGCAGCACGTCTCAGCCCCCTGCAAGCAAAATCCCTCTTCTAAAAATGCGCGCCGCAGCGCATTTTCACGCGGGCTGCAGTGCGCGACTAAACCCCTAGCTCTGAAATGTTGTCGTATAAAAGGAAAGAGATGTCATTTGGAAGGAGAGCCTAGAAAAGTGAAGAAAACATCAAAAGGGGGCCGAAATCCTTCATCTTGGAGGTCCTTGGAAGCTCTCCAATGGATATTGGGTTTTATCTTCTTTTATCTATTTTTCCATGTTGAGCTAGACATTAAATCTATGACTTGATGTAGTTTTATTTGAACTATGTTTTGAATATTTTGTTGATTGTTAATTTAATTTCATTTTCAATTCATTTATGTTGCTCTATGCTTAATGCTTTTAATTTATTTGGCAATGAGTTAGATGATTTTTAGATTGCGAATTTGATTCTCGGGAGAGATTGAATTCTTTATCTAGATTTGAGAAGCATAGTCTAGGTTGTTGTGAGACCGGGAGGAGATCAACGCTTAGATAATCATATTAGGATTTAGGTCGTTGTGAGGCCGGGAGGCGATCAATATTCCTATTTTCTAATTCTAAAGATGAAGCTTAATTTGTGTTTAAATGTTCATTTCGAATAGGGATATTGTTTTGGGTATTTAAATACAATTTCTTGTGAGGCACTCGGGAGAGGTTACGAGATGACATTAGAGCCTTGATCAATGAATTGAATGGAATTGATTAGCGATTACATAATAGGATGAACATAGGAATAATAAAGCAAAATCAAGTCCCTAGCCCATTTGTGTATAGATACTTTATTTTCTTATTTTCATATTTATTTTGTTTTATTTTCTTAATTGTCATTTTATTAGGTTGCCTAGATAAAGTTAAGTTACAATAATTGCGGTACTTAATGGCAATTCTAAACCCAATCCCTATGGAGACGATACTCACTCACCTTATACTCAAAACTTGACACCGTACGCTTGCGGAAATTTATTATACAAAAAATTAATTCGCATCAATTTGCAAGTTGCTTAAGTCCATTTATGGATTAAAGCAAACTTCCTATTCCTGGAATAAAATATTTAACCAAGTCATCAAGACTTATAGATTCCAACAGAATATGGATGAACCTTGCATTTATAAGCATATTCAAGACGGGAAAGTGGGTTTTCTACTGTTATAAGCTGATGACATTCTACTAATTGCAATGATGTAGGGGATTCATCATTAGTCAAAGTTTTGCTCACCAAACAGTTTGACATGAAGGGCTTAAGCGAACTTAATTATGTTCTGAATATTTGGATCTTCAGAGACTGAAAGAACAAAATGATAGCTCTCTCCTATGCTTCATATATTGACAAAATTCTCGAGAAGTTTGCAATGCAGAATTCCAAGAAAGGTGGGCAACCTTCTAGGTTTGGAATTACTCTTTCAAACAGTAATTGTCCAAAGACATTTGAGAAAAGAGAATACATAGTAAAAGTACCTTATGCGTCGACGTTTGGTAGCCTCATGTATGCAATGTTTTGCACATAAATGGACATTTGCCATACAGTCGGGATCATAAGTCGATATCAGTCGAATCTAGGACCTAACCACTAGGTAGCGGTTAAGCATATATTAAAGTACCTTAGGATGACTAGGAATTATATACTGGTATATTATGGGGAGGATCTAACACTTTTAGGATATACGGACTTAAATTTTCAATCCTGGTTAGATTCGAGGAAATCGACTTTAGGGTCTATCTTTACTCTGGGAGGTGATGCTATCATTTGGAGGAGTATCAAGTAAACTTACATTGCTGACTCAATGATGGAAGCCGAGTATGTGGCAGCTAGTGATGCTTCGAAAGAAGCAGTGTGGCTCTGCAAGTTTTTGATGGATCTTGAGGTAGTTCCTAGTGTGGATAAGCCATTAAGGCTGTACTGTGATAACAGTGCGGCAAAAGCTAATACCAAAGAACAAAGATATCAAAAAATGAGTAAACACATAGACAGAAAGTATCATGTGATAAGGAGCTTCATTAAAGAAGGGCATGTGGAAATATGCAAGATCGCATCAGAGGACAATATACCTGACCCGTTCATGAAGGCCATGCCGGCTACGATCTTTGAGAAACAAGTTGAAGCTATGGAAATGCGTAACATGCCATCTTTACTCTCTTATGTGCAAGTGAGAGATTGTTAGTGTTTATGCCCTTAGTAATAAATGTAACAACGTATTTTGTGATATTTTGACTACTAATAAAGATTTATTTATTTCAAATATCCTTGTATTGTCCTCTTTACATTCCTATTAGTTGAATGTATGATAAGCAAACTGGAAGTTCGAGATTGTCATTCTAAGTCTTTAGATCATGCATGTAATGAGAAGAACATGCAGAAGGCATGAATCTAAAGATGTAGTCTAAAGAATGTTATTATGTAGTGAGATAACAAAGTTGGGAGCTTTATTCATGTTAAGATTGTTATATTGTGTACTTCCTACCAGAGATGACTTGTCTTAGTCGTCAGAGGTAGGACTCCATAGGTAGAGACATTGATATAGTTCCTCATGGTGGAATCCATATTGGATCGGACCAAAGTTAAAATGTTTTAATTAATAATTCCTTTTGAATAAAAGAATTCACTTTTGAGAACTTATATGTGGTTCTCTTAATCCTGAGTTGAATAATAAACCCATATGCTTCACTTGTATCCTTTGATGTACCAAAGGGAGACATCTTGAAATTATGTAAAGGTACGCTTATCGATACGTTGGGGATATGACTCTAGTGTTCGTATATTTATTATTCATAGATAGAGAATTGATAGCACCTATAAAGAGTCAATGATATCCTCTTATGGCATTATCCATGGATTGGAAAATTCGACTGCTCAACCATTAGACTATTTTGTGTTATCCAATGGTTTACTATTTGTATTTGTACATATAATGGTTTTCCAATGGAGTGGTGCTGGAACATAAGATAGATATAATCGGAAAGGTAAAACAAAACTGGGCGTTAAGTCGATTATGGATATCCTATAGAGATGACACACTAATACAATGAGTCATGGATGAGAGCTATTCAGATCTTTGCAAATATACTATATGAATCGAGAGTGCAGCTCTAGCTCTTCA
The DNA here is from genome assembly GCA_012066045.3 of Morus alba. Classification (NCBI taxonomy): domain Eukaryota; kingdom Viridiplantae; phylum Streptophyta; class Magnoliopsida; order Rosales; family Moraceae; genus Morus; species Morus alba. The sequence continues at coordinate 45,578,862 of CP050224.2, read as the reverse complement.
TGGAATAGCACTAGAGTTTGTAATCATGAGATGTACTTGTTAGTTTACAAGTACTATTGTAATTATAGGAGCTTGATTTATATATGTCCATCAGGTCTCAATGCTAGCTCACATAATTTCCTGTAACGATACGACGTATTTCCTGCATATTAGTAACTTATGTTATTTCTGTAAAAAAAAGTTCAAAGTCAATTTAAGATCGGTTGTTAATTCATGGGTAATTTATTGGGTGAATTAATCGATAAATTAATTCTCGATAAATTAGTAGAATTATTGTTTTGAGTTTTATTTGATATGGGAAGACTATTATATGATTGTTTTGATTAGCTAACTTTTATATTAGGTTATTTGAATCAAAACTAGGCTCTATGAGAGTTTCCCATATTAAATAAACTTGTAAAACAAGTTTCTGGAATAGTGACCGGTCGACCGGTAGTTTTATACACTGCAGGGACCGGTCGACGTGCTGACATGGCAAAACTGACTCTATGCGCGAGATTGACTTTAGGAAACCTAAGGACTTCCTAAACTCTATAAATAGCCCAGTAAGTCTCATTATTCATTAGATCACTTGAGAGACTTTTTACGGGGCTATTTTTAAGGGCTCTTGAGAGGATAATTGTTTAAATCTCAAGATCATTTTTTCCTTTGACTCTCTTGTGGTTGGAAAGAGTTCAAGAATACCAAGGAGAAATTTAACAACATGTGCCCACTCGCACTCTGATCGTGGAAACGAGAATAACAAAGAAGACCAGTTGGTTAAGGCTCTTTCCAGTTGCTATTTGGAATGCTTTGATCTGTCATACATGTTGTTTCCATAATCTCTATATGTATGATTTAGATCTTTGGTATTTATGTTATATAGCATCATGGTTCTTGGTACGCTTTGACATTTATTTAAAATTTTAAAATTTCACTGCGCACTCAATGTCGTTTTTCCAACATCTAGAGCACAATTATACGATAAGTTTCAAGCCCATAAGCAAAGTCATGTTAGAAGAGTTACTTACCGATAAGATCAGACCACAACTGACTAGAATTGTCGAATAGCATATAGAAAAGATGACATTTACTACCATAGATCCATTCATGGTGTTAAAGCAGACTTCTTAATTGTAGGACATCAAGTTTGATAAGGCTCTTTAGTCTTATGGAGTTGATCAAAACCAAAATGTACCATGTGTCTGCAACTATACACAAAAAAGAAGATCTACTTGTTTTTTACTTGCCCAGATATCTGATATTCAGTGTTAGTGGTCAACTATTGTTAGTTGAACTAAAGATTGGATCATTGGGTAATGATGTAGTATATCTTTAAGTGTATGAGGAAAATAAGAAACTATAAAATAGTTTAGTCAGTGAAAGAGTTAGCTTTTCATTGGAAACATAAACTCTGACTATGTGTCATGCATGGATTTTGAGAGTCAATATCCAAATTTGTGTTCACACTAGGTGAAGGAGTCGTGATACGAAAGGTTATTGGCAAAGTGTCATTGTTAATTCTATCATTAAGGGTTAATGTGTTGCTGGTTGTCAACTAGCAAAGGAAAGCAGCCTGGCTCCAAAAATTCTTAATTGATCTGGAAGTTGCTCCAGGGATAGATCAGTCATAGACACCTAGAAAGTTTCAAGATTAGAGACATATTCTACCTACTTTAGGACAAGTAGGAGATTGTTTTGAATTGTATCCTAAAAGCATGTGATGTAATGAAAGATATTGTTATTTATATAATAAAATAGAAATTTCATTATTTATGTGTATATATTATTGAATACTATGCGAATAAATAAAAACCTTGAATATTGTATATAAGAGTTATAGACGAGAGGATAATATTTAAAGATAATAATCGAAATATGTGCGTAATGAATTTAATTAAAATTTCATAATCTTTAATTAAAACATTATTAATACATGTCACTCCAATTAAAGATGTGAAATGGGCCGGGCCATCCATGGACGGCCCGGCCCAGCCCGCAACAGTGTTGGGTTCTGCACGGCCTGAACTTGTACTTTTACAGGCTATGTTGGCCTGGCACGTTAGACGAACTAAGGTTGGGCCTCAGTTTCCCAGTCTGCAGCCCAGGCCCGGCACTAGCCCGTTAAGGCTGTGATTCAGACTAAGCCCTTATTCGGCCCAAGCCCGTGACTCGGTCCAAGTCCTTATTCTGCCCAAGCCCGTGATGCGACCTGCAATTCGGTCTCCAGGCACGCCGCAATGTAACCTTGGGCCCATCGGATGCCCAACAGGCGGCCCATTACAAGCCTGCCATTAGGCCCATGACGGGCTAATCGTTAGGCACGCGATGGGCCTAACGATCACATTGTGGAAATGAAGGGAAAAAAAACCTTATAATTACCCCTAAATCCCACACAACATTCACCACAACAACTTACTCTCGACTCCTCATCTCATTCTCATTCTATCTCTCATCTTGCTCCTTAATATCAATTCTTACCTTTCTCTCTTGATTCCTAATTTTCTAGCTCTTTCATTTAGAAATTTCAATCAATTTAAAGAAATCTCAGAAAAAAAAAGGCATTCTACTTATCAATTTTGTTACATAACATTGTATTACTCAATGTTTATTTATGTTGTTTATTGTTTATAAATGTTTTTTTAACATTAGTTTCTTTTTTTTTTTACAGTAAATGGCCGCAACAAATTTCTCTGATATTGGAGATGAACCATTTTACGAGGATAAATTGTTGATGCACAACTCCAACCCCATTGAACTGAAAACTGTTCTGGTTGATAATCAATCAGTGCACAATGAGAAAGTTGGAGAACATGCTAGGGAAAGAGGACTGTGAACTGCTCCCGCATGGCAACATTTCACAAAGAAGCCTCGACCAAACCAAAAAATAGGCGAAATGAAAATTCATGTGGTATGTAAATATTGTAAAATATATTTTTCTAACAAAAAGGGCTGGGGTACTTGCCACCTTAATAGACATTAGAAAGCATGTCTACCATTGCACCAAGGTGATAGTGTGGACTTTCACCAACAAACATTGTCACTAACATCACAATGTTTACAAAATTTTACATATGATACACAATGTGCTCGTGAAGCACTAGCTAAATTTCTAGTTAGTGCTGAATTACCTTTGTCTTTTACAGATGATGCAGTGTTTGAAGAATTCATACAGATGGCCTTCTGTCTACAATTTAAATAGGTAAGTAGAAACATAACTCAATCTAATTGCATGAACGTTTTTTATGCTATGAGACAAACTCTAGTTGATAATTTCAGGTCTTTCAGTGCTACGATATCTTGTACTTCCAATCTTTGGGAGGGGTGCAATAAAACTGGATATTTATGCGTCATGGCGCATTATGTTGACGGGGATTTGGTTTTACATAAGAGAATAACTGGTTTTCATTTATGTCCATTTCCTCATAACGCAAATGCTATTTTTTTAACTATAATGGAAATTTTTCATTTTTATGGGATCAAAGATAAAGTTTTAACAATAATGCATCAGCTAACACAGCTGCAATTAACCCGTTTAAAGCTAATTTGAAACCACATTTTAGTGGTAAAATTTTTCATCAACGGTGTGCATGTCACATAATAAATTTAGTAGTACAAGCATGAATTGAATCTATTTCCTCTCATTTAACAAAAATTAGAGAATCTTTATCCTTCATTCCTAGTTCTGGAGCTCGACTCTAAGAATTTTGATAAAATTGCAGGAGCAGCCAGATGCGCCTAAGAAAGTTTTCAACTAATGTGAGACATAGGTAGAACTCCACCTACTTATTATTGAATACTGCAATTCCGTATCAACAGATCATCACTACGTACATGAATAGTTAGCATGGTGAGCATTTAATTTTTTATACATATTGGAAGACTGATTAGTGGTTTTTTAAATTCTTAGAAGTATTCTACGACATTACTGAATTACTTTCTGGTGTTTATTATCCTACTGCGCATTAAGCTTTGCATCAACTATTTAATATTTCTGAAACATTTGAATATTATAGGGATACTGATATTTTTGGACCAATAGTTAATCAAATGGAAGCTAAATTTAAAATTATTGGGCCGGTTGTCCTATGTTATATGTGTCAGAAACCATTTTAGATCCTAGGTGCAGATTAGATGAAACTGAATCTTTGATGTCTATCATAGCAGAAAATTTAGATATTGATATGGAACTAACCATTGCCGAAGCTAGGAACATGTTAGAAAAATTGTTTGCTTTGTATGAAACAAAATACATAATAGGACAAAAAGAACAGGCAACTTCGACGTCGAGGAGCAATTCGGCGCCTAAAGGTTCATCGTGGAGCTTCTTGAATAATAAGGAGAAAGCATCGAGATCGTCATCAACACAACTGTCTTTTGAACTAACCAAATATTTTAAAACAAAATTTGTAATCGATGACGACAAACTGGACATCTTACAATGGTAGAATAGCAAGAAAGATCATTTTCCAACGCTGTTTATGACAGCATGTGACGTTCTGACAACTCCAGTGTCAGCATTAGCATCAAAGCAAGCATTTAGTGCAAGTAATCAAATTCTTGATGAGAAGAGGAGCATAATGTATCTGGATATCTTGGAGGAGCTAATGTACATTAAATACTAGGAAGATGCTAGAAGATGAAAACAACACTATACAGATGATACAATTCAAGAATATTTTTCAAACTTAGACATAACAGAATCTTCTGGAAGCAATTCTTCCACTGTGTAATTTACTTATCCTAAAATACTGCACTCTTTTTTCTCTTGCCAAGGTTTTATCCCGATCTCCCCACGGGTTTTACTTGGCAAGGTTTTTAACGAGAAATCATTTATGTTTACTTATTCATATTATTTCAATTCAATAAAATCACATCTTTTTGGGGCATATGATATTTTTTTAATTAAATATTGCAATAAAATTTAAAAGGACCAAGGTCGGCCCGTGAAGGACCTGGCCTTGGCCCTTATGGACGGGGGCATGGGCCAGGGCTGGGCCTGAGGGTCTTCCTTCAGGCCTGGCCCCGGTGATGTGAAAATTACAAGTACGCAATATCGCATACAAGTAATAAAGTAGTGAGTAAAGTATCATTCCCACAAGGATTGTGTTAATTTTAATTAAATACCGAAATTAGTTAACTCTAAAATTATTTGAATAGCCTAAAATAAAATAGAAAAACAGTAAGAGCAAAATATAAATAAAAACTCAAATAAATAAAACTAAAATAAGTAAAAGACTCAAACAAATTAAAGACTGGCAACTGATTTCACCAAATCTAATCTTCTTTAATTCATTATTGTTACTAACATTGTCTATTATTCATGCGTTAGAATGAGTAACCCTATATTATTTAATAATATTTCGGGAGATGCTATCAAATACATTCCTAGCATATACACCTACTATCTCTCAATGTGAATTCCACTGCCCTAAAAATTCATTACACTTTATGGTTCTCTTACTTGTTCACGTAAGTCATGTTACTATTGCTAGATGTCACATACACCTTACAATTTCTCTCACAAGAAGCTATTCCTAAAAATCTCCTTCTGGGGTTTCAATCTAGGTTCCCAAAAGAATTCAAATATTGACCAAAGATAGAATTGATAATCTCATAGCCCTAGCAAAAGAAAATTAGAAGATAAAAATAAAAATAAAATAAATCAAGAGTTCTAACATCTCAATTCATAAAAACACAGAGATAGAAAAATTAAAAGAAAAACTCATATAGAGGTGTCATAGGCTCAGAATTTGACTCTGCAATCCTCAATTTTCAATTCTTGATCTTTAAAATATTTTCTCCTTTGTGAAACCTAAAATTAAAAATTCTAACAAAGTAACCCCAAACTCTCTAAAATAATTTTCCCTAATGTTTTCTCAGCTCTTCCCAGGACTTTTCCTCTTTTTGGGTGCTTTGCTCTGTGAAATAATTGCAGGGGGTTCTCCTCTCTCCTCTTGGTCTTGCGGCTGGCAAGGCTATTAATAGCCTCCAAATTCACACGTCGGATGAGCAAAAGAAGGAGGGCACTAGGTCTCTGATGCAAAGGTGGACACATGGCAAACTTTGAGTGGGTTGGAGGTAAAACTATGTGATGGTGCACTTTGGATTGCAGATGAAGACAATCGGACGGCCAGTGAAGAGCATGAGTGGCAGGGGCACGTGGAAGAAAGCTGAATCCGGATTTGCTTTTGATTTTTGAAGTATTTTTAATGCCAACTCAACTTTAAATTATACTTTTTTCACTTAATTTAAACACAATTGAGGATTAATAAGGTTATTAGAGGAAAAACTAAATAAATCAAGTAAAATAAAATAAAATAACACAACAAAAAACTAAATTGAAAATAAATAAAATAAATAAATTTCTTAAGAACAAAATAAATTTAAATACAAATAATAAGGAAAATAACATTTTTTCTTGTCCTCAAGCAAAAACAAGAAAAGAAACTAAAAGCAAAACGAGTGAAAAAATTATGCTAATATGATGATTCCCGAAAAATTTCCTCAAGACTGCCTAAAGATATAGCTTAAGGAAAAACATAAATAATACCCAAAAAATATGAGTAATCCTAGAGTTTGTTTCATTCTATTTGAATTGTTCCGTGTTTGTAATTTGCATTTTCTCTTTTCATCACATGCAATTCGGATTAATTTATGCAAACATCAATTGAGTATAGGATCTCAAAAAAAATGAACAAGTTTCATAGGTTTGTTTTTTATATCTCTCTCCACTAATATAAACTAGCATATCACCAAAGATCATTAGGACTTTATTAAGCTTGTAATGTGCGGTTCAGGTAAATGTATGATATGGAAATATTTTTGTCTCAAATCACCCTTCAAAGCATATTAATCACTCTAGGACTTTCATAGAGCTCAATTCTCCCTTTCAAGTAATATTCCCAAATTTATTTTCAACTTTCTTTTTGTCAACCCAATTTTTCTTTTTTTTTCGATGGCCTCCTACCCCCAAACTTAAAATCAACATTGACCTCAATGTTGTGAAAAGAAAGAACATGGAAGGTAAGAAAACAACATCCCTAACCAACAAAAGTGCCTCGAAGTGTTGAGCTTCTTTTTTTTTTTGAATGGAAGTTATGGGTGTCGCGGCTCTGTTATTCTGGCACAACGACTCTGTTATTCCAACGCCGCGTCTCTGTGCTCCCTGGTTTTTCGCTAGGAAGTAATGGGCGCCGCGGCTCTCTATATGGGCACTGCGACACTAATTTTTTTTTTTGTGTACTTTAAGCACACTGAAACTTCAAAACTCCACCCTTCCTCCCTCATTTAGCAGAGCTCAAAACCCCTTTTTTTGAGAGTGACCAAAATGCTTATGGGTTGATGGATGGAAAATTGACAGTTACTCGAAAGGCTAGGCCAAAGATATGGGTGACAAAGAAAATGTGATATTAGGCTCAACGGGGTATACTAGGGATAAAAATATATCATGGTAGGCTCAAAAGGCTCAAATGATCCAAAGATGGTCCAAATCATTTCCTTGGTAATATGAAGTCTAGGATTTCACCTCAAGAGAAAATCAAAATCACATATTCACATAAACATTCTCTAAATCAACATGTAATTCAAATATCAAGGCATAGTGCCCAAATATGGAACAATCACAATCAAAATAAAACTCACTCCAAAAATTAAACACACACCTACACAAAATTCATACTTTTCCAAAAGCTATAAAAATTATCAACCATAGTCTCATCATCGGAACGAGGGAAATCACCAAAAAAAGCATAAATCATCTCAATTTATTCAAAATAAAGAAACATTTTTTTTCAAATTATTATTATTATTATTATTATTATTATTATTATTATTATTATTGAAACAAAGAAACGTTTCACCCACTAAGCTCGAGATGCACATCATCCTCAAAAGTGTAAGTAGTCAAGATAATAAAGAAAAGTTTAAGAAACTCTCGTTGGCCCCACCACTTGTACCTACAAAACAAAGAAAAAACAAAGTAAAAAGTTGCAAAAGCCTAAAAACTCAAACACAACAAGAAAAATGCTAAAAAACTTGGGTTGCCTCTCAAAAAGCGCTTGCTTTAATGTCTTCAGCCGGACATTTGGAGAAGTGCTCATCAAATAGTGGCTTTCGCCCATAGTAAGTGTCATACAACACTATATACGGGTCTAGATTATGAGTGCCCTCAAGCTTGGCATGATTTGGAAGTATTCCGCTTGTTGCTCCAACTCGACTTCGCTTTGATTGATGATGAGCTTGGTGGAGAGCTTCTCTTTAGGCTCGATCATGTAGAGGACATAATATGGTGATGGTGGTGTTGGAGGGAAGTAAGGATCCATTGTTGATGTGTATGATAAAACAACTAATGAGCTCAATTCAATGGCCTCGTATGCTTCTTCATCCTCCAACGGTTCTCCTACTTCTTCTTTATTTAGGAAACCCACAAATAATCCCTCTAATTTCTCTTCACTCTCAACTTCGCTATCCATAGCCATGCATGCAATTTGATCTTCATTAAACTCATGGTTTTGGATGGACACCTCGTTATTTAGCCAATCGGTGGTTACACCACGAGGGTCCAACTACGCTAAGGTTTGAGCAAAAATGGATTCGAAGGGTTCTTGTTCTTCTTCTTGAGGCTCATCTTCTTTTAAAGGCTTGAATTCACTTGACAACTTCTCTCAAATGTACCAATCTTAATAAAACTTCACCATATCCTCCATCATTTGGTAGGCTTCATCCTCGGGTCTTTCACCGAATGGGGTTAGACTATAGCCATCTTCAACCTAACTTTTGGTCGCTATGCTCAATCCTTTAATGAAAATTTGAAGTTGAAGCCAATTTGGAATACCATGTTGCGGAAACCTAGACAATAGCTCATTATATCTACCCCAAGCTCGATGAAGTAGCGAAAGTGATGATGGCTCGGCCCATCTCTAACTCAGTCATCATTTTTTTTATTTTTTATTTTACCTGCAAAAAAAAAAAAAAAACATGAAAAAGAAAATTAGAAGAAAAACAAAAGAAAAAAAATTCAAATTAATCCCGGAGCTAATTAGTATTGATATTAATCAAAATTAAACAACAATCAGCAACGGTGCCAAATACATGATGTGAAAATTACAAGTGCACAATATCGCATACAAGTAATAAAGTAGTGAATAAAGTATCGTTCCCACAAGAATTGCATTAATTTTAATTAAGTGTCGAAATTGGTTAACTATAAAACTATTTGAATAGCCTAAAATAAAATAGAAAAATAGTAAGAACAAAATACAAATAAAAACTCAAACAAATAAAACTAAAATAAATAAAAGACCCAAACAAATTAAAGACCATGGCAACTTATTTCACCAAATCTAATCTTCTTTAATTCATTATTCTTACTAACATTGCCTATTATTCATGTGTTAGAACGAGTGACCCTATATTATTTAATAGTCCTTTTGGGGATGCTATCAAATATATTCCTAGCATATAAACCCACTATCTCTCGATGTGAATTCCGCCACCCTAAAAATTTATTGCACTTTATGGTTCTCTTAATTGTTCACACAAGTGATGTTATTATCGCTAAATGTCACTTGCACCTTATGATTTCTCTCACAAAAAGCTATTCCTAAAAATCTCCTTCTGGGGTTTCAATCTGGGTCTCCAAAATAATTCAAATATTGGCTAGATAATTAAAAACATTAAGCATAGAAAAAGAAATAACAACTATGAACAAAAAACTCTTAGTGAATTAATTCAAAAATAAGTGAAATTAAATTAAAATATAAGTAGTAACCTTATAGCCCTAGTAAAAGAAAATTAGAACATAAAAATAAAAATAAAATAAATTAAAGATTCTAACATTTCAATTCATAAAAATACAGAGATAAAAAAATTAAAAGAAAAAGTTCGTGTGAACGTGTTACAGACTGTAAATTAAATTCTTCAATTCTTAATTTTCAAATTATTTTCCCTCTTGCAAAACCTAAAAATAAAAATCCTAACAGAGTGACCTCAAATTCTGCAAAATAATTTCCTTTAATATTTTCTCTCAGCTCTCCGACGGGGCTTTTCTTGATTTTGGGTGCTTTGCTCTGAAATAATCGCAGGGGATTTTCCTCTCTCCTCTGGGTCTTGCGGCTGCCAAGGCTATTAATAGCCTCCAAATTCAAAAGTCAGATGAGCAAAAGAAGGAAGGCATTAGGGCTCTGATGCAAAGGTGGACACATGGCAAACTTTGAGTGGGTTGGAGCTAAAACTTGGTGATGGTGCACTTTGGATTGCAGATGAAGACAGTCGGACGGCCAGTGAAGAGCATGAGTGGCAGGGGCGCGCGGAAGAAAGCTGAAGCCGGATTTGCTTTTGATTTTTGATTCGGGCCGTGTAGTTCACTGATTTTAGTTTTTAATTTAAGTTGATATGTAATTTTATATGAGAGTTTTTTACTGTAAAAAAAAAATTAAATGTGACTGTTTGTAAGAACTTTTTACTGTAACAAAATTTAAATTCTAAATTCGAATCAATAAAATAAACGGGATCAAATATTTTCAATGACAACTCAACTTCAAATTGTACTTTTTATCTAATTTAAACACAATTGAGGATTAATAAAATCATTGGAGGAAAAATTAAATAAAATCAACTAAAGTAAAATAAAATAACACAACAGAAAATTAGACTAAAAATAAATAAAACAAATAATTTTTTTAAAAACAAAGTAAATTTGAATGCAAATAAGAAGCAAAATAACTCTATTTTATAGAGTTATCATTGGGCACAATTGTAGAAAAAAAAAATAGAAAACATGTGCAGCGGAATTTTAAAATAAATTATTCAACAATCTAAAATACCTTGAAAGATACTTCCAGAAACGTAAGAGGATGTGACCGAGAACGCTTTAACCAACTAACCTTCTTTACTATTCCTCAATTCCCAGATGGTGGAGTGTGTGGGCACTCGGTTTCTCAATGGTATTCATGTGGCTCGCTTCTCCTTTCAACCACTCAGATCTCTAGAATTTGCTATTATTAGTGAGAGGTATAATAACAAATTTGCTCACCTGAGAGTCTGTGGTCTAAAACAAATATGAGTCATTTGGATCCTATTTATAATTAGCACACTAGGTGGGATTTTTGAAAAATATGTTATCTCTCCCTTTTCTCCTCTTGTGGCAAAAAAAACCCTAGGTTTTTCCTTGTGAAAAACCAGCCAGCTTAAGATAGGATATCCAAAATTTTTGTTTCAAATTTTGATCTCCTCTTATCCTTGAATTTGGTGATTTTTCAACCTAATTTAGGCTTAGAAAATTCGGCCACCACTAGGATTAGATTTCAAAATTTGTTGCAAAAAATTAATAACATTTATCTTATGATTTTATCTCCATGGATAATGTTCCATAAATCCAATTTAAATTTAAAATAAAATCATGTCAACTTTATTTGAATCAAACAATTATGTAGTAATTATCCAAAATGAAATCAACTTAGGAGAAAATCTTCTCCACCTTATCCACAAGATAGGCGCCAACTATTAGAGAAACAAGGATAATACTTTGTTTCAATTCAAATCCAAATAGGATAAAAAATTATTTATTTATTTAGATAAGATTATTTAGATATTTAAATTAATCATTCAAATGATTAATCTATCCATATCTTCTAGAATTCAAATTGATCTTATATCTATTTAAATTTCACATCTTATCTTTCAATTAAATATTTATCCTATTAATTAAATCAAACAAAATAAAACGTTCTATTTTTAGCTTAGAAAAACGTCCACACCATAAGTGAGGTGTCCCGGAATTTTCTCTTTACTAAGTACAAGGATTAAAGCCATAATGAATATCCCGATTGATTACTATCTAGAAATGAATTATGTGGAGCTAGTAAGGGGATTGTTTAAACAAATATAATATGGGCTCCAATAGTTCATGTAATCATTATTCTATACCAAATAATACAATTACATAATTATTAGTTTCAGAGTCATGCCACTATAAACCTAAAACTGCACTCCAAATTATATATCAAATTGCGTAAGCTAGTAGATTACATTGTCCAATGACCTTGCCATATATGCAATACCCTCATATGATATCCATGATCAACCTAGGTTAAAGTCTGTTAATCCTTTTGATCACGCTATCTTAAAGATCCATTATACATATGATAAGAAAATAATTATTCTCCATATGTGAATAACAAATCATTTGCCATACAAACGATCCAAGGCCTTGTTCATTCTCAATCTGGTACAATGTCATTAAGAGGATAACCTTTACTCTTCATAAGAGCTATGATTCCATATCTATAAGTAAACCCTTCATCGAATATAAATCGTGTACCCAACGAACCGGTCTATTAGCTTACTACTTTGAGACGCCTTAGCCTTTGAAACATCTAAGTGCACAAGTTATATAAATGAAGCCATTTACATATTCATGATTAAGGTTATTGCATAATGAATGTCAAAAAATGAATTAATTTATTCAATTGGACTATATAGATTAATCATACTTTAGTCCAAGTCCAATATGTCACCACCACTAGGCAACATATCTTCAACTTACTCCAGATAGTCAAGACAAACCATCTCCCCAATTGGCTTTAGACAACATAATAGTCTTAACACGACTTAGATGCTCACTCTGACCCCTTTGACTATGGACTATGGATTTAGACTATTTACTTTAGAATGTTAGCCTCATTTTAAATGATTTTGGCCCATGAAAATGTTTTAGAACAAAACATGTTTAAAGGAAATGATTTTAAAGAAATAGCATGAGAATGCTATTAAGTTTTTCCAATGATTTTGGAAATGAGATTTTAAAGAGTATTATTTCTTAAAATGAAATATTTTAAGGAATGATACAATGCATGGTGGCCTCAGAGATCGGGATGTGGGAATCGCATCCTTGGGGGCAGGTCCTGAAACCCGTACGGATCCACTTCTTGTTTAGTGGAACTATGGCTCTGCACTTTTCACTAGACAGACATTTTACCGCTTCTGGTTTAGTGGTATGATGAGCTGCACACTTCATCATACAGACATATTTTACTATGTGAGTATTTCCTTTTCTTTCTAAAAAGGATGATCGATTCCGGGTGTATATCTTCAGACCGTGAGTACCTTTATTTTAAATACTTCATAAAATTATATCCTATTGGGCCTTTTGCTCACCTTTTCTTGTTTTCAAATGTATTAAACCCCTCTAGGCGACGTGAGAAGTAGTGCGGAGTAGGTAGCTACTACTGGCGATGTGGACTTGTTTCAAGAAAGCGAAGAGTTGTATTTCCTCTTATCCTTTGACTTAAGGCATGTATAAAAGATTATGGTTTGTAAACTTAAATATTGCTAGACTGTGTTGATGTCACATTTACTTCTGTTTATATTCATGTATGCTAAACCTGTAGGAATTCCTGACATGATACCAGGGACGTGGTTTTAAACTAGTTTGGTTGGAAATTTCACCATCCTTCTTGAAATTAAATTTCTCTTGAATACAGGGCTTGTTTGGAAATACCTGGATGTTTTGGATTTGAAAAATTAAAATGTTTGCAACATTATTTGCTAATCACTCACTTAAACAAGTTTAAGTTTCTAAACAAGCATCCACGTTACTAACCCTAGCTTGGGGGCATGACAAGACTTGGTATCAGAGCCCCTAGTTTAGAACCTTGGGGTTTGGAATTATGCATACATGAATGACATCAGGAAACCACTAAAATAGTCTAGCTTCCTTTTCAGATAAAAGGATGTCGTCGTGCCGTAGAAACCCTAACCCGCCAGCAATGCCAAATGAGCTATTCATGGAAGCCATGTATGCAGCCTTCCAGGGAATGGCAATGAGAGCCCAAAATGAATGTCCTACGTATGACAGAAAACAGAGCTACTTCCGTGAGTACAGGCGTAGTTCAATTCCCGCATTCACTAGCCCGGGTGGGCCCCAAGAAGCTGAGTATTGGTTCGAATTGGTGTCTAAGCATCTAAGTATCATGGAAGTACCGGATGAGTATTGGGTAGAGTTTGTAGCTTTTAAATTTGAAGGTTCGGCTGGTGTATGGTGGAAGTAAATTCAGCGAATGCATGATGCAGAGGGGATGACTTGGGAATAATTCGAAATGCTCTTTAATGAGTAATTCTTTCCCCAAAGCTATCGAGATGAGAAGGCCATGGAGTTCATGGGCCTGTAGCAAGGAGACATGATAGTGTGGGAATATGAGTCTAAGTTCAATGAGTTATCCCGTTTTGCTCCTTCCTTAATTGAATCGGAGCACATGAAGTGCCTAAAGTTCGAGAAAGGTCTTAAGAGTGTGATCCAGAAATTAGTAGTAGCTTTAAGGCATTGAGTCTATAGTGACCTAGTTGCAGTAGCCATCTCTATTGAACAAGAGCACATCACCTTCCTAGAGTCGAGAAGCTTTTGGAAGAACTTCAGGAGGACCCCAAAGGAGCAACAGAAAAAGCTGTTATAAGGGGCAAGAAAGTAGGGCAATGCCTAGTGCTAGGAGTGGCTCTTCGGAAAGTGGGAAGAGTGGACCCTATAGCTTCAAGTGCCACCATCGTGTAGAGCTAGGGCATATCAAAAGGAACTGTCCTCTTAGGGGCCAACAGGTGAACCAACAAACCCAGCAATCACCACAGAATCAAAGGGGTATTGCTCCTAGTCAAGACATAATTCCACAGTTCATGCCTTTCCATCAACCCCAATTGCCTGCCCAGATGCCAACTCCTCCTGCACTGATCATCCATCCACCGAACTACTCTTATTTCTAGCCACTGGCTTCCGTATCAGTATAGTCTACCGCACCACAGCAACAGTATAGGCCTAGAAACCAGAGACCTAACAACACTAAGAGAGGAAAAAGGAAAGCACCGGGGCAGATGCATTCCATGGCCGGGGGAAGTTTTGGAGCTTATGCCGAAAACCCAGTTGTTGAGGGTATGGTACCTATCTCTCACTCTTTCGCATGAGTTTTGTTCGATACTGGTGCTACGCACTCTTTTGTTTCCACTTCTTTTGTGAAAGTTTTGGGTTTGAAACCCGATGATCTAGAGATTTCAATGTTCATAAACTCTCCACTGGGATGTGTGGAGATCACTAGCATATGTAAGTTGTGTGTGATCATAATTGGAAGTGAGAAATTAAAGGCAGATTTGATAATCCTTCCTATGAATCAGTTTGATGTAGTGCTTGAAATGGATTGGTTGTCAAGATATGGGGCGATTGTTGATTGCCACCATTTGAGAGTTACCTTGACTACTGGTTCTGGCATGATAGTAACGTATCAGGGAGGCGTTAACCCGGCTATTGAAGAACGACTACTGAGGCATAGTGTCAGAGAACGGCAGAATTTAGCTTATTTCTCATTCCTTTCAGCATTAGAGGGTGAATCCGGTATCACCAGGGAGAATGTTGAGGTCCCCATGGTTGATGAATATGCAGATGTATTCCCTAATGAGTTGCCTAGTTTATCGCCTGACTAAGAGATCAAGTTTTGCATCGACATACTTCCGGAGATGGCTCCAATCTCTATTGCTCCATATCGAATGGCGCCTACGGAGATGAAAGAGCTAAGGAAACAACTCAAAGAGTGGCAGAAAAGGGATTCATTAGGAATAGCACTTCCCTATGGGGTACACTTATCTTGTTTGTGAAAAAGCACGACGCATCCCTTCAGTTGTGCATAGACTATCGACAATTGAATAGGGTTACCGTGAAGAACAAGTACCCATTATCGAGGATCAATAAGTTGTTCGATCAGCTGGGAGGATCACGGTATTACTCAAAAATTGACTTGAGATCCGGGTATCATCAGTTGAAGATTAGGGAAGATGATATTCCAAAAACAATTTCAGAACTCGCTATGGGCATTATGAGTTCTTAGTAATATCTTTTGGATTGACGAATGCTCCCGCTGCTTTTATGGATTTGATGAATCGAGTCTTCTGCCCATATTTAGACCAGTTTGTGATAGTCTTCATTGACGACATCCTGGTTTAATCAATGACTTGGGAAAAGCATGAGCAACATCTGAGGATCATTCTCCAGACTCTTCGAGAACACTAGCTTTATGCAAAGAAGGAGAAATGTGATTTCTGGTTGACAAAAGTCAAGTTCCTTGGACATGTTATATCTGGACAAGGAATTTTAGTGGATCCTGCAAAGATTGAAACGGTGATACAATGAGAACAACCGAAGAACGTAGCCAAAATTCGAAGCTTCCTAGGACTTGCGGGGTATTATTGATGATTTGTAAAGGATTTCTCGAGTATTACTGTCCCAATGACTCGGTTGACTAAAAAGGAAGTTAGGTTTGAATGGGATGTCGATAGTCAACATGCATTCCAAGAACTGAGGTCTAGGCTAACTAGTGCACCAATTCTAACGATTCCTAATAGCGATGAGTCGTACGAGGTGTATTCTGATGCATCAAGATGAGAACTTGGGTGTGTTCTGATGTAAAATGGACATGTTATGGCCTATGCATCTCGTCAACTGAAGCCACATGAGCAAAACAACCCCATACATGATCTAGTGTTAGCAGTAATGATTTTTGCTCTCAAGATATGGAGATGCTACCTCTATGGAGTAAAATTCTAGATCTTCTATGATCATAAGAGTTTGAAGTATCTATTCACTTAGAAGGACTTAAATCTGAGACAAAGAAGATGGATGGAATACATGGAGGATTATTGTTGTCCCTTGTAAGGCTACCCAAGAGGGGGGTGAATTGGGTTTTTACTAATTTTTCGGATTTAACACTCTCTATCAAGATTAATTACAAATGTAGACAATTAATCTTACACAGTCAATTTATCAAACACTTGGTGTGCAGAAATTATGTAAGTTTTGATAATATCACAAACACTTAATATACACAATGTGAGTCAATCTAATATCATATGACAAGTTCACCAAGCTTATTATCAAGAGTTTAGATCAATTAATATCAACTAACAAATTTAAAATTCAGAAATTAAAGAGATAAGGGTAAGAGAGATGCAAACGCGAATTATAGTGGTTCGACAAATAAATTTGCCTACATCCACTGTTGCCGAGATATTCCGCCTCTCGACCTCTTCCACTATACGATCGTCTAACCGGCACGATCACTCCTCTTACAAGAAAGCGAATCTTTATACCCGAGGCTTCGCCTAACCTCTTACTGTAGGATCTTATTGTGATTTATATATGAAAAATCATTTGAACAACAACAATATTGTAGGCGGAATTTCAAAAATTTTATCATATCCATTTAATTCAAAATTAAACGTAAACCACAACGAGAGATGCATGCATGATATATGTTTATAGACAAAGGATTAGAGTATCACACATACCTTTGTGACGATTGAATTAAATGACCGCAAGGATCTCATCTCACTATCTCACGTTCCAAGATGGAGAATTGCCGTGAAACAAGATCGTTGTTTAATGCCACGATCACACCAAAAACCACTCGTTGATTCAAAGCTATAACTCTATGGTATATGGGATGAGAGAGTGGGCTCTATTCAAAAACCTAAGGAAACTGTTTCCTTCTATTTTGTCTCTACAAAATCCGGTCACCCTAAGGAAAAATGTGATATATTTTTCTTCTCTCTTAGAGACTCTTCTCTAGGGTTTTCAATAATATCCTTATATAGGAGGAAATTCAAAAAACTCAAACCCTAGATGGGATTTTCGAATTTCTCCTTAACCCTTGGATTGAAATCCGAAAATCCCTACATGGCTTAGGAAGTTAGGGATTTGAATTATGAAATATTCAAATCCTCCTCTTGCTTGGATATTGAATGGCCCACATACGTCACTATGTACGAGTTCTAGGCATTCATTAGCTCTATTACCCTTTGCTGAAAAGGGTCTCTTGGTCATTTTTCCTTCTATGCAGGATTCACATGTAGGTAGTGAGCCTACACTTAAAGTTTGTAAGGGACCGTCTCTTACCAACCTTTTAATCCTGTCAAGGCCAATATGTCCAAGACGTAGATGCCATTTGTAGGTTTGATCAATTGGGTCTAACCTCAATCTCTTACTATCTCTTATTGAATCATCATTCAATTCAGTATCACAAATCGTTGGAATATTTGGTTTGACGTAGAACATATTGTTTATCATGACTGTAGAAGTAATCATGAAGCCATTCTTTAGAATTCGAATAACATCATTATTAAAATCTAAAGAATATCCTTGCTCAATCAAATGAGCCACAAAAATAAGGTTTTTTCCAAAAACCGGGACATAATAAACATTGTTCAAAACAATAAAACTGTTCTCAAAAACTAATTTAATGCTTCCAACGGATGTTGCTGATACTGATGCTCCATTCCCCCAGCGGAAGTTGAACTCGTCCTTGCTAAGCCTTTTGTTTTCCCTAAACCCCTGCAGAGAACAACAAACATGATTAGTGGCTCCAGAGTCTACAATCCAAGAAAAAGTAGAGTCAGCCACAAAACAGGCTTGGTAACAAGTAATGTACCTTTAGCTTTAACCTCCTTGAGGTATGTAGGACAATTATGCGTTTCAGTGGCGGCTACTCCGCAATGGTGACATTTGTCGATACTCTTGTCCACCTTTGCAGTGTTCTTGCCTTTTCGACCCGGCTTCTTCTTATTACTGCGGGCTTTCTTCTGTTTCTTGGCACCAGAGGTGGAAGGCTTAGCTTCAGCAAGGTTTGCCCCTCCGTTCCTCTTTTTGCCTTTGAGCAGTAGAGTTTCCGCAGTTTGAAGCTCCTTCATGAGTTCTGGGAGTGAATAACTCAACTTATTCATCGAGTAGTTGAGTTTGAAGTTGTCAAACATCTCCGGGAGAGTCTCTAGGATCATATCCACCTGAGTCTCTCCATCTATTTCAGCTCCCATGAGCTCCATCTCATTCAGGTGACTTATGATCAATAGCATATGGTCCCGAACAAGAGTGTTGGATTTCATCCGGCAGTTCATAAAGTTACGCACCGCGGCTTGCTTGGCTTGACGGCCCTGGCGGCCACGAACATTTCGGAGATGTTTGTAGATCATATCTGTGGAGTCGGCAAGATGTTACGATGTTCTTTGTTGCAACACATTGCTAATTGATGCTAAGATATAGCACCTAGCAATCTCATCGAACGTATCCAAGCAAAGTGTATGTGTCTCGCTCTTCTTGAGTCGAATCATCATTCGGCTCAAGAGGGGCGGGGGGTGGTGAGCACATGCTTGTGCTTGTCAATCAATACGATATCGAGGTTACGTTTCCAGTCAACGTAATTTTCACCCACTAATTTGTTTGTACTAAGAATTTGCGCGATCGAGGATAAAGACATAATTGCTGAAAAATAAAATAAAGTGGTGTTGGTAATTTGCTTATATTTAAGAGAAGTATGATGCATGAATGCGAATCCTTAAACATAAATAAAATCCTTAAAAAATGTTTCATCTATGGTGTTACGATCATAAACGGCAACACGTCCCACCTAGGGGTGGCGTCCGTGAAGCCTCCTATCGCATCGAGACTCCTCTCGTTTGGTCCACTTCACAAGATGTCTCTACATCTAGTGCAACCAATCACCATCTCTTTTGGTCACCTCAGATCCATTGCCTAGCTCCTATGGGAGATTACAATGATCTTTAGTCTAAGTGTTTAACCGACTAATCGACTCTAGAGGTTGTTATGAACTAACGATCCATCTAGGGATGGTCTCGCCTCACTACTTCCTTTTTCGAGTCTTATCTTCTATAAGCAACCTGATGACTCCTTAGCGACATGTTTCATGGGTTTCTCCCATTGAAGTGAGGACCACTAAGGTGGTTCTTAACCTATCCACATGTCACGATCGGGGCTAAAGTCGGAGACCTTGGGAGCGTTTCAACGCAAAACGACCCTCCCACTTAGCTTTTTGAAAAAATGGATTTTGTTTTAAAATTAAGTCAATTAATAATTCAACAAAATTATAACCCTTATAAATTTGTTGTATTTTATAACTCTTTATAAAATTTACCCATTGCATTTATTATTATAACAATTTATAATATTAAACTACAATGATGCATGAACATGCTTGCATGGCAATTTGATATTGGCATCTCTATATCCTATATGGCATGTTATAATGATGCGAGATTAAATAATAAATCATACATTTACAATTTAACCTCTCTATGGCTCATTTCTAATTACAACCCATAAAAACAAATGAAAATAATTACAATAATTTTCTTCATCTTGTCTTCTTGGCATCTTCTCAATTTTCTCTTCTCTCGATCCCTGAAAAGTGAAAATAAAAAATATATATATTTTTTTATTTGGGCTGGGCCCAGGACAATCCTGGGCCCACCTTCTCCTCGGCTGGGCCAGGCCCTGCCTGGCACAGCATGGGCTGCTAGGCCAGGCAGGCCTTGCTCACTCTGCATGGGCCGCGGCCCTGGCCTGGGCAAGGCCAGCCGCCGGGCCTGTGGCGCTTTGCACAGGCAAGGCCGGGGCGGGCCTGTGGCTGGCAGGCGGGGGCCTGTGGCCCCTGCCTGCCTGGGCCTACGCCCGGACCTATGGCCCCTGCCTAGGCGGGGCACCAACCCGGGCCCATGGCCCGCCAGGTTTGGAAAACCTGCAGCGGCTCGCTGAGGGGCATGACCTTGCTGAGCAAGGCCAGCGAGGGCCCCTGCCTAGGGAACCTAAAACCCCAGCTGGGCAGGGCCTTGAGCCAGCTAAGTTTAAAACCTAAGCGCAAACTAGGAGTTTCGAAACCCTGATCTGCCCGCACCAAAACCCAGGGAAGGGTCTGGCGGCTGGGCTTGTGGCGGAGGTTGGGAGTCGTGTGGCGGCGTGCGACGGCAATGGCGGCGACGGCGGCGGCGGCGGCACAAAAAAAAATATTTTCCGAAAATGTAAATTACAAAATTTCCTATGCCCTTTAATGGCTTACATTATTTTCGAGAGAAAAAACATAAACCACCAACATGGTGTAATTAAAAACCTAGAGCCAATCGATCAGGATCCAATCACATATACAATCAAAACAATTTTGAATTCATCATATATTCATGCAAGATGCCAATATCAACACATATCATACATTCAATCGCATAAACATAAATCATGCATGATCAAAAGCCCTAGGCTCTGATACCAATTGTAGGATCTTATTGTGATTTATATATGAAAAATCATTTGAATAACAACAATATTGTAGGCGGAATTTCAAAAATTTTATCATATCCATTTAATTCAAAATTAAACGTAAACCACAACGAGAGATGCATGCATGATATATGTTTATAGACAAAGGATTAGAGTATCACACATACCTTTGTGACGATTGAATTAAATGTCCGCAAGGATCTCATCTCACTATCTCACGTTCCAAGATGGAGAATTGCTGTGAAACAAGATCGTTGTTTAATGCCACGATCACACCAAAAACCACTCGTTGATTCAAAGCTATGACTCTATGGTATATGGGATGAGAGAGTGGGCTCTATTCAAAAACCTAAGGAAACTGTTTCCTTCTATTTTGTCCCTACAAAATCTGGCCACCCTAAGGAAAAATGTGATATATTTTTCTTCTCTCTTAGAGACTCTTCTCTAGGGTTTTCAATAATATCCTTATATAGGAGGAAATTCAAAAACTCAAACCCTAGATGGGATTTTCGAATTTCTCCTTAACCCTTGGATTGAAATCCGAAAATCCCTACATGGCTTAGGGATTTCCGAATTTTCCTTCCCCTTTTTGGAGCAAAATTCGAAATCCCCTTATGGCAAGGGATTTCCGAATTTTTCCCAAAATAATATATCACCTTTCTCTTCCCTTTAGTTGCCAAATAAAATCATGTTTAAATTTTATTTTGAATTTAAATTAATCTCTATTAATTTCGAAATTCAAAACCCATTCCTTTTATTTTTCAATTATCAAATAAATGAAAAATAACACAAGGAATTTAAACATAATTATGTATTGAACATCAGTTTTTGTTTTTCCCATTTATTAGAGCTAGCCTTGAGACCGAATGGACCCACATGAACAAAGCTATGGAATTACAATATTCGACTAACTCATCCCTATAAGTTATCGACATATTTAATTCCGACATCGTACAACTCCACTAAAAGTTCGATGCCGAATAATCTCTCGATTCATGTGCGCTAATTTTCTTTTGGTGTTGATACAATTTATCACACGGTCCACAGTGTAAATGCATTATTATCCTTCGTAAATATCAGTGATCAGAATGGTATATATAATATTACCGTTTTACCATTCCAATCATTATTTCCTCAACTCCTTTATATGACTGTGAATAAGAAAGACAAACGTTCGTAAGATGTCTCGTACATGTCACGATGTCTTAATCAATGAATATCATCATTGAATACCAGGCCTGGTTTATTTATTCACACACCCGTCAATAAAGCATGAGGTGATATTATTTCTTACGAATTCCATATCTGTGAATCACATAACTCCAACTTAATATTGTCATGATCCCAATGACCGAGATGTCGTTCAATAATTGTGAACTAATCTCATTGGTGAATCAAAGATCATGAGATACTAAGTTGAGCTATGCATTCACTTCAGGATTAAGATAATTATACAAATATACTTAAGTTGTGATGATTAGGTTTAGAGTTGTGTAAACGGTTTTACTCTAACCTAATCAGTCACATGGTCTATTCAACATGTTGCGAGCATGTCTAGATCAACCACAGAGTCCAACTCCCATGCCCCGAGACCAGCATCACATGGTTCGATCTAACAGTCATAATCGGATTTGATTGCCCAATCAATCCTAAGACTGCGAATATCTATTTTAAACTGTATCAGAAGAGTTTGTCCGGCAGGGTTCCCCTGACTCTTCTTTCGTTGGTAACAGTTTATGGACTAAGCAATATTATTAACACTCTTGAATATGTGTCAAAACATAACTTTATCTTATTTTATAAAATCAGCAAAATAATAATGTCTTATATTTGTCATTTCATAAATAACAAATTACATCCCACTTTATGGACACATTTCCAACACTTACACAATGTTGATTTTCTACGGAGATCGACTAACCAATAAGCCCAACACGACAATAAGGATTATGAAAATGAATAGCTCAGCCGTACACTCCTTACAATGATTTTACACACTTGAAATGATTAGGAGATTTTGAAATCACACTATCAAGATATAATCCAATGTAGGCTCAAGTGAGTGTGAGAAAGTGAAGTAAGGCTTTTTAGAAGATGATGACTATGGAAGCACTTTGTAGAAAGCTTTTTGGAGTTTCAAGAGATCTGAGAGCTAAATGACAATTTTTCACTTTCAGAGATGTGTTCTATTTTTAGAAAGATAATTTTTGTCTATTTAAACTCACTTTCCAACGGCCTCATTTATGACCGTTCACCCGACACCGGTCGACCGGTGCGGTTGACCGGTTGAATTAAATTTGAAATCTCGTTCAACGGTCTTAAAAGCAGGTATTTGATCATGACCGGTCGACCGGACCGGTTGACCGGTTGAGGCAGCACCGGTCGACCGGTGCATTTGGCCTTCTCTGTCTCCGGACGACATAGGTCGACCGGTTGTCGTTTAATTTAGTTCAAACCTTCACAAAGTTATTCTTTTAGACCAAATGTCATTAAACCATCAGTTTAATCTCATTTTAAAAGAGTGATGTGAGTGTGTGCATGAGCCTAAACATGATTTAATCAAGATAGCATGACATCAAAATCAAATACAAGACTATTGAGATATAAGAACCTATGAATAACTTGTCTTGCTTGATTTTGTTTGCTTGCTCTTGTTCTTTGATTTTTCAACACTTCAAGCTTTGAGTTCCTTCTTCAATTTGCATTTCTCAACCTTGAATGTATGCATTGTATTCCATACTATGCTTCTTGAGTTGATTTATAATATCAATTTTGCTAACAATACAACTCAAAGTAGAATCATTAGTAACATAATACATTGTGTTTGTTATCATCAAAACATGAGATATATTTAACCTTAGGCCAACAATCTCCCCCTTTTTGATGATGACAAACACTTGATTGCTAAGATGGCAAAGGCAATACCATGTTCTCTTTTATACTTGTTTGTCTCCCCCTTATTTAATCACTTGATATTATCTTAAAAAAAATGTTCTCCCCCTTAATCTATTAAGCCTTTAAAGAGAGTATTACAATGAGCATTGTTAAGTCTTCCATCCAACATCAAGTGTGAATAATCTCAATCACACCCTAAACAAATATGAAGAATCATAGCAAGAGTAACAATCTCATCATAACATTGATCAATCACAACCTAAAACAAATATGAAGAATAATATCAAGAATGATAATCTCATCATAACAATTAGCAATCACTACATCCATCTCCCCCTTTTGTCATCAACAAAAAGAAGAACAAGTAAGATAATGTCATCTTGATTGCTAGAAAGATAAATTACAATGAAAGATCCAACTGAAAGTCATAATGAGGGAGGAGGCCCTCGGAAATTGAGATGCCGAAGTTGTTCGAGAATTTGAGCTTGAACCTTGGCGTTGGCTTGATGATTTGCTTGGAGTTGTTGGAGAAGATCATTCCGGAGGTTTGTCATGCTCGTGTCGACATACGAGTAGAGGTTTTGGAAACCATTCTGTACTTGTAGTTTAAGCTCATCATGACTTGTGCAGAGAGACTCAATCCGTCCATGGAGAGTATTGAATGCACCGTCGTTGAACTGAGTCAAACTGCCTCCAATGTCTTCTTCCCGTTCTTCATCTTCAACTCGGCCCTTTTTCTTGGAAATCCACCTTCCATTTTGAAATTTGTAGCCCATGAGTTTGATGGTTGTCTTATTGTAGTCCGATTTGGGTGGACTAATCTCAGTTTCGTCATCAAGATTAACTTTGAAATAACGAAAGATCCTTGTTAGTGCCATCCCATAGGGAAGATTAGGATCTCTAGCTACATTGTTCCCATCAGCCATCTTGTGAAGAATCAAGAAGGGAAGGTTTGTTCTAATACCCTCAAGAAGGCAGAATATAAGATAGAGATCTGTAAATGAAATCTCATCCCTATGCCCTCCTCTAGGAATGATGTTGTTGGAGATAATGTGGTGAAGGATTCTACTCCTAAGGGGTAACTCATTTGCTTTCAGCTTTGAGGGTATAGCCTCATCATCCTCTTCATCATCCCCTTGAGTTGAGTCCCTTTCCATAATGATCCTTGACATTGCTTCTCCATTAAAAGCCCATGAATCATAAGTGTGCACACATCGTCCGACATCCGGAATCTCAAAAATTTTTTAGATCACTTCTTTATCAAGTTCTATTCGTTGTCCCTTAAGAGTGCATACTATTTGAACATCCATTTCACAAGTATTGAAATTCATGTGAGCATAAAAAGCTTTCACTAATCTTGGATAGACTTGTTCCTTAACCTCCACAAAAGATTTCCATCCTAAAACCTCAAATAATCTCTCAATATCCAATTCTCTAAATTCAGTAAAATCCACAAATCTACCTTCCACAATGGATCTCTTTTCAAAAAGTTTGAAGTTACGAGAGTTGAATTCATCGTTTAATACCTTTGTTCGTGGACCAGATGTTGTAGTTTTTACCCTCTTTCCTTTGCCCCGTGATGATCCAGCCCCTGACGCCATTAAAGCAATTTGTCGAACACTTGGCGGGTGAATTCGGATTTGAGTGGATTTGGAGTAAAACTCGTGAAGAGGAGGAAATAGAAGAAAATGTGAGAGGGATGAAGTTTCTTTGAAGGATTTTAGTGTGATTCCGGAAGAAATTTGAGCAAATTTGGATGATTTTAAGAAATGGTGTGAATTTGGGGGTGTTTTTCTCTCCTAGGGTTAGTGCTAGGTTTTTGAAATGAGAGAAAAAATTTCCAGAACGGATTTTAAAGAGAGCCTGTCGCGCTCATTGGTCGACCGGTCAAGGCCAACCGGTCGACCGGTTGATTATAACTTCTCTGTCTCCGGTCGACCGGTGTATAGAGAAAACCTGGAAAAGATTGCTAATTTCGCCAGAAAAAGCCTAATTTGACTAACAACCAAACAACATATGTTTTCTCATACACCATCACACAGACAAAATGATGATATCAATTTGTTCAAGTATAAGAATCATCAAATCATGGATCAACCACTTAATTCCTAAGTAATCAAATTTAATTCTGTAGCATCTAATAGTCCTAAACCTCTTCTAAGTGAGGCAAATCTTTCAAGAGCTAAAGGGTTGGTAAGGATATCCGCAATTTGATGATTGGTGCTAATGAATTCTAATGTGATATCACCCTTTTGCACATGATCACGCAAGAAATGATGTCTAATCTCTATGTGTTTGGTACGTGAATGCAAGACTGGATTTTTTGATAAGTTGATTGCACTAGTGTTATCACACATGATAGGTACATGATCATAGCTTAATCCTAGGTCCAGAAGTGTTTGCTTCATCCAAAGGACTTGTGCACAACAACTGGCTGCCAAGATGTATTCGGCTTCCGCGGTTGATAGAGCAACCGAATTTTGCTTTTTGCTAAACCAAGAGACTAGTGCAAATCCTAAGAAATGACATGTTCCACTTGTGCTCTTCCTATCTATGGTGCAGCCTGCCCAATCGGCATCCGTATAGCTGAACAAGTCAATGTGTGTACCCTTTGGATATCATAATCCTAAGTTCTTAGTTCCACTTAAATATCTAAAAATTCTTTTTACAAACATTTAGATGTGATTCTTTAGGATTTGATTGATATCTAGCACACAAACAAACACTATACATTATGTCCGGTCTACTTGCAGTTAAGTAAAGTAAGGATCCGATCATACCTCGATATTTCGTTATGTCCACGGCCTTACCATTTTCATCCTTGTCTATTTTAATAGATGAGCTCATTGGAGTTGATAGAGGCTTCATTCCTTCAAAGTCAAACTTCTTAAGTAGATCTTTGACATACTTAGCTTGATTTATGAAGATGCCTTCCTTTGTTTGTTTGATTTGAAGACCAAGGAAGTAGTTGAGCTCTCCCATCATACTCATTTCGAACTCACTATGCATGCACTTTGAAAACTCTTCACAAAGGGAAACATTAGTAGAACCGAAAATAATATCATCAACATAAATTTGTACAATAATTAGATCAACACCCTTGGTTTTAGTAAATAGTGTAGTATCCACTTTTCCAATTGAAAATCCATTTTGAAGTAAAAATTTACTAAGTCTATCATACCAAGCTCTAGGAGCTTGCTTTAAGCCATATAAAGCCCTTTTCAATTTAAAGGCATAATCTAGATACTTGTGATCTTGAAAACCGGGTGGTTGTTCTACATATACTTCTTCTACGATGTACCCATTAAGAAAAACACTTTTAACATCCATTTGATAAAGAATGAATTCTTTGTGGGATGCAAATGCTAATAACATTCTAATGGATTCTAATCTAGCAACCGGTGCAAAGGTTTCTTCATAATCGATTCATTCTTCTTGATTGTAACCTTGGGCCACTAATCTAGCCTTGTTTCTCACAATCACACCGTGCTCATCTCTCTTATTCCTAAAGACCCACTTGGTGCCAATCACGGATTGAGTACTAGGTCTAGGGACTAATTCCCATACATCACTTCTTTCAAATTGATTTAGCTCTTCTTGCATCGCTAAGATCCAAAATTCATCATTTTCGGCATCTTTAAAATTCTTAGGTTCAATTTGTGAAAGAAAAGCTAAGTTATTCCAAACATTTTTAAGTGATGACCTAGTAGCCACTCCTTGTGAGATATCACCTAAGATTTTGTCTTTAGGGTGAGAAGTACTATACCTCCATTCCTTCGGTAGTTGATAGGATGCACTATCTTGTTTTGGATCATCAACTTGTTCCTCTTGACGTTGTGATGTGTTGGAGGTTTGTGGTTCATCCATCACTTCTTTGTCATTCAAATCTACATTGCTCATTTGATGCTCCAAACCTAAATCATCATCATCTAGATTTTTCTCCACAAAGGTGTTAGTTTCATCAAATACTACATGCATCGATTCTTCCACAACTAGAGTTCTTTTATTAAATACTCTATAAGCTTTGCTAGTAGTGGAATAGCCAAGAAAAACTCCAACATCGGATTTTGCATCAAATTTTCCCAAGTTGTCTTTAGTGTTTAAAATAAAACATTTACAACCAAAGACTCTAAAATAGCCAATGTTAGGTTTTCTACCCTTCCAAAGCTCATATGGAGTTTTATCCATTTTTGGTCTAATAAGAACTCTATTTACAATGTGACAAGAAGTGTTAATGGCCTCGGCCCAAAAATATTTTGGTAATCCATTTTCATTTAACATTGACCTAGCCATTTCTTGTAAAATTCTATTTTTTCTTTCAACAACACCATTTTGTTGTGGTGTTCTTGGTGCCGAAAAGTTGTGTTTATATCCATTTTCATTACAGAGTATTTCAAATGCATCATTATCAAATTCTCCACCATGATCACTTTTAATGGTGGTAATTAGATAACCTTGCTCATTTTGAACTCTTTTACAAAAATATGAAAATGTTTTCAATGCTTCTTCTTTTGTTGCTAAAAAGATTACCCATGTATATCTTGAAAAAATCATCAACAATGACAAATGCATAATGCTTTCCACCGAGGCTAGTTGTCCTTGATGGACCAAATAAATCCATGTGGAGCAATTGCAATGGTCTTGTTGTAGAGATTTCTAAAATAGATTTGAAAGAGGATCGAACTTGCTTTCCAAATTGACATGCATCGCAAATTTTATCTTTTTGAAAGGGAAGGTTTGGTAAACCTCCAACAACTTCCTTCTTAGAAAGTTTTGAAAGTAGATGCATGCTAGCATGACCAAGTCTTCTATGCCAAAGCCAAGAATCATCATTTAAAGCGGAGAGGCATTGATTTTTACAAGTCAAATTTTCAATATCTATTGTATAGACATTTTCACTCCTATCACCAAAGAACACCACTTCATTATTGCAAACATTTTCAATCAAACTTTTGATGATTCAAAAATAACTCGGTATCCCTTATCACATAATTGACTAATACTAAGTAAGTTATGTTTTAAATTATCAACAAGAAATACATTTTCAATTAAGGGAGAGGTACCGTTACCGACATCGCCGACTCCAAGAATTTTTCCTTTTGTGTTGTCGCCGAAGGTCACACGTCCTCCATTTTTCCTTGTGAAATTTTTAAGTAAGGAAAGGTCTCCTGTCATGTGTTTTGAGCATCCGCTATCCAAGAACCACTTGACCTTTTCCTTTCTTGGCTCCTACAAGGTAAAGTTAAGTCTTGATTTTTGGTACCCATATAAATTTGGGTCCTTGATTGTTAGTTCTTGAACCTTGTTTGGTCTCAAAATATGTGTTCTTCTTAATGGCACATGAGAAGGATGCGTGGCCATTTTGATTACAATAAGTACACACATATTTTGGATCCGAAGTTGATGCTTTGACAAAATAGTTTTTAAAAGTATTTTTGTTTTACATGAGGCTTGTAACCAAGACCCCCTTTGTTGAAAACACATCTTTGTCCACCAAGCATTTGATCAAAGTTTTTCTTTCCATTGGTGAATTTCAAAACGATTTTTGTCAAGTCGTCAATCTTTTCTTTTAGGGAAACATTTTCACATAATGCATTATTTTTCTCATTTGTCAACAATGTGATTTCTTCCTTGAGTTGTTCTATAGTTTTCCTATGAGATTTATTTCTATGAGCAAGTTTACTATATTCTTCATGTAATTCGGAGAATTCAAGTTCTATATCTTCATATGACAAAGATGTAATACTATTTTCCTCAATATGAAGTTTAGAATTAGATGTTACCTCATTATCGTCAATGGCCATGAAGCACATGTTTGCTACTTCCCCTTGCTCATCATCATCGGATTCTCCAAGTTCTAATTCATCCCATGTTGCTTGGAGAACCTTCTTAAGTTCATCTCTTTTGGAGCTCTTCTTGTAGCTCCTTTTGAGTGGACACTCCGTCCTCTTATGTCCGGGCTTCTTGCAATCATAACAAATGATTTCATCCCTTTTCATTTTATCTCCCTTTTCCTCATTTCTCCTTGAGCTTTTACCTTGACTAAATTTGTTATAAAAGCTTTTGTACTTCTTAGTGAATAGGGAGATCATCTCTTTGTCCAATTGATCAAGATCTTCTTCTTCTTCATGCTCATTTACTTCTTCCTGAGTTGAAGCTTTCAACGCTATTCCTTTCTTCTTCTTGTCTTCTTCTTGGTTGTCTTTTATCCGGGAGAACTCGTGAGTCATGAGCGATCCAATCAAATCATCGAGTGAGATTGTCGATAGATTCTTCATTTCCTCTAAAGTAGTCCTCTTGACATTCCAAGACTTGGGCAATGATCTCACGATCTTGTTCACCAACTCATTTTCCTTGAATGGTCTATCAAGAGAATTCAAACCGTTAACAATGTCGGTGAATCGAGTATACATAGAAGTAATTGATTCATCATCTTTCATTTCAAACATTTCATATGAGCGAATAAGATGATTAATCTTGGTTTCTTTTTACTTGGTTAGTTCCTCATGAATTACTTCTAAGGTGTGCCATATGGCTTGTGCGGATTTGCATGAAGTGATCCTATTAAACTCGTTTCTATCTAAGGCACAATACAAGATGTTCATTGCTCTAGCATTTAAAGATAATTTTCTTTCATCATCTTCATCGAATTCACTAGGGTCCTTGGGAATTAACTTATCCTTATCCGACTTTTGTGGGAACAAATGGACCATCTTCAACAATTCTCCATAAAG
The DNA here is from genome assembly GCA_012066045.3 of Morus alba. Taxonomy (NCBI): domain Eukaryota; kingdom Viridiplantae; phylum Streptophyta; class Magnoliopsida; order Rosales; family Moraceae; genus Morus; species Morus alba. Next base: position 45,548,160 of record CP050224.2, on the reverse strand, counting down.
CATAATCGATAGATTGTAAATAGACTCTCATTCTTACTTTCCAATAATTGTAATCAACTCCATTAAAAAGAGGAGGTCTATGTGTGGATTGACCTTCCATGTTGTGAAAGTTTTGAGTAGCCATGCTCAAGATTGTAAAATCTTTTTAAAGAAAGTTTGAGCAACCTTGCTCTGATACCAATTGTTGTCCCTTGTAAGGCTACCCAAGAGGGGGGGTGAATTGGGTTTTTACTAATTTTTCGGATTTAACACTCTCTATCAAGATTAATTACAAATGTAGACAATTAATCTTACACAGTCAATTTATCAAACACTTGGTGTGCAGAAATTATGTAAGTTTTTATAATATCACAAACACTTAATATACACAATGTGAGTCAATCTAATATCATATGACAAGTTCACCAAGCTTATTATCAAGAGTTTAGATCAATTAATGTCAACTAACAAATTTAAAATTCGGAAATTAAAGAGATAAGGGTAAGAGAGATGCAAATGCGATTTATAGTGGGTCGACAAATAAATTTGCCTACATCCACTGTTGCCGAGATATTCCGCCTCTCGACTGTTGGTTGCCGAATCGAATTCGGCGGCGAAAACGCAGCGGAAAAGCGGATCGTGTATCACAAAAATTTCATAAAACTTTTGAGATACTCTATAAATTATATTAATTTATGCACCAATAAATTAATCTCATTAATTTATAAGATTCAAGGATCAACCGAAAAAATACCTTGTAGCCGACTCGGATGATATCTTGATTTTCTTTGACCACGAACAGTCCTAGATCCAAGCTCTTTTGTTTAGAACACCAAAGTCTTCCACGTCAATTCCTTGATTCCACGTAGACGTGTGTGTGGGCACACGTGAGACAAAACGGTTTCTAAAACACTCGAATTTCCACAAACACCAACGCATGCACGATGTGGAATTTTTTGGAGAAAAATATTTTCTCTCTCTTAGCTATGAGAAATTTCGCCACCCTAGGAAACTAGGGCTGAAAAGTGTTTTAAGATTGTCCCACAATCTTTCATTTATCTCATATTTAAAGAGAAGAAGTCAATATTCAAAATAGGATCAATCCTTATCTCCAATTTTGAATTTGAAAAAAAATCCCTTCCCTTATCCCTTATTTGGCCGGCCACCCTAGGGTTTTATCCCTTTGTGTGTGACACCTAAATAAGATAAGGAAGGAAGATATTTTATCCATTATCCAGTAGTTCAATTTTAATTGATTCAAATTTAATTTAAGTCAAACTTAAATAAATTTGAATTCTAAATTAAACAACTTATCAAATAAGTTTAAATGGATAAATCTAGATATGTTCAAATTCAAATTTAAATAATCTCATTATTTAAATAATAATTAATTCTCAATTAATTATTCTTGAGTATTTAATTTTAGAATTCCGTAATTCTAAAATTCCCATTTTGCCCTTTGTGTCCGGTAGAATTACAAGGGACGACGCGGGGACTAATGGACCTATAATTTCGAGCTCCAATAAAATTAATAATTAATTAAACACTTTAATTAATTAATTAATTCTATTAATCCCAATAGTTACTCCACTATAAACTTGGAATTGCACTCTCGGAATTATAGACATTAATTACTTCTAAACTGTGAAGTGTCCATTTGATATAGTCATTGCATATAGATCGATCCTCCATAAATAATTCATAATTAGAGTCAGGTAGAATCCGTTAACCTCTCTAATTACATCTTTATCCTTGAGTACCATTGATTCTCTAATGGATAGTGATTCATAAAACAAATTCATGAACCAGAGCGCTCTTACTAATCCAAGTACCGAATCAACACTCAAGAGAATTATTTATCTGCTTCTCTCTCAAGAAGGAATGGATTCCATCTCGTATAATAACATTCCCAGCTACCTATTTCATTATGTCTCCAAAATACAAGGAATAGGATTCAGGGTTTCGGAATCCGTACGAGTAAATCAAAAGACATAAATCCATAAATAGGAGTTTGTTAAGAACTCAGGATTAAGATCATTCTATATATGACCATCGGTAGACTCAATTAGAATTTCTATGCTTAACGGAAATTATTAGAAATTCATATTGTGTCTGCGTCCATGTTCCACATAATCTCATTATGCGAAATACACTCATTCAATATCTCGCCATATTAACAGTGCGGATAACACCGTTCCATTCTAAATGGGAATGACATGTATTAATAATGTTTTAATTAAAGATTCTGAACTTTAATTAAATTCATTATGAACGATTACTTTTGATTATTATCCTTAAACATTATCCTCTTGTATATAACACTTATATACCATGTTTAAGGTTACATAAATAATCAAGGAATTTTATTTGATATTCATAAAATATTCATAAATATATGCACATAAAATGATGAATAAACTATTTTATTAAATAAATAATAAATATCCTTTTACATCTCATGCTTTCGGGACACTATTCCCAACAATCTCCCACTTGTCCTAAAGCGGGTGTGTCATGTCTCTAATCCCAAATCCATCTAAGTGCCGATCAAATACATTCAATGGCAATGTCTTGGTGAACGGGTTGACAAGGTTGTCCTCGACGCGATCTTGTAACCGCTACATCGCCTCTATCCACAATGTCTACGATCGGGTGATATTTTCTTTCTATATGTTTCGCACTCTTATGGCTTCTAGGTTCTTTTGAATTAGCCACCGCTCCCTTTGTTGTCACGGTGGAGAGCTTAATTGGCTTATCCATATACGGAACAACTTCCGGATCGGTTAAGAACTTCCCGAGCCATGTAGCTTCTTTTGCGGCTTCACAAGCTGCAACATATTCAACTTCCATGGTAGAGTCGGCAACACACTTTTGCTTTATACTTCTCCATACCACGGCTCCTCCATTAAGAGTGAACACGGATCCGGATGTCGATTGTCGACTATCTCTATCGATTGGAAATCGAATCTGTGTATCCGGTGAGAGACAGATCTTCTCCGGAATATACTAACATATAGTTTCTCGTTCTCCTAAGATACTTGAGAATACACTTCACTTTGCAACCCAATGATCTAATCACGGGTTGGGTGGTAGCGACCGACTACTCCCCATTGCACAGCGATATCTGGTCTTGTACACAACATGGCATACATAAGGCTTCCCACGGCCGGAAGCGTAGGGATACCTTCTCATATCTTCTTCTTCTTCTGCGGGGTCTTTGGACATTGCTCCTTAGAAAGATGAATACCATGCCTAGAAGGCAAATTCCCTTTCTTGGAGTTTTGCATCGAATACCTAGACAACACTTTGTCTATATAAGATGCTTGTGATAACGCTAAAAGCTTTTTCTTACGATCTCGAATAATCTTGATCCCAAGAACATAGCTTGCCTCTCCTAAATCTTTCATTTGGAATTGGGTGGCTAACCACTCCTTTACATCTGTCATCATTCCCACATCATTCCCTATGAGTAGGATGTCATCGACGTAAAAATTAAGAAGACCACTTTTTCTTCTTTCTTATACTTGTAGACGCATGGTTCATCAATGTTTTGATCAAATCCATAAGACTTTCTGACCTCATCAAACCTGATGTTCCATGATCTAGAAGCTGCTTGGTCCATAAATGGACCTTTGCGGTTTGAGACTTTCTCTTTGTTGGCCTTCCACTATGTAACCCTCTGGCTGATCCATATAGATGGTTTCATCAAGATAGCCATTCAGAAAAGCTGTCTTGACGTCCATCTGCCATATCTCATAGTCAAAATATGCTGCAATGGCCAGGAGTATCCGGATGGACTTAAGCATGGCTACTGGCGAGAAAGTTTCCTCATAGTCAACTCCCTCCTTTTGGGTATAACCCTTAGCCACTAGCCTTGCTTTAAAAGTCTCTACTTTTCCATCCGCTCCTCTCTTTCTCTTGAAGATCCACTTGCATCCAATGGGTTTTACCCCTTCGGGTAGATCTACAAGTTGCCAGACTGAGTTAGAGTGCATAGACTCCATCTCGAGTTTCATAGGCGCTTGCCATTCTTCCTTATCAGAATCATCCATCGCATCCTTAAAGGTCGATGGATCCTCCTTACAAATCATCATCAGTGACGATTTGGGCTTCCCGGTATAGCGGTCGGGTAACGTGCTTACCCTCCCACTACGACGAGGTCTTGTTGGAGTCCGATTAGGAACTGTGGTCTTTTCTCGGGTGGTCCGACAACTCTTGTCGATTGTGGTCCGATCTCGCCGGAAAGTAATTCTTCTAATACTATCTTACTTGGGCTTGAAATCTATCATATAGTCATGCTCGGAAATGTGGCATTTGTCGATACAAACACCTTTTGATACGCTTGACTATAAAACGGTCCTCCTCTTGTCCCTTGTGGGTATCCCACAAAGATGCATACCGACCTTGGTTCCAACTTCCGGTCTTTTGCCTCAAAGACGTGTCTTTGGACTCCCCATATGCGAATGTGTCTCAAACTAGGTTTTTGACCATTCCACAACTCTAGGGGTGTCTTAGGTATAGATTTAGATGGAACTAGATTCAGAATATACATAGCGGTTTTTAGGGCATAACCCCAAAAAGAAGTAGGCAGTGAAGAATAACTCAACATTGATCTTATCATGTCGAGCAAAGTCCGATTTCTCCTTTCGGCCACACCATTCTGCTGTGGTGTACCGGGTGCAGTCAATTGGGATACCACACCTTCTTCAATCAAGAAATCCCGGAACTCTTGGTCCAGGTATTCACCCCTCGATCTGATCGAAGTGTCTTGATTGGTTTACCTAATTGTTTTTCAACTTCGCTCGGAATTCTCTAAACTTTCCAAAAGTTTGATTTCCGTTGCATCGTAAACATAACCATATCTCGAATAGTCGTCAATAAAGGTGACGTAATATTCGTAACCTCCTCTAGCTTGGACGTTTAACGGTCCACATACATCTGAATGTATCATTTGTAGGGGTTACGTAGCTCTTACTCCTTTTTCTTTGTAAAAGGTCTCTTGGTCATTTTACCTTCCAAACAAGATTCAGACTGGAAGCTCGCCAACTTTTAGCTCACGCAAAGGACCATCCTTTACCGTCTTTCAATCCTATTTAGGTTAATGTGACCAAGTCTAAGGTGCCACAGATATGTGTTATTTTCGTGAGAAATCTTTTGCTTTTTATTCTTAGGTTCGGCAACTACGAACATTTCGGTGTTAAGCGTTGAATTAGGGATTGGTTTTATACAATATAAACCATCATCCAGACGTCGAACAAATATTTAAACCATTTCGAGAAATATGAACAAATTCATTATCAAAATAAACTTTAAATAATTGTTCAAATAATTTGGCCACGTAAATCAAATTTCTGCGAATGTATGGAATAAAATAAACATTGTTCAAAACTAAAAATTTATTTTCCCTAAAACGAAGTCTAACTTCTCCCCTTTGCTTTTTTGCCGAAACTCTTGCGCCATTGCCTACTTTCATCGTGTAGTCCCCATCGGCTAACTTTCATTATAACAACTAAGACTTTGCAAAGAAAAACAAACATGATTAGTTGCTCCCGAATCAATTATCGGCTGAGGTATCACCCTCTACTAAACATGTTTCAAGAACTAGTAAATCGATTTACCTTGTTCCTTTTTCTCCTTCACTTTTCCACGGTTACGGTTTTTCCTTTTGTTTTTATCAGAACTTCCTGCAACTACAACATTTGCTTCTCCTCCCCTTCTTTTGTTAGTGGATTCGAAGTTTTGCAGGTCATTCATGAGTTCAGTGAGATTGCACTTCCTTTTGTTCATAACAAAGTTGTTCACGAACTCATGAAAGTCAGGGGATAGGCTTTCCAGGATGATGCCAACTTGGGTGGCTTCATCGATTCTGGCACCATTGAGCTCCGTATCGTGGAGGTGATCAATCATGTTCAGAACATGTGCCTTGACTGAAGAACCTTTCTTCATCTTGTCGTTCATGAAAGCCCTTACGGCATCCAAGCGAGCCTTTTTCGGAGGGGCGCCGAACATGGCTTCTAGAGACTCCATTATCTCATAAGCGGTCTCCATCTCCTCATGCTTCTTCTGAAGCTTTATCGCTCATCTTGGCCAGCATAAAGCACTTTGCTTTATTGTTGGCCTTGATCCAGCGATCAAAAGGCTCCCTTGCGGTTTTGGATGCGGTTGCGGGTTCGGGAGGACATTCCTCCGCTAGGACAAACTTATAGTCTTCGCGGACCAATAGTATGTTCATGTTACTTTTCCACTTAGCATAATTATCACCGTCTAATTTTTTGATCGCTAGTAGTGTGATAATGGGATTCGACATATTCTTTGGGAATAAATAGAATATTCATCTAATCAATTTATGTGCATGAATATCAAGGCATGTTAATTTTGGCACAATTAAATATGATGCATGATGCACATGAAAATACATAAATCATGTTTTAATTTTGGGTGCCAACGATAATTCAATTTACCACGAATATAGTGCCGCCGTAGGGTAGGTCAAAATATCGCAAATTGAACCGAGACCTTCTCAATTAATAAATATAATCAAAATATCTCATATTTTCATATTTATCAACTACCGTTAATTTTGGTCAAAAATATAATCAACAATTTGATTATATCTCCGTGAGTGTAACCCATCATTTGATTCTCTGAATTAACTCCGAGTGCCGCCGTAGGGTAGGTCAAACCGAAATACATCCTTGAATCCTATCGCTAGGAAGTCAACCTTGTTATTGATCCGAAAGAACACTTTCCGTAGGGAGTGCGGAATCGGTGCCGCTTGTGAAGCCCCTTTCGAATCTCACGGTGTTGAACTAATGATGGAGACCGTGGGTCGTATTGTCATACAACCCTCTCCCACTCATTATTTTGCAAACATGTATTTTGTTTGAAAAACATCTCATGATTTTCAAATCGAAAAATAAACAATTTATTTTTCGGATATGTGAAATTCAAAAATTTAACTTTTAAATTCAATTTCACATGTAACATTATTTTGCAAATCAATTTTGCAACTTAAATCAATTTAATCATATTAAATCAATTTTCAGCAAGATGGTTCTTATTTTATTTTATTTTTCTAAAACCCTTTTATAATAAATAAAATAAATAATAACAATTTTGGCGATGTATACATGGCATGTTATAAAAAACATATGAGTAGGCACATTATATCTACATGGCATGTTATATATATGCATGGACATATATAATATATAATTATCAACATAAAATATAAATATATGCAATCAACTATTGAGATGGATTTGACCGGGTCCCATGGAAAAATAAATTACAACTCAATCGAATCGAATAAATAAATAATTACAATAATTATATTCTTCCGTTACATCAACGGGACTTGATTCTTGAATTCTTCATTCTTGGCTTCATTCTTTGTCTCGGGTTGGACTTCACCTTCCTTGGGATCCGGAACTTTTCCGGGCCCGTCGGGCACGCTTCACGAGGGTTTCGAAACCGGGCCCGTTCGGGATCAAATCCCGAACTTGGGCCGCCAGGCGCGCTGGGCCGCAGCCTGGGCCGCGGCCTGGGCCGCGGCCTGGCCACGCGCTGGGGCGCGGCCTGGACACGCCTGGGGCGCGGCCTGGGCACGCCTGGGGCGCGCGGCCTGGACGCGCCTGGGCCGCGTCCTGGCCGCGCCTGGGCCGCGTCCGGGACGCGCCTGGGCCGCGTCCTGGCCGCGCCTGGGCCGCGTCCTGGGACGCGCCTGGGCCGCGTCCTGGCCGCGCCTGGGCCGCGTCCGGGACGCACCTGGGCCGCGTCCTGGGACGCGCCTGGGCCGCGTCCTGGGACGCGCCTGGGCCGCGATTTCCAGAATTTTTCTGGGCAGTTTCTGGGCTTCTTTGAAGGCTTCAAATATGATCTTCAAGGCCTCCTTCTTGATTCAAAATCTTAAACCCTAATTCTACCCAAATCCTAGAATTACAATAATTCTAATCCCGAATTAAATTACAAATAATTTTATTAACGAATGAATATAACCGATCCATGGAACCATATAATTAACGACCAAATCCATCATCCATACATTCATCATCATGAATAAAAATAAACATCCATAAATGCAAGTGCCTACTCATCACATACATACATATTCAATTATCAAATAATCGAAGCATAAATTAATATAGATCTATAGACCGCTCTCGATACCAATTGTTGGTTGCGAATCGAATTCGGCGGCGAAAATAGCGGAAAAGCGGATCGTGTATCACAAAAATTTCATAAAACTTTTGAGATACTCTATAAATTATATTAATTTATGCACCAATAAATTAATCTCATTAATTTATAAGATTCAAGGATCAACGAAAAAAATACCTTGTAGCCGACTCGGATGATATCTTGATTTTCTTTGACCACGAACAGTCCTAGATCCAAGCTCTTTTGTTTAGAACACCAAAGTCTTCCACGTCAATTCCTTGATTCCACGTAGACGTGTGTGTGGGCACACGTGAGACAAAACGGTTTCTAAAACACTCGAATTTCCACAAACACCAACGCATGCACGATGTGGAATTTTTGGAGAAAAATATTTTCTCTCTCTTAGCTATGAGAAATTTCGGCCACCCTAGGAAACTAGGGCTGAAAAGTGTTTTAAGATTGTCCCACAATCTTTCATTTATCTCATATTTAAAGAGAAGAAGTCAATATTCAAAATAGGATCAAATCCTTATCTCCAATTTTGAATTTGGAACAAAAAATCCCTTCCCCTTATCCCTTATTTGGCCGGCCACCCTAGGGTTTTATCCCTTTGTGTGTGACACCTAAATAAGATAAGGAAGGAAGATATTTTATCCATTATCCAGTAGTTCAATTTTAATTCAGATTCAAATTCGAATTTAAGTCAAACTTAAATAAATTTGAATTCTAAATTAAACAACTTATCAAATAAGTTTAAATGGATAAATCTAGATATGTTCAAATTCAAATTTAAATAATCTCATTATTTAAATAATAATTAATTCTCAATTAATTATTCTTGAGTATTTAAATTTAGAATTCCGTAATTCTAAAATTCCCATTTTGCCCTTTGTGTGCGGTAGAATTACAAGGACGACGCGGGGACTAATGGACCTATAATTTGAGCTCCAATAAAATTAATAATTAATTAAACACTTTAATTAATTAATTAATTCTATTAATCCCAATAGTTACTCCACTATAAACTTGGAATTGCACTCTCGGAATTATAGACATTAATTACTTCTAAACCGTGAAGTGTCCATTTGATATAGTCATTGCATATAGATCGATCCTCCATAAATAATTCATAATTAGAGTCGGGTAGAATCCGTTAACCTCTCTAATTACATCTTTATCCTTGAGTACCATTGATTCTCTAATGGATAGTGATTCATAAAACAAATTCATGAACGGGCGCTCTTACTAATCCAAGTACCGAATCAACACTCAAGAGAATTATTTATCTGCTTCTTTCTCAAGAAGGAATGGATTCCATCTCGTATAATAACATTCCCAACTACCTATTTCATTATGTCTCCAAAATACAAGGAATAGGATTCAGGGTTTCGGAATCCGTACCGAGTAAATCAAAAGACATAAATCCATAAATAGGAGTTTGTTAAGAACTCAGGATTAAGATCATTCTATATATGACCATCGGTAGACTCAATTAGAATTTCTATGCTTAACGGAAATTATTAGAAATTCATATTGTGTCTGCGTCCATGTTCCACATAATCTCATTATGCGAAATACACTCATTCAATATCTCGCCATATTAACGGTCACGGATAACACCGTTCCATTCTAAATGGGAATGACATGTATTAATAATGTTTTAATTAAAGATTCGAACTTTAATTAAATTCATTATGAACGAACGATTTTGATTATTATCCTTAAACATTATCCTCTTGTATATAACACTTATATACCATGTTTAAGGTTACATAAATAATCAAGGAATTTTATTTGATATTCATAAAATATTCATAAATATATGCACATAAAATGATGAATAAACTATTTTATTAAATAAATAATAAATATCCTTTTCCATCTCATGCTTTCAGGACACTATTCCCAACATCGACCTCTTCCACTATACGATCGTCTAACCGGCACGATCACTCCTCTTACAAGAAAGCGAATCTTTATACCCGAGGCTTCGCCTAACCTCTTACACAATGTCGATTTTCTACGGAGATCGACTAACCAATAAGCCCAACACGACAATAAGGATTATGAAAATGAATAGCTCAGCCGTACACTCCTTACAATGATTTTACACACTTGAAATGATTAGGAGATTTTGAAATCACACTATCAAGATATAATCCAATGTAGGCTCAAGTGAGTGTGAGAAAGTGAAGTAAGGCTTTTTAGAAGATGATGACTATGGAAGCACTTTGTAGAAAGCTTTTTGGAGTTTTAAGAGATCTGAGAGCTAAATGATAATTTTTCACTTTCAGAGATGTGTTCTATTTTTAGAAAGATGATTTTTGTCTATTTAAACTCACTTTCCAATGACCTCATTTATGACCGTTCACCCGACACCAGTCGACCGGAGCAGTTGACCGGTTGAATTAAATTTGAAATCTCGTTCAACGGTCTTAAAAGCAGGTATTTGATCATGACCGGTCGACCGGACCGGTTGACCGGTTGAGGCAACACCGGTCGACCGGTGCATTTGGCCTTCTCTGTCTCCGGACTACATAGGTCGACCGGTTGTCGTTTAATTTAGTTCAAACCTTCACAAAGTTATTCTTTTAGACCAAATGTCATTAAACCATCAGTTTAATCTCATTTTAAAAGAGTGATGTGAGTGTGTGCATGAGCCTAAACATGATTTAATCAAGATAGCATGACATCAAAATCAAATACAAGACTATTGAGGTATAAGAACCTATGAATAACTTGTCTTGCTTGATTTTGTTTGCTTGCTCTTGTTCTTTGATTTTTCAACACTTCAAGCTTTGAGTTCCTTCTTCAATTTGCATTTCTCAACCTTGAATGTATGCATTGCATTCCATACTATGCTTCTTGAGTTGATTTATAATATCAATTTTGCTAACAATACAACTCAAAGTAGAATCATTAGTAACATAATACATTGTGTTTGTTATCATCAAAACATGAGATATATTTAACCTTAGGCCAACAATTATGACTTCACCTTGCAGTATCATCCTTGAAAAGCCAACATAGTAGCAGACGCTCTTAGCAGAAAGACTCCAAGAATCCTAGCATCTTTGGCATTGGAAGATTGGAAACAGAGTGAAATTGTAGGTGATTATGATCTTCAATATTATGAGGATTCTAACCAAGCTATGGTGTACAACTTGGTTTCAACGCCAATTCTTATACAGCAAGTCTGCATTTCATCCTCAGACTAACGGACAATCTGAGAGAGTTATTCAGATTTTGGAGGACATGCTTCGTGCTTGCATTCTAGATTTTGGTGGAAACTAGAAGAAGTATCTCCATTTAGCAGAGTTCACCTACAACAATAGTTATCAGAGTAACATTAGGATGGCCCCATTTGAAGCGTTGTATGGCAGACCTTTTAGATCGCTAGTTTGTTGGCTTGAGTCAGAAGATTGACTTACCCTTGGACCGGATGTTATCCAGGCGAATAAAGATAGTCGTGATCCGGGAACGATTGTTAACAGCTCAGAGTCGTCAGAAGAGTTATGCTGACAAGAGGCATAGACCCCTAGAATTCTTAGAGGGCGATTTTGTCTTATTAAGAGTCTCTCCGCGCAAAGGGGTTACTCGCTTTGGTGTGAAGGGGAAACTTGCACCAAGGTACATTGGACCATTTCGGATCACACAATGAGTCGGCGTCGTTGCTTACTGCCTTGATCTTCCTCCAGAATTGTCTCGCGTGCACAACATGTTCCATGTTTCAATGCTTCAAAAGTGTCAACCTGATCCAGAAGCCATTGGGCAATGGTATGACGTGTCGATCTAGTATGACACGACTTATGAGGAAGCGCCCATACAAATTCTTGACCGGAAAATGAAAAGCTTGCGTCAACGTGAAATATCATTAGTAAAGGTGTTGTGGCAACACCATGGTGTTGAAGAAGCAATGTGGGAATTGCAAACAACGATGCAGGAACGATATCCGTATCTGTTCATATCGTGAGGTAAATTTCAATTTCAAGGATGAAATTTCTTAAGGGGGGTAGAGTGTAATGCCCTCGAGAATCAAACATGTTTAATTATGCTAAAGTATGGATTATTAGTGTGCCTAATTTGATTTTCACAATTAATCAAGGAACTTTAAGTTATTTTCAGTATTTATAATTTCACCCCAAAGATTTTTAGAAAACACACTTAAATTTTAATGCATTTTCCTTTTTTTTTCTTTTCTTTTCTTTTTCTTTTTTTTTTTTTTTTTCCCTTCCCCCTTTATTGAGTCTCTCTCTCTCTCTCTCTCTCTCTCTCTCTCTCTCTCTCTCTCTCTCTCTCTCTCTTTCTTTTTCTTTTTCTTCTTTCTTCTCTGGTTTTCCCACGCCACCACCACCGTCTCTCTCTCTTTCTTCCGTCATCACCGGTCACCTCCTTCTCCGGGCTTTCTCCTGTTGGAAAATAATTGCATCGAGTGCGCAGTGGAATTTAAAAAAATTTAATCAACGTCAAAGCCAAACAAGAACATGTTCATGATGCTATATAACATAAATACTAAAGATCTAAATCATACCTTTTGAGATTTTAGGAAAGCGCACGTCGTCGCGGATCTAAAGCGTTCCAACCAAAGAATCTGGAAGAGCCTCAACCAACTGGTCTTCTTTGCTATTCTCGTTTCCACGATCGGTGTGCGGGTGGGCACACTTCGTTTAATCTCCTCTTGGTATTCTCGATCTCCTTCCAATCACAAGAGAGCCAAAGAAAAATTGTTCTTGATAATTAAACAATTTTTCCTCTTGGAATCTCTTATCAATAGCCTCCAAAAAGTCTCTCAAGTGATCTAATGAACAAAGTGACTTAATAGGCTATTTATAGTGTTTAGGAAGTCATACTTCCGTAACAATTAGGTTTCACAAAGTTCTAATCGCATCCAGAGTCGATTTTGCCACGTCAACATGCATTTTACGTTGCAACCGGTCGACTGGTGACAGAGACGTTATAGCTCACCAGTCGACCTGTCTTCAGTGACCGGTCGACCAGACTGGTCGACCGATCTGCACTAACAAAAATTGTTTTCTTAGTTTTTCAATACGGAAAACTTGCATAGAGCCTCAGTTTTGATTCAAGCAACCCAATAGAGAAATTGCCTGATCAAAACAATCATATAATAGTCTTCCCATATTAAACAACTCTTAAAACAATAATTCAACCAATTTATCTAGAATCAATTTATCAATTAATTCACCTGATAAATCACTCATGAATTAACTTTGCACCTCTTTTACGAAAATAACACAAGTTACCAATATGTAGGAAATACACCGTATCGTTACAGGAAATTATGTGAGCTAGCAAAGGGACCCGATGGACATATATAAATCAAGCTCCTATAATCACAACGATACTTGTAAACCAACAAGTCCGTCTCACGATGATAAAACTCTAGTGCTATTCCACTAAAAGCCTAGAGTTGCACTCTCGATTTATATAGCGTATTTACAAAAGCTTTTATTAGCTCTAGTCCATGACTCAATATATTAGTATATAATCCCCATAGGATATCCAAAATCAACTTGAGGTCAAGTTCCATTTTACCTTCCCGATTACATTTATCTTATGTTCCATTATAATACCATTGGAAAAATACTATTTATACTATTACAAACAGTAAACCATTAGATAACACAGAATAGTCTAATGGCTGACGCTCGTATTTTCCAATCCACTGATAATGCATAAGAGGATATCATAAACTCTTTATAGGAGCTATGGATTCCACTATCTATGAATAATGAATCTACGCATACATGAGTCATACCCCCAATGCACCGGCAAGCGTACCTTTACATAATGTCAGGATGTCTCCCTTTAGTACATCAAAGAATACAAGTCAAGTATACGGGTTCATCATCCATCTCAGGATTAAGATGACAACATATAATTCGTCAAAAGTGAATTGTTTTATTCAAACAGAATTATTAATTAAAACAATTCATCTTTGGTCCGATCCAATATAGATTTCACCATTAGAAACTATATCAATGTCTCTACCCATGGAGTCCCACCTCCGACAACCAAGACAAGCCGTCTCCGTTAGGAAGTAGACAACATAACAATCTTAACATGAATAAAGCGCCCAACTTTATTCCCTCGATCGTGGATCATAAGATTTAGAGTATCATCTTTAGATTCTTGTCTTCCGCATGTCTTCACATTACATGCATGATCTAAAGATTTAGAATGACAGTCTCAGACTTTCAGGTTGCTTATCATACATTCAACTATTATGAACATAAAGAGGACAGTACATAGATATATGAAATAAACAAATCTTTATTAATAGTCAAAACGTCTCAAAGAAAATTGTTACATTTATTCCTAAGGGCATAAATGCTAACATCTCCCACCAGCCATTCTCTCTCCCTTGCATTTCCTCTGGGTTTCTCTCTCTCCCTCTCTCTCTCTTGGCAGTTTGGCCAAGAACCACAAAAAAAAAACCAAAACGGGAGAAACTGAGGGAGACAAAGCTCCATCAACTGATTTGAGGTAAAATCCTTTGAAACCCACTCTTTGATTAAAATTTTAAGCTTGAGAAAGTTTGATTTTTGTTAGATTTGAATAATTTTGAGTTAGGGTTTGGATTTGAATAGTTGTTATTGGAATTGAATGAAATTTGGGGGTTTTCAGTTATTGGACTTGTTTAATTGATTAGAAACTAATTTTGATGGATTCTGGAAAATATATATATATATATATATTGAAATTGAACTTGAATTACAGGTATGGTATTTTTCCTATTTATGCCTGCATGCCGCCGAAATTTCTTTAAAAACTTGTTTTTAAACTGAAATTAAATAGGAAAACCAAACCTATGGATTGGATTTTAATTTTTAAAGAACCCCCAAACTGAATTATAAAATCTATTGTGAAACTTAGATTTGAATCAAGGCACACTAATAGGAAACAATTAAACATGATTGATGTTAATTCACTTTAGGAATGAGAAATACTTCCTAAGATATTGCTTTTGTGATAAAGCCAGTGGAGATGGTCAAGTATTAAGGCTTTAAGGAAAGCGGAGGCTAGGCAAACTGAAGGCTAGCCCAGGTTTGACATCCGAGAGGTAGGATATTCTTGTCCATATCCTTGTTAGCCTCACTTTAAATGATTTTGGCCCATGAAAATGTTTTAGAACAAAACATGTTTAAAGGAAATGATTTTAAAGAAATAGCATGAGAATGCTATTAAATTTTTCCAATGATTTTAGAAATGAGATTTTAAAGAGTATCATTTCTTAAAATGAAATATTTTAAGGAATGATACAATGCATGGTCGCCTCAGAGATTGGGATGTGGGAATCGCATCCTTGGGGGCAGGACCTGAAATCCGTACGGATCCACTTCTTGTTTAGTGGAACTATGGCTCTGCACTTTTCACTAGGCAAACAAGGGATATTTATGACTCCTCTACCCTAGTGGCTGGCATCTTCCGGGACAGGTACACGTCCCACTGGTAGCGGCTGGTTTTAGTGGTATGATGAGCTGCACACTTTCATTATACAGACATATTTTACTATGTGAGTATTTCCTTTTTTTTCTAAAAAGGATGATCGGTTTCGGGTGTATATCTTCAGACCATGAGTACCTTTGTTTTAAATACTTTATAAAATTATATCCTATTGGGCCTTTCGCTCACCTTTTCCTGTTGTCAAATGTATTAAACCCCTCCAGGCAACGTGAGAAGTAGTGCGGAGTAGGTAGCTACTACTGGCGACGTGGACTTGTTTCAAGAAGCGAAGAGTTGTATTTCCTCTTATCCTTTAACTCAAGGCATGTATAAAAGATTATGGTTTATAAACTTAAATATTTCTAGACTGTGATTGATGTCACATTTACTCCTATTTATATTCATGTATGCTAAACCTGTGGGAATTCCTGACATGAAACCAGGGACGTGGTTTTAAACTGGTTTGGTTGGAAATTTCACCACCCTTCTTGAAATTAAATTTCTCTTGAATACAGGGGATTGTTTGGAAATACCTGGATGTTTTGGATTTGAAAAATTAAAATGTTTGCAACATTATTTGCTAATCACTCTCTTAAATAGGTTTAAGTTTCTAAACAAGCCTCCATGTCAATAACCCCAGTTTGGGAGCATGACACTTGGGGGTTGCGATTTGCTGTCTTACATTATTGTTTTCTTTGTTAAAAAAAATCAAAAATTAAAAAAATTAAAAAAAAGTGAAGTGTTTTAGGGTGAATGAATCGTTATAGAGACGAATTAGGGAGATTTGCAAGAAGACCGGAAAACCCTAGTGAAGTTTCTTTGCACACGTCTAGTCCGCCCTCGACCCCAGCCTCATTAGCAATTGAAAATCCGTTCGCGATGGCTCAAAACGAGGAGCTCCAGCAGAAGACGTTGAACGATTATCTTCACCATATGCGTATGGCCATACTGTCATGCATAATGTTTCCCTTTAATATGCCAAATTTGGATTTCAAGCCTGGCATGATCCAACTCTTGCCGACCTTTCATAGGTTAGAGAGGGAGAATCCATACGTACATATTAGGGTGTTTGAAGAAGTGGTGGCCACTTTTCACAACCAAGCTGAAGTCGCGGATTCTGTACAGCTGAAATTTTTCCCTTTCTCTTTGAAAGACAAGGCTAAGAGTGGGTTGTATTCTCTGTGATCTAGGTCTATTGGAACTTGGAAAGAAATGACAACATCATTTTTCAACAAGTATTTCCCTCACCATAAGACCAATGGTCTGAAGCCACAGATTTCGACCTTTACCCAAAAGGATAATGAAACTCTGTATCAAGTTTGGGAATAGTTTAAGGATCTGTTAAATCAGTGTCTTCACCATGGTTATGAAAGATGGCACCTCGTTACCTATTTCTATGAACGACTCACAATCCGAGAGCGCTAGTTTGCGGAAATGATATGTAATGGTGAGTTTCTCCAAAAAGACCCCGAACAGGCTTTTCAATATCTTAACGAGTTAGCTGAAAAAGCCCACACATGGACTGGTCCAAGTGCTATTAACAACACCAATCGATCCTGACCTACTGGAATCTATCAACTAAGGGAAGAGGACAATCTCAAAGCCCAAATTAACTCTTTGACACAACAAATTGAGACCCTTAAACCCAAAGAAGGTAGAGGAATTCACATGGTTGCTAGGAAAGTGATACAAGGGCTCTACTTCGTTTGTGGAGGGGTGGAGCATCTAGCTAAGGATTGCCCCGCTTACAATAAAATGAGAGGGGTTTATGAGGAGCAATGTAATGCCTTAGGAACATACAACAAACCTTTCTCTAATGCATACAATCCTGGCTGGAGAAACCATCCAAACTTCAGTTTGAGAGATTCCAACCAAGCGTAACCATTAGGAAGACAATGGAGAATTGAGCAACAGCTGCAACTACCAAAGACATATTATGCACCTCAATACAATTCACAACAGCAAAGGAGTTCTCTTGAGAACACCTTGCAATCTTTCATGGAGGCGCAGAGTAAGACGAATCAGAAGTTTGAGTCACTGTTCACGCAAATGGTAGAAGAAAGTAAAGAGATAAAAAGTCAAATCATGAAGTTGACTGGAGCTTTGGCTGTTCAAAAATGAGGCAAGTTCCCTTCACAAGCTCAGTCAAACCTAAAGGGTCAACATATGGTAGAAACCTCATGTTTTGATAATCAAAGTATAAAGGAGGTGAATGCCATCATTACTTGTAGTGGTAAGATTATGGAAGAACAGTCAACAAGTGCCACCACTTCGAGTAGTAAGGAAGTTGTCCCAGAAAAAGATGAGCCAACGAATGCTCTGGTAAAGGTGCCTTTTCCCCAAGCTTTGCGTCCAACTGGAAAAGTGTCAGAACACCAAAGTGAGATCCTAGAACACTTAACTCAAGTGAAGATTAATCCTCCTTTGCTTCATGTTATCAAGCAAGTGCCCGCTTATGCTAAGGTTATCAAAGATCTTTGCACTGTCAAGAGAAAGCATAATGTCAAGAAGACAACATTCTTGACAGAACAGGTAAGCGTGGTGATCGAGCAGAAAGCACCGCCCAAGTACAAGGATCCCTGTTATCCCATAATTTCCTGTCAGATTGGGACACATGAGTTCAGCCAAGCTCTGCTTGATCTAGGAGAGAGTGTTAACCTCATGCCATATTCTGTATACTCGCAACTTGGTATTGGAGAAATTAAGCCCACATCTGTTCTTCTACAGGTGGCTGATAGATCAATCAAGAAGCCTCAGGGGATAATTGAGGATGTTTTGGTTCAAGTTGATAAGTTCTATTACCCCATTGACATTCTAGTCTTGGATACTCAATCCGTGGTGAGTATGGAGTCCAAGATTCTCATTATCCTCGAAAGACCTTTCCTTGCTACAGCAAATGGACTCATCAACTATAGGAATCGCATGATGAAGATATCCTTTTGTGAACATGACTTTGGAGGTGAATGTGTTTCACATTGCAAAGCAACTACGTGATGATGACGAGTGCCACCAAACATTTCTAATTGACACACTCGTCTCGGAGGAGGTTCAGTTGTGTAGTAATTCTGATGATCTTAATGATTTCCTCCTCATTTCTGAATTTGAGAGTTCCGGTCCTTATGAGTTGGCCAACAATGTCATCATTTTGAAAGACTCATAAGGCAGAGGAACCAAGTTTTGGCAACCATGCTTTGAAGAGCTACCTCGAGAGAAAGGAAAGCCAAAACCATCCACTGAAGAGACCCCAACACGTAATCTATCTCAACCATATGAGGATTTGAAACATGTCTTCCTAGGAGCTGGTGATACCTTTCCTGTTATCATTTCATCTAGACTAGATGCATTCCAAGAGCAATGGTTTGTTGACATGCTACGTGAACACAAATCAACATTGGGTTGGATGATTGCTGACATTAAAGGTATTAGCCCTTTAATTTGCTCCCATCACATTAACTTGGAAGACGGGGTTAATCCACGAAGGGATCCCTAAAGGAGACTAAACCCGATGATGAAAGAAGTCATGAAAAATGAAGTCTTAAAGCTTCTAGATGCGGGAATTATCTATCTAGTTACCGATAACAAGTGGGTCAGACCAACTCAGATAGTGCCCAAGAAATTAGGGGTGACAATGGTGGAGAATGAGAAATGGGCTCTTGTTCCCACAAGGACTGTGACGAGTTGGCGCATGTGCATTGACTACCAAAAGCTAAACGCCGCCACCCGCAAAGATCACTTCCCCCTTCCATTCATCGACCAAATCCTAGAACGTGTGGTTGGTCATCCTTACTATTGCTTTCTTGATGGCTACTCAGGTTACTATCAAATCAAGATCACATTAAAGGATCAAGATAAGACTACTTTTACTTGTCCTTTCGGAACTTATGCTTTTCGGTGTATGCCATTTGGACTGTGTAATGCACCAGCATATTCCAGAGATGCATGATGAGCATTTTTAGTGACATGGTTGAGAAGTTCATGGATGACTTGACTATCTTCGACAACTCCTTTGACTCGTGCCTTCTCAACTTAGAAGCTGTTCTGACGAGGTGTGAAGAGAAAGGCCTTATGCTTAACTGGGAGAAGTGCCACTTTATGGTACCATCAGGCATAGTCTTAGGGCATGTTGTTTCTGAGAGAGGGATTGAGGTTGATCAATCTAAGATTGAACTTATCTCCAATTTGCCCACACCAAAGACTGTCAAAGAAGTTCAGTCATTTCTAAGGCATGCTGGTTTTTATAGGAGGTTCATAGAGAATTTTTTGATGATTTCTCATCCATTATGTAACCTCCTAGCCAAAGATGTCACTTTTGAGTGGACCCCTAAGTGTGAGGATGCCTTCCGAACACTTGTGGCAAAATTGACTTCCGCCCTATCATTTAGTCATCGGATTGGAACTTACCATTCAAGATAATGTGTGACACAAGCAACCATACTGTTAGGGCTATCCTTTGTCAAAGAAGGGTGGGGAAGCCCTTTGTTGTGTACTATGCTAGCCAAACTCTTAACAGCACTCAAATGAATTATTCAACCACTGAGAAAGAATTGCTTGCTATAGTGTTCGCACTTGACAAGTTCCGTGCATACTTGATTGGTTCACCCATTACTGTCTTCACATATCATTCTACCCTTAAGTATCTCCTTTCTAAAAAGGATGCTAAGATGAGATTAATTCGGTGGATCCTTCTGCTGCAAGAATTTGACTTGACCATTAAGGACAAGGTGTTGAGAATGTTGTAGCAGATCCCTTGTCCTGATTGGACTTTAAAAACTCTACCGATGCCACTGTTGTCCGAGATGACTTCCCCGATGAACATCTTTTCATAGTCACTAAGATACCTTGGTATGCCACATCGTCAATTACTTGGTGAACGGTGAACTCCCTTCTGATTGGAATACACAAGATAAGCGTAAGTTTATGGTCGAGGTGCATAATTTCTTTTAGGATGATCCATACCTGTTCAAGTATTGCCCTGACTAAATCATGAGGTGTTGCATTCTTAATGATGAGATTCTTAGTGTTTTGAACTTCTGTCATAACGATGCCTGTAGTGGTCACTTCTCTGTGAAGAAGACTGCTACAAAAATCTTACAGTGTGGTCTTTATTGGCCCACTTTGTTCAAGGACACTAATGAGTTTTGTCATTCTTGTGTGAGGTGCCAAAAGTTAGGTGCCCTATCCCGACACCATAGGATGCCCTTGAACCCAATTCTTGTGATAGAGATATTCAATTGTTGGGGAATAGATTTTATGAGACCTTTTCCACCTTCTTCTGGTTACCTGTACATTCTCCTTGCTTTGGATTACATTTCTAAATAGGTAGAAGCCATGCCTTGTTGAACCAATAATAACACACAATTGTGAAGTTCTTGAAAGAGAATGTGTTATCTAGGTTTGGTACTCTGCATGCTATCATCAGTGATCAAGGCACTCATTTCTGCAACTGATCTTTTGAAGCACTCATGCAAAAATATGGTGTCATTCATAAGGTTGCAACTACCTACCATCTACAGACCAATGGTCAAGCTGAGTTGGCGAATAAGGAGACTAAACAGATTCTAGAAAAGATGGTAAATCCCGACTGTAAGGATTGGTCTTCACGTATTCTTGACGCTCTCTAGGAATACCATACTACTTACAAGTCCCCTCTTGGGATGTCTCCCTATAGGCTTGTCTTTGGGAAAGCCTATCATTTACCTATAGAGCTCGAACATAAGGCTTATTGGGCTATCAAAGCCCTTAACTTCGATCTTAGTTCTGCAGGTATTAATCTCAAGCTATAGCTGTCAGAAATTGGGAAGCTAAGAAATGATGCTTACGACAATTCCAGGATCTAAAAGGCAAAGATGAAAGTGGCACATGATAAACAGATCCTGCGAAAGAATTTTGAGCAGACTCAGAAGGTGCATCTCTATGACTCCCGTCTGCATCTCCACCCAGGTAAGTTGAGGTCACGGTGGACTAGTCCATTTGTGGTGAAACAAGTTTTTACTAATAGTGCTATCGAGGTCGAGGATCCGAGCCATGGGAGAGTATTCAGAGTCAATGGCCAGAGACTGAAACACTACATTGAGCATGTGAGTGATGCTGATTTATTTTTGTATAATAAATTTTCGCAAGCGTATGATGTCAAGTTTTGAGTATAGGGTGAGTGAGTATCGTCTCCACAGGGATTGGGTTTAGAATTGCCATTAAGTACCGCGATTATTGTAACTTAACTTTATCTAGGCAACCTAATAAAATGAGAATTAAGAAAATAAAACAAAATATATATGAAAATAAGAAAATAAAGTATATATACACAAATGGTCTAGGGACTTGATTACGCTTTTTTATTCTTATGTTCATCCTATTATGTAATCGCTAATCAATTCCATTCAATTCATTAATCAAGGCTCTAATATCATCTCGCAACCTCTTTTGAGTCCCTCACAAGAAATTGTATTTAAATACCCAAAACAATATCCCTATTCGAAATGAACATTTAAACACAAATTAAGCTTCGCCTTTAGAATTAGAAAATAGGAATATTGATCGCCTCCTAGCCTTACAACGACCTAAATCCTAATTTGTATTATTTTTTTCTCTTTTTTTTTTTAATTGGGAAGAAAAGCAACACTAACCAATCCACTAATGATTTCCCAAACATAACCCACACTTGCTCTCAATCTTAGCATTTAATGCAAGCATGCCTATTAGTGATGGGTTTAGGAGGTGAAAATGCATTTGGTGGTTTGGATGTACAAACATGGGTGATGAACGAAATAGGCAATATGGCTCAAAGGGGGTAAACAAATGATGAATTCCTTTTCAAGGGTTGATTAGTGCATGAAAATGCACCCTAAATACTACTTTTGATTTATATAATATTAAAATATTTAAGCTTTAATTAAGCAATTCCATTATTTTCATTCATAATATTTTTAATTGGAATTTGTCTAGTTTTTGCTTAATTATTTATAGATAAAAAGCAGTGTAAAAAGCTACACAAAAATAAGCCATTAAAGCCATGTTTTCAACCACCCGGCGCCAAGCCACTACGCCCAGAGCCGCGTGAGCCGAAGCCACAAGCCATTTTCCCGTGGGTCCCAGTTCGCCTGCCTTCCCCACTCCATCTCGCGCGCGTCCCCAGCACGCTCGTGCCTCAGTTGGCGCGTCTCCTCCACGCAGCTTCAGTGCACGTCCAACTCTCCGCGTGGACCCCGCGCGTGCTCACGCCAGCCTGCTCTCCCCTCTGCGCATGCCACCTGTCAAAAGCGGGTCCCAGCTATCTCCAATGCCAGTGCCCTTCCTCCTCTCCTGCGCGACACGTGGCAGCCTTACTCCTCAGTTCCAATCACGTTGCGACACGTGTCTGAGGCGGTGATCAATCCGGATTTCTTCTCCTCAAATTACCAGATTTCTTCTCCAAATTAAATATTTGATTTCTCCTAATTTATGTGTAATTTTATTTTGTTTCCTTTTCTTTTGTAATTTTCTAGTTTTATAATTTATTTCCTTATTTGACAGGCAACCTCTGAACACTATAAATAGAGGGGTTGGCCTAAGGTTTTGAGAGCTTTTGATTATTCAGTTTTCTGTCGTCTTGCTGTCAGGCTCATATTTTCTCTCTAGAACTTGTGAGAATGTTTTGCAAGATAGGCTAGAGTTCTTTTGGTGAGGTTAGAGATGAACTTCTATTGAGTGACCCAATTCGGGGTTTTGATTCCTTGTTCTGTAAACTTCAACATCTGAATAAATTAAATCTCATCTATTTTTCTATTACTTTTCAAAATATTGTGTGCCATTTTTTATATAAGTTCAGTCACGCTTTTCTTATGTAATTATGTCACACATTGTTTTGTCATTCAAATTATTTTACAAATTGTCTTTTACTGCAATATTGTCAAATTGATATATTGTCGATTTTGGATAACTTGTAATAATAATATTTCCGGAGTCAACATAGAGATTTAATCTATTTAGTTCTTTTATTTTGTGAATCAAAACTGGAATTGGTGAACGAAACATTAGGGATTCACGACACCTTACCGTTTTTATTATTGAATTTTCTCCATAAAAATTTTTTCTCCTTTTTATTATATTTGCAATAAAAATCTCAAAAACTCTCATTTTTCTTTAATTCACTTTTCTCTAACGCTGTTATTCTGCTAATCATTCTTATTATTTTGTTATCTCTCTGTGGATACGACCACCTTTCTGTGCTACAATTGACCGCTTGTGAACATCACTTTTGAGTGTTAATCAAATTTTAGCGCCGTTGCCGGGGAGGTGCTACTAGCAAGACTGATCAGTAGATTTTTGAGCCAAAGAGATAAGTATACATTTATTATTATTTTTATTATTATTTTCTACTCTCTCTTATCGTTTATTTCAAAAAAAAAAAAATCTTCCTTTGGTTTACGTGTGAACCTTTGGAGTGTCTGTTCATTGTTGTTTTTTCCGTTTATTTAAGAAAAAAAAAAGAGTTGCTGCAAGTTTCTTTCCACGTATTCAATCTAAGTTTGCTACAAACTTTTGTTTTTTTTATTCCACCGTCCGTCCCTTATTCAAAACCAAAAAAAAAAAAGAAAGGTTCCTTTGATCATTTTTTTTTTATTTCCGTAGTTTAGGTTGCTGAAGAAAAAAAAAATCTCATTAATTTTAGTTTCCCTTTTTAGTTTTGGAATTAATTGTGATTTGATTTTATAATCTTTTATTTTTGGTAAATTAAGATTTCATTTGGTTTCATCATTTGTATATTTTAATTGTTGCCTAATTTAATTTTTCCCTTTATAGTTTCATTAATTAAGATGGTAATTAATTGACTAATTTAGATTCCTAATCTAGAATTTTCATAATTTGGTAGAATTAGGCTTTTGACTTTAGGAATACTTTCCATTGATTAGTTTACATTTCATAATTTACTTAATAAAATTTAATAATTGATTTTGAGAATAATTGTGTGGTTACGTGGAAAGTATAATCTGAGGGAGTTCTGTCTAGGAAAGTTGGTACTTGCCGGGCGGGCCTCGCCCCACTAATCTTTCCCGGGGAACGTTGCTCGTCTAGGAGACTATTCATTGAGCCAAGAGCTATAGTCTTTCCAGGAGCACTCTCGGTGATTACAATTTACGTTACTATATAATTATTTTCTTTTTGATTAAAAATAAAAAAAATATAAACAAAAATAAAAAAAATAAAAAATAAAAAAAGAGCCGTTTAGGGTGAGTGCATCGATATAGAAACGAACTAGGGAGATTTGCTCAACGTCCAAATTTAGAAACCCCTAGTTAAATTCTATCCGACTCATCTTCTACGTCTCCGTCTTCACACTCGTCGTTGGAATTCGCATTTCAAAATCTATTCGCAATGGCACAACACGAGGAAGTTCAACATAGGACGTTGCAAGACTATCTGCACCCAACGCGCACGGCCAACCCATCGTGCATCATGTTCCCGCCAAATGCACCGCCTACGGATTTCAAGCCGGGCATGATTGCACTTCTCCCAACCTTTCACGGATTAGAGAACGAGAACCCCTATGTACACATCCGGGAGTTTGAAGAGGTGGTGGCCACCTTTCACAGCCGTGCTGAGGCCGCAAACACTATCAGATTGAAGTTTTTCCCTTTCTCTCTGAAGGACAAGGCCAAAAGCTGGTTGTATTCTCTTAGCCCCAGGTCTATTGGTACGTGGGAAGAAATGATGACGACATTCTTCAACAACTATTTCCCACACCATAAGACCAACAATTTGAAACGGCAGATCTCGAATTTCGCTCAGAAGGAAAATGAAACTCTCTATCAAGCCTGGGAGCGTTTTAAAGATCTGTTAAATCTGTATCCCCACCATGGATATGAAAGTTGGCGCCTCGTAAGCTATTTCTACGATGGACTCACAATCCGAGAGCGCTAATTTGTTGAGATGATGTGCAATGGAGATTTTCTCCAGAAGGATCCTGATGAAGCTATCGAGTACCTGAACGAGTTAGCTGAGAAAGCTCATACTTGGACTGGGCCGAGTGCTACTGAGAGCACCAGTAGATCCCGACCAGTTGGAGTTTATCAATTAAGGGAAGAGGACAGTCTCAAGGCCCAAGTTGAAGCTTTGACGAAGCAAATTGAGGCCCTCAAAAGTAACGATAGCAAAGGACCCTACATGGTGGCAAGGACAGAGGCACATGAGCCCTGTTTAGTTTGTGGTGAAATGGGCCATCTAACTCAGGATTGCCATACTTTAAGTGAAATGAGAGGGGTGTATGAGGAGCAATGCAATGCGTTGGGCACATACAAGAAGCCTTATGGACCTTTCTCAAAATCTTACAATCCTGGTTGGAAAAATCACCCGAACTTCAGTTGGCGAGATTCGAATCAACATGCACAATCATCTGGAGGGCAATGGAGATCAGAGCAACAATCTCAACCACCAAGGACATATTTTGCGCCTCAGCATAACATGCAGCCGAAAGGGAATTCTCTAGAGGATACCTTAAAAGCTTTTATGGACGCGCAAAATAAGATGAATCAAAGGGTTGATTCAATGCTCACCCAACTGGTGGAAGAGAACAAGGAAATAAAAAGTCAGATCACAAAGCTGACAGAAGCTTTAACCGTTCAAGAGTGCGGTAGATTTCCATCACAAGCCCAGTCCATTTTGAGATGACAAAACATGGCTCAAACTTCCAACTCTGAAGGTCAAAATATCAAGGAAGTTAACGTGATCACTACTCGAAGTGGTAAGAATTCAGACACGCCATCAACAAGTACTACCACTTTGAGTAATGAAGAATTGGCTCAGGAGAAAGAAGAGCCAACAAAAATTCCGGTAAAGGTGCCTTTCCCCCAGGCTCTCCGACCTGCTGGGAAAGTGCCGGAAAACCAAAATGAGATCCTAGAGCACTTGACACAATTGAAGATCAATCTTCCCTTACTACATGTGATCAAGCAAGTGCCGGCCTACGCCAAGGTTATAAAGGATCTGTGCACTATAAAGAGAAAGCACCATGTCAAGAAGACTGCATTCTTGACTGAACAAGTAAGCGCGGTGATTGAGCAGAAAACACCACTGAAGTACGAAGATCATGGCTGTCCCACCATTTCCTGCACCATTGGGACACGCAAATTCGGCCAAGCATTGTTAGACCTAGGATCGAGTGTTAACCTCATGCCTTATTCAGTCTACTCACAATTAGGTCTTGGAGTTATTAAGCCCACATCCATGGTTCTGCAACTGGCCGATCGATCTATTAAGAGACCACGAGGAATAGTGGAAGATGTGTTATTGCAAGTTGATAAGTTCTACTATCCTGTGGATTTCGTTGTTTTGGACACTCAGTCAGTGGTTGATGTGGAGTCAAAAATCCCGATCATCCTTGGAAGACCATTCCTCGACGACAAAGAAATGCTCTAATTAATTGTAGAAATGGTCTAATGAAGATCTCTTTTGGGAATATGACTCTCGAGGTAAATGTTTTCAACATCGTAAAACAACCACAAGACGATGACGAGTGTCACCAAACATTCTTGATCGACACACTTGTCGAGGAGGAGGTTCTGCTACAAAGCAACTCTGAAGATCTTGAAAACCTCCTCTAAAATTCTGAGTCTGAAAGTTCTGGTCCTTGTGAGTTGGGTAACATTTCTGCCATTTTCAACAACTCACAGGACAGAGGAATTAAGTTTAAACAACTATGTTTCAAGGATCTTCCGCAAGGGAGAGAGAAACCAAAGCCTTCCATCGAAGAAACCCCTACAGTAAAACTTGCTCAACTACCTGAAGGATTGAAACATGCATTTTTGGGAGTCGGCGACACTTTTCCTGTTATCATTTCTTCCAAACTCGATGCATCACAAGAGCAGCGGTTGATCAACATGCTGCAAAAGCATAGATCTACATTGGGTTGGACGATTGCTGACATTAAAGGGATTAGTCCTTTGATCTGCTCCCATCATATTCATTTGGAAGAAGGAGCTAACCCGCGAAGAGATCCTCAAAGAAGATTGAATCCAACAATGAAAGAAGTGGTGAAGAATGAGGTTCTCAAGCTATTAGCTGCTGGCATCATTTATCCTGTTGCTGATAGCAAGTGGGTTAGTCCGACCCAGGTAGTGCCAAAGAAATCGGGGGTCACTGTGGTGGAAAATGAGAAAGGGGCTTTAGTTCCCACAAAGGTCGTGACTGGTTGGCGCATGTGTATTGACTATCGTAAGTTAATGCCGCCACTCGTAAAGACCATTTTCCACTTCCATTCATCGATCAAATCCTAGAACGAGTGGCAGATCATCCTTTCTATTGCTTTCTCGATGGCTATTCAGGATATTATCAGATAGAGATAGCATTAGAAGATCAGGATAAGACAACATTCACATGTCCTTTTGGCACTTATGCCTTTCAGGGAATGCCATTTGGACTGTGTAATGCACCTGCCACATTTCAGAGGTGTATGATGAGCATTTTCAGTGATATGATCGAAAAATGTATGGAAGTGTTCATGGATGATTTTACAGTCTTCGGATATTCATTCGACACGTGCCTTCCCAACTTGGAAGCCGTTCTACAAAGATGTGAAGAGAAGGGTCTCGTGCTCAATTGGGAGAAGTGTCATTTCATGGTGTCATCCGGCATAGTTCTTGGGCACATTATTTCTGAAAGAGGAATTGAGGTCGACCGCTCTAAGGTTGAACTCATTTCTAACCTGCCCACCCCCAAGGCCGTTAAAGATGTCTGATCTTTTATGGGGCATGCCAGATTCTATAGGAGGTTCATTCAGAACTTTTCATCTATAGCGAGACCACTAAGAAACCTCCTAGCAAAAGATGTTGTGTTCAACTGGACACAAGAGTGTGAGGATGCATTTCGAACACTCATTGCAAAACTGACTTCTGCCCCTATTATTCAATCACCAGATTGGAGCTTACCTTTCGAGATCATGTGTGACGCAAGTAATTATGCTGTGGGGGCCGTTCTTGGTCAACAGAGGGAGGGGAAGCCTTTCGTTGTCTACTACGCAAGCCATACTTTGAATAGTGCTCAAATGAACTACTCTACTATTGAAAAAGAATTGCTTGCTGTAGTATTTGCTCTCGACAAGTTCCGTGCATATTTGATTGGTTCACCTATCACCATCTTCACAGATCATGCTACCCTTAAGTACCTTCTCTCCAAAAAGGATGCTAAGGCGCGTTTAATTAGGTGGATCCTTCTCCTGGAGGAATTTGACTTGACAATCAAGGACAAGAATGGAGTCAAAAATGTGGTGGCGGACCACTTATCTCGTCTTGAATTTAATGATTCCGCTGCAATTCTTGCTATTGGAGATGACTTCCCCGATGAACATCTCTTCGCCGTCACTAAGATGCCATGGTATGCAAACATTGTGAACTACTTGGTGACGGGCGAGATTCCATCTACACCTGGGTGCACAAGACAAGAGGAAGTTTCGGTCGAGGTTCAGAACTTTTATTGGGATGACCCCTATCTTTTTGGCTTGCCCGACCAGATCATAAGACGATGCATCCCAGATGATGAAGTGTCTAGTGTCTGAACTTTTGCCACAATGATGCATGTGGCGGTCATTTTTCTATGAAGAAGACCGCGAAAATCTTGCAAATGTGGTCTCTATTGGCCTACTTTATTCAATGACACCAATGACTTCTGCCGTTCCTGTGAGAGGTGCCAAAAGCTAGGTGCTTTGTCCCGTCGCCATATGATGCCCTTGAACCTGATTCTCGTAATAGAAATATTCGATTGCTGGGGGATAGATTTTATGGAACCATTTCCACCTTCTTATGGATTCCTCTACATACTCCTCGCTGTGGATTACGTGTCTAAGTGGGTAGAAGCCGTGGCGTGCCGGAACAACATAACACTACTGTTGTAAAGTTCTTAAAGGAAAATGTGTTATCTCGATTTGGAACGCCGCGTGCCATCATCAGTGATCAAGGCACCCATTTCTGCAACCGTTCTTTTGAGGCTCTAATGCGCAAGTACGGTGTGGTTCATAAAGTTTCAACTGCCTATCACCCATTAGACAAATGGCCAAGGCTGAGTTGGCCAATAGGGAGATTAAGCAAATTCTAGAAAAGACGGTTAATCTCGATCTCAAGGATTGGTCTCGCGCCTTCCAGACGCACTTTGGGCATACCGACCGCTTATAAAACCCAACTTGGGATGTCTCCCTACAGACTTATCTTTGGAAAAGCCTGTCATCTACCTGTAGAGCTCGAACATAAGGCTTATTGGGCTACCAAAGCCCTCAACTTTGATCTCAGCGCTGCAGGTGTCAATCGGAAGCTCCAGCTTTCTGAAATCGAGGAGTTAAGGAACGATGCCTATGACAATTCCAGGATTTACAAGGCAAAAATGAAAGCGGCTCATGATAAGTAGATCCTGAGGAAGCACTTCGAGCCGAATCAGCGGGTTCATCTTTATGATTCCCGTTTGCATCTCCACCCCGGTAAGTTGAGGTCGCGGTGGAGTGGCCCGTTCGTAGTGAAACGTGTTTTTCCCAATGGTCTTTGTCGAGGTTGAAGACCCAACTCGATGGGAGAATTTTAAAGTAAATGGCCAGCGTTTGAAAAATTACTTAGCGGGTGAACCAAAGTTGAAGAGATCATTCTCGACGACCCGTTTACGATCTGAGTAGTTTGCTCACATCTCCTGTATCATATTTTCATTTTCTATTTTCTTCGTTTCTTTTTACATTTTTTTTATGTGTGTGTTTTTGGAGAATCATATCAGGAAGCTCAGGTTGTGCTCATACGTGGAAAGCTCATCGTCCAGGTGTCTTCTTTCTCCATTTTTCATAATTTTTGACACTGAGGACACTGTCTGATTTTGGTTGGGGGTGGTGAGCATATTCATGCGTAAGAGTGATTTTTGTCATGTTGATATTTGGGTTAAAATTTTTGCAAAGTTGTCTGAGTTTGATTTCAAAATGATTGGTTTGAGTCGATTTTTGCTCTCTTGGTTACTAAGAAATGACTTCCAGAGTTTCTTTTTGCACGTGCTAAACCTTGTGGTAAGATGGATGTTAATGCATGTCGGTGAGAAAATTCGAGTTTAAGTGCTTGATTTTTGGTGAGTTAAGAGAGTTGAGAAAACGACTTTTGAACCTTCATTGATCTTTTGAGCTGGTAAAATCACTATTAGAACATCATTACATGGTTAGTGGTATGCTTGGTGCATATGCTTGAGGGATGGATTTTGGGTTAGATAGGAATGATCTTATGTAATAGAGCCTCATTTGTTATTAAAAAAAAAAGAGCAAGAGCAACATTTTACAGATGATGTAGTTTGGTCGTAATCACATTTGATGCTATATAGTTGTTTGTCAAAAGAACACCTTTCTACATTCACCTCATTATTGCAGGTTGTCTCTTGTAAAAAATAATAAAAAAAAAACAAAAAACAAAAAAAAAACAAAAAAAGAGAAAAAAAGAAGTAATATATTTTCCTATGCATTTTTTTTTTTTTTTTGCTCTTTGTTCGTTTATGTAAATTTCTGTTTGACCCAAATGAAATCCTAAAAACTGGTTTGTGGTAAGAATGGTGGAATGTTCTAGTAGTTGATTAACCTATCTTTTGATCAATGTTCGTTTGACTGTTTGTCCTAAATTTGACCTTCCTCACACTGAGCGTTGATTGTTTCATTTCCAACTCCATGAGAGAAAACCTTTGCACACAAATATTCATTACACCTGTGAGATCAATGGAGTTGAGACTTCTATTTGGTGAATTTTTCAAAGCTGCATGTGTTATGGTCAGTGGTAAGAAGGTTATGGCTTAGAGCGCACACACACGACTTTGGAGTTATGACTGAAAAAATCTCGATAGTATCTTTTGACTTCTTGCTAATAGTTTGTTTGAAATACTCAGGTGACTAAGCGAGTTGAGACATAGATTTTCTTCGTGACATGATTTCTCTTGCGCTTGGATTGCTAGAGACTAGCAATAAGCGGGTTGGGGGTTGTGATTAGTGCATGAAAATGCACCCTAAATACTGCTTTTGATTTATATAATATTAAAATATTTAAGCTTTAATTAAGCAATTCTATTATTTTCATTCATAATATTTTTAATTGGAATTTGTCTAGTTTTTGCTTAATTATTTACAGATAAAAAGCAGTGTAAGAAGCTACACAAAAATAAGCCATGAAAGCCATGTCTTCAACCACCCGGAGCCAAGCCACTATGCCCAGAGCCGCGTGTCGAAAATAAAGCGGTCGCGGTAGCACAGTTAGGGCGGTCGTATCCACAAGGAGGTGACAAATTAAACAAGAAATGATTAGCAAATAAAAAGCTTTAGGAGATAAATAATAAAGTAAAAATAAAAGGAATGGAATTTTTGTTGAGAAGTTTCAGCATAAGAAAAATGTATGAGAAAATTATATAATTAAAAGTGGTAAGGTGTCGAGATTCCCCTATATGCTTGGTTCACCCGAATGAATTTTGATCCTTGAGATTACTCAATTGAAAGTTTCACATCCCAAACTAACAATCGGAAAATAAATATTTGAAGAACATGTGAATTAAAATGTATTTGAGTGAATAAAATTCTTACGTTTAGTATTAGGAAAAATCATCTTAAGAGAAATCTAAGAGCGACAATATACCATTGACAATAATGCAGTAAAGGACTACTCATAAAATAATATCTATCAATATATAGTATCATGCAACAATCACATAAAAAGAGCGTGACTAGATTTATATAAAAGTTGACAAGAACATATATCAATATGAGAAATTAGAAGAAGATAGAAGAAAATTAACCACTCAAATATATAAACTTTGAAGAACAAATGGAGAATCAAAATCCACCCAAGATCACTTCACATATAGGTTTCTCTCTAACCTCACCAAATAAAAGAAAATGTTTAAACTTAGGCTAAAAACTCTTCTAACCCCTAAACACTTTGACATGCCCCTATTTATAGAGTTTCTGGGCATAAAAAACGTTGCAATCAGTAAAAAATACAAATGGACGTTTTATCCAAATAAATTGGATTTATAAGGCTTTAATCGGATACTCAATGCTGAAATTAACCATCACTCAACGGAACCAAACCGATACGCTGACCGGAGAATACCAAACGGATGGGACACGTGTCGCATTTAAGGAGAGAAGAAAACGCTGTTGCCTTGGAGACGTGGCGTATGCTGATTTGTGGAAAGGAAAAAGGATCTGCACAGCTTAGGACACGCGGCGAGTTGTAGAGGAAACACCCATGCGGGACCCATGGAAGAAGAGAGATCCGCCGCGCGGGAAGGGACACCGCCCGGGAAAGCACCGTAGGTACTGAGCGCAAATGCGCGGGGAAATGCAGGGCCAAGGAGGACGCGTGGCAGATGCTGGTTGAGAGCTTTGCGGACGCGGGACCACGTGAGAAAACGTGGAATGCCATGACGCGTGAGGAAACTCGCTGGCAGGGGAAGGCCCGGCAGCGGGGTGCGCGCGGGAGTTGCCGCACTGGGACCCACTGTCGCGACGCGGCAGATTGCGACACGTGGCGGCTTGTGAGGCCTGCTCGGCCAGGTCGACGGCCTCGGCTTGGCATGGGGGAAGGTCGGCTGATGGGCTTCTGATGGGCTTTTTCTCTTCTTTCTCTTTTTAGTTTTGGCCCAAATGTCTTATTTTCCTACAAAACAACTTAAATTAAATTAAAATCAAATACCTCAACATAAAATTAATTCCATGAAAATATTTAATTAAAACTTAATTTATTTATCAATTATGAACAATTCAAGTGAATATTTGTGCACTTATCACAACCCCCAACTAGCTTATTGCTAGTCTCTAGCAATTCAAGCGAAAGAAAAATCATGTGAAGCTGAAAATTCAAATCAAAACTAGCAAAATCACCTGAGCAATCAAACAAAACATTAGTAAGTGATCAGAAAATGCTATCAAAACTACTTCAGTCATAACTCTAGAGTCGTGTGTGTGTGCACCAAACCGTATCCCTCTTACCACAGTCCATAACACAAATAGCATCGAAAAACTCACCAAGAAAAAGTCTCAACTCCATTTACCTCACGGGTGTCGGAAGTATTTTAATGCAAAGGGTTTTCACTCATGGAGTTGGAATTCAATCAGTCAACGCTCAAGTGAGAGAAGGCAATTTAAGGACATGCTAATAAACAAACATTGATCAAATGATAGGCAAATCACATGTTTGGAACAATCCATCACTCAAACCATAAACAAGCTTTTGGGATTTCATTCTGGTCAAAAAGAAGATCTTATAAACAAAGAGCCGAAAAATACAAACAAATGTGCACAAACCTTTTTTTTTTCTTTCTTTCTTTTTTTTTTTTTTTTTTTTTTTTTTTTTTTTTTTTTTTTTTTTTTTTTTTTTTTAGAGGCAAGAGACAACATATATTTGATGAAACCGATGTAGTAGGCATTTTTGATGGTCGCTATGCAAAAAAGATGTGAGTACAACCAAACTACATAAACATTGATGATAAAATCTTGCTCTTCTTTTTTTTTTTTTTTTTTTTTTTTTTTTTTTTTTTTCTTTTTATGGTAAAAGACAAAAGAAAAATGATAAATATTTACAACACATGGCTCAATTCTAAAAATTATTCCTAACCAGAAATCATCCCTCAAGCAAATGTCACAAGTCAAGCAATGGTGCTCCAATAATGACTCAACCAACTCAAAAGATCAATGAAAGTTCAAAAAGCTGTTTTCTCAACTCTCACAACTCACCAAAAATGAAAACCTTAAACTTGGGAATTTTTCTCAACTAAATGTGTTAACAACCATCTTACCACAAGGTTTGGCATGTGCTCAAAAATAACTCTGGAAATCATTTCTTGGTAATTAAGATAGGAAAAAACCGACTCAAACCGAACATTTTGAAATCATACCTAGATAATCTCTTAAAAATTTTGATCCAAAATAACAACAAGGCAAAAAATTGATCTCACGCATGAATATGCTCACCACCCCCAACCCAAAATCGATAAAGATTGTCCTCAATGTCTAAAAAATATATGCAATATGAAGAAGACAGGAAAGAGAACACCGGATGATGAACATTGGAACACAGCTGAGCCTCTTGAAGTGAATTACCAAAACACAAAAACAAATATAAAAGCACACAAAAACAAACTAAAAATAAAAGCACACAAATCACACAAAACACACCAAACAAAACAAGGAAACAAAAATATGTTACAAAAGTGTTGGAAACAAACTCCTTAAGAGGTTTGCTCCATATGTTGGCCTTTTTGGTTTGACTGAGCTTGTGAAGGGAACTTGCCACGTTCTTGAACAGCCAAAGCTCCAGTCAGCTTCGTGATTTGACTCTTCATTTCTTTACTTTCTTCCACCATTTGCGTGAATAGTGACTCAAACTTCTGATTCGTCTTACTCTGCACCTCCATGAAAGATTGCAAGGTGTTCTCAAGAGAACTCATTGGCTGTTGAGAATTGTATTGAGGTGCAGAATACGCCTTTGGTGGTTGCGGCTGTTGCTCAGTTCTCCATTGTCCTTCCGATGGTTGTGCTTGGGTGGAATCTCTCCAACTGAAGTTTGGATGGTTCCTCCAGCCAGGATTGTATGTGTTAGAGAAGGGTTTGTTGTATGCCCCTAAGGCATTACATTGCTCCTCATAGACCCCTCTAATTTCACCATAAGTAGGACAATCCTTAGCTAAATGTTCCACCCTACCACAGACAAAGCACGGCTCATGTGTCTCTGCCCTTGCGACCGTGTGGATTCCTCTACCTTCTTTGCCTTTGAGGGCCTCAATTTGCCTTGTCAAAGATTCGACTTGGGCTTTGAGGTTGTCCTCCTCCCTTAATTGATAGATTCCAACTGGTCCGGACCTATTGGTGCTGTCAGTAGCACTTGGACCAGTCCATGTGTGGGCTTTTTTGGCTAACTCGTTGAGATACTCAAAAGCCTCTTCGGGATCCTTTTTGAGAAACTCACCATTGCACATCATCTCCACTAATTGGCGCTCTCGAATCGTGAGTCCTTCGTAGAAATAACTTACGAGACGCCAATTCTCGAACCATGGTGAGGACAATCGATTTAACAGATCCTTGAACCGTTCCCAAACTTGATCTGAGTTTCATTGTCCTTCCGGGTAAAGGTCGAGATCGTCGCTTTAGACCATTGGTCTTATGGTGAGGGAAATACTTGTTGAAAAATCTTTGGTCGCCATTTCTTCCCAACTTCCAATAGACCTAGGTCGCAAAGAATACAACCAGCTTTTTAGCCTTGTCCTTCAAAGAGAAAGGAAAGAATTTCAATCGCACGTAATCTGCGGCTTCAAATTTCGGCCAGAAAAGTGGCCACCACTTCTTCAAACTCCCCTTATATGCACGTATGGATTCTCGATTTTTCTAACCCGTGAAAGGTCGGCAAGAGTTGGATCATGCCCGGCTTGAAATCCAAATTCGCATATTAGGGGAAACATTATGCATGATGGTGTGGCCGTGACGTGTAGGGTGAAGATAATCGTTCAACGTCTTCTTGGACCTCCTCGTTTTGAGCCATCGCGAACGGATTTGCAACTCCTAGTGAGGCTGGGGTCGAGGAGGACTAGACGGTGGAAGAAACTTCACTAGGGTTTTTCCGGGTCTTCTTGCGAATCTCCCTAATTCGTCTCTATAACGATTCATTCCCTTTACAACGCTTTCACTTTTTTTTTATTTTTTTTTTTTTTTTTTTTTTCAAATTTTTTTTAAACAAAGAAAACAATAATGTGGAACCGCGAATTGCAACCCCAAGAGTGCTCCCCAGAAAGATTGGTGGGGCGAGGCCTCCTTAAAAACCAACCTCCTAGACAGAGCAACGTTCCTGTGAAAGACCGCGGTGGCGAGAACGCTAACAGAACGATCTCCTAGATGTAACTCCCTTAGTTTGTACTTTCCAACGTTTCCACAAAATTGCTTGAAAAAATTATTAAGTTTTATGACGTATTTTATGACGTGTTTTATGAAATGTTAAATGTTAGATATTAGTACCCTAAGTTAATACTATTCTAAAACCTAAGGTTACACAAATTATGAGAAATTAAAAGTCCTAAGTTAATATCTAAATTGGTCACCTAAAAGTCACAACCTAAAAATTAATTCTATTTATGAATGAAAAATTAAATAGTAATTATAGACGATTAAGAAAGAAATAAAAGAGAATATTAATGCTATAAAAATAAATAAAATAAAGGAAAAAAATTAATACTAATAAATAAGACAAAACTGAACAAATCCTCAACAAAATAACTATACAAAAACTGACACAAAAAGAACGAAGGCTAACTTAAGTGAAACCAACTAACATACTAATAGGCCGAGCAATAAAACTGAAAACGACAAAAATGACAAAATGACTACAGGAGTCTTTAACAACATACAACGTGACAAAAGCTAAAGCCTAAAAACGACAAAAGTTTTTTTTTTAGACAAAATAAATGAAAAGAAAGCCTAACAAAGTAATAAAGAAAACTTAATAAACAACCGGGAAAATGAAAATTGACTACAAGCTAAAACGACAAAGCAACGATTATTTTTTTTTTTTTTTTTTTTTTTTTTTTTTTGAAACGTGCTAAACAAATGGACAAAATTAGAGTAACAAAAACGAAAACTAATAATAATAGTAAATGAAAAGGCAAACAAACGGAAACTTTTTTTTTTTTTTTTTTTTGGGAAAACAAAATAAGACAAAACAAACCCTAACAGACTAAAGAAAGAAAACTAACAACTGAGAGAATGAAAAACCAATAACGTGACCAAGAAACACAAACAAGAAAACGTGTCAAACAAAAAGACAAATAAAAACTATGTACTTACCTCTTTGGCTAATTATCTACTGAACAATCTTGTTAACGCACCTCCCCGGCAACGGCGCCAAAATTTGATTACGCCCAAACGTGTCGAAAATAAAGCGGTCGCGGTAGCACAGTTAGGGCGGTCGTATCCACAAGGAGGTGACAAATTAAACAAGAAATGATTAGCAAATAAAAAGCTTTAAGAGATAAATAATAAAGTAAAAATAAAAGGAATGGAATTTTTGTTGAGAAGTTTCAGCATAAGAAAAATGTATGAGAAAATTATATAATTAAAAGTGGTAAGGTGTCGAGATTCCCCTATATGCTTGGTTCACCCGAATGAATTTTGATCCTTGAGATTACTCAATTGAAAGTTTCACATCCCAAACTAAGAATCGGAAAATAAATATTTGAAGAACATGTGAATTAAAATGTATTTGAGTGAATAAAATTCTTACGTTTAGTCTTAGGAAAAATCATCTTAAGAGAAATCTAAGAGCGACAATATACCATTGGCAATAATGCAGTAAAAGACTACTCATAAAATAATATCTATCAATATATAGTATCATGCAACAATCACATAAAAAGAGCGTGACTAGATTTATATAAAAGTTGACAAGAACATATATCAATATGAGAAATTAGAAGAAGATAGAAGAAAATTAACCACTCAAATATATAAACTTTGAAAAACAAATGTTGAATCAAAATCCACCCAAGATCACTTCACATATAGGTTTCTCTCTAACCTCACCAAATAAAAGAAAATGTTTAAACTTAGGCTAAAAACTCTTCTAACCCCTAAACACTTTGACATGCCCCTATTTATAGAGTTTCTGGGCATAAAAACGTTGCAATCAAAAAAAATACAAATGGACGCTTTATCCAAATAAATTGGATTTATAAGGCTTTAATCGGATACTCAATCTTTGAAATTAACCATCACTCAACGGAACCAAACCGATACCGACCGGAGAATACCAAACAGATGGGACACGGTCGCATTTAAGAGAGAAGAAACGTTGCTCGCCTTGGACACGTGGCGCATACCGATTTGTGGAAAGGAAAGGATCCGCATGACTTTTAGGGACACGGGCGAGTTGTGGGAGGAAAATATCGCACGCGGGACCCACGCGGAAGAAGAGAGACGCCGCGAGAAGGACACTCGCCTGGGAAAGCACCGCAGGTACCAAAGCGCGCAAATGCGCGGGGAAATGCAGGTGGCCAAGGAGGACGCGTGGCGATGCCGGGTTGGAGAGCTTATGGACGCTGGGACCCACGAGGAGAAAAAACAGAATGCCAGTGACGACGGTGGAGGAAACTCGCGCAGGGAAGCGCGTCCGTGCTGGCAAAGCGTGGGGAGTTTTGCACTGGGACCCACCGCCCGCGACGCGGCAGATTGCGACACGTGGCGGCTTGTGAGGCTCGCTCGGCCGGGTTGGTTGACTCGTCTTGGCGGCGGGGAAGGCTGGGTGATGGGCTTCAGATGGGCTTTTCTCTTCTTTCTCTTTTAGTTTTGGCCCAAATGTCTTATTTTCCTACAAAACAACTTAAATTAAATTAAAATCAAATACCTCAACATAAAATTAATTCCATGAAAATATTTAATTAAAACTTAATTTATTTATCAATTATGAACAATTCAAGTGCATATTTGTGCACTTATCAACAGGCAACCTCTGAACACTATAAATAGAGGGGTTGGCCTAAGGTTTTGAGAGCTTTTGATTATTCAGTTTTCTGTCGTCTTGCTGTCAGTCTCATATTTTCTCTCTAGAACTTGTGAGAATGTTTTGCAAGATAGGCTAGAGTTCTTTTGGTGAGGTTTGAGATGAACTTCTATTGAGTGACCTAATTCGGGGTTTTGATTCCTTGTTCTGTAAACTTCAACATCTGAATAGATTAAATCTCATCTATTTTTCTATTACTTTTCAAAATATTGTGTGCCAATTTTTATATAAGTTCAGTCACGCTTTTCTTATGTAATTATGTCACGCATTGTTTTGTCATTCAAATTATTTTACAAATTGTCTTTTACTGCAATATTGTCAAATTGATATATTGTCGATTTTGGATAACTTGTAATAATAATATTTCCGGAGTCAACATAAAGATTTAATCTATTTAGTTCTTTTATTTTGTGAATCAAAACTGGAATTGGTGAACGAAACATTAGGGATTCACGACACCTTACCGTTTTTATTATTGAATTTTCTCCATAAAAGTCTTTTCTCCTTTTTATTATATTTGCAATAAAAATCTCAAAAACTCATTTTTCTTTAATTCACTTTTCTCTAACGCTGTTATTCTGCGAATCATTCTTATTATTTTGTTATCTCTCTGTGGATACGACCACCCTTCTGTGCTACAATTGACCGCTTGTTAACATCACTTTTGGGCGTTAATCAAGGGTTAGCTACAAAGGCCCAATCGATCTGAATAAAAAGCCTTAATCTTCTCTCCAATGACACTAAACCAACAATTTCGCCTCAAGTTTCACTCAAATGGGTTCTAGTGTTCATGAGATATCAAAGTCTGCCTAATGCACATAAATGTTCTCCAAATGCTCAAAAGATCAAGTGATCATGATTCATGGTGCTCAAAAGTAGAGAATCAAGAGTGAATTTCAATCAATGCGAGTCAAGCACACAGAAATCTCAATGAAATACATTTCAAAAGACCTAAGAAACCATCAAGTGACTATACTCATCATTATTATCTAGTCATTTCATCTCAACAAAACTCACAATTTATTCAAACAACCTAAAAGAAAAACAAGTAAAAACATGGCCAAAAGAACACAACTCAATGGAGACAAGTCATGACAACCAACTCACAAGTAATGCTCAGAATCCACTAAAATCAACCACAAAATGTCTCACCCCCAAACTCAAAATCAAACAATCATTAAAATTAAGAACAAGGAAATAAGAACATGTACTAGGGAGGCGAGACAATCTCGCCTCCTAGTATGGTTGGCGATGATGCACCGAGCATGATGGCATAAACTCGGGTTGGGGTGGGGCTTTCCTAAATAAATTGCGTCTTTAGGCTCAATTATTCCAATGCCGAGCGAACTCATCAAAGAGTGGCTTTCGCCCATAGTACATGTCATACAACACAACGTACGGGTCTTGATTCTTTTCACCCTCAAGCTTGGTGAGATTTGGCAGTTTTCATCTCATTTGCTCTACTCGACTCAGCACCGGCATAGCTGCTTGGTTGGCGTGGAAGAACGGCGCTCGAGATGGTGGGGGAGTTGCTGGCCACATTAGGTCTTCATAGATGTGATCTTTCTCAACTGGGGCAGGCAAGACAATGGGGATCTCGAGGGATTGAGACTCATTGACATCTTCTTGAAATTCTTTACTAACCAATTCTTGAGTCTCTTCCTCTCCCAAAGAGTCATCTTCAAATAACTCTCAATCCTCCTCTTGTGTTTCTCTATTCATGGCGTTAGTAGATTCATCTGGAAGTAGCATCAACCTAAACAACTCCTCTAGATTTGTCTCCATTTCCTTGTGAAGTTGGTCGAGTGCCTCCATCCTCTCTAACTTCTCTATGCGGAGTCTTGTCTCCTCCAAAACTTGGGCGACGAGGTCTTCAAGTGAGGTAGAAGACTTTGGTTAGTGGCAGGGGGTGTCAAGCCATGGCTCCAAAATGTTGGAGCTATCCACAAAACCGTGGTGGTTTGTTGAATACCTCCAATACTGATAGTGAACATTGGCCATGTCTTCCAACAACCAATAAGATTCATCCACGGATAGTTGGTGAAAAGAAGTGGTACCATTTCCTCTTTCCACCCACGTTCTTGTTGCGGCATCTAACCCGTCGAGGAAGATTCGTAGTTGCACCTCCCTCGGGAAACCATGTTCGGGAAACTGAATGAGCTGCTCCTTGTATATCTCCCAGGCACTTAAAAATAGCTCAGAGTCTCATTGACCAAATCTTAAGAGGACTTGTCGATCAACCATCTCCAAGTACCTCGTAAAACAAAAGAAAACAAAAATAAAAAAAAAACTAAAAATGAGAAATAACAACCTAAATTAAAATCAAGTTCTGTACTCACAATATTAACAACAATTTAAAATGCCAATCCTCGGCAATGGCGCCAAAAACTTGATGCTGATTTATTTTTGTATAATAAATTTCCGCAAGCGTACGGTGTCAAGTTTTGAGTATAGGGTGAGTGGTATCGTCTCCGCAAGTATAGGGATTGGGTTTAGAATTGCCATTAAGTACCGCAATTATTGTAACTTAACTTTATCTAGGCAACCTAATAAAATGACAATTAAGAAAATAAAACAAAATAAATATGAAAATAAGAAAATAAAGTATCTATACACAAATGGTCTAGGGACTTAATTTCGCTTTATTATTCCTATGTTCATCCTATTATTTAATCGCTAATCAATTCCATTCAATTCATTAATCAAGGCACTAATGTCATCTCGCAATCTCTTCCGAGTGCCTCACAAGAAATTGTATTTAAATACCCAAAATAAAATTAAGCTTCACCTTTAGAATTAGAAAATAGGAATATTGATCGCCTACCGGCCTCACAACGACCTAAATCCTAATTTGATTATCTAATCGTTGATCTCCTCCCGGTCTCACAACAACCTAGACTATGTTTCTCAAATCTAAATAAAGAACTCAATCTCTCCCGAGCATTAAATTCACAATCTAAAAATCATCTAACTCATTGGCCAAATAAATTAGAAGCATTAAGTATAGAGAAATATAAATGAATTGAAAACAAAATTAAATTAACAATCAACAAAATATTCAAAACATAGTTCAAATAAAACTACATCAAGTCCTAGATTTAATGTCTAGCTCAACATGGAAAAATAGATGAAAGAAGATAAAACCTAATATCCATTGAAGAGCTTCCCAAGGACCTCCAAGATGAAGCATTTCGGCCTCCCTTTCATGTTTTCTTCACTTTTCCAGGGCTCCCTTCTCTTCTGGCATCTCTTTTCTTTTATAATACAACATTTCAGAGCTAGGGATTCAGTCACGCACTATAGCCCGCATGAAAACGCGCTGCGCCGCACATTTTTGGAAGAGGGATTTTGCTCGCAGGGGCTGAGGTGCGCTGCAGCACCTTTGGGCGCACTGCAGCACGTAGGACACATTCTTGGGCCCTTTTGGTGCGCTACAGCCCCTTTTGGTGCGCTGCAGCCCCTTTGGTGCGCTGCAGCCTGCGCTTCCCTTGGTCTCTGGACTTCTTTCCATTCGTTTGCGCGCTGTAGCCCAAAATGGTTCGCTGCAACCCGCTTTCTTGCATTCCAAAGCCTCCTCTTTTGTGCCTTAAAATCTACATTCACCTCCTCTTGCAATTGATTCACAAGTTGGGCAAATATTCTTCTTTTTTTCATGAAAATCATCCAAGTTTGCATTTATTTATAATTCCTATAAAAAGCATACCAAAGACATTAAACTAACAAAAATGCTTGAAAACTTACAAATATTCAAGCGTAAAAGTACTTGATTTGTTGGTAGAAATACCCATCATCAGTGAGCCAGGCTGAAGAGATCATTCTCGAGGCTCTAGT
Source organism: Morus alba (assembly GCA_012066045.3). Lineage (NCBI taxonomy): Eukaryota > Viridiplantae > Streptophyta > Magnoliopsida > Rosales > Moraceae > Morus > Morus alba. Next base: position 45,505,222 of record CP050224.2, on the reverse strand, counting down.
TTACCAACCTTGAAAAGTTTGCTTCCAACACTTTTGTATCATATTTTTGTTTATTTTTTTTTCACTTGGAGTGTTTTGTGTGTTTTTATTTTCATTTTGTTTTTGTGTGATTTCATATTTGTTTGTGTGCTTTGGCGAATCCATTCAGGATGCTCAGCTTTGTTCTGATGTTCATCATCCAGGTGTTCTCTTTCTCCGTCTTTTTCATATTGCATATATTTTTAGACATTGAGGACACTGTTTGATTTTGGGTTGGGGGTGGTGAGCATACTCATGCGTGAGATCAATTTTTGTCTTGTTGTTATTTTAGGTCAAAATTTTAGCGAGATTATCTAGGTATGATTTCAAAATGTTTGGTTTGAGTCAGTTTTTACTATCTTAATTACCAAAAAATGATTTCCAGAGTTATTTTTGAGCACATGCCAGACCTTGTCATAAGATGGTTGTTAACACTTTTAGTTGAGAAAAATTCCCGAGTTTAAAGCTTTCATTTTTGGTGACTTGTGAGAGTTGAGAAAACAGCTTTTTGAACTTTCATTGATCTTTTGAGTTGGTTGAATCATTAATGGAGCACCATTACTTGACTTGTGACATTTGCCTGAGGGATGATTTCTGGTTAGGAATATATTTAGAATTGAGCCATGTGTTGTAAATATTTATCATTTTTCTTTTGAATTTTCTTTGTCAAAAAAAAGAGAAAAAAAAAAGAAGAAAAAAAAAAGAGCAAGAGCATCATTTTATCATCAATGTTTACATAGTTTGGTTGTACTAACATCTCGCGCTACATAGCAGTTAGTCAAGAAAAAAATAGCTTACTACATCAGCTTCATCAAATGTATGTTGTCTCTTACCTTTAAAAAAACCCAAAAAAGAAAAAAAAATGTGTGTATTTGTTTGTATTTCTCGGCTCCTTCTTTGTTTATTAGATTTTCTTTTTGACCAGAATGAAATTCCGAATGCTTGTTTATGGTTTGAGTGATGGATTGTTTCAGTGATTTAATTTGCCTATCATTTGATCAATGTTTGTTTATTAGCTTGTCCTTAAATTGCCTTCTCTCATTGAGCGTTGACTGATTAACTTTTGACTCCATGAGTGAAAATCCTTTGCATTAAAATATTTCCGACACCCGTGAGGTAAATGGAGTTGAGACTTTTTCTTGGTGAATTTTTTGATGCTATTAGTGTTATGGACTGTGGTAAAAGAGATACGGTTTGGTGCACACCCACATGACTCTGGAGTTATGACTGAAGTAGTTTTGGTAGCATTTTCTGATCACTTACTAATGTTTTATTTGATTGCTTAGGTGATTTTGCTTGTTTTGATTTGAATTTTTAGGTTGACATGATTTTTCTTTCGCTTGAATTGCTAGAGACTAGCAATAAGCTGGTTGGGGGTTGTAATAAGTGTATGAAAATGCACTTCAATTATTCATAATTATTAAATAAATTGGGATTTAATTAAATATTTTCATGAAATTAATTTTATGTAGAAGTATTCGATTTTAATTTAATTTAATTTGTTTTGTAGGGAAATAAGACATTTGGCCAAAACTTAAAAGAAAAAAAAAAAAAAAAGAGGCCCATTAGCCCATCAGCCGTCAGAGCCGCGGCAATCCCAATCTCTGCCACATGTCATTTTCTGTTGCGCCGCAGACGCATGGGACCCAGCAGTCCCCTTACTCATGCGAGCACCGCCCTTCCCCCTGCGCAAGTCTCCTCCACGCGCGCGTCACCCGGTTTTCCTTTCTTCTCCACGTGGGTCCCGCCTTACAGTAGCATCCAACCAACTCCCGCCACATGTCCATGCGGGATCCAGCTGTTGGCCAAATTACTTCTCTCCTCGAATCTTCATGCGCCACGTGTCCTAGCCTTTTGCTCTTCCTTTTGGTTGTCATTTGTGTCCATTATTTTGACTGAGTGCAATGCCTGAGTTTCTTCTTCAGCCTCAAACCATTTCTGATGAGTTCTCTCCTCATTAAGTTCTAGTTTTTATCATCCCAATTAATCATTTGCAAATTTCAATTAATTTTGGAACATTAGTCTTTTTTTTGTTGTTGCTTATTGCAACTTTTGACATGGCCCAGAAACCCTATAAATAAGGCCTTTTTTAAGTATGTTAGGTTGTTGATTTTGAGCCTAAATTTTTATACTTTTTCTCTTATTGTCTTATTCTTATTCTCATACTTTCTTTTTTGAATTTTGTGAGAATAATGTGCAAGCTAGGCTAGAGCTTTTGGGTGAGGCTAGAAAATGATCCTATATGTGTAGTAAGCTTATTTGGGTTTTGATTTTCTAATGGTTTGTAAGTTTTATACATTTGAGTAAATAATTTTCTATTATCATATTTCTTTATCATATCACTATATTTTATTGTCAACCTTTATATAAATCTAGTCTAGCTCTTTTTATGTGATTGTTATATGATATTATATATTGGTAGGTTTTACTTTATGAGTAGTCTTTTACTGCAATATTGTCAACGGTATATTGTCGCTTTTAGATTTCTCATAAGATAATGTTTCCTATTTCTAAACCTAAGAATTTTATTTACTCTAATACATTTTATTCATAAGTTCTTCAAATATTTATTTTCCAATTGATTGTTTGGGATGTGAAACTTTCAATTGAGTCAATTTATGAATCAAAATCCAACTAGGTGAACAAACTATATAGAGGATTCTCAATGTCTTACCACTTTTAACTATTGAATTTTCTCCATTTTAAATTGTTCAAAAAATCATCAAAAACACTCATTTCTTCTTCGTTTGATTGCTTTCTTTCCTAACGCGTTTTATTTGCTAATCGTTTCTTGTTCAATTTATTGCCTCCTCATGGGATCGATCGTCCTAATTGTACTACAATTGACCGCTTGTGTTTTTACACGTTTGGGCATAATCACCGGTGGAGAAAGTCAGGTAGACTGGCTGAAATCTCGGTGATCAGAGTGTTGGTAGCTGAATCGAATTTGGCGGCGGAAACGCAGCGGAATAGCGGATCGTGTATAACAAAAATTTTCATAAAACTTTTGAGATACTCTATAGATTATATTAATTTATGCACCAATAAATTAATCTCATTAATTTATAAGATTCAAGGATCAACCGAAAAAATACCTTGTAGCCGACTCGGATGATATCTTGATTTTCTTTGACCACGAACAGTCCTAGCTCCAAGCTTTGTGTTTAGAACACCAAAGTTTTCCACGTCAATTCCTTGATTCTACGTAGACGTGTGTGTGGGCACACGTGAGACAAAACAGGTTTCTGAAACACTCGAATTTCCACAAACACCAACGCATGCACGATGTGGAATTTTTTTTGGAGAAATATTTTTCACTCTTTTTCCCTCTATGAGAAATTTCGGCCACTAGGTATTTGGGGCTGAAAAATATGTCAAAAATTGTTCTACAATTTTCTATCTATCTCATATTTAAAGAGTAGAAGTCAAACTTCAAAATAGGATCAAATCCTTATCTCCAATTTTGAATTTTGGAACAAAAAATCCCTTCCCCTTATCCTTTAGGTGGCTGGCCACACACTTGGGTTTTATCCCTGTGTGTGGCGCCTAAATAAGAGAGGGAAGGAAGATATTTTATCCATTATCCAGTAGTCCAATTTTAATTTAGATTCAAATTCGAATTTAAGTCAAACTTAAATTAATTTGAATTCTAAATTGAACAACTTATCAAATAAGTTTAAATGGATAAATCTAGATATGTTCAAATTCAAATTTAAATAATCTCATTATTTAAATAATAATTAATTCTCAATTAATTATTCTTGAGTATTTAATTTTAGAATTCCGTAATTCTAAAATTTCCATTTTGCCCCTTGTGTCCGGGTAGAATTACAAGGACGACGGGGACTAATGGACCTATAATTTGAGCTCCAATAAAATTAATAATTAATTAAACACTTTAATTAATTAGGGCCCGATTCACTTCACCGATTCGAGTTTTTAATTCGAGTTGAGATTTGATTTTATGTGAGAGCTTTTCTTTGTAGCAAAAAGTTAGATGTGATTGTTTGTGAGAGCTTTTTATTGTAGCAAAACTCGAATTCTAAACTCGAATAAGTTTAAGTGAACGAGGCCTTAATTAATTCTATTAATTCCAATAGTTACTCCACTATAAACTTGGAATTGCACTCTCGGAATTATAGATATTAATTACTTCTAAATTGTGAAGTGTCCATTTGATATAGTCATTGCATATAGATCGATCCTCCATAAATAATTCATAATCAGAGTCAGGTAGAATCTGTTAACCTCTCAAATTACATCTTTATCCTTGAGTACCATTAATTCTCTAATGGATAGCGATTCATAAAACACATTCATGAACCAGAGTGCTCTTACTAATCCAAGTACCGAATCAACACTCAAGAGAATTATTTATCTCGCTTTCTCTCAAGAAGGAATGGATTCCATCTCGTGATAATAACATTCCCAGCCTACCTATTTCATTATGTCTCCAAAATACAAGGAATAGGATTCAGTGGTCTCGAACTGAATCGAGTAAATCAAAAGACATAAATCCATAAATAGGAGTTTGTTAAGAACTCAAGATTAAGATCATTCTATATATGACCATCGGTAGACTCAATTAGAATTTCTATGCTTAATGTAAATTATTAGAAATTCATATATTGTGTCAAGGTCAATGTTCCACATAATCTCATTATGCGAAATACACTCATTCAATATCTCGCCATATTAACGGTCATGGATAACACCGCTCCATTCTAAATGGGAATGACATGTATTTATAATGTTTTAATTAAAGATTCTAACTTTAATTAAATTCATTATGAACAATTACTTTTGATTATTATCCTTAAACAAGATCCTCTCAGATATAACACTTATATACCATGTTTAAGGTTACATAAATAATCAAGGAATTTTATTTGATATTCATAAAATTTTCATAAATATATGCACATAAAATGATGAATAATCTATTTTATTAAATAAATAATAAATATCATTTTACATCTCATGCTTTCAAGACACTATTCCCAACACAGAGACTACTATTCCGGAGTATGGTGAAGATATCATGGGATTTGATTAAATAATTGATAATTAACAGAAATGATATGATGTATATATACAGGGAGAATAGCCTGAGGGGGATTCAGACTCTTGAACACCTCTGTCCCTAGAACTTGTATTTTCTACCCAGAATAGTAAAAAGCTCTCTCAGTGGATGTAGCTCTATATTGGAATGAACTATTATAAATCCTCTGTGTTGATGTTATTTCAGTTCTTCTTATTTACGTTTAGAGTCATTTAATCCGAACACAAATCACAAAAACTTGTTATTAATCTATTGACTAGTTTTTACCATCAACAGGGACCTTGCTGTAATTGTTCTATGTCTCCTACTTTTCAGGTTCAATTTCATTATATCTTCTTATCTTTTATTAATTTATTTAATTATTAAGTATGTTACTGTTGTGTGATTTTTATGCTAGCAAGTACACGTGTCGCAGACAAGTAATAAAGTTTATAGAGTACAGATATCATCCCACAGAGAGCGAATCACCAAGTATACATGCAAAAATCAACTAGTTTACCCATTAAGAATGATAAAAATTTAACTGTTCAAAAATTATTCAATTATTTTAAATACAGAAATGTTAAATGAAATGTAAGAAAAGATTAACAAGAAGATCAAAAATGCTAAAATGGAGTGTATGCAGTGAAGTAAATCAGCTAGACCTACTAATTTCTCCTTAGCTGCAAATCTGACAGAGAATGCTGCAAGAATGCCATAGCATAAAACGTCATGTTAACAGAAACTCATTTATTATGCACAAAATTCTTCTGAGTCTTTATGTCTATAGATTCCTCCACTATTTCCAGCATATTCATATGTGAATCTAGTTTTAGAATGCAAATTAAGCTCAGATTTCTTTATGTTATGCAAGATGAAAAATATATTCATATACCATTAACAAATCAATAAACTCAAACAAGATTATTGAACTTGCATCATCTATGTTAGATCCAACTAAAATTAACCTTTTCAGTATTAATCTTAGTCTTGTATTCTATGATTGATGGCCAGTCAAAGATAGAAATAAGCATTACGCATAAATAAATGAACAGGAAATAGAATTAATCAACATTCCTCAAGCAACCATCATCCTTACAACCTCAGTTCCATTAGCAGATCTAGCTTAACAAATTAGTTCATAATGGTAATTACAAGAACCAGATTTTCAGAGTAATCCATTTCTTAATTAATAACAAAAATAACAAAAGAATCAAGCTAACAGAAGGAAGAAGAATTGAGGAGCTGGATCTTGGATCTTCTAGAATTTCTCCTTGTCCTTCCCTTCAGATCCCCCTCTCTGCAGCTCTTGAACTTTTCTTCTTTCTCTCACGTCTGGTACTTGGCTTTTTGTTCTTAATACTGTACTATATTTCTTTTCTTCTATTTTTTCTCTTCTTGTACTTGGCAGTTGCTCCTCTCTACAGAAAACACTTCCATCTTAGGGCAACAAAAGGGCTGAGGTGTCAATTGATAGAGGCTAAAGTGGTCCACACTACTGTACAACTCAATCAGCTCACATGGGTCTTTTGTCCTTTTCCTCCAGGTAATGCGCTGATGTCATACCACTTGTCAACTGCACCTAGAATGCTGCAGCAGAATGCAAATCACAACTTAGGCATATTTCAACCTCTTTCTGACTCAAGTCACTCTTTCTTACCCGAGAGCAGCATAAGTACAGAATTTAGCAAGATAAAATGCAAAACCATAAAATGTAAGTTAAAAGACAAAAGAAATAATGAAATACACTCTTGGTTAAGCAAAATTTAAGCTAAAAATCCATAAGATAACTCTAATTTCCTAGAGTTATTAGTTACTAATTCAACTATAATCATTACTAGAAAAAATCTGCTACAAATCAACAAAATCGTGGCAGTCAGAAGTGGTCTAGCTTGCATGATAGAAAGTCATACTCCCAACATCGTTTCAATAAGGAAAAACTAATTTGTATACTTGTTAAGTTTTTGTCACTTTGGCTTAATAATTATTCTAACACATTCAGCTTGATTAAGCAAATCTCGAGACCCAGCAGCCAAGATCATTAATTGACGATTGGGATAACATGCACTGTCATGGGCAAAGTTTTGTCAATCCAGACACTGAACAGGCATTTATAAGTAAATTTTAAATTTATTTCTTTATTCATATTTAACATAAGATATTATACTATTTTTATTCATTTTTATTTCATTTACCTTTGCATGCTCAAATGGAGGGAAAAGAACCATGCAGATGACACAATCTGCTAGCGAAGGTTCATCTGCCATGGCAATCAATGAGGAAGGGATTATGTCCAAAGTCTTGGGCAAGTGCAGAGGACACACTAGGGGAGTGGAACCGACACTACCACAGAAGAATCATTCAAGCGCTTCCACCTCATCATCTTATTCGCAATCGGACGGGTTGTCTTCGGTTAATTTGCCTCAGCATGTCCAAAACTGGCTGAACAACCTCTACATCGAGCAATGTAACATGTTCGACAACCAGATCATCATGGAAGTCATGCGCTTGATGAATCCCAACATCAACTTCTTGCCAGTTAACCGTCCCTAACCATTGGTTCCTTCGCCGCCTGAGCTAAACAAAGAAGATGAGTACGAGGACGACGATGCTGCTAATTTAGGGGATTAAAATATATGTTTTTTATTTTTCTATTATCAACACTTTTTACTATTTATTGATTAATTTACTTTTTAAGATTGATCTTATTATTGTGTTGACTATTTTATATCAATTTTTTATTAATAAATATCAATTTTATTGTTCTATTTTATTATTAAATTTTCTTCTAATTTATAATTCAATAATTAATATTATTAGTAAAGTACGGCAAAAAAAGAAAAAAAATATTTGCGACGACATATCTAAATTATCGCGTAAATAGTCTACATTACTAGCGACGACACTTTAAAGCCTACGATCACAAAAGGTCTTAAATACTTTTGCAACAACACGTAGTCATCACAAATAAGTTAGGACACGTCATCATCAACATATTTGACGGAACATTTGTCATTACTTATTCACGACGACTATATTAGCGATGACATTTAAAAACTATGTCATCGTAAAATATCATTTACATCAGGTTTTTTATGACGACTAATTTGTGACGACATCTCATTGGCAATAAAATATTTGTGACGACAATATAGTTATTTGCGACGACAGTCCATCGTCACAAATAAGGTTTTTTGTTGTAGTGGATTCGGGTTTTCCTATAAAGCTATGGCGATAGTTGTTTGTGGTCAAAGAATTCAAGTAATCGACCTAATCATTTCTTAGGTAATTAAAATAATTAGATTAATTTATTCACGTATAAATTAATATATTCTATAGAGTCTTGAAAAAATTTATGAATTTTTAATTTGACACGATCCGCTAGACATGTGATTCCACATTCGAAATCGTTTCGGAAACCAACAACATGCTCATATCATCTCTATTTATGAGCTAGGTACCATAAATACAGGTAAGAGCAAAGAACATGAGTTACAAGAGATATATATATATATATTATGAAGAGATAATACACAATATTAAGTAGGAATTATGAAGAAGATGATGAGATCTAAATGAGAGATTAGGAAATATCAAGTAGTGGCATCCACACTAATTGCTTCACAACAAGTTTTTTTTTTTATGGTCAAGTATTATGAGTAGGGGTGGCAATCTGGGTAGCGACACGACGACACAACTCAAAACCCGCACGAAGTTAGCGGGTTTGTGTTTACTATAAATGGGTTTAGGTCATAATCGAGTTGACACGATCAACACGATTAATAAATGGGTTAGGTTAGGGTTGATCACCTAACACGAAGTGACACGAATTGACACGATTAACTATATGTGTCATCTGCAATCTAATGATATGTACGAAAGTTTATATGACATATTTAATACAAATAATGTAAATTTTAATATTTGTAGGTAAAATTCATTTATTTTTCTTAAAGAAAAATATAAATTGACCAATAAACATGTTAAACCTGTATTCACCGTGTTAAATAAGTCAATATTATATTAGCTATTTATTCAATATATTAATTTAAACGGATTATACGGGTTGATACAATTAACACGATTAATGAATGAGTCGTGTTTAGATTGACATTTTTGACACGTTTAATAAACAGGTCGTGTTTAAGTTGATATTTTCTAACATGATTAATTAATGAATTGACACGAACATGACCCACTAATATGAATTGCCACCCTTAATTATGAGTTCTTGATATCAATGACAAAATGCTTTTGCAACTATAATTTATTATTTTGTTACAAATAACTTTTGTCACTAATTTAAAAAATATATGAAAATTAAATTTTGTAGCTAATTTTTTTTTTTTTTTTTTTTGGTTAAGCATCTAATTCTAATTATTTAGTGTCAAATTTTTAACTACTAAATATAATTTGTGACTAATAATTATTTGAGACGAGTTTTATTTATTTTGTCACAAAAACTTATTTTAAAGTTTTTAGCTAAAAAATACAATCTCTTATAGTGAATTATTATTATTATTATTATTATTATTATTATTATTTCCTTTATGACGAAAAAGTTCCTCCCCAGTTCCCCATCAGAATTCCTCCTATTAATCTCGACTTGGTCAGCATAAGGAAGCTTACCCTTTCATTATTTAATACCATATTGTAAATTTATTGAAGAAAACAACAACAACAACATTCATAAATTTTTCTCTCATTTCTAACTTATTTTTTTAAAAAAAAATCATAAATTCTCATTTCTTTTTTGGAAAGTATCTTAGAAATCTATTTTCATCATCAAATTCTTCTGCTACATTTATTTTTTCAAAAAGAATAAAAGGTTTTTGGTATAAATTTTTGTTTCCATTTCCGCACTGTACAAACATGCAGCCTAGCGTTACTCTCCCGTTTCCAGTCAAATACTAACTCCGCAAACTTACATATGACTCCCGAAATATTTTCCTTAATCCCATACGAGCCCCAAACTCCATTCTTAATTTTCCAACACATCCTTGCCTCCTTGCCCTCGATAACTTCGATTTTTGCACTCCCTTTCTTTCCCCTATTTTCAAAAGGACCCTGATTCTAGGGTTTCCGTCCACCTTAAGCCCTCTTGCTGGTAAATCTCTTTTCATCTCTCGTCGTAATTTTGCTTTTCTTTTTCTTACCCAGATTTTCTATTCTAAATCTCTCTCGCGTACGCAATAATTTAATTGAAAAAGATTTAAGCTTGCTAATGATTCTGGGCAAGTGACGCTATTGGGATTGTTGGGTTTTTGTTTTTGTTTTTTTTTTTTTTTTTTTTTTTTTTTTTTTTTTTGTGTTTGTAATATAATATTGTGGTATTTGGTTGTGGATTCATGGGTTTATTTCTCTATGAAAGGGTGTTACTTGCATTGATTTTCTCACTGCATTATCATAGAACTTGCATTTGTTGACTTTGTTGATTGTATGTTTCAGCTGACACTTGGGGGGTAGGGGAATATAGAATTCTCATTGGATTGTGCAATCTTATGTTGTTTTTTTTTTTTTTTTTTTTTTTTTTTTTTTGCTGGGTGAAAGTGGGAATTTTTATTATGCATTACGGACTAAGATGAAATTGAAAATTTCCTGCATATTTGTGCAAAAGGAAGGAAGCTTACTTTTTTTTTTTTTTTTTTTGAAGTTCATTCCTATTTGTCCTGTTTCAGAGAAAGTTTTAATTTTGTTATTTAATTCTGCTTGAGTTGTGGGCATACAAAATTTTTCTCACTAACCCACGAACTAATCGAGAATTAATTGAATTGGGATGCTGGAATTTTAATAGTAATTTGTTTGCTTTCAATAGGAATACATAAACTGATACATGGATTCTTTTTCTAGAAAAGTTATCAAATACTTCATATGTGACGAGCCAGTTTCCCATGCCATGGTATCACTTTTGAGCATTTACATTCTGTGAGAGACAGTGAACAGATTCAGTGCTTTTAAAATGATTCTATGAATCCCAGAAACTAATGCATTTCTAAATAATAAAAGTGGTCTTAGAGTAGATGAAATTGTTATTCTGATCTTGAAATAGCTTCGGAGACGGTTGTTTGGATGTATAGTATACGTATTTTCTAACTTTTTACTTGAAATTTGTTTAGTTTTCTTGCAATGGCGAAGCCAAAGCTCATCTTAATCTGTCAGTCTCTTGGTGAATTTGTCACAAATGACGATGGAACTTTGTCATATAATGGTGGGGAGGCACATGCAGTAGACATCACTCCCGAAACACTGTTTGATGATCTGAAGCTGAAACTAGCCGAAATGTGGAACTTACAATATGATTCCTTGTCCATCAAATATTTTCTTCCTGGAAATAGGCGGACTCTCATCACCGTGGCTAATGATAGAGATCTGAAGAGGATGTATGAGTTCCATTCAAATTCTATAACTGCTGATGTTTTCATCCAAGGAAAAGCAGGTTTCGTTCGAGAAGCCTTGCCCTTGCGTGGAACTGGCAGTGGCAGGTATACTTTATTTCCTTTGTTTGTTCACGTCCTGATTCATGAGTAATGCTGTTGTTGTAGCTTTTAAGTACTCTCTACGTATTGAGATGAGACCAACTATTAGTTGTTAGCTACTTTGCTTGTTGAAAATCATTGGCCAAGTAGTTTTGGAATCTGAAAAACAAAACGGCTCATTATATCGTTTTCTTTGATATATGAAATGATGGCAGTGGCCTAACTGGTGCACGCCGGTGATTAAGGCAATTTCATGAGTAAAAGACATGGAATAACATTTGTCGTTACTTGCAGGACAAGCGGGTTGAAAGTAGCTGAAACTGTAATGCCCATCGCTGCTGTTGCTGCTTCTTTAGTTTCCATGCGTCCAAGTGCAGTGCCTGCTGCTGTTGATCACTCTGATGATGATGAGCATCCTTCTCGTGACGATGATGATGACGATGACAATGATGATGACTATGAGCATCCTTCTGTTACGACTATCCACCCAACTGGTTCTGGTGCTGTTACTCCCAATGCCAATGCTAACGACTCAGTCACTGTTGATATGGATGCCACCCCAGCCGACACTGTTAAGAAACGAAGACGTGTTGCATCCAGGAAAAGTGGTGCCAGTCCTCCCGTTGTTGCTACCTCTAATGTTGGGAAGAAAACTAAGTCTACTCCACGGAGAAAGAATGTCTCAAAGCGCAAGTCTGTGATAGTTCTAGATGAACAGGAAGGTGAACAAGGTAATTACAATGGTGACTCCCTTCTAGGTAGCCCTAACGATCTTCCTCCTGAGAAATTATTGGCATTGTGGAAAAAGGCTATTACTGGTGTGGATCAGGAATTCAAAAGCGTTTATGAATTTCGCGAGGCACTGCAGAAGTATGCCGTTGCACATCGTTTTACGTACAGGCTGAAAAAGAATGACACAAATCGTGCAAGTGGCAGATGCGTAGCCGAAGGCTGTTCGTGGAGGATTTATGCATCGTGGGATTCATCTTCACAAACATTTAGGATAAAGAGTATGAACAAAACACATACATGTGGAGGGGAATCTTGGAAGGCTGCTCATCCAGCAAAGAATTGGGTGGTAAGTATCATCAAAGATAGGTTACAAGGAAGCCCACATCATAAACCAAAGGAAATCGCCAAGAGCATTCTCCGAGATTTTGGGGTAGAGCTAAACTACACTCAAGTATGGCGTGGCATTGGGGATGCCAGGGCACAACTGCAGGGTTCGTACAAGGAGGCATATAATCAGTTACTTTGGCTTTGCGAAAAGATGGCAGAAGCAAATCCTGGTAGCTTAATCAAGCTTTTCACTAATGACGAGAAAAGATTTCACCGTCTTTTTTTGTCCTTTCATGCGTCAATACATGGTTTTCAGATGGGTTGTCGCCCCATTATTTTTCTTGAGGCTACATCGCTAAAATCAAAGTACCATGAGATTCTCTTGTCGGCTTCTGCATTGGATGGCGATGACGGTATTTTTCCGGTTGCATTTGCTATAGTAGATACTGAGAACTGTGATAATTGGCATTGGTTTTTGGAGCAACTGAGGTCTGCCTTTTCAACTTCACAAGCCATAACTTTCGTCTCTGACAGTGAGAAAGATTTAGAGAAGTCAGTGCTTGAGGTATTTGAGAATGCTCACCATGGTTACTCTATTTACCACCTTTCAGAGAACCTCAAAAGAAACTCAAAGGGTCCATTCTATGGAGACGGGAAGAGTTCGTTGCGCATAAATCTTCTGGCTGCTGCCCATGCAGTCCGAGTCGACTTCTTTCAAATGCACACTGAGCAAATTAAGCGAGTTTGTTCTCAAGCCTACGACTGGTTAATGCAGATTAAGCCAGAGTATTGGACAAGTGCATTGTTCAAAGGCGAGCCTTATAACCATGTTACTGTAAATGTTGCACAGTCATACGCTAACTGGATAGAGGAAGTGCGCGAGTCACCCATAACACAAAAGATTGAGGCGCTGAGATCCAAGACAAGTGAATTGATAAATTCTCGGAGAACAGAGTCGAGTGTGTGGTCTGCAAGACTTGTTCCGTCAAAGGAGGGAAAACTGCAAGAACAGAGGAACAAAGCGCATGGTCTTAAAGTACTGTTTTCATCGGAGACCCTTTTTGAGGTTCAAGGTGATTCCACGCATGTTGTGGACACTGATAAGAGGAGCTGTACTTGTAAACGATGGAAACCAACTGGTCTTCCTTGCAGCCATGCCATTGCTGTCTTTAGCTGCACTGGCAGAAACGTATATGATTACTGTTTAAGATACTTCACCGTCGATAGCTTCCGCTTTGCATATTCGGAATCCATCAACCCTGTAGTGGACATTTTTAAGCCTTCGAACGATGAGAAAGCTGACTCGGAATCTAGCTGTGTTCTTCCTCCTCAAACGTCACGCCCGCCGTCCCAACACAAGAATAAAAAGGAGGGCGAAATGGAGAGTCATGAAGTGGTCAAAAAGACGAGAAGAATAGTTACTTGTGCTAAGTGCAAGGGAACAGGGCATAATAAAGCTACGTGCAAGGCAGAGTAGTTCTACTGGGTTTCCTTTGTACAGTTTTTTTTACAATTGTCTAGTTATGGATTATGAGGTCTTAGGATACATCAACTTGACTTTGCTGTTGCTTGTGAAAACAAAAACAAAAAAAAAATGGAAAAGAAAATAAACTTTGACTTTGCCGTGCATTTTCTTCTATGAACGTTGGTTACTTTTAGTGATGATAATGCGAGTGTTTCGCATTGTCTCCCTTTTTTTTCCCCTGATCCTTGTGTATTTGTTTGTGCTTGAGTACTTTCAACTTTTGATTTGCAAAACCCCTCTTTTATTTTAAGAAAAGTTATCTTCCAGGAGGACAAGTATAAAAATTATCTTACCAATACAACAAAGGTCTTAACCGTCAAATCATACAGATTAAAAAAAATAACAAGATGGGATTTGGGTGGGTTGCGGGTTCAATCACATTTTATATTAAAAGTCAAAATTTACGAACATTTGATGGTTCGGTGGGTTATAGGTATTCTAATCAATGTTTACTACAAAAATATATGTATTTATGGATTAATTTCATAAATACTTCTTGAACTTTATAACTTGTCTCAACATATCTCTTACGGTTTGAAAATGGTTCATTTCATTCAATGAAGTATGTATCTCTGTTCAAAATGCCCATTATATTTATTTAAATTAACGAATTGATAGCATGACACTTATATTTTTATAAATACCTTCCAAACTATTGATTTTAAGTTAGCATGCCCCCTAAATTATTACTTTTGTGTTAACTTGCCCCCTAACTTTTTAAAAGATCGGGGGGCAAGTTGAGACAAAATCAATAGTTCAAGGCGTATTTAGGACAAATTACAAGTTTCCCCCAAACTTTAAGTATTGTCACAAAATACCTCCCGAACTTTAGTTTTAGGTTTTTTTTTTCTCCCCAAACTTCAAAAAAATCTTACAAATTTCCCCCTTAACTATATTTTTAGTTGTAAATGTCACGCGAAATGCAAAAACTAAAAAAAAAAAAAAACTCCTTATGTTAAGATTTTTAAAAGAAAAACACGTATCACACAATTACTTAGTGTCGTTGAATTATTTTTAGTACATAATTAATCTGTTAGTTCCTTATCGTTTAATCTACACAAAAGTACAATTACACAGTAAAATTTGTCATGTTTCATTACTACACTAACTTCTCTTAATTTACTTGACATACGAAACCTTGGAAGTTCATCAATGGTGGCCAATAATACTAACAATAGTAAGAATTGGAGGTGTAAGTTTAAGCCAGTCGGCCCGGCCCAGACCTAAAAGAGAGAAGGTATGTCCAGCTCAGCCCTAAGCCTAAAAAGTTTAGGGTCGGCTTGGCCCGTAATTTTATAAGGTATTAATAAAAAATTAAAAAAAAATATGATGTTTGGGTCAGGTCAAGCCCAAACCAACAATGTGGGCCTCAGGCAGGCCCATCGAGCCTGACTCAAACTTGCAGCTCTAGTAAAAAATTAAAGGAGCATTTTGTGATAAGGCCTATAATTGGAGGAAAAACATGTAATTTGTCTGGGTAGTTCAAAGAAGTTTTAAACCACTTTTCATACTTTAGGGATTGAAATGAACCCTTTCTAAAATTTAGATGACATGTTGAAACAAGTTGTAAAATTCAAAAGGTATTTATGAAATTAAATATTTCTCCCTCAAGCATGAAATAAATGTATTTCTAAATTTTAAATTTATGTCAAGTTTGTATTCTTTTGGGCTCATTTGGTTCACATGTTCAAATTGTGTAGTTTTAAAATATATATATATATATATATATATATTGCACAGAAAATTTTGAACATGTGTCATGTGATTTAAATTGTGGTTCAAACTAGCATTTGAAAGTGTAGGAAATAAAATATCATATCAAGGAATTGGTGTTTGGACAGTGAGATTTGTAAGGAAATAAAAAATAGAATTATGATTTTATTAAAAAGAATGAGTGAAATAGCATAATTGATAAGGTACTTAGTAAATTTTAACATCTTTTTTAAAATAGGTAAATTATAATATAATTCAATATCTTAAGGTCTCAATACTATTAAAAACCCAAAAATACCCCTCAAACTCTTTTTCCTTACCACATATGTCTCCTTCACCCCTCTGGTCAAATCCAGCATGATCGGCACTGGTGCTCGTGACATGCACCGGCGACTGGTAAATACGGTAAACACTGTATTTACCCAGAAATAGCATATTTACTAGAAATCAAACATACACTAGCAATTGGCGCCGGCAACCGATAAATACCATATTTACCTAGAAATACCACGCCTTGTTTGGTTTGTCGTTAGGATTGTGTCATTTGTTTTGAATTGTGGTAATTTGAATTGCAATTTGGACCGGTGTTTGAATACACAAATAAATTGTAATTTGAATTGTGGAAAAAATCCAACTTGTGTTTGGATAAAGTATTGAAAACTGTCATTAAAGTTTTATAACAAATATTATAAAACCTCATCGTAAATGACATTAACAAATATGTAATATATATGGGGATTTGTTCATCTCTTCATTATGAACACTTTGAATAAAAAAATTATCTCAATCGGAATTAAAACGAAGAAAATATGACATTTTTAAGCTTAAAGTCGAGGAGAAAGAATAAGTAACATCTGAATTGTTTCATTGTAGATAACAATTGGGATTATTAGAATTTAGGGGGTGGAAATTCTAATATCAAGGGTTTGAACTGTTGTCAATTGTTTGAATTTTCCTCATTTAGTTCTCTACTAAGCATTAATTTGAATACTAAACTATGATTCAAATTGAATTGTTGGGTTTGAATTGTTGAAACAAACAGAAGCATATTTACCAGGGATTCTAACCAGCTGCGCTGGCAACCAGTAAATACAGTATTTACTTGAAATTTTGATCGCCAGTAATTGGTAAATGCGGTATTTTACCCGTAAACATCATATTTACTCAAAAATATTGTATTTTCTCAAAACTCGCATATCAACACATACATGAGGTGGAACCGAGATTAGAAGAACTTTTTTCTCTTTTCTCTCACTGTGTCATACACCTATACCAATAGTAGGGAGAGTGAAATTGTGTTTTCTAATTTTCTATTGCTTCCTATTTATATAGTCTTAGGAGAGCTCTTTTCTTTATCTTCAAGATAAAACAAATGGAAAATTGGTTATCGCTTATCAGTTATATTCCAAATCTTGTTTGAAATGTACTTTCCCATTAGCTTATCAGTTATATTCTAAATCTTGTTTGAAATGTACTTTCCCATTAAATTTTGGAAACAAAACTCTCTCTCTCTCTCTCTCTCTCTCTCTCTCTCTCTCTCTCTCTCTCTCTCTCTCTCTCTCTCTCTCTCTCTCTCTCTCTCTCTCTCTCTCTCTCTCTCTCTCTCTCTCTCTCTCTCTCTCTCTCTCTCTCTCTCTCTCTCTCTCTCTCTCTCTCTCTCTCTCTCTCTCTCTCTCTCTCTCTCTCTCTAGCCCCTACAGGGATTTATCCATGTGGGTGGTGTCCTACACAGTGTAGGAGAAGGAGAAAATTTATCCTTTACAGGGATTTATCCATGTGGGTGGTGTCCTACACAGTGTAGGAGAAGGAGAAAATTTATCCTTTATCCTATTTCTAATTTTGACTCAAATGCAAATAAAGTCAAATTTTAAATTTTTTTTTTTTTATTTTGTTGGATAACTCGTCAAACAAGTAAACTGGATAACTTAGAGAAAAAGTAACTGAATCCTAGAAGGATTCTTCCATAAATTCTCAATAATTCATCTTGTCTTGCAAATATTACAAAGATGAGCGGGGACTCATAGATCTATAATTTTGAGTTCCAATAAATATTAATAATTAATTAAACTCCTTAATTAATTAATTAATCCTATTAATTCTAAAAGTTACTCTACTATAAACTTGGAATTGCATTCTCAAAATTATAAACATAATTTACTTCGAAGAACTTGAAATGTCCATTTGATATATATTAATTCTCAAAATTACATATAGATTAATCATCCACAAATAATTTATAATTAGAGCTAGGGGAATTCCATTAACCTCTCTAATTACTTCTTCATCCTTGAGTACTATTGATTATCTCATGATTATTATTTCATAAAACACATTTATGAATACAAACTCATTACATATTCAAGAACCAAATCAACCCCTAAGGAAATTATTTATCTACTTTTCTAATGAAAAATGAATGGATTCCATCACGTATATTAACATTTCAGACTATCTATTTCAACATGTCTTCAAGATACAAGGAATAAGATTTAGAAACTCAAAATCTATACTGAGTAAGTCAAAAGACATAAATCGATAAATAGGAGTTTGCTAACAACTCAGGATTAAGATGGTTCCATATATGATCATCAATAGACTTAATTTTGAATTTCTATGCTTAACAAAAATTATCAAAAATTTAAATTGTGTCTGTGTTCCAGTTCTACATAATCTTATATGTGTAACACTCATTTGATATTCCTCTCTATTAACAATCCAGATAATATCGTTTTATTCTTAATAAAAACGATATGTATTAATAATGTTTTAATTAAATATTCTAAAACTTTAATTAAATTCATTATGAACATATTTTAATTATTATATTT
This sequence comes from Morus alba, assembly GCA_012066045.3. Taxonomy (NCBI): domain Eukaryota; kingdom Viridiplantae; phylum Streptophyta; class Magnoliopsida; order Rosales; family Moraceae; genus Morus; species Morus alba. The sequence goes on along the minus strand of CP050224.2, from coordinate 45,486,562 downwards.
AAATATTATTCTCTTATATATGTCACTTATATACTACTTATATATAATATTTAAAGTTATATAAATAATTATAAAATTTTTAATGATATTTATAAAGTATTTAATAATACATGCAAAAAAAATAATGAAAATTTTCTTTTATTAAATAAAGGTTTTTAGGACACCATTTGTGAAATTACAAATATCACAAATAATCTACCAAAAATCTTGAATCCTTAATCATAAAAAATTTAAAATACTTACAAAAATCCAATACCCAGAAAATAAGAAAATCATATACAAAAGAAATCAGAAACGAAAATCCAATGCCCAGCAATATGAATCCATAAACATAGGAAACTATCGCCGTGTCAGAGACGATGTATGCTAAGAAGATCCATCGAGCTCTGTTGCGAAGACGATGGCAACGCTCACCGTCGTGACTGAAAGTCAAAATCGGAGTCGGAGAACGACAGAGGCAGTGACTGATTCTCACAACATCCAACCCAATCGATCCTCGCAAATAGGCGAGCTCTGAAAATGCAAACACGAGATCTTAAAAAAGGCCGATCATTGGAATCTCCGACCCAATCCTAGTGCTCGCCATTGTAGATCTTTGATCGTCGCGAGCCGGAGTGAGAGAAACCATTTCCCACGTTGCAATCCTCATCCCCATCGCGATCTTCATTGGTTCACTGATTCACCGGAGTTCGCGACGAAGAACTCTGATGCAATTCGACGGCGACGGCGGTGAATTCCAACGCTATTAGCAGACCAGATCAGAGAAAAGGAGCGTGTTATCCTTGGAGTTCGACCGGTAAATATTTGCCTTGATCTCGTTTGTTACCGTATGGTTCCAAATGTCGGAGCTCGGCAGGTGAAAGAGAGAGAGACGAGTGAAGGGGAGAGAGAGAGTGTAATTGTGGATGGAAGAATAAGGATGCTGTTAGAGAGATTGTAATATGTGTCTTAATTACAAGATCAAATAAATTTAGCCTAAAACACAAGAAAAAATGGTAAGTGATGTAGCGCATGTTTAATGAGCTGCAGCAAATTTGACAAAAATTGTGCTGTCAAAGCAGCTATAGGCACTGCAGCGCCAGTTTTGGGCGCTGCAGCGCCTGTGCTGGAAGAACAGGCGCCACAGTTTTGGTGCTGCTGTGTCTGTCTAGCGTTACAGGCGCGCTGCAGCGCCTGCATTGCACCCTAAATGACTGCTCTCTGTCCAAAACTTTGCTGTAGCGAAAAACTTCATGTTACAGCGCCATTGTACAAGCCTCTCAGGTCAGTTTTGTGCTGCCTGAGCGATGCAGCAGGACAAACATCCGTTGCAGCGGATATTACTACAGAAAGCTATGTTTTCGTGTATTTATGTGATCTAAAAGATTTTGAACCATCGCATCTATTGGTGATATATTTTCACACATATCTGAATACTTATTAGCAATAGATATAACTATTATAATATGTGTATCAATTCATGAAAAAATACATTTACATTGAAAATGTATTTTTATGTGAAAGGTTGTAATGTTTAAAGATGATGCATTCATTAAATAAAATTAAAAAATTTACAAACTTAATTCATGTTCTAAAACTCAATATTATTGTTAGATATTGTGTTCAATGGTTTGTTGTATCTTAGGGGTAATTTGCCATTAAAACTCATTAGCAAACTTTGAGAAGTGATGGTAAATAAAACCTTAAAAGAAAGTATTCATATATGCCTCAAGCCCTGTCTTGTTTCTGCATTCTTTTCACTCTCTACACTCAAATTCTCCAACAATCTTTAAGGTTTTAACTTGTTGCAATGGAGGTTGAAAAGAACATGACGTTTTTTCTCAATCCAAATGTCCAACTTGATAGATGTAACGGTACCAATTTCACCCGCTAGAAAGGAAAGTTGTTCTTTCTTCTCACCGTGCTCAAGATTGCCTATGTGCTTGATCCAAAGTTGGAGCCTCTTTCGGAACCGAAAGAGGATGATTCTGAAGACTTGAAGGCTACAAGGAAGAAACGTGAAGATGATGAAGTCATGTGTAGGGGTCATATTCTCAACATTCTCTCCGATAGACTCTACGATCTCTATAACTCTATGAAGTCTCCGGTGGAGATTTAGAACACTCTTTAATACAAATACAAAACGGAGAAGGAAGGTACGGACAAATTCCTCATCTTGAAATTTCTTGAATTTGTCATGGTTGATACCAAGTCCGTTCTAGGTCAAATACATGAATTGCAAGTCATTGTTACTAAGCTTCGTGAATTGAAAGTTGAAATTTCTTAATCATTCCAAGTGGGGGCAATTATTGCTAAATTGCTTCAAAGTTAGATTGGTTATAGAAAGAAACTCCTTCATAGGAGAGATGACATAACTTTAGAGGAATTACAAAATCACTTGAGGATCGAATAAGGGACTATGTCTAATGATCCCAAGGGCAAGATTATTGATTCCTTTAAGGTTAATGTTGCCGAAGTTAGTAAGTTTTCTAAAAACTTCAAAGTCAATAATGACAAGAAGTTCAAAAAGCATGGTAATGGCCAAAACAAATTTTTTGGAAATTGTTTCTTTTGTGGAAAGAAAGGTCATCGCCAAAATGATTGCAGATACAAGAAGAAAAAGGAAGAAGTTAACACCAACAATGCCAATACTATTAAAGAGAAATCTGAAGATATTTGTGCTATGGTCTCAGAAATGTAAATTGGCATGATTACCGAAACTAACATGGCTGCAACTACATCCTCCGAATGGTGGCTTGATTCTAGTGCCACAATCCACATTTGTAATGACAAGAATATGTTCTCATCATACAAAGTGGAAAAGGAAGGACAAATGGTTCTCATGGGGAATAATGATGCAGCGATGGTTGCCGGGAGAGGAGTGGTGGAGATCAACTTTCCTTCCGAAAAGAAACTTACTTTGAACAATGTTCTTCATGTTCCTGACATTAGGAAAAATCTTGTATCCGCTAGTCTTATATGTAAGAATGGGCTTAAGATTGTACTTGAGGGTAATAATTGTATTGTATCTAAAAATGGGGTCTTTGTGGGAAAGGGATATTCTTGTGATGGCATGTACAAACTTAGCATTAATAATAAAGATGATATCAATTCTCTTTATATAGTTGACTCTTTTGATGTTTGACATGCACGTTTAGCACAGTTAAATTTTAGATCTTTGAAATATATGTCTAAACATGGTTTGATTAATTGTAAAGATGTTAAAAATGATGAGTGTGAGATGTACATACAAGCAAAGATGACTAAGAAACCGAACAAAATACTCAAATATTGCATATGATTCATACCGATATTTGTGAGTATAATGGTATTTTGACAAGAGGAGGAAAGAGATACTTTATCACTTTCATTGATGATTATTCTAGATACACTTATATCTATTTACTTAGAACAAAAGATGAAGCTTTTGATAAATTTAAAATTTATAAGGCTGAAGTTAAGAACGAAAAAGATAAGAAGATCAAAATGGTTCAAAGTGATAGAGGTGGTGAATATTTTTCAAATGAATTTGATGCCTTATGTGAAAAGCATGGTATTATTCACCAAAGGTCAAACCCTTTTACTCCTCAAGAAAATGGACTGGCTGAAAGAAAAAATAGGATTTTTACCAATATGATTAACTTTATGCTTCTTAATGCTAAATTGCCTAATAATTTATGGGGAGAAGCTTTACTTACTATATGTCATGTTCACAATAGAATTGTGATTAACGCCCAAAAGTGATGTTCACAAGCGGTCAATTGTAGCACAGAAGGGCGGTCGTATCCACAGAGAGATAACAGAATAACAAGAATGATTAACAGAATAAAAGCATTAGAGAAAAATGAATTAAAGAAAACGAATAGTTTTTGAGATTTTTGTTGCAAATATAATAAAAATGAGAAAATCTGTATGAAGAAAATTCAATAATAAAAATGGTAAGGTGTCGAGAATCCTTAATGTTTCGTTTCACCAATTCCAGTTTTGATTCACAAAATAAAAGAACTGAATAGATTAAATCTCTATGTTGACTCGAAAATATTATCGTTACAAGTTATCTAAAATCGACAATATATCAATCGACAATATTGCAAAGAAAAGACAATTTGTAAAATAATTTGAATAACAAAACATTGCATGATGTAATTACATAAGAAAAGCGTGATCGAACTTATATAAAAAATTGGCACACAATATTTTGAAAAGTAATAGAAAAATAGATGAGATTTAATTCATTCGGATATTAAACTTTACAAAGACAAGGAATCAAAACCCGAATTGGGTCACTCAATGTAAGTTCATCTCTAACCTCACCAAGAAAAACTCTAGCCTATCTTGCAAAACATTCTCACAAGTTCTAGAGAGAAAATATGAGACTGACAGCAAGACGACAGAAAACTGAATAATTAAAAGCTGTCAAAACCTTAGGCCAACCCCTCTATTTATAGTGTTCAGAGGTTGCCTATCAAATAAGGAAATAAATTGTAAAACTAGAAAATTACAAAGGAAAAGGAAACAAAATAAAATTACATATAAATTAGGAGAAATCACATATTTAATTTGGGGAAGAAATTCGGTAATTTGCTCTGATTTTTGGGGAAGGAATTCGGATTCATCTCATAGGGAACACGTGTCGAAGCTTGATTGGAGGAGAGGAGAAATCTGCCACGTGTCGCGCGCGGAGTGGAGGAAGCGGGCTGGCATTGGTCAGAGTGAACGCCACCGCCGCGCGCTGGAGAGCAATGGCCGCGGCACGTCACGCTGACCACCTAGGCCACCGTCACGCACGGGAGAGGCGGACCGTCTGGTCGGCCGCAGACGCGGGTCCCACGCGGATTAAGCCTTGACGCTACCGGTGTTGGCGTGAGGGAACGCGCCTCCCGAGTGGAGCGTGATGGTGACGCGAGGCGCGAGAAGGCGGAAAGAAACGGGCGCGATTTCCGCCACCGACCGCGGCAAAGGGCGTGGCTCTACCGCCGCGGCTCGGCTCTACCGACACGTGTGGCTCGCTTAGAAGGCTAAAAATATGGCTTTCATGGCTTCTTCTTGTGTAGCTTTTTATATCGCTTTCATCAAGAATAATTACAAAAACTAGACAAATTCCAATTAAAAATATTATGAATAAAAATAATGGAATTGCTTAATTAAAGCTTAAATATTTTAATATTATATAAATCAAACGTTAGATTTAAGGTGCATTTTCATGCACCGATCACAACCCCCAACCGACTTATTGCTAGTCTCTAGCAATCCAAGCGCAAGAGAAATCATGTCACAAAGAAAATCTAAGTCTCGACTCGCTTAGTCACCTGAGTATTTCAAACAAACTGTTAGCAAGAAGTCAAAAGATACTATCAAGATTATTTCAGTCATAACTCCAGAGTCATGTGTGTGTGCTCCAAACCATAACCTTCTTACCACTGACCATAACACATGTAGCTTTGAAAAATTCACCAAATAGAAGTCTCAACTCCATTGATCTCTCAGGTGTCAGGAATATTTTGAGTGCAAAGGTTTTCTCTTATGGAGTTGGAAATGAAACAATCAACGCTCAGAGTGAGGAATGTCAAATTTAGGACAAACAGTCAAACGAACATTGACCAAAAGATAGGCTAATCAACTTTTAGAACATTCCACCATTCTTACCACAAACCAGCTTTTAGGATTTCAATTGGGTCAAACAGAAATTTACATAAACGAACAAAGAGCCAAAAAGCTTGCATAAATTACTTTTTCTTTTTCTTTTTTTTTTTTTTTTTTTTTTTTTTGGCAAGAGACAACCTGCATTATGAAGTGAATGTAGAAAGGTGTTTTTTTTTTTTGACAAACAACTATATAACATCAAATGTGAGAACAACCAAACTACATAATTTGTGAAATGTTGCTCTTTTTTTTTTTTTTTTTTTTTTTTTTTTTTTTTTTTTTGAAAAATAACAAATGAGGCTCTATTACATAAGGTCATTCCTATTTAACCCAAAATCCATCCCTCAAGCATATGCACCAAGCATACCACTAACCATGTAATGATGTTCTAACAAAGTGATTTTACCCACTCAAAAGGTCAATGAAGGTTCAAAAGTCGTTTTTCTCAACTCTCTTAACTCACCAAAAATAAAGCACTTAAACTCGAATTTTCTCGGTGACATGCATTCACATCCATCTTACCACAAGGTTTAGCACGTGCAAAAAAGAAACTCGAAGTCATTTCTTAGTAACCAAGACAAAGAAAAATCGACTCAAACCAATCATTTTGAAATCATACTCAGACAACTTTGCAAAAATTTTAACCCAAATATCAACATGACAAAAATCACTCTTACGCATGAATATGCTCACCACCCCCAACCAAAATCAGACAGTGTCCTCAGTGTCAAAAATTATGAAAAATAGAGAAAGAAGACACCTGGTCGATGAGCTTTCCACGTATGAGCACAAACTGAGCTTCCTGATATGATTCTCCAAAAAAAACACATAAAAAAAATGTAAAAAGAAACGAAGAAAATAAAAATATGATACAGGAGATGTGAGTAAACTACTCAGGACTGGTAAACGGGGTCGTCGAGAATGATCTCTTCAACCTGGTTCACCCGCTCTAAGTAATTTTTCAAACGCTGGCCATTTACTTTAAGGATTCTCCCATCAGTTGGGTCTTCAACCTCGACAGCACCATTGGGAAAAACGCGTTTCACTACGAACGGGCCAGTCCACCGCGACCTCAACTTACCGGGGTGGAGATGCAAACGGGAATCATAAAGATGAACCCGCTGATTCGGCTCAAAGTGCTTCCTCAGGATCTGCTTATCATGAGCCGCTTTCATTTTTGCCTTGTAGATCCTGGAATTATCATAGGCATCGTTCCTTAACTCCTCGATTTCAGAAAGCTAGAGCTTTCGATTGACACCTGCAGCGCTGAGATCAAAGTTGAGGGCTTTGGTAGCCCAATAAGCCTTATGTTCGAGTTCTACAGGTAGATGACAGGCTTTTCCAAAGATAAGCCTGTAGGGAGACATCCCAAGTTGGGTTTTGTAAGATGCGGTATGCCCAAAGTGCGCCCTGAAGGCGCAAAGACCAATCCTTGCGATCGGGATTAACCGTCTTTTCTAGAATTTGCTTAATCTCCCTATTGGCCAACTCAGCTTGGCCATTTGTCCGTGGGTGATAGGCAGTTGAAACTTTATGAACCACACCGCACTTGCGCATCGAGCCTCAAAAGAACGGTTTGCGAAATGGGTGCCTTGATCATCGATGATGGCACGCGGCATGCCCAAATCGAGATAACACATTTTCCTTTAAGAACTTTATAACAAATGAGTGTTATCGTTGTTCCGCACGCCACGGCTTCGACCCACTTAGACACGTAATCCACAGCGAGGAGTATGTAGAGGAATCCATAAGAAGGTGGAAATGGTCCCATAAAATCTATCCCCCAGCAATCGAATATTTCTATTACGAGAATCGGGTTCAAGGGCATCATATGGCGACGGGACAAAGCACCTAGCTTTTGGCACCTCTCACAAGAACGGCAGAAGTCATTGGTGTCCTTGAATAAAGTGGGCCAATAGAGACCACACTGTAAGATTTTTGCGGCGGTCTTCTTCATAGAAAAATGACCGCCACATGCATCGTTGTGGCAAAAGTTCAGGACACTAGACACTTCATCATCCGGGATGCATCGTCTTATGATTTGGTCGGGGCAGTACTTAAAAAGATAGGGGTCATCCCAATAAAAGTTACGAACCTCGACCAAAAACTTCCTCTTGTCTTGTGCACCCCAGGTGGATGGAATCTCGCCCGTCACCAAGTAGTTAACAATGTTTGCATACCATGGCATCTTAGTGACGGCGAAGAGATGTTCATCGGGGAAGTCATCTCCAATAGCAGGAATAGCGGCGGAATCATTAAATTCAAGACGAGATAAGTGGTCCGCCACCACATTTTCGACTCCCTTCTTGTCCTTGATTGTCAAGTCAAATTCCTGCAGGAGAAGGATCCACCTAATTAAACGCGCCTTAGCATCCTTTTTGGAGAGAAGGTACTTAAGGGCAGCATGATCTGTGAAGATGGTGATAGGTGAACCAATCAAATATGCACGGAACTTGTCGAGAGCAAATACTACAACAAACAATTCTTTTTCAGTAGTAGAGTAGTTCATTTGAGCACTATTCAAAGTACGGCTTGCGTAGTAGACAACGAAAGGCTTCCCCTCCCTCCGTTGACCAAGAACGGCCCCCACAGCATAATTACTTGCGTCACACATGATCTCAAAAGGTAAGCTCCAATCTGGTGACTGCATAATAGGGGCAGAAGTCAGTTTTGCGATGAGTGTTCGGAATGCATCCTCACACTCTTGTGTCCAGTTGAACACAACATCTTTTACTAGGAGGTTGCTTAGCGGTCTCGCTATAGATGAAAAGTTCTGAATGAACCTCCTATAGAATCCGGCATGCCCCAGAAAAGATCGGACATCTTTAACGGCCTTGGGGGTGGGCAGGTTAGAAATGAGTTCAACCTTAGAGCGGTCGACCTCGATTCCTCTTTCAGAAATAATGTGCCCAAGAACTATGCCGGATGACACCATGAAATGACACTTCTCCCAATTGAGCACGAGACCCTTCTCTTCACATCTTTGTAAAATGGCTTCCAAGTTGAGAAGGCACGTGTTTTAATGAATCTCAAGACTGTCAAATCATCCATGAACACTTCCATACATTTTTCGATCATATCACCGAAAATGCTCATCATACACCTACGAAATGTGGGTGGTGCATTACAGTCCAAATGGCATTCGCCGAAAGGCATAAGTGCCAAAAGGACATGTGAATGTTGTCTTATCCCGATCTTCTAATGCTATCTCTATCGATAATATCCCGAATAACCATCGAGAAAGCAATAGAAAGGATGACCGCCACTCGTTCTAGGATTTGATCGATGAATGGAAGTGGAAAATGGTCTTTTGAGTGGTGGCGTTAAGCTTACGATAGTCAATACACATGTGCCAACCAGTCCACGACCTTCGTGGGAACTAGAGCCCCTTTCTCATTTTCCACCACGGTGACCCCGATTTCTTTGGCACTACACGGGTCGGACTAACCCACTTGCTATCAACAATGAAGGATAAATGATGCCAGCATCTAATAGCTTGAGAACCTCATTCTTCACCACTTCTTTCATTGTTGGATTCAATCTTCTTTGAGGATCTCTTCGCGGGTTAGCTCCTTCTTCCAAATGAATATGATGGGAGCAAATCAAAGGACTGATCCCTTTAATGTCAGCAATCGTCCAACCCAATGCAGATTTTTGCTTTTGCAGCATGTTAATCAATCGCTGTTCTTGTGATGCATCGAGTTTGGAAGAAATGATAACAGGAAAGGTATCGCCGACTCCCAAAAATGCATGTTTCAATCCTTCAGGTAGTTGAGCAAGTTTCACTGTAGGGGTCTCTTCGATGGAAGGCTTTGGTTTCTCTCTCCCTTGCGGAAGTTCCTCGAAACACAGGTGTTTAAACTTAATTCCTCTGTCCTGTGAGTTGTTGGAAATGGCAGAAATGTTAGCCAACTCACAAGGACCGGAATTTTCAGACTCAGAATTTTGGAGGAGGTTTTCAAGATCTACAGAGTTGCTTTGTAGCAAAACCTCCTCCTCGACAAGTGTGTCGATCAGGAATGTTTGGTGACACTCGTCATCGTCTTGTGATTGTTTTACGATGTTGAAAACATTTACCTCGAGAGTCATATTCCCAAAAGAGATCTTCATTAGACCATTTCTACAGTTAATTAGAGCATTTGCTGTTGCGAGGAATGGTCTTCCAAGGATGATCGGGATTTTTGACTCCACATCAACCACTGACTGAGTGTCCAAAACAACGAAATCCACAGGATAGTAGAACTTATCAACTTGCAATAACACATCTTCCACTATTCCTCGTGGTCTCTTAATAGATCGATCGGCCAGTTGCAGAACCACAGATGTGGGCTTAATATCTCCAAGACCTAATTGCGAGTAGACTGAATAAGGCATGAGGTTAACACTCGATCCTAGGTCTAACAATGCTTGGCCGAATTCACGTGTCCCAATGGTGCAGGAAATGGTGGGACAACCAGGATCTTTGTACTTCAGCGGTGTCTTCTGCTCAATCACCGCGCTTACTTGTTCCGTCAAGAATGCAGTCTTCTTGACATGGTGCTTTCTCTTTATAGTGCACAGATCCTTTATAACCTTGGCGTAGGCCGGCACTTGCTTGATCACATGTAGTAAGGGAAGATTGATCTTCAATTGTGTCAAGTGCTCCAGGATCTCACTTTGGTTTTCCGGCACTTTCCCAGCAGGTCGGAGAGCCTGGGGGAAGGGCACCTTTACCGGAATTTTTGTTGGCTCTTCTTTCTCCTGAGCCAATTCTTCATTACTCAAAGTGGTAGTACTTGTTGATGGCGTGTCTGCATTCTTACCACTTCGAGTATTGATGACATTAACTTCCTTGATATTTTGACCTTCAGGGTTGGAAGTTTGAGCCATGTTTTGTCCTCTCAAATTGGACTGGGCTTGTGATGGAAATCTACCGCGCTCATGAACGGTTAAAGCTTCTGTCAGCTTTGTGATCTGACTTTTTATTTCCTTGTTCTCTTCCACCAGTTGCGTGAGAATTGAATCAACCCTTTGATTCGTCTTATTTTGCGCGTCCATAAAAGCTTTTAAGGTATCCTCTAGAGAATTCCCTTTCGGCTGCATGTTATTCTGAGGCGCAAAATATGTCCTTGGTGGTTGAGATTGTTGCTCTGATCTCCATTGCCCTCCAGATGATTGGCCATGTTGGTTCGGATCTCTCCAACTGAAGTTTGGGTGGTTTTTCCAACCAGGATTGTAAGTTTCTGAGAAGGGTCCGTAAGGCTTCTTGTATGTGCCCAATGCATTGCACTGCTCCTCATATACCCCTCTCATTTCGCTTAAAGTGTGGCAATCCTGAGCTAGATGACCCTCTCCACCACAAACGAAACATGGCTCATGTGCCTCTGTCCTTGCCACCATGTGGATTCCTTTACTATCTTTACCTTTAAGGGCCTCAATTTGTTTCGTCAAAGCTTCAACTTGGGCCTTGAGACTGTCCTCTTCCCTTAATTGATAAACTCCAACTGGTCGGGACCTACTGGTGCTCTCAGTAGCACTCGGCCCAGTCCAAGTATGAGCTTTCTCAGCTAGCTCGTTCAGGTACTCGATAGCTTCGTCAGGATCCTTTTGGAGAAAATCCCCATTGCACATCATCTCAACAAATTGGCGTTCTCGGATTGTGAGTCCATCGTAGAAATAGCTTACGAGGCGCCAACTTTCATATCCATGGTGGGGACACAGATTTAACAGATCTTTAAAACGCTCCCAAACTTGATAGAGGGTTTCATTTTCCTTCTGAGCGAAATTCGAGATCTGTCGTTTTAAATTGTTGGTCTTATGGTGTGGGAAATACTTATTGAAGAATGTCGTTGTCATTTCTTCCCACGTACCAATAGACCTGGGCCTTAGAGAATACAGCCAGCTTTTGGCCTTGTCCTTCAGAGAAAAAGGGAAAAACTTTAATCTGACGGTGTTTGCGGCCTCAGCACGGTTGTGAAAGGTGGCCACCACCTCTTCAAATTCCCGGATGTGTACATATGGGTTCTCATTCTCTAAGCCGTGAAAAGTTGGGAGAAGTGCAATCATGCCCGGCTTGAAATCGATAGGCGGTGCATTCGGTGGGAACATGATGCACGATGGGGTGGCCGTGCGCGTTGGGTGCAGATAGTCTTGCAACGTCCTAGGCTGAACTTCCTCGTGTTGTGCCATTGCAAATAGATTTTGAAGTGCGAATTCCAACGACGAGTGTGAAGATGGAGACGTAGAAGACAAGTCGGATAGAATTTCACCAGGGGTTTCTAAATCTGAACGTTGAGCAAATCTCCCTAGTTCGTCTCTATATCGATGCATTCACCCTAAAAGCGACTTTTTTTTTTAATTTTTTTTTTTTTTTTTTTTTATTTTTAATCAAAAAGAAAATAATTATATAGTAACGTAAATTGTAATCACCGAGAGTGCTCCCAGGAAAGACTATAGCTCTTGGCTCAATGAATAGTCTCCTAGACAGAGCAACGTTCCCAGGAAAGATTGGTGGGGCGAGGCCCGCTTAAGTACCAACTTTCCTAGACAGAACTCCCTCAGATTTTACTTTCCACGTAACCACACAATTATTCTCAAAATCAATTATTAAATTTTATTGAGTAAATTATGAAATGTAATCTAATTAATGGAAACTATTCCTAAAGTCAAAAGTCTAAATCTACCAAATTATGAAAATCCTAGATTAAGAATCTAAATTAGTCAATTAATTACCATCTTAATTAATGAAACTATAAAAGGAAAAATTAAATTAGGCAACAATTAAAATATACAAATGAAGAAATAAAATAAAATCTTAATTTATCAAAATAAAAGATTATAAAATCAAATCACAATTAATTCTAAAACTAAAAAGAGAAACTAAAATTAGCAATGAGATTTTTTTTTTTTTTTTAGCAACCTAAACTACGGAAAATAAAAAAAAAAAAAAAATGAAGAACGTAAAGTAAGAAAGGAATACAGCAAACGCAAGTTTTTTTTTTATTTTTTAATATATATATAGGCTAACAATCAAATCACGGAAACCAAAGGATTTTTTTTTTTTTTTTTTTTTTTTTGAATAAGGATGGACGGTGGAAAGAAACTTGCAGCAACTTTTTTTTTTTTTTTTTAAATAAACGGAGAGAGCAACAATGAACACAGACTCCAAAGGTTCACACGTAAACCAAAGGAAATTTTTTTTTTTTTAAAATAAACGATAAGGAAGAGTAAAATAAAATAATAATAATAATAATAATAATAATAATAATAATAAATGTACACTAACCTCTTTGGCTCAAAAATCTACTGATCAGTCTTGCTAATAGCACCTCCCGCAACGGCGCCAAAATTTGATTAACGCCCAAAAGTGATGTTCACAAGCGGTCAATTGTAGCATGTATAGGCGGTCGTATCCCAGAGAGATAACAGAATAACAAGAATGATTAATGAATAAAAGCATTAGAGAAAAATGAATTAAAGAAAACGAATAGTTTTTGAGATTTTTGTTGCAAATATAATAAAAATGAGAAAATCTGTATGAAGAAAATTCAATAATAAAAATGGTAAGGTGTCGAGAATCCTTAATGTTTCGTTCACCAATTCCAGTTTTGATTCACAAAATAAAAGAACTGAATAGATTAAATCTCTATGTTGACTCCGAAAATATTATCGTTACAAGTTATCTAAAATCGACAATATATCAATCTGACAATATTGCAGTAAAAGACAATTTGTAAAATAATTTGAATAACAAAACATTGCATGACAGAATTACATAAGAAAAGCGTGACTGAACTTATATAAAAATTGGCACACAATATTTTGAAAAGTAATAGAAAAATAGATGAGATTTAATTCATTCAGATATTAAACTTTACAGCACAAGGAATCAAAACCCCGAATTGGGTCACTCAACAGAAGTTCATCTCTAACCTCACCAAGAAAAACTCTAGCCTATCTTGCAAAACATTCTCACAAGTTCTAGAGAGAAAATATGAGACTGACAGCAAGACGACAGAAAACTGAATAATTAAAAGCTGTCAAAACCTTAGGCCAACCCCTCTATTTATAGTGTTCAGAGGTTGCCTATCAAATAAGGAAATAAATTGTAAAACTAGAAAATTACAAAGGAAAAGGAAACAAAATAAAATTACATATAAATTAGGAGAAATCACATATTTAATTTGGGGAAGAAATTCGTAATTTGCTCTGATTTTTGGGGAAGGAATTCGGATTCATCTCATAGGGAACACGGTCAAGCTTGATTGAGGAGAGGAGAAATCGCCACGGTCGCGCTGCTGGAGTGGAGGAAGCGGGCTGGCATCGGTCGAGTGAACGCTTACCGCCAGCGCGGAGAGCAACTGGGCTCGCACGTCACGCTGGACCACCTAGGCCACCGTCACGCACGGAGAGGCGGACCGGTCGCCGGGCCGCAGACGCGGGTCCCACGCGATTAAGCCTTGACGCTACCGGTGTTGGCGTGAGGGAACGCGCCTCCGAGTGGAGCGTGATGATGGTGACGCGAGGCGCGAGAAGGCGGAAAGAAACGGGAGCGGATTTCCGCTACCGACCGCGGCAAAGTGGCGTGGCTCGGCTGCTGCGGCTCGGCTCGGCTGACACGTGTGGCTCGGCTAGAAGGCTAAAAATATGGCTTTCATGGCTTCTTCTTGTGTAGCTTTTTATACTGCTTTCATCAGTAAATAATTAAGCAAAAACTAGACAAATTCCAATTAAAAATATTATGAATAAAAATAATGGAATTGCTTAATTAAAGCTTAAATATTTTAATATTATACAAACGCAGTATTTAAGGTGCATTTTCATGCACTGATCAAATTGCATCTATGAAAACACGTGTATCTCCATATGAAGTATGGAAAGAAAGAAAACTAAACTTGATGTATTTAAGGGTGTGGGGCTGTCTAGCCTTTTATAGAGTGATTGACCCTAAATCATCAAAGTTAGGTGCTAGAGGAATTAAAAGTGTTTTCATAGGATATACTAAAAATTCCAAGGTTATAGATTATTGAATGTAGATTCTAATGTCAATGTGGAATCAAGAGATGCTGAATTTATTGAGAACAAGTTTAGCATTGATTCTTCCACTGAGTTAGAATCTAATGTTAATCAACCATGTGTTGACATTCCCGGTACCTCTACTAATAAAAGGAAAGAGTCTATGACATCTTTCGAACCGAGAAGAAGTCAACGTGAAAGAAAAGAAAAGGAGCACCGAATTTTATTTCATCTTAAGCTTTAACGTTTTTAGTTGAAGGAGATAGAAATGGTGTACTTAGTAAAATACTATTGTTGCTAAATGTAGAAGAAGATCCAAAGACATTTAGTGAAGCTATATCTTCTAGGGATGCCTCCTCTTGGAGAGAGGCCATGCATGATGAAATGGATTCAATTATATCGAATCAAACTTGGATCTTGGTTGATCTTCCTCCGGAATCAAAACCAATAAGTAACAAATGGGTGTTTAGAAAAGGTACAATACCGATGGATCTATACAAACATTCAAGGCTAGATTGGTAGCCAAAGGCTTTAAACAAAAGCATGGTATAGACTACTTTGATACATGTGCTCAGGTAGCTAGATTGACATCCATAAGAGTGCTATTTGTAATTGCATCAATATACAATTTGCATGTGCATCAAATGGATGTTAAGACGGCTTTTCTAAATGGTGATCTTGATGAGGAAATCTATATAGAACAACCCGAAGGGTTTGTATTGCCTGGAAATGAGAATAAGGTTTGCAAGTCAATCAAGTCGCTTTATAGTTTAAAGCAAGCACCAAAACAGTGGCATGAGAAATTTGATAATGTCATTTTATCTCATAGGTTTAAGCATAATAATGCGGATAAATGCATATACTCTAAATTTACAAATAATTTTGGTGTGATTATATGTTTATATGTTGATGACTTGCTTATCTTTGGAACAAACATGCAATGAGTAAATGATACCAAGAAGGGGGTTACTCGTTGTGTCAATCTCATTATATTGAGAAAGTGTTTCTTAAATTCAATCATTTAAAGTTTAAAGAAACGAATACCCCATGATATTCTAGTATTAAATTACTAGAGAATGCAGGCCGAGTTTGACAGCACCATTTGGTGCTATCAAAGCAACTATAGGTGCTGCAGCACCCGTGCAGGAAGAACAGACGCACTGCAGCGCCTATTTTGGGCATTGCAGCGCCTATTTGAGGCCCTACATCCCCTGCATTACAGCCCAAAGAGCTGCTCTCTATCCAATACTCTGCTGCAGCGGAAAACTTCGTGCTACAGCGCCATTGTGCAGCCTCTCAAGTCAGTTTTGTGCTGCCTGAGCACTGTAGCAGGAAAAACATCCGCTGCAGCGGATATTACTACAAAAATATATGTTTTCGTGTGTTTATGTGATCTAAAAGGTCTTGAACCATTGCGTCCATTGGTGATATGTTTTCACACATATCTAAACACTTATTAGCAATAGATTTAACTATTGCAATATGTGTATCAATTCATGAAAAGATACCTTTACATTGGAAATGTATCTTTATGTGAAAGGTTATAATGTTTAAAGATGATGCATTCATTCAATGAAATTGCACCTTTGTTTGTTGTATCTTATGGGTAATTTATCATTAAAATTCATTAGCAAACTTTGAGAAGTGAGGGCAAATAAAACCTTAAAGGAAAACATTCCTATACGCCTCAAACCCTCTCTTGTTTCTGCATTCTTTTCACCCTCTACACTCAAATTCTCCAACAAAAATCCTAACGAGTGGCGTAAATTTAGGAAAGAGTGTATTTATTAGAATGAAAAACTAACACATGATATTATTTAGTATTATGCTACATACTTCAAATGCATATATAAAAAATGTTGTTTGGTGCATTTTCTCATTTTATTATAGTAAATAGGTTCAAACTGTGTGAACTTAAAAAGGTTCAAAAATCACATTATAAATATACTAAAGGGGAGTGGGGGTTTACTGTTCACGCAGGCACAATTCACTGTTCCTTCTACAGTGAAATGACCGTTTTGCCCTTATTTCTCCATTGTTCTGTTCTTCTGTACGAGGGTTATTCTGTCTTTTTGCGCCCAAATTATACCTATTACTAAAGGAAGCACTCGGTTTACTATACTAAGTATAGTGCTGGGTCCTTCTTATACTTTTTCTTTGAAAAAATTCCGGTTGTGTCCTAAATTTGTGCATTTACCGTTTTATCCTCTGTTGTTGATTTTTGATATGTTTTTGTTTGGGTATTTTTGTCTTTATCAACGTATCTAAAATTTCCGGTTGTATCCTAAATATGTGTTTTTTCCGTTTTATCCTCAGTTGTTTATTTCTGATTTGGTTTTTGTTTGGCTATTTTTGTCTTTATAAAGATATCTTTATTTCTATTTAAGTTTTTTTTTCCTCCATACAGTTGTGCATGAGCTGTCTGGGAGAAGACAGAGTGCAGTGGTGAGACCCAGCATCATATGATAATTGCATGAATTTGCACTTTTAATGTTTATAATTGGCAAATTATTTTATCAAATTTGTGATTTTAATTTCAAATTTTCCTAAATTTAGAGGATTTAATTTTAATTGGATTTATTTTCTTTTTCAGGTTTTTGAAGAAAACAATTGAATTTGGGCTAGTTTACCAAGCAAAACCCAAAAGTTGAGCCCAAGAAAAGCCCAATTCGGCCCAAAACCCATCAGCCCATCATTCAGCCGTGAGCCGAGCCAAGAAGCCGCGAGCCAGCTGCAGCGCCACGTGTCGACCATTGCACACCGCAGGCCGTGGGACCCAGCTCCCTCTAGTCAGATCGTGCCACGCGTCCCGTGGGGTCCAGATGCTCCCCCGGGTACGCGCGCTTGGCGCACACGCTGCTTCCTCCGCGCGAGTCTCCTCCACGCGCGCGTCACCCGGATTTTCCTTCCTCTCCGCGTGGGTCTCGTGCATAGAAGCCCTCCAACCACGTCACGCCACGTGTCCCATGCGCAGGCGCTTCCCCGTTGCTTCCCCACGCCAGCGAGCGCGCTTCGCGTGCACGATGCCCCTCTTCGCGCAACTTTCACTCCCGCGCGCGTCAAGGCTTCCTCCGCGTGGGCCCAGCCAGTACAGCACGTCTTCCCACGCGTGAATCCGCTTGCACCACGTGTCCCACCTCGTCAGCCCTCCTGCAACACGTTTTTACATTTTTAACATGTCTAAAACTCTATAAATAGATCATTATCAAGGTGATCAAAAAAGAGATTTTTTTTAGAGTCTAAATTCTCACATATTTTCTTGTTCTTATTCTCATATTTTCTTTTTAGAATTTTATGAGAATTATGTACAAGCTAGGCTAGAGATGATCCTATATGTGTAGTGAATTTATTTGGATTTTTGATTCTCCAATGGTTTGTAAGTTTTATACATTTGAGTAAATAATTTTCTTTTGTCATATTTCTTCTTCTTATCAATATATTTTATTGTCAACTCTCATATAAATCTACTCATGCTCTTTTTATGTGATTGTTGCATTATATTATATATTGATCGGTATTATTTTATGAGTAGTCTTTTACTGCATTATTGCTAACGGTATATTGTCGCTCTTATATTTCTCCTAAGATAATTTTTCCTAATTCTAAACGTTAGAATTTTATTTACTCGAATACATTTTTAATTCATATGTTCTTCAAATATTTATTTTCCGATTGATTGTTTGGGATGTGAAACTTTCAATTGAGTCAATTTATGAATCAAAATCAAAATAGGTGAACAAAGCATATGGAGGATTCTCAAAGCCTTACCACTTTTTTATTATTGAATTTTCTCTATTTTAAATTGTTCAAAAGATCATCAAAAACACTCATTCATTTTCTTTGTTTGATTGCTTACTTTCCTAACGCATTTTATATGCTAATCATTTCTTGTTCAATTTAACACTTCCTCGTGGGATCGACCGTTCAAATTGTACTACAATTGACCGCTTGTTTTTGTACACGTTTGGGCGTAATCATCATACGTGTTAATTTTTTCCTCCATAGTTAAAGACAAGCTGTGCATGATCTGTCTGGGAGAAGAGAGAGTGCGGTGGTGGGACCCAGTTTCATACATGTTAGTGTAGTGGTGGGATTCGGTGTTAACGTGTTAATCAATTTAGAAAAAAAAGTTGGTGTCCCATAAAAGTTGTTTTTATTATTTTGCCCGCAATTTTATTTTACTGTTGAGTTTCTCTGCTAGGTATTTTGGTCATTTAATGCGTTGGTATTTGTTTAGTCTTCTCGAGAAGCTTCCTGCTTCTTTCACTCTTGCTCTCACATCTCACGTTTTCCATTTTCTTATTTGCTCAAGTTTTCCTTCTTCGTCTATTCTCCGTATCTCTACTTTGTTTTCTTAATGATTCCTTCTGGTTTCCTTCTGGTTTTGTTCTAGATTTTTTAGGGCTTTGTTCTTTTTTTTTTTTTGTTTTTCAATTTTCTTCTATCTGGGTATTTTAAGCTTTTTTTTTTTTTTTACAAAAAATTTTTCTGTGACATTTTTTGGGGTTGTATCTCGATTTATTGTGGTATATATGAGTAAATCTTATGGCTTATGTTTTGATGGAGTTTCTAGGTTTTATTCTCTCTGGAACTTTTGGAAAACAAATTTTCTACCGTTTAGGTATTTTTTGCTTTTTAGGGTTTTCTTCTTCAATTTTTTTTTTTTTTTTTTTTTTTGTTTCTGGGTTTGGTTACAATTTTCATGGGGTTCATTTATGATATTTTTCCTGTTTCTTATGTCAAAAATGGGTTGAGGTTTTTCGTGCGGTTCATTTCGGTTTTTTCTTGGTTTTTTATGTGATAAATGAGTTGAGGTTATGGGTTATTTTTTGGTAAAGTTCTCATTTTTTTTCTATTTCAAAATTTTTGTTGTTTCTCCATTTTTTTGCGATCTGGGTATCCTTAGCTTTTTAGGGGTTTTTTTTAACAAAAAATTTCCTTTGATATTTATTGGGGCTTTCTTTCAATTTCTTATGTATCTTGATTTTTTTTCCATGTGTAAATTTTTTCCTTTTGTTCTTTCTTGCATTGATTCGTTTTTATTTTCCTCATGCATTCTTCTGCTTCGTTTTTCTTTTGTATTATTTTTTTGTGATTTTTTTTATTTCCAATTTCTCTTTTTTTTTTTTATATTTGATTCTGAAAAGTTTCTTCGTTTTTTAACAGGATTTTAGTGCCTTATCATTGACCACCATCACGACAGCTCTGAACAAATTTTTTACTGTCTACAAGCATGGCTGTTGTTCATATGCTTTCTTTTGTTGTTTGGCTCCAACAACATCAACTTCATTCAAGAAAGCATTAGCGTCAGATCTGCAGATTTCTCTTTTCTCAAGAATGAAAAAAAATATAGCTGTTGTTTTCTAAGAAGTAACATCATTCTTATTTTCGAAACTTCTACATTTAGAGGTTCCATTTTATGATGCTTAAAAATCGTATGCGTTAATGCAGATTATTATTCTTTTTATTAGTCCGTTTCTTCTAATTTGTTGTTTTGTAAAGGACTTTTGTAATCCATATTTTCCCTTATTTTCTTCCTTTCGTTGTTTTTTTTTTTTTTTTGTGTTTTTTAATTTATAGAATTTTTTACTCTCTTCTTATTTCCCGATTCTTTTTGATCATTTTTGTTCAGACAACATTTCCTCTTTTTCTATTTTTAAAAAGAAATTTATTTCTTTTACTTTTTTAATATGGTATTTGTCTGTGATTTTATTATTCTTCTTCTTTTTTTTACGTTTCCAATAATTGTTTTCTCTTATCTTCTGGTTAATTTTTGATATAGTTGTTTCTTACAGCTTCTAGATAATTTTTACAGTATCATAGTGTTTAGGTATTATTTTGACACGTATTATTTTGCTGTAATTCCGTTTAACACAATTTTTTTATTGGTGACTTGCATGCTTCATGACAGCTGTTAGCTAATGATTATTTCAGTTGTTTTTTCTCCCAACAAATGCTATCGGTACTTCATCAAAAATTTGTTCCTCTTTTTTATAACTATTGTGTTTTATTTCATTATTACCGTTTCTCATTTTTCTTTTGTTTTCCTTCTCCAACTTTTATAATACAATCTCTCATACCTTCTATGTCATCCTATTATTTACAAATCTTAGTAGTATTAAGGTTTTATTCTCATTATAAATGTTTTCTGAATCTTTGATTCATCTCTTTTTCTTCGTCAGTTTTCAATAAACGATTTTCCTGTGTGCTTTTCTCTATTTTGGACTCTTAGTTATCCTACTGGGTCTACTTCTGTGTTCGTCTTCTTCAAATAAGGTAATATTTTTTTTAATTTTACAGTTGTTGTTTTATTCTTTTAGACGATTTGATTCAGTTTTAAATGTTAAAAGTTATTGTTTTTATTTTTCATCACTGGAGTTAGTTTTTATGTGATTCATTAGTTACAGTTTTTGTATATAATTTATTTCATTCTATTCATTTTTTAGCAGCGTTAGTTAGCAATTGTTGATAATGTTTTTGTTTTTAATGTTATCTGGATTACTTGATATGTATATAATGTTATTTACCTAAACATTTCGAATCTTATTTTTTCTATCATGTTGTTTTCTGCTTTAGTTCTATTTTGTTCTTACGTTATCTGTTTATTTTCTTTCTTCTTCTCTATGTGTTTTATCTATTTTATCATTGTTCTCACTTTTCTTCCTCGAACTTATTTTGGATTTTCTTAGGCTGTTATTATTTTTTGGTGATAATGAAGTATGTTTCTCCTCTTTCTGTCATGTTTTCTTAGACCGTTTATCTTTTGTCGTTCTATTAAATAGTCTCTATGTTTTCTTTTAACTTCACTTTTATGATGCTGGAAAAAACCTATTTTTATTGTAATGATTGCGTTCTCCTTTGTTTTGTTAGCATATAGTAATGATATATTGAATCTGTTTTCATCTATTTTATAGTCACATATATATATATATATATGAATGCAGTTATTTTTGCCTAGCATATTCTATCTTTATTTAGCTTTGATAAGTGGCAATAATCATTATAATTAGTTTTGGTCTTTTTAATTCCATATAATCTATGTAAAAATTACTGTCAATAACGCTTTCCTATTTGGATTTTAGTTTTTGGTTTTCCTAACTTCTTTGACCAGAATAGCCCAAATGTTATTCTCCTTTTTTTTCTTCCTTTCGTGTGTGGCAATGATGATCAAAAATAACTTTGGCCTCCTTAATTTTGATGAATCTATCCAAAAATTGCCGTGAATAAGCTCTTTTTATTTAGGTTTTGATTTTGCTTATTCTCTTGACAAAAACAATTTAAATGCTTTTTTTTTTTGTCCTTTAATCCAAATACATCGCATTTTTAGTGCCTATTCCAATTAAATTCTAATTTCATATATTCTTCTTTATTGGATTTTCCCATATTGCTTTTCGCATAATCTAATTTACCTCATTTTCAATAAACAAGTAACATGACTCACTCTTTTGGTCTCTACTATTTTTTTTCAACATCATTTTGATCTTTTGGTATCTGTGATTTAAAATTTTGATTCAAAATCTTACTTTTTTCCCGTGCCATCTTTTCTCCTGTTTCTTCTCTTTTTTTTTTTTTATAAAAGCTCTTTGATCTTTGTCTTGCCTTACGATCTCCCAATGCGTTTTTCTTTTTTATGTTTAATTTTTCTCTGTTGTCAGCTTCAGCTTCTCTGATTATTTTATTATTTTGATTCAAAAAGAACATGATCACTACTTAGGTATTTCAGCCCTCCCCCAAAAAAAACAACATCGGCTCCAACACCAATTGACCCGCAAACACCGAGTCCAAAAAACTTAACCACAAGGTAAAATATATTCATTGACCTTTTATACCTATATTTATCCATAAATTTTGACCGCTTGTTTTTGTACACGTTTGGGCGTAATCAAATTTTAGCGCCGTTGCCGGAGAAGTGCGTCAACAAGATTGTTCAGTAGATAATTAGCCAAAGAGGTAGGTACTATTCATTTTATTTATTTATTTATTTTTGTTTAGTACGTTTTTTGTTAAAAAAAAAAAATAACCTTTTAGTTTCCGTGACTTTGTTTGTGTATATATATATATTTTAAAAAAAAAAAAAAAAAAACTTGTGTTGCTGTATTCCTCTCTTTCTTACTTTTCCACCTTCTCACGTTCTTCAAATTACCCACGTTCTTCAATATATATTTGTTTAAAAAAAAAAACAAAAACGTGTATTCCTTTCTCCACGTTCTCACGTTCTTCAAATTTTTTTTTTTTTTTTCGTAGTCTTGCTTTTTTTTTTTTTCTCTTACTTTTGTTGCAGTATTCAATTTTTTTTTTTATTGTTTTTATTCTTAATTTTTTTCCCTTTTTAGTTTTAAAATTAATTATGATTTGATTTTGTAATCTTTTATTTTTGGTAAATTAAGATTTTATTTTGTTTCCTCATTTGTATATTTTAATTGTTGCCTTATTTAATTATTTTTTTTTCTTTTATAGTTTCATTAACTCTTAGGATTATAACTAGGATTGTAATTAATTGACTAATTTAGATTCCTAATCTAGGATTTTCATAATTTGGTAGATTTAGGTTTTTGATTTTAGGAATAGTTTCCATTAATTAGATTACATTTCATAATTTACTCAATAAAATTTAATAATTAATTTTGAGAATAATTGTGTGGTTATGTGGAAAGTATAATCTGAGGGAGTTCTGTCTAGGAAAGTTAGTACTTAAGCGGGCCTCGCCCCACCAATCTTTCCTGGGAACGTTGTTCGTCTAGGAGTCTATTCATTGAGCCAAGAGCTATAGTCTTTCCTGGGAGCACTCTCGGAGGTTACAATTTACGTTACTATATAATTATTTTCTTTTTGATTAAAAAAAATAAAAATAAATAAAAAAAAAAAAAAAAAAAGTGAAACGTTATAGGGTGAATGAATCGTTATAGAGACGAATTAGGGAGATTCGCAATAAAATCAGAAAACCCTAGTGAAGTTTCTTCACACACGTCTAGTCTTCCCTCGACCCCAGGCTCATTAGCTATTGCAAATCCGTTCGCAATGGCTCAAAACGAGGAGGTCCAGCAGAAGACGTTGAACGATTATCTCTACCCTACGCATACGGCCACACCATCATGCATAATGTTTCCCCCAAATACGCCGAATTTGGATTTCAAGCCAGGCATGATCCAACTCCTGCCGACCTTTCACGGGTTAGAGAGCGAGAATCCATACGTTCATATTAGGGAGTTTGAAGAAGTAGTGGCTACTTTTCACAATCGAGCTGAAGTCATGGACTCTGTGCGATTGAAATTCTTTCATTCCTCTTTGAAGGACAAGGCGAAAAGCTGGTTGTATTCTTTGCGACCTAGGTCTATTGGAAGCTGGGAAGAAATGACGACATCATTTTTCAACAAGTATTTCCCTCACCATAAGACCAATGGTCTGAAGAGACAGATCTCGACCTTTACCCAAAAGGACAATGAAACTATATATCAAGTTTGGGAATGGTTCAAGGATTTGTTAAATCAGTGTCCTCACCATGGTTACGAGAGTTGGCGCCTCGTCAGTTATTTCTACAAAGGACTCACGATTCGAGAGCGCCAATTTGTGGAGATGATGTGCAAAGGTGAATTTCTCCAAAAGGATCCCGAGGAGGCTTTTGAGTATCTCAACGAGTTAGCCGAAAAAGCCCACACTTGGACCGGACCTAGTGCTATTGACAGCACCAATAGGTCCCGACCGGTTGGAATCTATCAATTAAGGGAGGAGGACAACCTCAAAGCCCAAGTCGAATCTTTGACAAGGCAAATCGAGGCCCTCAAAGGCAAAGAAGGTAGAGGAATCAACACGGTCGCAAGGGCAGAAACACATGAGTCATGCTTTGTCTGTGGTATGGTGGAACATCTAGCTAAGGATTGCCCTGCTTATGGTGAAATGAAAGGAGTTTATGAGGAGCAATGCAATGCTTTAGGGGCATACAACAAACCCTTCTCTAACACATACAATCCTAGCTGGAGGAACCATCCAAACTTCAGTTGGAGAGATTCCAACCAAGCAGAACCATCAGGAGGACAATGGAGAACTGAGCAACAGCCGCAACCACCAAAGGCGTATTCTGCACCTCAATACAATTCGCATCAGCCAAGGAGTTCTCTTGAGAACACCTTGCAATCTTTCATGGAGGTGCAGAGTAAGACGAATCAAAAGTTTGAGTCACTGTTCACGCAAATGGTGTGGGAAAGTAAAGAAATGAAGAGTCAAATCACAAAGCTGACTGGAGCTTTGGCTGTTCAAGAACGCGGCAGGTTCCCTTCACAAGCTCAATCAAACCCAAAGGGTCAACATATGGCGCAAACCTCATGTCTTGATAATCAAAATGTTAAGGAGGTGAATGCCATCAGTACTCGTAGTGGTAAGATTATGGAAGAACCATCAACAAGTGCCACCACTTCGAGTAGTAAGGAAGTTTTCCCTGACAAAGATGAGCTAACTAATGTTCCGGTAAAGGTGCCTTTTCCCCAAGCTCTGCGTGCAACTGGGAAAGTACCGGAACACCAAAGTAAGATCCTAGAGCACTTGACTCAAGTGAAGATTAATCTTCCTTTGCTTCATGTTATCAAGCAAGTGCCTGCTTATGCTAAGGTTATCAAGGATCTGTGCACTATCAAAAGGAAGCACCATGTCAAGAAGACAACATTCTTGACAGAACAGGTAAGCGCGGTGATCGACCAGAAAACACCGCTCAAGTACAAAGATCCCGGTTGTCCCACAATTTCCTATCAAATTGTGACACATGAGTTCAGCCAAGCTTTGCTTGATCTAGGAGCGAGTGTTAACCTCATGCCATACTCTGTCTACTCACAACTTGGTCTTGGAGAAATTAAGCCCACATCCGTGGTTCTGCAGCTGGCTGATCGATCAATCAAGAAGCCTCAGGGGATAGTTGAGGATGTTTTGGTTCAAGTTGATAAGTTTTATTACCCCGTTGACTTTCTAGTCTTGGATACTCAATTTGTGGTGAGTATGGAGTCAAAGATTCTCATAATCCTCGGAAGACCTTTCCTTGCTACAGCCAATGCTCTCAGCAACTGTAGAAATGGTCTGATGAAGATATCTTTTGGGAACATGACTTTGGAGGTGAATGTTTTTCACATTGCAAAGCAACCCCGTGATGATGACGAGTGCCACCAAACATTTCTAATTGACACATCGTCTCGGAGGAGGTTCAGTTGTGTAGCAATTCTGATGATCTTGACGATTTCCTCCGCATTTCTGAATCTGAGAGTTTCGGTCCTTGTGAGTTGGCCAACAATGTCACCATTTTCAAAGACTCACAAGGCAGAGGAACCAAGTTTTGGCAACCACGCTTTGAAGAGCTACCTAGAGAAAAAGAAAAGCCAAAACCATCCACCGAAGAGACCCCAAACCTCAAGCTGGCTCAACTGCCTGAGAATCTGAAACATGTCCTCCTGGGAGCTGGTGATACCTTTCCTGTTATCATTTCATCTAAACTTGATGCATTTCAAGAGCAGCGGTTAGTTGACATGCTGCATGAACACAAATCGGCATTAGGTTGGACGATTGCTGACATTAAGGGTATTAGCCCCTTAATTTGCTCTCATCACATCAACTTGGAAGACGAGGTTAATCCATGAAGGGATCCCCAAAGGAGACTGAACCTGACGATGAAAGAGGTTGTGAAGAATGAAGTCTTGAAGCTTCTGGATGCAGGAATCATCTATCCAGTCGTTGATAGCAAGTGGGTCAGTCCAACTCAAGTAGTACCTAAGAAATCCGGGGTAACAGTGGTGGAGAATGAGAAAGGGGCTCTTGCTCCCACTAGAACTGTGACAGGTTGGCGAATGTGCATTGACTATCGAAAGCTGAAAGCCGCCACCCGTAAAGATCACTTTCCGCTTCCATTCATTGACCAAATCCTAGAACGTGTGGCTGGTCATCCTTACTATTGCTTTCTTGATGGCTACTCAGGCTATTATAAGATCGAGATCACATTAGAGGATCAGGATAAAACTACATTTACCTGTCCTTTTGGTACTTATGCTTTTTGGCGTATGCCATTTAGGCTGTGTAATGCACCAGCCACCTTCCAGAGGTGCATGATGAGCATTTTTAGCGACATGGTCGAGAAGTGTATGAAGGTGTTCATGGATGATTTGACTGTCTTCGGTGACTCCTTTGACTCGTGCCTTCTCAACTTAGAAGTTGTGCTTAAGAGATGTGAAGAGAAGAGCTCGTGCTTAACTGGGAGAAGTGTCATTTCATGGTGCCATCTGGCATAGTCTTGGGGCATGTTGTTATCGAAAGAGGGATTGAGGTTGATCAGTCCAAAATTGAGCTCATCTCAAAGTTGCCCACCCCCAAGACTGTCAAAGACATTCGTTCTTTTCTGGGGCATGTTGGTTTTAACAGGAGGTTCATACAAAATTTTTCAGCAATTTCTCGTCCGCTTTGTAACCTCCTGGCCAAAGACGCCATGTTCGAATAGACACAAAAGTGTGAGGATTCTTTCCGAACACTTGTGGCGAAGTTAACTTCTGCCCCCATCATTCAGTCACCAGATTGGAGATTACCATTTGAGATCATGTGTGATGCAAGCGATTATGCTGTGCGGGTCGTCCTTGGTCAACGAAGGGAAGGGAAGCCCTTTGTTGTGTATTACGCGAGTAGAACTCTAAATAGTGCTCAAATGAATTACTCAACCACTGAGAAAGAGTTGCTCGCTGTAGTCTTTGCACTTGACAAGTTTTGTGCATATCTGATCGGTTGACCCATCACCGTCTTTACAGATCATGCCGCCCTCAAGTATCTCCTTTCCAAAAAAGATGCTAAGGCGCGATTAATTAGGTGGATCCTTCTATTGCAGGAATTTGACTTGACCATCAAGGACAAGAAAGGTGTCGAGAATGTCGTTGCCGACCATCTGTCTCGACTCGAGTTCAATGATCCCGCCGATGGGCCTGCCATCCGCGATAACTTCCCTAATGAAAATCTTTTCACCGTCACTAAGCTGCCTTGGTACGCTCATATCGTAAACTACTTGGTGACGGGCGAACTTCCTTCTAATTAGAATGCACAAGATAAACGCAAGTTCTTGGTCGAAGTACGAAACTTCTATTGGGATGATCCATATCTTTTCAAGTACTGTCCCGACCAAATCATGAGACGATGCATTCCTGATGATGAAATCACTAGTGTTCTGAACTTCTGCCATAACGATGCATGTGGTGGTCATTTTTCTGTGAAAAAGACCGCCACAAAAATCTTTCAGTGTGGTCTTTATTGGCCTACTTTGTTCAAAGACAGTAATCAATTCTATCGTTCTTGTGTCCGGTGCCAGAAGTTAGGTACTTTGTCCCGCCGCCATATGATGCCTTTGAACCCGATTCTCGTGATAGAAATATTCGATTGTTGGGGGATCGACTATATGGGTCCATTTCCACCTTCTTCTAGGTACCTTTACATCCTTCTCGCTGTGGATTATGTTTCTAAATGGGTTGAAGTCGTGCCTTGTTGAACCAATGATAATGCAACAGTTGTTAAGTTCTTGAAGGAGAATGTGTTATCTAGGTTTGGCACTCCACGTGCTATCATAAGTGATCAAGGCACTCATTTCTGCAATCGTTCATTTGAGGCTCTTATGCGCAAGTACGGTGTGCTTCATAAGGTTGCTACTGCCTATCATCCACAAACGAATGGCCAAGCTGAGTTGGCGAATAGGGAGATCAAACAAATTCTGGAAAAGACGGTAAACCCCGACCGCAAGGATTGGTCCTTACGTCTTCTTGACGCTCTCTAGGCATACCGCACTGCTTACAAATCTCCTCTTGGGATGTCTCCCTATAGACTTGTCTTTGGGAAAGCCTGTCATTTACCTGTCGAGCTCGAACATAAAGCTTATTGGGCCGTCAAGGCCCTTAACTTTGATCTCAATGCTGCAGGTATTCAACGAAAGCTCCAATTATCTGAGATTGAGGAGTTAAGAAACGACGCATACGACAATTCCAGGATCTACAAGGTAAAAATGAAAGCGGCTCATGACAAGTAGATCTTGAGAAAGAATTTTGAGCCAAATCAGCGGGTGCATCTTTATGACTCCCGTTTGCATCTCCACCCAGGTAAGTTAAGGTCGCAGTGGACTGGTCCATTTGTGGTGAAACAAGTTTTTCCCAATGGTGCTATCGAGGTCGAGGACCCAAGTAATGGGAGAGTATTCAAAGTCAATGGCCAACGACTGAAGCAATACATTGAGCATGTGAGCCAAGCTGAAGAGATCATTCTCGAGGCTCCGGTTTACCAACCTTGACAAGTTTGCTTCCAACCCTTTTTGTATAATATTTTTGTTTCTTTGTTTCGTTTGGTGTGTTTTGTGTGCTTTTTTGTATGTTTGTGTTTTGGAGAATCAGTTTAGGAAGCTCGGCTCAATTCCAATGTTCATCATCCAGGTGTTCTCTTCCCCTGTCTTCTTCGTATTGCATATAATTTTAGACATTGAGGACACTGTTTGATTTTGGTTGGGGGTGGTAAGCATATTCATGCGTGAGATTAATTTTTGTCTTGTTGTTATTTTGGGTCAAAATTTTTGTGAGATTAACTGAGTATGATTTCAAAATGTTCGGTTTGAGTCAGTTTTTGCTATCTTAATTACCAAGAAATGATTTCCAGAGTTATTTTTAAGCACATGCTAGACCTTGTGGTAAGATGGTTGTTGACACATTTAGTTGAGAAAAATTCCCAAGTTTAAGGTTTCCATTTTTGGTGAGTTGTGAGAGTTGAGAAAACAGCTTTTTGAAACTTTCATTGATCTTTTGAGTTGGTTGAGTCATTAACGGAGCACATTTACTCGACTTGTGACATTTACTTAAGGGATGATTTCTGGTTAGGAATAATTCTTAGAAATTGAGCCATGTGTTGTAGATAATTATCATTTTTCTTTTTCTTTAAAAAAAAAAAGAGCAAGAGCATCATTTATCATCAATGTTTACGTAGGTTGGTTGCACTAACGTCTTGTGTTGCATAGCAGCCAATCAAAAGAACGCCTTACTACATCAGCTTCATCAAATGTATGTTGTCTCTTGCCTCGAAAAAAGGAAAAAAAAAGTTTGTGTATATTTGTCTGTATTTTCGGCTCTTTGTTTGTTTATGAGATCTTCCTCTTGGCCAGAATGAAATCCCGAAAGTTTGTTTACAGTTTGAGTGATGAATTGTTCCAGTTATTTGATTTGCCTATCATTTGATCAATGTTTGTTTAATAGCTTGTCCTTAAATTGCCTTCTCTCACTTGAGCATTAATTGTGACATTTCCAACTCCATGAGCGTAATCCCTTTGCATCAAAATATTTCCGTCCCCCGTGAGGTAAATGGAGTTGAGACTTTACCTTGGTGAGTTTTTCGATGCTATTTGTGTTAAGGAATGTGGTAAGAAGGATACGGTTTGGTGCACACACACACGACTCTGGAGTTATGACTGAAGTAGTTTTGAAAGCATTTTCTGATGACTTACTAATGTTTTATTTGATTGCTTAGGTGATTTTGCAGGTTTTGATTTGAATTTTCAGCTTGACATGATTTTTCTTTTGCTTGAATTGCTAGAGACTAGCAATAAGCTGGTTGGGGGTTGTGATAAGTGCACGAATTTGCACATTCAATGTTTATAATTGTCAAACTATTTTATCAAATTTGTGATTTTAATTTCAAATTTTCCTAAATTTAGAGGAATTAATTTTAATTGGATTTATTTTATTTTTCAGGTTTTTGAAGAAAATAATTGAATTTGGGCTAGTTTACCAAGCAAAACCCAAAAGTTGAGCCCAAGAAAAGCCCAATTCGGCCCAAAACCCATCAACCCATCATTCAGCCGCGAGCCGAGCCAAGAAGCCGCGAGCCAGCTGCAGCGCCACGTGTCGACCACTGCGCACCGCAGGCCGTGGGACCCAGCTCCCTCCAGTCAGATCGTGCCACGCGTCCCGTGGGGTCCAGATGCTCCCCCAGGTACGCGCGCTTGGCGCACACGCTGCTTCCTCCGTGCGAGTCTTCTCCACGCGCGCGTCACCCGGATTTTCCTTCCTCTCCGCGTGGGTCCTGTGCACAGAAGCCCTCCAACCATGTCGCGCCACGTGTCCCATGCGCAGGTGCTTCCCCATTGCTCCCCCACGCCAGCGAGCGCGCTTCGCGCGCACGACGCCCCTCTTCGCGCGACTTTCTCTCCCGCGCGCGTCAAGGCTTCCTCCGCGTGGGCCCAGCCAGTACAGCACGTCTTCCCACGTGCGAATCCGTTTGTACCACGTGTCCCACCTCGTCAGCCCTCCTGCAGCACGTTTTTACATTTTTAACATGTCTAAAACTCTATAAATAGATCATTATCAAGGTGATTAAAAAAGAGATTTTTTTTAGAGTCTAAATTCTCACATATTTTCTTGTTCTTATTCTCATATTTTCTTTTTAGAATTTTATGAGAATTATGTACAAGCTAGGCTAGAGTATTTAGGTGAGACTAGAGATGATCCTATATGTGTAGTGAATTTATTTGGATTTTTGATTCTCCAATTGTTTGTAAGTTTTATACATTTGAGTAAATAATTTTCTTTTATCATATTTCTTCTTCTTATCAATATATTTTATTGTCAACTCTCATATAAATCTACTCATGCTCTTTTTATGTGATTGTTGCATTATATTATATATTGATCGGTATTATTTTATGAGTAGTCTTTTACTGCATTATTGCCAACGGTATAGTGTCGTTCTTGGATTTCTCATAAGATAATTTTTCCTAATTCTAAACGTTAGAATTTTATTTACTCGAATACATTTTTAATTCATATGTTCTTTAAATATTTATTTTCCGATTGATTGTTTGTGATGTGAAACTTTCAATTGAGTCAATTTATGAATCTAAATCCAAATAGGTGAACAAAGCATATGGAGGATTCTCAAAGCCTTACCACTTTTTTATTATTGAATTTTCTGTATTTTAAATTGTTCAAAAAATCATCAAAAACACTCATTCATTTTCTTTGTTTGATTGCTTACTTTCCTAACGCTTTTTATTTGCTCATCATTTCTTGTTCAATTTAACACTTCCTCGTGGGATCGACCGTTCAAATTGTACTACAATTGTCCGCTTGTTTTTGTACACGTTTGGGCATAATCATCATACGTGTTAATTTTTTCCTCCATAGTTAAAGACAACTGTGCATGATCTGTCTGGGAGAAGAGAGAGTGCGGTGGTGGGACCCAGTTTCATACATGTTAGTGCAGTGGTGGGATTCGGTGTTAACGTGTTAATCAATTTAAAAAAAAAGTTGGTATCCCATAAAAGTTGTTTTTATTATTTTGCCCTCAATTTTATTTTGCTGTTGAGTTTCTCTGCTAGGCATTTTGGTCATTTAATGCCTTGGTATTTGTTTAGTCTTCTCGAGAAGCTTCCTGCTTCTTTCACTCTTGCTCTCACATCTCACATTTTCCATTTTTCTTATTTGCTCAAGTTTTCCTTCTTCGTCTATTCTCCGTATCTCTACTTCGTTTTCTTAATGATTCCTTCTGGTTTCATTCTGGTTTTGTTCTAGATTTTTTAGGGCTTTGTTCTTTTTTTTTTTCAATTTTCATCTATCTGGGTATTTTAAGCTTTTTTGGGTTTTTTTTTTTTTTTACAAATAATTTTTCTGTGACATTTTTTGGGGTTGTATCTCGATTTATTGTGGTATATATGAGTAAATCTTATGGCTTATGTTTTGATGGAGTTTCTTGGTTTTATTCTCTCTGGAACTTTTGGAAAAAAAAATTTCTACCGTTTAGGTATTTTTTGCTTTTTAGGGTTTTCTTCTTCAATTTTTTTTTTTTTTTTTTGTTTCTGGGTTTGGTTACAATTTTCATGGGGTTCATTTATGATATTTTTCCTGTTTCTTATGTCAAAAATGGGTTGAGGTTTTTCGTGCGATTCATTTCGGTTTTTTCTTGGTTTTTTATGTGATAAAAGAGTTGAGGTTATGGGTTATTTTTTGGTAAAGTTGTTATTTTTTTTCTATTTCAAAATTTTTGTTGTTTCTCCATTTTTTTGCGATCTGGGTATCTTTAGCTTTTTAGGGGTTTTTTTTTAACAAAAAATTTCCTTTGATATTTTTTAGGGCTTTCTTTCAATTTCTTATGTATCTTGATTTTTTTCCATGTGTAAATTTTTTCCTTTTGTTCTTTCTTGCATTGATTCGTTTTTATTTTCCTCATGCATTCTTCTGCTTCGGTTTTCTTTTGTATTATTTTTTTGTGATTTTTTTATTTCTAATTTCTCTTTTTTTTTTTTTTATATTTGATTCTGAAAAGTTTCTTCATTTTTTAATAGGATTTTAGTGCCTTATCATTGACCACCATCACGACAGCTCCGAACAAATTTTTTACTGTCTACAAGCATGGCTGTTGTTCATATGCTTTCTTTTGTTGTTTGGCTCCAACAACATCAGCTTCGTTCAAGAAGGCATTAGCGTCAGATCTGCAGATTTCTCTTTTCTCAAGAATGAAAAAAAAATATAGCTATTGTTTTCTAAGAAGTAACATCATTCTTATTTTCGAAACTTCTACATTTAGAGGTTCCATTTTATGATGCTTAAAAATCGTATGCGTTAATGCAGATTATTATTTTTTTTATTAGTCCGTTTCTTCTAATTTGTTGTTTTGTAAAGGACTTTTGTAATCCATATTTTGCCTTATTTTCTTCCTTTCGTTGTTTTTTTTTTTTGTGTTTTTTAATTTATAGAATTTTTTACTCTTTTCTTATTTCCCGATTCTTTTTCATCATTTTTGTTCAGACAACATTTCCTCTTTTTCTATTTTTAAAAAGAAATTTATTTCTTTTACTTTTTTAATATGGTATTTGTCTGTGATTTTATTATTCTTCTTCTTTTTTTTTACGTTTCCAATAATTTTTTTCTCTTGTCTTCTGGATTAATTTTTGATATAGTTGTTTCTTACAGCTTCTAGATAATTTTTACAGTATCATAGTGTTTAGGTATTATTTTGACACGTATTATTTTGCTGTAATTCCGTTTAACACAAAATATTTTTATTGGTGACTTGCATGCTTCATGACAGTTGTTAACTAATGATTATTTCAGTTGTTTTTTCTCCCAACAAATGCTATCGGTACTTCATCAAAAATTTGTTCCTCTTTTATATAACTATTGTGTTTTATTTCATTATTACCGTTTCTCATTTTTCTTTTGTTTTCCTTCTCCAACTTTTATAATACAATCTCTCATACCTTCTATGTCATCCTATTATTTACAAATCTTAGTAGTATTAAGGTTTTATTCTCATTATAAATGTTTTCTGAATCTTTGATTCATCTCTTTTTCTTCGTCAGTTTTCAATAAGCGATTTTCCTATGTGCTTTTCTCTATTTTGGACTCTTAGTTGTCCTACTAGGTCTGCTTCTGTGTTCTTCTTCTTCATATAAGGTAATATTTTATTTAATTTTACAGTTGTTGTTTTATTCTTTTAGACGATTTGATTCAGTTTTAAATGTTAAAAGTTATTGTTTTTGTTTTTCATCACTGGAGTTAGTTTTTATGTGATTCATTTGTTACAGTTTTTGTATATAATTTATTTCATTCTATTCATTTTTTATCAGCGTTAGTTAGCAATTGTTGATAATGTTTTTGTTTTTAATGTTATCTGGATTACTTGATATATATATATATATATATATATATATATAATGTTATTTACCTAAACATTTCGAATCTTATTTTTTCTATCATGTTATTTTCTGCTTTAGTTCTGTTTTGTTCTTACCTTATCTGTTTATTTTCTTTCTTCTTCTCTATGTGTTTTATCTATTTTATCATTGTTCTCACTTTTCTTCTACAAACTTATTTTGGATTTTCTTAGGCTGTTATTATTTTTTGGTGATAATGAAGTATGTTTCTCCTCTTTCTGTCATGTTTTCTTAGACCGTTTATCTTTTGTTGTTCTATTATATAGTCTCTCTGTTTTCTTTTAACTTCACTTTTATGATGCTGGAAAAAACCTATTTTTATTGTAATGATTGCGTTCTCCTTTGTTTTGTTAGCATATAGTAATGATATATTGAATCTGTTTTCATCTATTTTATAGTCACATATATATATATGAATACAGTTATTTTTGCCTAGCATATTCTATCTTTATAGCTTTTGATAAGTGGCAATAATCATTATAATTAGTTTTGGTCTTTTTAATTCCATATAATCTATGTAAAAATTACTGTCAATAACTCTTTCCAATTTGGATTTTGGTTTTTGGTTTTATGTATCTTCTTTAACCAGAATAGCCCAAATATTATTCTCCTTATTTTTCTTCCTTTCGTGTGTGGCAATGATGATCAAAAATAACTTTGGCCTCCTTAATTTTGATGAATCTATCCAAAAATTGCCGTGAATAAGCTCTTTTTATTTGGGTTTTGATTTTGCTTATTCTCTTGACAAAAACAATTTAAATGCTTTTTTTAATGTCCTTTAATCCAAATACATCGCATTTTCAGTGCCTATTCCAATTAAATTCCAATTTCATATATTGTTCTTTATTGGATTTTCTCATATTGCTTTTCGCATAATCTAATTTACCTCATTTTCAATAAACAAGTAACATGACTCACTCTTTTGGTCTCTACTATTTTTTTTTCAACATCATTTTGATCTTTTGGTATATGTGATTTAAAATTTTGATTCAAAATCTTACTTTTTTTTCCCCGTGCCATCTTTTCTCCTGTTTTTTCTCCTTTTTTTTTATAAAAGCTCTTTGATCTTTGTCTTGCCTTACGATCTCCCAATGCGTTTTTCTTTTTTATGTTTAATTTTTCTCTGTTGTCAGCTTCAGCTTCTCTGATTATTTTATTATTTTGATTCAAAAAGAACCTGGTCACTACTTAGGTATTTCAGCCCTCCCCCAAAAATAACAACATCAGCTCCAACACCAATCGACCCGCAAACACCGAGTCCAAAAAACTTAACCACAAGGTAAAATATATTCATTAACCTTTTAAACCTATATTTATCCATAACCTTTTAAACATATAATTATGCACAATTTTTTAAACATATATTTCAATAACCTTTTCCCATTTTCAGTTCTCGGTCAAAAGAAGCAGAACAGTAAAAAAAAAAAAAAAAAAAAAAAAAAAAAAAAAAAAAAAGACTAAGTAACATAACTACTTTTAAATTAAGACATTTATAATATCCTCAATTACTAATACTTCTTCAAAATTTCCATTTTGCAGTTAAAAAAGAATGAAGACCACAACAAAAAATAGACATGACAACTCAAATACGCTATATAGTATTGTACTATCACAATCACATATATATTGCATGATACAAAGTTATATAAACGTACAAACAAATTCATATAGTGATGTGTAATTGTACTATAACAACCACATTTTTTATACAATGTAAAATTATTATCCGACTATCACAACCTTTTATATATACAAAGTTATTACCCCTCGCAACGCGAGGGTACAAAACTAGTCAGGATCTAAAACTATCTTAACTAATGCAAACACCAGTTTAAACCAAATTCATGAGTTCAAACCACGTTAACCCACAAAACAAACTGGCCTAAGTTGATGAACCCTTTGTCGCTTGAAGAGAAATCATAAATCTGTAACTAGACAAAACTTAAACGCTGCATTAAGAGAGAGAGAAATTTATAGAACTTGTATTTTCAAACCGCAAAATATCAGTTGTTAACCTACAAATTTAGGTGTTGAACATGCATTTAAATTCACAAGTACAATGTTAAGAACATCCAAAATACAAAGATACTTTATGATAACTCAAAATGCAAGCATAAAATATTGAATAAATACATAAACACACACACACACATAACTTAATCTCCAGAATAATTCCAAACAAATTTGTTATTCATTCATAAGCATAGCTTTGACAAAGCGAAAATGTGAACATGAAATGAACTCAAACGCAGCAGCTTTCTCGTTTCTACGATCCAAAACTGGGAAAAAGATCCCATATAATACAAACGATTACATTCTACATTATTGTGGCATCCAAAGTTTTACATAATTAGCATCTCTAACCTCTCAACAGGAGATAAGTCATTCTTCTAATCTAAACTAGAGTAAATGAAAGGAAAAAGTTATAAATAGCTGAAAACTTACCATATCGACACCAAAAGAAGAAAAGGAAAAAGAAAACAAAACCCACTAAGCCTACCAAAAGGTCATCTTGGAACAAACAAGCTTCCTATGCTTTCCATCTAAGCTTTCCATCTAAGTATATCCTCTTCTCTAGATATTAGTACATCATGGTGTAGAGCTTATAACCTTTCACATACTAATCCTGTTCTTCCTCGTCATCATCGATCTGGGACAATAAATCCATACACAACGGGCATGGAGGGTCTCGTTTATCCTCAAAATTTGTTTTCAGATCCAAACATTCTGCATGAAAAGAATGGCCACATGCTAGAACCGCCACTTCCAAGAGGTCAACAGTTGCAAATGGGATATCAGGAATACAAATCTTCCGTATCAGCGCCTTCTGACAAATCTCACACACCAACTTCAGTAGATCTGTTGATACTGTGTCTCTTGTCAAAGAATTACTAGACCTGATCCTTTCAGGCCGGAAAAATGCCTTGTCCTTGTATTCTGTAAAAAGAAAATAAATGGAATACCAAAGTCAATACAAGAACAAGTAGAGTAAAACATTGTAGATTTGAATCTTAAAAACGGCGTTTGGCGCAATGAAGACAAAAAGGGGAAATGAAAATGATTTTTTGGTTTAGTATAAAATGAGAGATGAAAAATGATTTTTAATCGTTTTTCATTTTTTGTTTTCGTTTTCTCCTCTCTCGAGTAGAGAGAGACATTAATGGGTTTTTTTTATATTAAAACAATCTCTTGATAAAACTACCAAACGCATTTTCAAAAATGATTTCTGTCTGAGATTGAAAACGTTTTCGTTTTCATTTTCATACAAAAAACAAAATCATTTTAGAACGAGTTCCAAACGCACCCATTGTGTTCAACACCGCCATAGAGTGGCGATAAATTAAAAAGGAAAACAAAAAAAGAAAGTAAATATATAAATAATAGCAGAACCTGAATGCCTTCCCAACACCGAGTTGCATTGAGTAGCAAACTTGAAGGACAGCTTATCATCACGCAAAGAAGTGCCTTTGCCACGAGAAGTTGAGGCATTAGCAAGATTGGCCAAACCACGTCTAGAGTACTGATGTGCATAATGATGGCGAGAGCGTTTTAGAAAAATTGAATGGCCAAGGCTCTGATGCTGATTTGCAGTAGAAGGGTGGTGGACATTTTGGAGCTTCGTAGAACTATCCGCAATATCCAACACAGATGAAAGAGGCTTTAGTTCACTAGAATCAATTGCATTCAAACGTTTCTGTAAAAAAAAAAGGGGTTGAAAAGAATTATACAACAATGGTCCTCTCCAATTTCTTACATTGAAATAAGAGAGAACATGAGAATTTATCACAGCTAATCCCTAAGAAAAATCATAACAAATGCACTCTCTCATTAAGGTACCTCTTCTGATAATAACTCCATTCCTAAGGAGCATGGCATGGTATCTGCAACATTCCCAAAAAAACAAAAATCATCACGGCAATCTTATTTAGCATGAAAAAAATTGAAGTAATGGTATGAAAAAAAAGCATCAATAAAAAGAAAAGTGACAACTAGAACCAAAACCAAAATCTTCTCAACTTCTCTTCAAAACATCCCATAGAAGAAACACAATCAAGCGCTTGGACTCTTTGCTCCAAAGGTAACAACAAAACTGCGGACCAAGATACCCTGGACAAAGGCTTTGGGGGAATCCTATAATAGGACCGAAAAAAAACACGCTACTACATATTGTAATGAAGTTCACAAATGACCTTGACACCCAAAATTGCGCGGAGGAAATTCCACATCCACCTCTAAGTGAATTAATAAGTTTAAATGTGGTTGCAGGTATAATCTAGCAGTCCTTGATTCTAGTTTGAGGTGTAGGGTTTAAATCCACACCCCAAGATCAAATATATATATATATATATATATATATATATGAAAATAAATTGCTCCAACCCTTATGATTATCAGCGTCAAGCCCAGATTAGTTTTTATTGAATCATGTCAGCAAAAATGCTGTAGATGGGGAGCTAAGAAGCTCAACCACTATAGAATGCATTGGAACAAAAATGCGTAAAGGAACAGGAGACACAAGTCGTATACGACAGCAAAACATGAAAAATGACATCATTCTCCCACAAAAGAAATCCCCAAATCGGTTCTATATTTGATAAACATTAAACAAGAACATAAACTCAAAAAAAAAAAAAAAAAAAAAAAAAAAAAAAAAAAAAAACCGAAGCAAATTATAACAAATCCACAATTATTTACAAGAGAGTGCAAGTGATAGAGCACGTATAGCATAACTGAAACAGTAACCCCAAACCTCCATTGAAATCCCCTGGGAAGTATCGAAAAAATTGGACAAACTTAAAAAGGACAAAACTCCTGTAAATGTACCGAAATTTTGACTAAATTAAAAAGTGGAAGGCTCTGATTAACTCAAATTTTCTAAGTCACAATTCGGCGTCCGGCAAGGTTTTTCCTTTCCTTTCACTGCATTTTCTTGGGAACCAAACAAACACGTATTATTTTTAAAAAAATTATTATTATTATTATTATAAAAAAGAGGAGCTCGAAACGTACCCGAAGAAGGCTCGATCTGATTGGGATCAGAAACTCGCTTTCGCTTTCCCATGTTTAGCAAACTTGTAAATTAGCGGCTGAGAAGGGAAAAAAAAGTGAGAGCTTTAGTTTGATCTGTGGCTCTGCGATCACAGCGGAAAAAGAAGAGAAAGAGAAAGAGAGGGGGGGGGAAAGTGTTTGTTTGTTGGGATTTCTAGGACGTACGGTCAGGGAAAATAATGTACGGAAGAGATTCAGAAAGCTAAAGAGATGAACAGATGTTTGGTCTGAACAAAAGAAGGAGAAGAGAGATTGCTTGGTTTGATGGAAAAGAAAGAGATTTGTTTTTATTTTCTCTTTCTTTTTTGTATGGTTCAAGAAAAAGAAGAAGAAATTGGATATCAATCTACAATGTTTAAGGGCTCGTTCACCTTACTGATTTAAGTTTCTAATTTAAGTTTATATGTAATTTTATATGATAATTTTTATTATAATAAAAAAATTAGATATGATTATTTCTGAGAACTTTTTACTGTAACAAAACTTAAATTCTAAACTTAAATTGGTGAAATAAACGGGACCTAAATTTAGACAAATTATAAGGAAAAAGGAAACTTGAAGTAAATTTTAGGTAAATTAGCAAAAAAAAAGGTAAGGTATCAAAAGTTAATTTGAGTTTTTAATTCGAGTTGAAATATCACTTTATGTGAAAACTTTTTACTGTAATAAAAAAGTTGGATGTGACTGTTTCTGAAAGTTTTTTACTATACAAAACTCAAATTCTAAACTCAAATTGATGAAATAAACGGTGCCATAGTTATTTATATTGTATTGTATTACATAAAGTGTATTATATTATGTTATATTGTTATAATACAATATAGTATTTAGTGTCATGACGTATTATATAAAATGGTCAAATACAAAATTTTACAAATTTTAGAATCAAAATTCAATTTTCAAAAAATTTAATTTTTAAAAAAATTCAAGTACAAAATATAATTTTTTTAAAAATTTTAAGAGTCAAAATATACTTTTAAAAAATTTTAAGAGTCAAAATATACTTTTAAAAAATTTAGAGGTCAAAATGCAAGTTTTAAAAATATATGAACTTACATTGTGCCCCCTCAATTTTTAAAAAATTATTAGTTCTGACGTTCTTAATGTCTGTTGACGTCAATTTCTAGTTATGTTCAACCTCAACATTAATTATAAACTCACTATAATACAACATAAATAGTATAAATTTATAATCTAAATTAATTTATACAATAAAAAAGAGTAATGCCAACCCTTCTCTTTTTAATATTAAACTTGATTGAATGAAAATAACAATATTATTTTGCTAAAAAAGATAACAAGATATAGACTTTCAAGCAAAAAATAACAAGCTATAGTTGAAGTTGATTATACTATATATATACTTTTTTATTCAAAATTTCAGATTATTTCCTAAATATATATATATATATATATATATATATATATATATATATATATATATAGAAAAACCGGAAAACAATCAGCCCTCTAGGAAACTAGTGTAAGAGTTTGTTAGGCTTGTCTGCGGCGACTTTTTAAATGTATTGTTTTAAAAATTTTACTCTTTAGTTTTTGTTAATATTCTTTTAATTAATACAAGTCTTTAATTAAAAGGTATTAATTAAGTATAAAGTATAAAAATACAAGATTCAAAAATTTTAGAAAAAAAAGTCAAAAAATGACTAAAATAAAGAAATAAATAAGTTTTAGAATAAAAAGAACCAAAATGAATATAATAAAGTTTCAAGGCAAAAACAAAAAGTGGTAAAAAAAAAAGATGAAAATGAAGAAATAAATAAATTTTAGAATAAAAAGAACCAAAATGAAGAAAATAAAATTTCTGGACAAAAATGAAAAAAAAAAAAAGACTAAAAAGACTAAAAGAAAAAAATAAAATAAAATAAAATAAAACTTGAAAAAAAACTTTTAGGACAAGAAGAAAAGAAAAATGATCAAAAAGGCCCAAAATAGAAAAATAAATAAGTTTTAAGACAAAATGAACCAAAATGAAAATAAAAGAAATTTTAGGCAAAAATCAAAAAATAAAATGTCAAAAGAACCAAAATGAAAAAATGAATAAGTTTTAGGGTAAAAAGAACAAAAATAGAAAAAAAAAATTCAAGAAAAATTAAAAAAAGGGTCACAAAAGGACTAAAATAAAAAATATATAAATTTTAGGTAAAATGGACTAAAATGGAAAAAGATAAAGTATCGGCGTAAAAATAACCAAAACGAAAAAATAAATATTATAAATATACTAAAGGGGAGCGGCGGTTTACTGTTCACGCAGGCACAAAAAAATGTTCCTTCTATAGTGAAATTACGATTTTTCCCTTATGTCCCTGCTGTTCTTTTTCCCTGTGTGGGGGTTTTTCTGTCTTTTCCGTGCCTAAAGCGTTTCTGTTTTGGTGTGTAATTTAATTTGATTTTACGGTTTTGCCCCTGGTTTTTTTCTTCTTTTGCGCTTTTCCCTTGAAGGTTTTTTGGTAATTACCCTTTAGAGGGCTGCTTTCTTCGGTTTGCTTGCAATTCCGGATGCCCTAAATTATTTTGTTTCTTTTGTTTTGTCTTCTCGACGCCTCCTTCATTCGGTTTCTCTCTCATTGGAGAAACCCTAAATTATTTTGGCTCTGTTCTTTGTTTTTTTTCTCCGCCTCCTTCACCTGATCCATTTTTGTTCCCTTTATTTTTGGTGGTTACGTTTTAGAGGGTTGCTTTCATTGGTTTGCTTGCAACTTCGGATGCCCTAAATTGTTTTTTTTTTCTTTCATTTTCTCTTCTCGCTGGCTCCTTCATTCGGTTTCTCTCTCATTGGAAAAACCCTAAATTATTTTGCTTCTTTTTTTTTTTTGTTCTTTCTCTCCGCCTCCTTCACCTGTTCCATTTTTGTTCCCTTTATTTTTCTTTGGTGAGTATTTTGGGTTTTTTAATTAATGGATTGATGTTTGCCTCTTTCATTTGTCCTTTTTCTTGGCCTCCCTCATCTGCGTTGTGCCTCTGCTTCCTTCACTATTGTTCGGCCGTCTGCTCTTTGCCTCTGTCTCCCTCATTGTTGTTCGGTCACTATTGTAAGTTTTTTCCTTCATGACTTGAAAGTTTTCTCGGTTTTTTTTTTTCCCCTTCTTTGATTTGTTGGAGTATTTTTAGTTTTAGATTTGATTTGATTTTTTCCCCCTTTTTTTTGTGCGTGGTTATTTTGTGGATTTTCTTTAATTTCCCTGTGTTATTGTTTTGCATGATTATTCTGTGCTTTGCAATTTCTAACTAAATGGTTTATTTAGGTTTTGGAAAATTCATTTCTAATGTTTTCTTCTTTTTTGGGGGTTTCCGTTTCCTGATTTTTTTGATTGTGTTTATTTATTCTTTTAGTTTGATTTTTTCCTGTCGTTTTAGTGAATAATGTTTTGATTTATTTATGTTTTGGTGCAGGTATTTTCAATATTGATTTGCTGAGATTGCATCTTCAATCTTCCGTTTCCTATTGTATTCCATCTCATTTTCTATGTTTTTTTCCGTTGTTTGTCTCCGGGCCTAAACTGCTTAAATTTTTCATTGTTTGGCAAAGGTATGTGCAATTTCTGATTGGATAGCATATATATGTTTATGAGGATATTAATCTTCCGTTTCCTATTGTATTCCATCTCATTTTCTATGTTTTTTTCCGTTGTTTGTCTCGGGCCTAAAAGCGCTTAAATTTTTCTTTGTTTGGCAAAGGTATGTGCAATTCGATTGGATAGCATATATATGTTTATGAAGGAGGATTTTTTTTTTTTTTTTCTTTTTCTTCTTCTTCTTCTTTTCTTCTTCTTCTTCTCTTTACATAGAGTTCTATATGTCGGTGTTTCTATATTGTCTTTACCTGATCTTCATGATATAGAGTGTTAGGTGAATGGTTACATGTTGTCTTCGTCTAATTTTTTTTTTTTTTTCTGAACTGATTTTATCTTCTAACGTGTTCTGTTGTTATAGGTTCCACGTTTGATCTCTCTTCTCTATGTAATGGTCTGTTGTATCCTCGGGTGATTTCTAATATCTCTGCTATTTATTTCTCCTGCTACGTGGATGAATTATATTAATCTTCCTGTACAGCTATTAAGTCAATCAGTCATCTTCTTTTTATTTGTTTTGCCACGTTCATGAGTTATATTAATATTGTTGGACAGTTATTAAATGAATTACTGGTTTTATCTTCTAACGTGTCCTGTTGTTATAGGTTCCACGTTTGATTTCCCTTCTCTATGTAATGGTCTGTTGTATCTTTGGGTGATTTCTAATATCTCTGGTATTTATTTCTCCTGCCACGTGGATGAATTATATTAATCTTGCTGTATAGCTATTAAGTCAATCAGTGATCTTTTTTTTATTTGTTTTGCCACGTTCATGAGTTATATTAATATTGCTGAACAGTTATTAAATGAATTACTGGTTTGTTCTGCCACATTGATGAGTTGTATAAATATTGTTGTACAAGTATTAAATGAATTACTGATTTTTTTTTTTTCTT
Organism: Morus alba; assembly: GCA_012066045.3. Taxonomy (NCBI): domain Eukaryota; kingdom Viridiplantae; phylum Streptophyta; class Magnoliopsida; order Rosales; family Moraceae; genus Morus; species Morus alba. The sequence continues at coordinate 45,442,724 of CP050224.2, read as the reverse complement.
TCTTTCTCTTCTCCTTTCTTTCTTTTTTTTTTTTTCTCTATTTTTTGTTTCTTATTTCTTCTTCCACGTGCATAAGTTATATTTATTTTCCTGCACAGGTATTAAATGAATTGCCGATTTTTTTTATCTTTCTTCCCCCTTATCCTCCGTAATGTATTAATTTTATTGTTTTGTTAGAAAATTTTAGCTTCAACCGACTTTACTGTCTTACGTGTCCTGTAGTCATAGGTTATCTATTGATCTGTCATTCTCTATTTAAACATACTATTGAATATGAATGTAATATGTATATTCCTGTTTCTTTCTCTTTCACTTGCCCTCTCTACTCTCCTATTTCATCTAACATCATTTACTGCTGTATTACACTGTCCATCACTCACCACTTTATCTCATTTACTCCCTTATTCATCATTTACTACCCTATTTATTTGTCTCTGTGCCTTTTTACTCTTTCTACTTATAATCGGTTGGCTGATATTTCAGAATTGAGACAAGACTGTCCCAGGTATTATTTATAAACCCTATTTATAACTCTTTAATTTATGATACTGATTAAATATATTGCTTTCCTTTGGTGGCATTAATTTTTGTCCTTTCTATTTTATTAGCTATGTTTACTTCGCTTTGTATTTCCTTACTCTATAATGCTGATATGTTTACCCTTTTTTCATTTGTTTCTAACAAACATATATGCATATATTTATATATATACACGTTTATTCTACATATTCTACTCCTGGTAAGTTCTTTTTGGTGGCAATGATGAGTATAATTAATATTTATATTGAGTTCTATGTAATTTGTTCAAAGATTGCTGTGAATATCTATTTACTACCTCTGTTTTTCGACTACTGAGCCCTGGTTTTTTCATTTTGCTCTTATCATTTGGAAAAAAAAAAAAAAAAAAAAAAAAAAGGTTTTATACTGTCCTCTTTCTTCTTCTTTTTTTTTTTTTTGCCTTTTGGCTGTTTCATTCAGCACCTTTTTGTACGTATAATACCTTTCTTTTCCTGTTACTCACCTTCGGCTTTCTTATTCCATTCTTATCATTTTATACAAAAAAAAACCTCCCTACAGAGGGAAAAAAAAAAAAAAGCAAAACATAGGCTTTATTATTTCACTCTTTTCTTCTTATTCTATTCGTCACGTTTTTATTCCTCTATTTCCTATTGCTTACTGTCTCTTTTTTTTTTTTTTTTTTTACTCTTTCTATTTTATTTCATCATATAATCTATATTATACTATGCTTCTTACATTGTTTTCTCCTCCTTTTGGGTTTTGTATTTAATTCACCTGGTAGTCTTTGAACAATTTCATATCTTACTCAAGTTATCTATTTTGTATCACATCAAAATTATAATCTGTGTGACAAATATAATGTGTTACCCTTTGTGCAGCTGCCTCCCTTTGTGTAGCTGCCTTAGTAGGAAGCCATAATGTATTTGTCACACATTGCTGAAAAGATTAAATACCTGAGCCACCATTTTTATTCATTATATTTTTCTTTCATCGAACATTATTGTTGATATTTCATGCTTATATACACGGCTTTACTCAAAATCTGACTGTTTCACCTATTAGCATTAATCTCTGCCCATAATTTTATTATGTCTATATCTGTTAGTTTTTTAAATTTATTTCCTCTCCTATTTACTCATTCATTTGTTTACTTAATTATTTGTGTCTTCTATGGTCTATTATTGCACATTCTCCTATTCTGTTGCCTTTATATTGGTCATTGCTCTTGACCTTCAGTTCGTTCACGTTCCAAATTTCACGTACGGTTTACAGGACCTGAGGTATTTCCGACATCTTTTATCCTCATTCATTTTATTGCATTGTTTTATTTACTATTTTCTACTGTTTTGTTTTGTTTAAATTCGACCATCTTTGTTTATTACACTGAATATTATATTGCTCCTTTATTTTTTTTTTTTTCTTCTTTTTTTTCCCTTCTTTTTTCCCGCTGCCTTTTTCTGTGTAAATTTTATCCCTGTTATTTAGATTTAATTTTTTGCCTCATCTATAGCAGAAGACACTGCAACAGAAGACATTGAAGACATTGAAGACAACTAATGATTTATGTAGATTCATTCATCTGTTTAGTGTTTACCCATAAATTTAGTTTATTTGGTGTTAATATTTAATTAATTTTTTTTCCACTCAACAATATCAAATGTTGTAAATTTATTGCTTTCTATCTTTCTAAGCATTTTTATTTATTTACAAATGTTGTGATCATCAACTAGAATGATTCAAAAGACAAAAAGACTTAAAAATTCTTTACCATAAACAGGAGATAATGAAAAAAAGGACAAAAAAATTTTCACCATAAACGGGAGAACAAAAAAAAAAAGAGATTGATCTTCATGTACTAGGAGAAAAAAAGGAAAAAAAAAAAAGGGCTCATCTTCGCAGAAAAAAAAAAAAAAAAGGATTCATCTTCCGAAGGAAAAAAAAAAAAAAAAAAAAAAAAACGAGCAAGAATGGTATGTCTCCCTTGCAAATCTAAGGACAACAAAATTTAAAAATCTCCACGATAAATGGAAGAACAAAAAAAAGACAAAATCATCTTAATACTATCTTCGTAGGAAAAAAAAAGATTCATCTTTCGAGAGAAAAAAAAAAAAAAACCGACCAAGAAAGGCATCTCTGCCTTGCAAATCTAAGGACAACAAAACTTAAGAAATCTCCACCATAAATGGAAGAACAAAAAAAAAAGACAAAATCATCCTAATACTATACAAATTACGTTAACGAAAAAGTCTATATTTCAAGAATAAAAACGACTGTATATAAATCTAAATAATTACTTACATAAAATGACAATTTTCTATTAAAATTTGCTATGCAATGACAATAAATAAAAGTTAAGGATAATTTTTGAATAAAATAAGATTATATCTAAATAGTGAAATTTTTACTCATAGACAATTATATGTTGTTTTATCAAGAGCTACAATTCCAAAAGAATTACATATACTAATTCCTAATTCAATTAATAAATATATAAATTATATAAAAAATATAATTTACAAAAAGAAATTCTACATAGTATCAAATAAAAAAAATAAAACATCATATAAAATTACAACTTACATTTAACTTACATTTAGATTTAATTGTGGCCTTGATCATCATATATTACAATTAGATTTAATTTCTTTCTTCACCTATAACTTAAGAAATTAAAAACTATCAACTACTTATATAGATTTATTTATTTATTTACTATTTATTAATAAATCTATCTTATTTAGTATTAAAACTTGATTAATTTATTTCCCACTAAATAACACCTAATGTTGTAAGTTTATTATTTTCTATCTTTCTAAATATATTTACATAATCTATCTTACTTAAAAACATACATATATACATATGTGTTTATTACGTTATATATCATTTATTTATTAATTCAATCAATAAATTACTTATACTTTATTAATTAATTTCGCCTATAAATAGCATTAATCCTATCATAAACTTAGCATTATCAATATTATTATTTTAATACTGTTGATATTACTAGATTATTTTCCTCTCAATAAATTCATAACTAAAATAATAAAATATCACAAATATTATTATAAATTCTATTTTATTAATTCATTTTTGTCCATAATTATTATTGTCATAGAATTAAAATTGTTAATAGTATTGTTTTAATACTATTGATATCATTATATTATTTTTTTTCCCTATAAGTCATAATTAAAATAACAAAATATGATAAATGCTATTATAAAAAAATAATTTGGTTAATTTCCTATAAATAATCTTACAATAAAAATATTAATTGTATATAAATTATTTACATAAATGTATTTTATTCTTTTTTCTAATCAAACTAATTTTCTATTGTAGAAACAAATGGACAAGAGAAAAACTCAACAAAAAACAACACAATCAAACAAACGTATGCGCTGTATCATTTCTCAGATGAATCAAAATTATTCCAACATAAGCGAGCAAAATTCAAATGAAATAAATCAAATGGCTGCACCTTTGCGGGCAAGAGCTTCCCAACTCAATCTTCGGACAAGACAATTTACATAGTCTCAAGACGAGATTTTTGAATCATTCATGCCATCAACATCTGAAAATCACGATAGAGAATGTAATTCTCTCATCCATTCTAACTATTCTTTTTTAAAAATTAGAAAAAAAATTCATACAATGACAATACTAATTTTTTACATATTGTTGTTATTTTCTTTAAACTTTTTTCTATAGGCACTGCTACTCTCTACATCGATCTCGGAGACTGTTCCTATATCTGTCAACATTGTAGCGCTCTCTTTTGGCTTAACGAACAAATTAGCAGTAACACTATTCCTAAATACAATCTTTGCTGCAAAGATGGAAAAATAACCTTGCCCTTAATTAAAAAAACACCTCGAACACTTGATACACTACTTAATTATCATGGAGGATTAATTAGCACACATTTCTAAAGAAACATTTGAACATATAACTCTATGTTTGCATTTACATCATTTGGTGCTAATATAGACACAAGTACACAAAATTCAAGTGGCCCAAATATTTTTAAAATAAGTGGACAAGTACATCATCTTATAGGGTCTCTACTACCAATTAATAATAATCCTCCAAAATTTACACAACTCTATATATATGATACACAAAATGAAGTCCAAAACCGGATAGCATCATTCTCATTTGATAATGAATCCAAAAACATAGTACAATTTATTGTTGAAAATCTTATCAGAATGCTTGATAAAACAAATAAATTAGTAAAAAATTTTCGAATGATAAAAGATAGATATCAACAAGATGACATACCATCTATGAAACTAAGACTTATAAGCCAAAGAAATATAGATAGTAACCAATATGACTTACCCACATCAAACGATATAGCTGCATTAATAGTTGGAGACATTGGTGAATATGAACAAGGAAGAGACATTATTATCCAAGATAGAACAGATAGTTTGCAAAGAATTACAAAACTACACCCATGTTATATGTCCCTTCAATATCCTTTATTATTTCCATATGGAGAAGATGGTTATACAATAAACTTAAAATATAATATAAATAACTTAAGTAATAAATATATAAGAAAAAAAATCTCTATGCGAGAATTCTATTGTTATCAATTACAAGAGCGTACAATTCAAGGAAATACACTTTTTTGAGGGGGCAGATTATTTCAACAATATGTAGTTGATGCATATGCTTCTGTAGAAGAAGATCGATTAGATTATATTCGAAAAAATCAAAAAAATTTGTGATCCGAAATTTATCAAGGAATTCAAGACGCTATTACAAGAGGAGATACAAATGCACAAGCAATAGGAAAAAGAATTATCCTTCCCTCAAGCCATACTGGAAGCCCTAGATATATGATTCAAAATTATCAAGATGCAATGGCAATTTGCAGACGCTATGGAAACCCTGATTTATTTATAACATTTACATGTAATCCAAACTGGCCTGAAATTACTAGAGCCTTAGCAAAAATACCTGGACAAAAACACGAAGATAGACCGGATATTATCACTAGAATTTTCAAAATGAAATTAGATAGTCTTTTATCCATTATTAAAAAAAAAAAAAAATATTCGGAGTGATTATAGCAAGGTTAGTCTTCTTTTCCTAAAACTTTTTTTTTCTTTCCCAATAAAAAAAAAAAAATAACACTTTTTTTTTCCAACACTACAAAAAAAAAAATTATGATAAAATATTTTTTTCATATTGCAGATTTATATGTTGTTGAATTTCAAAAACGAGGACTACCACATTCTCATTTCCTCTTTTGGCTCCATCATGATGACAAACTACGTGAACCATCACAAATAGACAAATTTATTTCTGCAGAAATACCTAATCCTCATAATAATTTACTAGAATACAATATTATAACCGAATTTATGATGCATGGACCATGTGGCATAGCTAAGACAAATTCTCCATGTACGAAAAATTCAGAATGTTCAAAAAAATTTCCTAAAAAATTTAATAATGAAACAACAATTGATGAAAATGGATTTGTTAATTATAAACATTTAAACACATCCTTTTATGTTGAAAAACAAGGCATTAAATTAGATAACAGATACGTAGTTCCATATAATAAAAGTTTATGCCTAAAATTTCATGCTCATATTAATGTAGAACTATGTTCGCAATCCATGCTTAGAAAATATTTATTTAAATATTTGACAAAAGGACCAGATAGAATAAAAGCAGTAATAGAAGATAACATACATACAGAAATAACTGGAGAAACCAATTATCAAGAAATAGATGAAATAAAAAACTATATTAATTGCAGATATATAACACCATATGAAGCAATCTGGAGACTATTTGAATTTTCAATACACCATAGAAATCCATCTGTCCAAAGATTATCAATACATTTACCAAAAATGCAAAACATAACATTCGATTCAAATCAACGTCTAAATAACATAATAAGACAACCAGGTATTGATAAAACAACTCTTACTGAATGGATGGAAACAAACAAATATGATATTAACGCAAGAGAATTAACTTACATAGAATTTCTAACTAAATATGTTTGGAATAATAAATATAAATATTGGTCTACAAGACAAATGGGACATACAATTGGACGAACTTGTAACACCCTAAAGAATTAATTGAGATTAATTAAGGTAATTAAGATTATTAGTGTGCCTAATCTGATTAATTAATTGCGTTTAAGTAATTCCAAGGTATTTAAATTATTTATAGTAATTTATTTTAATCCAGAAGTGTGTATGGGCGCATTTCTGGACTGTTATATTTTACACGTCATTTTCTTTTATTTTTCCTTTTCTTTTCTTTTCTTTTTCTTTCTTTTCTTTCTTTCCTTTCTTTCCTTCCCCGTGCACTCTCTCTCTCTCTCCTTCACTCTCCCGCTCACTCACTCTCTCTTTCTCTCTCTCATTTCGGTCCCAAATCGAACGGATTTTGAGCCAAAGAGTGATTTTAAAGAGTTTTCAACATCAAGAGAAGGATTCAAGGTAAGATTACTGAAAGAACCTCTCTTGGATTTCAAGTTTTTCGGATTTAAAACTTATTTTTGGTTCAAAACGGATTTTGATGGATTTTGAGTGAAACTAGGGTAGAAATTGGAGATCTTGGGTTCTTTGGACTTGTTTTAGGACCTAGAACCCGGATCTAGTGGTTGTCCCTTGAGATTTTGTGAATTGGGACTGGATTTGCAGGTTTTTGGACTGATTTCTGCGAGTTTTCGCGAACTGGAAATGTCCCACGGTCGACCGCATCATCGACCGGATTTTGTTGAGGCCACCGGCCGACCGGACGGTCGACGGAGTGCACACCACCGCCGACCGGTGGTGATGCACTCCTCTGTCTCCGGTCGACCGGTGTACACGGGTTTGACCCTGTTTGGCCTGAAATTGTCGTTTTGACCCCTGTTTTGGGAGAACCCAAATTAGCTTCATTTGGGGACTTGGGATGAAAGGATTAGTATCCTTAATCCCTGATTTGATATTTAAAACCCTTGGAATGGAATTTGAACATGAAAAATTGATTAGGGCACACTAATTGGAAAATCTTGGAATATGATTGAGATTGGATTACTTTAGGACTGAGGATTGATCCTAAGGTGTTATCTTGTATCGCTTGCTTCTGTGGATTCAGACTGAAGGGGCTTGAGGAAGCGGAAGCCGGAAAAGGGCAACGCTAGTCCCAGGTTTGATTGTGCGAGGTAGGATTTCTATCCCTTTTCCTTGTGAGCCTGTTTTCAAAAAGAATTTTGGCCTTGAAAATGTTTTAAAGAAAGGGATTGGTTTGCGAAAGAAAAATGTTTTAAAAACCATGACTTGTTAGTTTATGGAAATCCTTGGCTTGTCCTGTCCATGGAATCCATAGCTTGTCTAGTCATGGAACCTCATGGCTTGTCCAGTCATGGGGCCCGCGGCTTGAGTAGTTCGTGGGGTCTTATGAACGATTTCATAATGTTAAACGGATGATTTCTTAAGATAAGAGATCTTGTGAACTGGTAATAGAGTCTATTGCTGTAAGCCTAGATAGGATGCGGAGAGTGCATCCTCGGGGGCAGAACCCGAAACCGGTCCGGTAGGCGAGGCGCTTGGTGAGGTGAGTAATTTGTACTAATTACTCGCTGAAGCCTGTAATACGGTTAGTTTCTGTTATATTTCCTTTGAGAAAAAGGATGTGAGGTTCCGACGGCTGCTTGTCGGGGCTGAATGTCTTATTTATTTTATTTACGCACTTATTTATTTATTTGTTTATTTACATTATTTCAAATTATATCCCACTTTGGGCCTTTCGCTCATGTTTCAAATGTTTAAACCCCTCCCGGGGAGATTCGAGGAGCGGTGCATCGTTGAATGAGTTGTGCTACGGATCGAGCAAGCGAGGATCGAGTTCATCCCTCGAGTTAAAGTGTAAGGAATATGTAAGAACTTGTAATAAATGATATCTGGATTTACTAGACTGTGGATGATGTCTGTTGTAATGATTATTTACGTAAGCATGTATGTACGATACTGTATGTCCTGTGGGGTGGAGCCCTGTGTGTCAGAGGCTCCTGGATTATATTGTTTATTTATTTATTTTAATGCAGCCAGGTGGGGCCCGGTTGGGGAATTCCGCTTTATTAATCCCTAATCGAGCTCCACGTCACCCACCCCGTTTGGGGGGCGTGACAGAACTTTTCACGTCCATCCAAGCTCTGGAGAATTATATTATCTTAAATTATTATTAAATCACCAAAAAGGCGCAACAAGTTACGAAGCTCTTCGAACAGTTAATGACATAATATATCCAACAAATCAAACAGCGTGCTATACACTAGGCCTATTAGGAGATGATCGAGAATGGGATGAATCTATACAAGAAGCTTCATTTTGGTCAACAGCAATTCAACTACGACAATTATTTATCATAATTTTACTATTTTGCAATGTAAATAACCCAATAAAATTCCTTGAAAAACATTGGAAACTTATGACAGATGATATATTATACAAAATTAAAACTTTATTTAACAACCCTAATTTTCAAGTACCTGAAACAGAATTATACAATTTTGTACTTTATGAACTAGAAAAAATATTAAATTCAAATTCATCAACCTTAACACATTTTAACTTACCTCTTCCAACTGGATCATTAATAGATGATTTAAATAATAAATTCTTAAGAGAAGAACTTAATTATGATATACACAAATTAAAAGAAGAAAACATTAAATTAGTTAATAATTTAAATAATGAACAACAATTTATTTATCAACAAATTTTACAATCACTCCATGAAAAAAAGAATAATCTTTTTTTTATATATGGTCATGGCGGAACCGGAAAAACATATTTATGGAATGCAATAATCACAAAAATTAGATCAAATAATGGAATAATTTTAGCTGTCGCATCTTCTGGAATAGCATCATTACTATTGCCTAAAGGAAGAACAACTCACTCTAGATTTCGAATATCATTGTCAATAGATAAATTTTCTACCTGCCATATTAAAAAAGGAACTCAATTAGCAAAATTAATTGATAAAACATCACTTATATTATGGGATGAAGCACCTATGACTAATAAATATTGCTTTGAAGCATTAGATAAAACACTTCAAGATTTAAGAAATAACTTTGAACAACCATTTGGTGGCATGACAATTGTCTTAGGAGGTGACTTCCGACAAATTTTACCAGTTATTCCTACAGGAACAAAGGAAGATATAATCAATGCAACTATAAATAACTCTTATTTATGGCCATATTTCAAAATTTTAAAATTGACAGAAAACATGAGATTAAAATAATACAATCGTACAGAAGAAGAAAAAAATGAAATTGCAACATTTTCGAAATGGATATTAAATGTTGGAGATGGTATTGCTGAAGAAATAAAAGATTTAGAAAATGAAGATGCTACATGGGTAAAAATACCAAAAAAATACATACTACATTATGAATCAAATTCAATTGAAAAAATTTCAACTTTAATATATAATAATTTAAACATTTACTATAACAATATTGAATACTTAAAAGAACGAGCAATAATAACACCAACAAATAAAACAGCAGATGACATTAATAATTACATATTATCCTTAATCCCTGAACAAGAAAAATGTTATTATAGTTATGACACTATTGCATCCTCATCCGAAAACACAGACAAACTTAATCTTTTATATCCTCAAGAATTTTTGCACACTCTTAATTTTAATGGAATACCACCGCATGAATTAAAACTTAAATTAGGAACACCTATAATGTTATTACGAAATCTAAATCAATCAAATGGATTATGCAATGGAACAAGACTTATTATTACCCAATTAACAAATAAAATTATAGAAGGACAAATCATAAACTCAAGCAACATTAATGAAAAAGTCTATATCCCAAGAATAGAAATGACTGTACATGAATCTAAATGGCCATTTACACTAAAAAGACGACAATTTCCTATTAAAATTTGCTATGCAATGACAATAAATAAAAGTCAAGGACAATCATTGAATAAAATAGGATTATATTTAGATAGTGAAATTTTTACTCATGGACAGCTATATGTTGCTTTATCAAGAGCTACAACTCCAAAGGGATTACATATACTAATTCATGATTCAATTAATAAATATACAAATTATATAAAAAATATTGTTTACAAAGAAATTCTACATAGTATCAAATAAAAAAAATAAAAGACCATGTAAAAATATAAATATTCTAATAAATTAAATATTAGATCCATAATTTTTTCCTTATAACCAAAATTATTTATCATTAATCTATCAAAAATATATCAACTAAACCTTCCTATTTTTATACACTAAAACAATAATCTTCTTTTATCAACAGTTAGCCAAAATGACGACATTAATTCGAGCGCTAAAGCCAAATGAAGTTTATGAAACTATCAGAGCCTGAATATGCAGACTATGGAGAAATAATGATCTAAATACTGGACGTCTAATCAGTCTTGACTGTGTTTTAGTCGACGAAGAGGTAATATTTTTTACCAAATACAATATTTTATTATTTTCATTTAATACCAAGTATTATAAATCAAATAACAATACTACCACTTATATCTACAAAGATGAAGCAATTCAATGATCAATTAAGACACGAGATTCGGATACTATCTACCAAAAAATTCAATTAGGCAATATATATGATATCAAAGAACTTCTTCGTCACAGAGAACAAACCAACATACAAAGTTGTCCCACACATTGCAATGCTACAATTTGCTTTCAAGAACAAAGATTCTGCTCCAGTCACATTTGAGGCACCACCTATTCCATATCATAGATTTTACTTCATTGAATTCGATCAGCTCCAGCACAGAGTTCAATCTACTGAAATCCTAAGTGGTAAGATAAAATTACTCTCTCTAAAAAAAAAATTACATCATCAATGTCTTTAACATTTACTATTTATTTTCCAACAGATGTTATTGGTGTCGTTACAAGAGTACAAACGATTGAACAAACAAATATCAGCGGCAGACAGACATCTCAACGGACAATAATGGTACAAAATATAAGGTAAATTAACTTTTCATAATCACTACTATAATCATATAAAAAAAATTTATTTAATGAAAGTATAAAACTTTTACATCATTTAAAATTCTTTATTCTAACTTTTTTATTTTACCACTTTTTTTCTCACAGAAACGAACAGTTTCAAATCACATTATGGGGACATAAAGCAGATCAATTCGATGAAAATGTCATTAGATCAATGAAAGGACCAGTAGTTGCAGTCTTTGCAGCAATGTTAGTGAAACAATATCTAGGTATTTTTTTTAACAACTTATAAAAATAATAACGTATAACATAAACTATTTACGTCTAATAAATTAAAATATTAACCACTTTATTGCTCATCTTTAAGGTAATGCATATGTATCCAGTACTGCTGCAACAATCTTCTATCTTGATCCAGAGATACCAGAAACACAGACATTAAAAACAAGGTAAGAATCAAATCTCAAAACTTTAAGAACAACAAATTTTATGAAAATTTTTTCATAATAATAATTAATGACATATATATATATATATATATAGGTTCTCTCAGCTACCCCAAGAAATTGAGTTCTCAACAGCACCAACAATACCAACACAATCTATTGAAGAACAAAAAATATTGAATAGGAGAACAATTGATGAACTAAAGACATTGGATCAAGAAAATAACCAAGTTAGTATCATAATATTCTATCTATTTCTTTTCCTTTAATCACATCATTTAATCTAAATATCTTTCTATGTGTATATCAAATTTAATATAAAAATCTTTCTCCATGTATATAGGGAACTAAATTCACAGTAAAAGCTACTATAACTACATTCTCAACAAATCAAGGATGGTATTATAACTCCTGTCCTAGATGCTATCGACAACTCAAACAAGCAGGAACCAATTGGTGGTGCGATAGTCATGGACACATAAAGACAACACCATCCCCATGGTAATCAAAACTATAAATAAACAATGACTAAAACTTATTTACTTTGACTAGCAACAATAAATATTTTATAATCTAAATTATCTATTATCTTATAAATTGCAGGTATAAACTAAGTGCAACTATTGAAGACCATACTGGAAACATGGATATCATCATATTTGGTAGAGCAGCACAGGCCTTGATAAAAAAAAACCTTGTTCAACATTAACAATTGACGAAGGATTTATAGATCCATTCACAACCCCACCAGTCATCAACCAATTACGAGGTGAAACAAAGATCTTCCAAATATATTTTCAAAGAAAAGGACCTCAAATTACCACAATTGTCTCAAAAATATTTGAAGAAACTGAGTTGATAACAGCACCACCACAAATATCAGCAGCTGCAATATCAACAAGGTAAAACATATTTAGTCATATCTATTAATTATATATAAACAAATATATTTCTTACTTTAAATACATATTCAAACAACATTTCACAGGCGTAGCCCCCGCTCAACTACAACAACATCAATAGATCCACATACACCAGACCCAAAAAAATCAACTACCAGGTAATACATATTTAACATTTTACATTATTTATAAATTAAAAACAATACTTATAATTTTAAATACATAATTCATTAACTTTATATTATTCCAGCTCCAAAGGCAAAGAAATAGAACAGCCAAAAAAACGCCCACGGACCAGGTAATATAACTACTTCTAAATCTTATTATTTTAAATTTTTTCAACTATTAATACTAACACCTTTTAAAATTTATATTTTGCAGCTAAAAAAAAAAAAAACCAGTGAGACCAACAACAAAAAAAAAAAAAAAAAAAAAAAAAAAAGAAAGAGTTGTATATATATTGTGAATAACTTTTATATAACAATATATATATATATATATGTCTATATCGTATATACATATGTATATATAAATAACTTCATATAACAATGTCTTATGTATATACTCATATATAAATATATGTAAATATCTATTTCTATTCTATATAAATTACTACCTTCTTCTAATATACAAAATTATCACTTACTGCAATGCGCGCAAACGCGCGCGTCCATCACTAGTTCATATCTAAAATAAAAAAAAAAGGGCAAAAAATGATTAAAATGAAAAAATAAATAAGTTTTAGGAATAAAAGAAATAAAACAAAAAAAAAGTCCTTGTGAAAAATGAGAAAAGGAGTAAAAACTGAATAAGTTTTAAAGAAAATAAACTAAAACAAAATAAAAATAAATTTCAGGATCAAAATTAAAAAAAAAAAAGAAACTAAAATGAATAAATTAATTAATTTTAAGGTAGATTAAAAAAACCCAAAAAAAAAACAACCTGATTGAAAGTATATTCATGAACAATACATTTTGAAACTTCTATATATTTAATCTCTCTTTCTTAATATGTATAATAGGGTGTATATGGGTTGAGTTGGGTTGATTCTATGATTTTTTTTTAAAACCATAATATTTATTCTACGCAATCTCTTTATTTTGATCAATTAACTTCAAATAATTATTTTTATTTTTCAAATATTATTATTTAATTTTCTTTGTGATACGTATACCTTATTAAGTTGCTATTTTTTTTTAAATTTAAAATGTTTATACGTTGGTGTTCATTATCATCGTCTTGATAAATTAGAAGTCTTAATCTCATAAATAGTTTATGAGATTTAACTTTAATCCTATTTCAGTTTTTAAAATATCGTATAATTAGTCTTTAAGATTTTATTTTATTTTAATTTGGGTCATTTTGTTAATTTTATGTTAAGTATTTGACGGAATATGTAAAAATTATAAACTAAAATTAGAAATATATAAAGTGTAGAGACTAAAATAATATAAAAAATTAAAAGTTAATTTTTACATATAAACATAAAATTTTAGCTGTTTATAATTTTAGTCTCTAATTTACACAAATTTTATTAAATTTTAACGCCTAATTGATGAAAAAATTGAAACTGAAATAAAATAAAATCTCGACACCATCTTTATGATATTTAAAAAGTCAATGACTAAAACATGATTGAATGTAAAGTTCATGAATTATTTGTAAAATTAATCCAAATTAGAAAAAAAAAATCTTGATATTTGAATATAAATAGCAAGAGACGTAAAAACAATAGCAAGGGGAAACGTGTAAATAAAAGATCAACTTCAAAATGCACATGGAGCCAGACAGCAAGGCCGCGAGGGAGTCAAGGGACGGATAAAAAAAAAAAAAAAAAATAATAATAATAATAATAATAATAATAATAATAATAATAATAATAGTAGTAGTAGTATTACGAAAGAAAATAGCAACGTTTGGAATTGTTATTTTTTTTTTCACGTATTTTGAGAATAAAAAAAATGAAAATAATTTTAAAACGCCGTCTGACATCATCAAAGATAAAAAATAAAAATGAAAATAATTTTTTAGTTTATTGTAAAATAGAAGAGAAATGAAAAATGACTTTTAGTCGTTTTTAATTTTTTATTTTTGTTTTCTCTTCTTTAGAGTAAAGAGAGACATTAATGAGTTTTTATACTAAAAATAATCTCTTGATAAAACTACTAAATATATTTTTAAAAATAATTTCTATCTGAGATTAAAAACATTTTTATCTCTATTTTTATACAAAAAATAAAATTATTTTAAAACGAGTTCCAAACGCATCATTTAAGTTTGTGTAAGAAATGAGGAATGGTGACAACTCATAAGATTTGAATTGATATTTAATTCATGAGTGTATCAATGTAAGGGGTATATTAGGAAAATTGACATTTGTATATTGTCTCTTAAAATATTATAACAATAGAATTAATTTATTAGGATTATTAATTAATTAATGCGGTGCAAATATAACTTCTCCCGTTCAAAATATAAATGAAAGATGGTTCAACATTTTAAGTTCAGAAAAACAAAAACAAATAGCAACTTAACAGACATACTACAAAGCAAATTAACTAATAGTATTTGAGAAATAAAAATAATTATTTTAAGTTAATTGATTAAAATAAGAGAATTAGATAGAATAATTGATTGGTTAAGAGAGAAAGAAAGAGTTAGAGAGAGAGTGAGAAGGTTCTTGGAGAGTAGAGGTTGGCCGGAGCTCCGATACTACCTTCAGGCGAGTCACCAGACTCCCTGTCGTGAAATTTGGTCCTCCGACTCTTCTCGTCGTGAGCTTCTCTTTGGTGGTAGTGGTGTATGGTATGATGGCTCTGTTTCGACAAATCTGACTGGATAAGAGCTTGGAAGCCAAATGTACCATCTCCTTTCTCAAGGGAGTTTTCTGCTTGGTAGCTGAGATCTCTTCACAGCATGTCTTCTTCGATGGTCCTTTGGTCGAATACCCTTTGTTGGAGGTTTTTACAGCTGGTGGTTGGAGGTTTTCGTATTTTTGTAACTTTTGTCTTTGTAATAAGGTTGGTGGTTTCCCCACTTGACCCTCATCTAGTTTGTTAGTTTTTTTTAGATTTAGGTGTTCGGCTTAATGCTGATTGGGTGGTCATATTCCGGTTAAAATTTTTAAAATGCTGTGTAGATGTCCTCTTTCTGTGGGTTTTGACGATCTGCTCCTCCGGCGCTCGACAACTTATGTTGAAGAGAAGAGTTTTCTCTAGTCAAGCTTTCAGTCTGCTCGTTGTTAGTGTGCTGAGGTGCTTTCCAAGTTTCGAGCCTCAGGCGTGCGTTTGTCCCTCTGATAGGTGAGCATTGTACCAACACAAATGTTTATTAGTATTTTAATGTAATGTAATTTTTCCTTTTAAAAAAATTAAGTAGAATAATTGTGGTTGTTTTAACTCAACAATCAATATTATACACATTAAGAAAGAGAAATATAAGTTAGAAAAATTTACATAGACAAAAGTGTTCAAATGATACATTTTTATTAGACAGGTGTACTACATAAATAAAATAATATGACACACTTGGTTAACTGAATAATTTCTCGCCTAAAACTTAGGGTCCTTATGGTTCATGCGTTCAAACTAGTAGTTATTGCTTTAATATTGAGTGTGGTAGACATCCCCCTACAAGAGCTCCGCTAGTTAACATGGGGGACTAGCCTATCATATAGAAGAGATAGAGTCTATCCTTAATTGATTGAGTATGACACTCTTATAATTAGCAAGCGCTAATCTTTCTTTAATGAATGAATTGGCGCAATCACTCTTGTTGGAGCCTTCTTCTCCAAAGAGACTCACTCAAGAAATTGAAGCATACTGGCACGGTTAGGGAATATGTGAAAGAATTCAGTTCCTTGATGCTTGACATCAAGAATATGTCCGAGGAGTCACAGTACGCAGACTCAGTTGTGCTTGGTCAGCCACTACCATCAGAAGTTCTTTCTTTCTCTGTCTTAGGTAAGTTTAAGTGATAACTCCATGAAAATAGAGTTATCTTAATCATTTCTTAGCTTAAATTAGTTGCTTAGAGGGTGATTTGTGAGAATAAGCTTTGAGTTTTGAATTGTTTTCATTGTTTTATGTTTGCTAGCTTGTTGTATCTTTGTTCTCTGTTTCTCTGTGAAAAAAGGATTGGAAAGAAAGAAAAAGTTGGAGAAAATCGTTTGAGGAGGCTAACGTGTAATTGTGTGTGCAGGCGAATGTCGTTTTTAGTGGTTAATGTTGGAAACGACAAGGCAGCTTTGCAACAAATTGCTGCAGCAGCTCTTTTTGGCCAAATCTTAAAAAGTTGGAATTGTACAGCTGGCATTCTTTGCTTATTCTGAGGAGCCGTTTTTGGATGGCTGAGATGGCAATATTCTCGGGCGAAATCCTTAGCAGCTGACACGTGGTCATGGCTGGAAGCTCCAATGCGTACCCTAGCTGAGCGGATGATAGTACATGGTCCGAAAAGAGAGGGGGCGGGCATATATATAGAAGGCGAAGAAGAAGGACAGGACACACAGACTTTCCTGAGCTCATTTTTGGACAAGGAGGCAATCGAGAGATACAGAGGAGGAACCGGGAGCATTTGGGAGCAAAAGGAATCAAAAGGCAGTGAGAGTGGAGGAATCCACTCCACATTTCTCTTCCATTTCTTTTCCTTTTCTAAATCAGAACTCCATTAAATCGATATGTTGAATATTATGGCTCTGATTTCTTCTATTAGTCTTACATTTGAAAACATGAGCTAAATTGATATAGCTGGGATTATGATGAACCTTGGGTTGTGAATATGTTTTGTTAATGTTAAATGCTAAGTAATATTTCTACTTCCGTTCATTCAAGTGTACCGATTGTCATTACTACTAATTGATGGAAATTAATTTGCAGTTATTAATTAGATTTAACTTTGGAAAAAGATAAATCTAGTGGATCTAACTTGGATGATATAAGATTCAAAAAAATTCAATAGAATTTGCTGATTTTGTTACAATATAGGCATATATTGTTATCTTATATATTCTTTGGATATTGGTGTACTAAAAAAGAGGTGTTGAAATTAGGCTGTGCATAGGAATATGTTAAATCTAATTTTGAAACCCAAACACAAATAATCTGGAAGGATTAATGTGAACAAGTATGAAATCCAGGTTGACGGAACGGAAATTTTGCTACAGCATTTAGCAGCAACGATAACGGACTTGCAACTCAGGGGGATTCTAAATCCTAGCTTGTTTTTACATTTGTTTTCGTATCTGATAAGTTTAGAGCATTCTAAATTTACATTACCCATAGTCAATACTATTTGTCATCTTTTATTTGTCTTGTGATAGTCAAATTCGATTTACGGTTTAGCCATTTTCTTTATTACTTTGTTTAGTGATCGATTTTTCTTACATTTTAGTTCAATTTTCAATCTCCGTGGGAACGATAACTCACTCACTTTTATTACTTGTTGGCTGTGTACACTTGCATAACAATTCACATTATTTTGAGCGTAAGATAATGTGCAACAAGTTTTTGGCGCCGTTGCCGGGGATTGAGCATATTGAATAATTTGTAAAAAAAATCAGTTGCTATTCATTGTGATTTTATTGCTTTTATAGTTATCTTAATTTTTGATTTCAGTCAGAATATTGGACTTGGTGCATGAACGAGCCACAAGAACCTGAGTTGCTTCCTCTAGATCCTGAGATCGAGCGCACCTTCAGGGCACGAAGAAGAGAGCAGCGTGGGTTGGCTAACTTAGTTAACATGGAGGAGCAGGTTGTGGTCCAGAATGGGAATGGAAATAATGGGAACAATGCAGTGATGATAGATGACAGAGACCGTCCTATCCGTGAGCATGTTGTGCCTACTCTTGATGATCTAAATCCGTGCATTGTTAGACCAGATATTCAGGCCCCACAATTTGAGCTCAAACCAGTGATGTTTCAAATGCTTCAAACAGTTGGACAATTCACTGGTTTGCCAACCGAAGATCCACGGTTGCATCTCAGACTTTTCATTGAAGTCTGTGATTCATTCAAACAACAGGGGGTTTCCCAAGAAGCTCTGAGAATGAAGTTGTTCCCTTTCTCACTGAGAGACTTGGCTCGAACGTCCCCTTTCTATGGGTTTTGACGATTTGCTCATCCGGCGCTCGACAGCTTATGTTGAAGAGAGGAGTTTTCGCTAGTCAACCTTTCAGTCAACTTGTTGTTAGTGTGCTGAGGTGCTTTCCTAGTTTTGAGCCTCGGGCATGCATTTGTCCCTCTGATGGGTTAGCATTGTACCAATTATTAGCATTTTAATGAAATGCAATTTTTCTTTTTAAAAAAAAAATTAAGTAGAATAATTATGGCTGTTTTAACTCAACAATCAATATTATACACATTAAGAAAGAGAAATATAAGTAATAAAAATTTACATAGACAAAAGTGTTCAAAGGATACATTTTTTATTAGACGGGTATACTACATAAATAAAACAATATGGTACACTCAGTTAACTAAATAATTTCTGACCTAAAACTTAGGGTTTTTATGATTCATGCGTTCAAACCAGTGATTCTTAATTCTGACATTTGAAATTCAAATTTTTATAAGAACAGAATCAAAACCATGTATCTGAACGCATAAAATATAAGATTTGCCAAGTTAGAATTACTTGAAAAAGAACAGTATAAATTTTGATGGTAAATCTTGAATGTACTTAGTAAATTAAGGATTAACTAAATTAACATCACTTTTTCAAAAACCATACAAAATTCTAATGGTAAATCTTAAATATATACAGTAAATCTAAAAATTTATCAAGAGGGTATGTTTAAAATTTCAGCTAATTATAAATCCGAATTTACAGCTTATTTATTAACTTTTCTTAAACATTCCTCTCAAATATTAACCTATCTCCGTCAATCTCCCTTGAATCTAAATGTCGGTTGAAACTTACAAAACATGAAAGCAACGACTTATATGTACTGTGAAATGAGTTGGGCTGTCCATTAACACGGGGTTATAGCATTGGTAAACCAATGACCCACGAGAGAAAGCCCACCAACATTAAATATTGGGCCTCTTTTGCAACTCTAGTCGTGACATCTATTATTTGTCGAAAGACATGTGATTATTATCATTAGTCCTATAATTTTAATGACATTTCTAATTTACCCCTCTACTTAAAAAAACTCTCATTTTATCCTCTAAATTTTAAATCTATTGTAATTTTTATTAAAAATATATAGAAAAAAAGAGAGTAATATAATCACGTAATCTTTTTAGATTTTTGTTTAAAAAAAAAACATATAAAAATTACACAGTCAAATATAAGCTCTCTTTTTTTCATTTGATTTTAATAAAAATTCTTATAAAAGAGTTTAAATGTGATAAATTTAAAATTTAAACGATAAAATGAGAATTTTTAAAATTTAAGAGGTACAGTAAAAATGAAGTTAAAGTTTGAGGGCATCAGTAAAATTAATAGAAAGAAAAATGATAGGGCAAAGAATTTCACCTCTTTCTATCCCACATGATATCATTATGCTCAAGCACTTCCAAATTCCACGTATTCTTTTATTCCTTATCCTGTCATGGGCTCGTGTCCAAGAGCACCAAAGCCTTTTGTTTAATTTAACATTTCCCCTTTGCTACGTGTTGGATCTTATGTCGTTTTTCATTTTTTTGGATTCTCATTCATTCATATTCCCAGGATTAGGTCGTTTTCAAATTCCAATCAAAGTAGTTTGGCTTTTGTACCTTCTCCGCTACACCTCTTTTTATATTCCCGCTTCTATTACATACGCAACTTGCAATAATAAATCATAATACAATAGATTATCTCATATGTTGTTTACTTTTCGTAAATTTTTTCACGGTAGGAATTTTGTTCCATGTCATATCAAATTAGGTCTAAAAAAGACCCCAACTTTAACAAAATTTAAAGAAAATTTAACGGTGCAAAACTAGATAATATCTAGAAAGTATTTTTTTATGTCGAGTTCTTTTTACTTTTTATTGTTTTCCTTTTTTAGCCCATGAGTGAATCTTAGGGGTTCTTCTTTTGAAGTGTAATTTGAGTGTAATTTTTTAGTTGAATTTGAGTTATAACTTGAGTTGAAGTTAAAACTTGAATAAAGTTGAAACTTAAAAGAACGTAAACTTGAATAAAGTTAAAACTTGAGTTGTCTTTTTTTTAAAAAAAATTTTTTTAGACAAAAGAACATGCCCTTGGTTATTGAGGTTAGGGTGCGTCTAATGGCATCCTTTATTTTATTTTTTACACACACTCACACAAATACTTAAATCACTTGTTATTCTACTTTTTATACATTTTTTAAAATTCTAAAAAAGTCATTGCAATTAAGCCCCCGTTTGGTTTCCTAGTTCGAATTTTTTTGATTTGAACCTTTTGTTTTAACAGAAAAATTTAAACTGTGCAGTTTAAATTTTGATTTGAATTGGTGTTTAGATGTGCAGTTAAAATTTTAATCTGAACAGAAAATAAATTTTGAATTTGTGTTTAGTAGGTGTGAAAAGCAGAGAGTTGACACCTTTTTATTGTTTAAAAATAGTTTGAACTGTTGAACTAAAGGGAGAGCTAAACTCTAAGTTAGACAGTTTAAGTCAGTTGAAACAGGAAATATAATTCAGATTGCATGCTTACCATGTTGGGAATAGTGTCCTAGAAGCATAAGATGTAATAAGATATTTATTGTTTATTTAATAAAAGTGTTTATTCATTAATTTATGCGCATATATTATTGAATATTTTATAAATATCAGTGAAAATTTCATGATTATTTATGTGACCTTAAATATTGTATATATGTGTTATATGCGAGAGGATAATATTTAAGGATAATAATCAAAATGATGTTCAAAATGAATTTAATTAAAGTTCAGAATCTTTTATTAAAACATTACTAATACGTATTATTCTCATTTAGAATGGAACGTTGTTATCCTCACTGTTAATATGGGGAGATATTGAATGAGTGTATTACGCATAATGAGATTGTGTGAAACTGGGACACAAACATAATATGAATTTCTAATAATTTTCGTTAAGTATACAAATTCTGATTGAGTCTACCGATGAATTTGTTTTATGAATCACTATCCATTAAAGAATCAATGTTACTTAAGGATAAAGATGTAATTAGAGAGGTTAACGAATTTCACCTAGCTCTAATTATGAGTTATTTATGGAAGATTGATCTATATATAATGACTATATCAAATGAATACTTCACAGTTTAAAAGTAATTTATGCATATATTTACAAGAGTGCAATTTAAGTTTAAAGTGGAGTAACTTATGGAATTAATGGAATTAATTAGTTAATTAAAGAGTTTAATTAATTATTAATTTTATTGGGACTCAGAATTATAAGTTCATGAGTCCTTGCGTCATCCTTGTAATTCTACAAGACACTAAGGGCAAAATAGAAATTTTAGAGTTAAGAATTCTAAAATAAAACACTCAAGAATAATTAATTGAGAATTAATTATAAATTAAATAATGTGATTATCTAAATTTAAACTTAAATTTTATACACACATGTGGAGGTGTCCATATGGTGTACACACCTATACAGTGTGAATCCTCTGGAATTCAGTTACTTGCTCTCTAAATTATCTAATTAACTCATTTGATAAGTTGTTCAATTTAAAATTCAAATTGATTTAAGTTTGATTTAAATTGTAATTTAAATTTGAGTCAAAACTAGACTAGAGAATAAATATAGAATTTTGCCATATTTTTTACTTGCAGCATGTGCCTACCACAAGGAGGAATCTCCTTGTGGTGGCCAGCCAAGAGGATAAAGGAAAAAGAGGAATTTTGTTTCAAAAATTAAATTAAAAGTGGGAGATAATTATCACGTTTTATCTTAGAGATAAATATTAGACTTCTTTTGGGAGTCAGACAACTACTCCATAAAATAGGAGATCACAGAAAATTAGAGAGCACAATTTTTGCTCTCCTAGCATACGTGGCTGAATATTATAAAGTGAGAAAAGAAAAAATTTTCTCTCAAATTCAACGTTGTACATGTGGTTGTGTTCATGGAAAACTTTAGTATTTATTTGACAATCCTGTTTTGTTTCAAGTATGCCCACACACACGTCTTCTTATATTTAAGGAATTGACGAGGAAGATTTGGGTGTTCTAGACAAGCTTTGAGCGAGAAATGTTCGTGGTCAAAGAACTCAAGTAATCGACATAATCGCTCGCTAGGTAAATAAATTAATTTGATTAATTTATTCGTGTATAAATTAATGTAATCTATAGAGTATCTCAAAGTTTTATAAAAATTTTATTATACATGATTCGCTAGGTACACACTTCTGTTGGAAAATAATAGCATCGAGTGCGCAGCGAAATTTTAAAAAAATTTAAATCAATGCCAAAGTCAATCAAGAACATGTTCATGATGCTATATAACATAAATACTAAAGATCTAAATCATACCTTTTGAGATTTAGGAAACTGCACGTCTAAAAGATCAAAGCGTTCCAAACAGCAACCGGAAGAGCCTCAACCAACTGGTCTTCTTTGCTATTCTCGTTTCCACGATCGGAGTGCGGGTGGGCACACATCGTTGAATCTCCTCTTGGTATTCTTGATAACCTTCCAATCACAAGAGAGCCAAAGAAAAAATTGTCCTTGAGAATAAAACAAATTTTCCTCTCAGGAATCATCACGCACCCCCAAACGGGGTGGGTGACGTGGAGCTCGATTAGGGATTAATAAAGCAGATCCCCAACTGGGTCCCACACTTAGCTGCAATAAAATATAAATAAATTACATAATCCAGGAGTCTCTGACACACAGGGCTCCACCCCACAGGACATACAGTATCATACATACATGTTCATGTAAATAAACAATTACAACAGACATCATCCATAGTCTAGTAAATCCAAATATTAATAAGATTACATAATTTCTCAAATTCCTTACATTTGTTCAAGAGGATAACTCAATCCTCACTTGCTCGACCCGTAGCACGACTCAGCTACGATGCACCGCTCCTCGAATCTCCTGGGAGGGGTTTAAACATTTGAAACATGAGCGAAAGGCCCAGTAGGATATAATTTGAAATAATTTAAATAAACGAACAAATAAATAAGTACGATAATAGAATAAATAAGGCATTCAGCCCGACAAAACAGCCGGAACCTCACATCCTTTTTCTCAAAGGAAATATAACAGTAAATAATCCATATTACAGGCTTCAGCAAGTAATTAGTACAAATTACTCACCTCACTAAGCGCCTCACCTACCGGACCGGTTTCGGGTTCTGCCTCCGAGGATGCACTCTCCGCATCCTATCTAGGCTTACAGCAATAGACTCTATTACCAGTTCACAAGATCTCTCATCTTAAGAAATCATCCGTTTAACATTATGAAATCGTTCATAAGACCCCACGAACTACTCAAGCCGCGGGCCCCATGACTGGACAAGCCATGAGGTTCCATGACTAGACAAGCTATGGATTCCATGGACAGGACAAGCCAACGAGTTCCATAAACTAACAAGCCATGGTTTTTAAAACATTTTTCTTTCGCAAACCAATCCCTTTCTTTAAAACATTTTCAAGGCCAAAATCTTCTTTGAAAACAGGCTCACAAGGAAAAGGGATAGAAATCCTACCTCGCACAATCAAACCTGGGACTAGCGTTGCCTTTTCCGACTTCCGCTTCCCCAAGCCCCCTTGATCGAATCCTCGCGATCATCGACACAAGATAACACTTTAGGATCAATCCTCGGTCCTAAAGTAATCAAATCTCAATCATATACCAAGATTTCCAATTAGTGTGCCCTAATCAATTTTAATGTTTCAAATTCCTTCCAAGGGTTTTAAATATCAAATCGGGGATTAAAGATACTAATCCTTTCATCCCAAGTCCCCAAATGAAGCTAATTTGGGTTCTCCCAAAAAAACAGGGTCAAAACGACAATTTCGGGCCAAACGGGGTCAAACCCCGTGTACACCGGTCGACCGGAGACAGAGAGGTGCATCACCACCGGTCGGCCGGTGGTGTGCATCCGTCGACGGTCCGTCGGCCGGTGGCCATAACGAGATCCGGTCGACCCGATGCGGTCGACCGGTGGAGATCGATTCGCGCGAAAACTCATGGAAATCGGTTCAAAAACCCGCAAATCCGGTCTCAAATCACAAAATCTCAAGGGACAACCACTAGATCCGGGTTCTAGGTCCTAAAACAAGTCCAAAGAACCCAAGATCTCCAATTTCTACTCTAGTTTTACTCAAACATCATCAAAATCCGTTTTGAACCAAAAGTAAGTTTTTAAATCCGAAAACTTGAAATCCAATAGAGGTTCTTTCAGTAATCTTACCTTGAATCCTTCTCTTGATGTTGAAAACTCTTTGAAATCACTCTTGGTTCGAATCCGGTCTTGATTTGAGACAAAAATGAGAGAGAGAGAGAGAGAGAGAGAGAGAGAGAGAGAGAGAGAGAGAGAGAGTACGGGAGTGAGAGAGAGAGAGAGAGAGAGAGAGAGAAATGCACGGGAAAGGAAAGAAGAAAAGGAAAGAAAAAGAAAATAAAAGAAAATTACGTGTAAAATATAACAGTCCAGAAATGCGCCCATACACACTTCTGGATTAAAATAAATTACTGTAAATAATTTAAATACCTTGGAATCATTTAAACTTAATTAATTAAATCAGATTAGGCACACTAATAATCTCAATTACCTTAATTAATCTCAATTAATTTTTCAGGGTGTTACAGCTCTACCCCCCTTAGGCAATTTCGTCCTCGAAATTAAAACTCACCTCAAAGTGCAAACAGATGCGGATAATGTTCCTGCATCATCGTTTCAAGCTCCCATGTTGCTTCCTCAACACCATGGTGCTGCCACAACACTTTCACTAACGGAATCTCACGATGACGCAGACTCTTCATCTTCCTGTCAAGAATCTGAACTGGTGCCTCCTCATAAGACGCGTCATACTGTATCGGAACGTCAAACCACTGCACTACTTCTTCCGGCTCAGGTTGACATTTCCGAAGCATGGAGACATGAAACACGTCATGCACGTGAGATAACTCAGGCGGTAAAGCCAACCGGTACGCCACCACTCCGACTCGTTGCACAATCAGGAATGGTCCCACATACCTTGGTGCGAGTTTTCCTTTCACACCAAACCGAGTAACTCCCTTACGTGGAGAAACCTTCAACAGAACAAAGTCGCCTTCTTGGAATTACAAAGGCCTACGCCTTCTGTCAGCATAGCTCTTCTGTCGACTTTGAGCTGTCGATAGTCGTTCTCGAATCACAGCTATCTTCTCATTGTTCTCTTGAATGACATCCAGTCCAGTTGTAAGTCTATCCTCTGGTTCCAACCAACAAATAGGTGACCTACAAGGACGACCATACAACGCCTCAAACGGTGCCATACCGATCTTGGCACGATAGTTTGTTGTTGTATGCAAACTCGGCTAAATGCACGGTATTTCTTCCGGTTCTGCCAAAATCCGAACACAAGCACGAAGCATATCCTCCGAATCTGAATAACTCTTCCAGATTGTCCATCCGTCGAGGATGAAATCTTTGTCTTTGAAGTTCAGTCTGTTCCCATGGCTTCTTGGAAACTTCTCCAATACCTTGCATTGAAAGCGCGTGTCACGATCGGGGCGTGATAGACGGCGGCACCCGTGTAACCTCACGATGTGCTCGGTACAATTTCGGCAGAACCTTCCGAGAATACGTCGCGCGGGCGGTATGAAGTGTGTGAGACTTCGTCAACTTTGTCAACCACCACCCGGATGGCATCGTGCTTCAACTCGGTTCTCGGTAGTCCCATCGGAAAATCCATCGTGATATGCTCCCATTTTCATTCGGGGACGGGAAGAGGTTGCAACTCTCCCTCGGCTTACGGTGCTCGGCTTTAACTCGGAGGCAAGTCACGCATTCCGAGGCGTACTCATGAACATCTCTCTTCATGCCTCTCCACCAAGATCTTGTCTCTTCAAGTCTGGTACATCTTGGTACTACCGGATGAATGGCGTACCTCGATTTGTGAGCTTCATGCAGAATCGCTTTCTTGATCTCACCCACTTTAGGAGCAATGAGGCGGTTGCGAAAGTACTGACATCCGTCTTCTCGGATTCTCAATCTTCAAACTGTTATCCATTACGGATTCGAGTCCGATTCCCTAAAGATGAGGATCTTGCCAGCGATTACTCGCTTGACTTGTTGCACAAGAGCTGGTGCGGAAATCAGATTATACACCACACCTGGTTATAATCCTCATGGTCTTGAAGATCATACTCACTCACCACTTGGGTCCTCTTCCAATCCTCCAAAGCTAATGGCGCGAGTCCACGGCGTTTTTCTGCTAAGGGCATCAGCCACCACATTAGCTTTTCAGGATGATCTTGTAGGGTGAAGTCATAATCTTCCATGTACTCTACTCATCTCCTGCATGCGAGGTTGGATCATACGAGTAAACAAGTACTTGAGACTCTTATGATCGAGAGAAGACACGAAATCTTGCTCCATAGAGATAACATCTCCATATCTTGAGCAAATATTACCGCTGCTAACTCTAAGTCATGCGTGGGGTAGTTCCGCTCGTGCGGTCTCGATTGGCGAGATCGTAAGCTACTACGTGTCCGCCTTGCATCAAGACACAACCAAGCCCTCCCGAGGCGTCGGAGTACACCTCTTATGGCTCCTCGGTATTAGGGATCGTCGAATCGGTGCACTTGTCAACCTTACCTTCAATTCACGAAAGGCATGTTCACATTGACATCCCACTCAAATCGACTTCTTTCTTGGTTAACCGAGTCATCGGTGCGGCGATATGAGAAGTCCTTCACAAACGGCGGTAATACCCCCATGAGTCCGAGAAAGCTTCGGATCTCTGCCACATTCTTCGGCCTTTCCCATTGTAACACAGTTTCAATCTTAGAAGGATCTACAGAAATTCCCTGTCCAGAAATCACATGCCAAGGAACTTCACCTCTGTCAGCCAGAAGTCACATTTCTCCTTCTTCGCATACAACTGGTGCTCACGAAGAGTTTGAAGAACAATTCTCAAATGTTGCGCATGTTCTTCCCAAGTCTTCGAATACACCCGGATGTCATCAATGAACACGATGACGAACCGATCCAAGTACGGTCGAAAAACATGGTTCATCAAATCCATGAATGCAGCAGGGGCATTTGTCAACCCAAACGGCATTACTAGAAACTCGAAGTGCCCATATCGAGTTCTGAAAGCAGTCTTCGGAACGTCTTCCTCCTTGATTTTCAACTGATGGTACCCAGATCTCAAATCAATCTTAGAGTAGAACTGTGATCCACCCAACTGATCGAACAATTCATCGATCCTCGGCAATGGGTACTTGTTCTTCACAGTTACCCTGTTCAATTGTCGGTAGTCAATGCACAACCGAAGAGATCCGTCGTGCTTCTTCACAAATAGCACCGGTGCACCCCAGGGGAATTACTATTCCGGATATATCCCTTTTCTGCCAGCTCTTCAAGCTGTGTTCTTAATTCCTTCATCTCCGCCGGAGCCATCCGGTATGGAGGAATGGAGATAGGTGCCGTTCCAGGAACCAAATCAATACAGAACTCAATCTCCCGATCTGGTGGTAAACCAGGTAGCTCATCAGGAAACACATCTGTAAACTCATCCACTACAGGGATTCCCACACTATCTCCGATCACTTCAGATTCACCTTCTATGGCAAGAAGGGAAAAGAAACAGGCTAGATTCTTCCGTCCCCCAACGCTGTACTTCAACAGTCGTTTCCCAAGGACTGGGTTCATCTCCGCCTGATAAGCAATCACTGTTCCGGAGTTCGTCACCAATGTCACTTTTCTACGGTAGCAATCAACAATTGCACCGTGCCTTGACAGCCAATCCATTCCGAGTACCACATCAAACAGGGTCATCGTAAGGATAATCAAGTCTGCTCTCAATCGCTCACCACCAATCGTGATTTCACACGACTTACACACACTCATCACCTCCACACATCCCAGTTGGGAGTTCAAGGTCATCGGGACTTCAAAATTCTCAAATTTCAGTTTCAGAGTCCGAACAAAAGAACTTCATATAAACGAGTGTGTGGCACCTGTATCAAATAACATGTGAGCAAAAGAATGAGAGATTAGAATCATACCCTCAACCACTGCGTTGCTGGTCCTCGACCTCAGAGCTGCCTCCCTGCTTGGGGTATAGGCTTGTCCCTGTACTTTTCCTTCCCTCTGTCACCAACATTGGGCGGCGGGCGAGGAGGCCTATACTGTTGTGGCGGAGGTGGTGCCGGTCTCGGCGCTTGAGGCCGGAACTGTGAATCTTGAGGCGGCTGATAGGTCGGGCGTAGGAGGGTATGGCATCTGTTGCGGGCGTGATGACGGCATGTCTTCTGGCGGCCCTTCTTGACTATAAGAAGCGTCACTTTGGGCTTGTTGAGCGGCGGCCGATTAGGACAATTCTCCTAATATGGCCCCCTGCCCACAATGGTGACACTTGGGCCCGTGCGGACATTTCTGTCACTCTCAGACGAACTCGCCACCACTTGCCATTTCTTGATTGCGGTTTCTTCTACCACTCATTGTGGTCCCCAAAGCAGAAGGTCTACAGAAACAGAGGGTCTACCGAGAGGCAGAGACCCGACCCTTCTTCTTCTTCTTTACTTTGGCGATAGGCCAGGTTATCCTGTTCCACCCTTGTAGCAGCAGCTACCAAATCCTGAAAGTTCCGAAGTCTTAGAGCCACCAAGGATCTCCTCACAGAGTTCTTGAGGCCCCTCTCAAACTGGAGACATCTCATGTGCTCAGACTCCACTAGAGATGGCGCAAACCGTGATAGGTCATTAAACCTAGCCTCATAGTCCTTCACAGACATGTCACCTTGCTGCAGCGACATGAATTCCAGTGCCTTTTCTTCCCTATAACACAGAGGGAAGTAATGATCATTGAACATCACCTCAAACTGTTCCCAGGTCATCCCTGTGACATCCATTCTCCTCTTGACCTGTTTCCACCAAGTGTTTGCTAATCCTTCCATCTTGTACACCGCAAATTCCACCCAGTATTTATCTGGAACTCCCATAGTACTCAAGTGCTTAACTATGGAGTCAATCCAGAACTCAGCTTCCTGGGGTCCTCCCTCACTGTTAAACGAGGGGATAGGCGCTTGCCTGAATTCCCGAAAATATCCCTGTTTTCGATCCTCAGCCGGTCGCTCATTCTGAGCTCTAGTGGCCATGCCTTGAAAGGCAGTAAACATGGCATCAAAGAATCCTTGATTCGGTTGTTCGGTGGTTACCTGATGCTATGAGGCGCCATTTCCTTCAAGCGAAATAAAACTAGACTGTTCAATGGATAACGGATGTCACACATGTATGTACAACCACGGGGTTCTTAACCTAGGGCTCGATACCATTCATCACGCCCCAAGCGGGGTGGGTGACGTGGGAGCTCGATTACGGATTAATAAAGCAGATCCCCAACCGGGTCCCACACTTAGCTGCAATAAAATATA
The DNA here is from genome assembly GCA_012066045.3 of Morus alba. Classification (NCBI taxonomy): domain Eukaryota; kingdom Viridiplantae; phylum Streptophyta; class Magnoliopsida; order Rosales; family Moraceae; genus Morus; species Morus alba. Next base: position 45,412,335 of record CP050224.2, on the reverse strand, counting down.
AATAAATTACATAATCCAGGAGTCTCTGACACACAGGGCTCCACCCCACAGGACATACAGTATCATACATACATGTTCATGTAAATAAACAATTACAACAGACATCATCCACAGTCTAGTAAATCCAAATATTAATAAGATTACATAATTTCTCAAATTCCTTACATTTGTTCAAGAGGATAACTCAATCCTCACTTGCTCGACCCGTAGCACGACTCAGCTATGATGCACCGCTCCTCGAATCTCCTGGGAGGGGTTTAAACATTTGAAACATGAGCGAAAGGCCCAGTAGGATATAATTTGAAATAATTTAAATAAATGAACAAATAAATAAGTGCGATAATAGAATAAATAAGACATTCAGCCCGACAGAACAGCCGGAACCTCACATCCTTTTTCTCAAAGGAAATATAACAGTAAATAATCCATATTACAGGCTCCGGTGAGTAATTAGTACAAATTACTCACCTCACCAAGCGCCCGCCCACCGGACCGGTTTCGGGTTCGCCCCGAGGATGCACTCTCCGCATCCTATCTAGGCTTACAGCAATAGACTCTATTACCAGTTCACAAGATCTCTCATCTTAAGAAATCATCCGTTTAACATTATGAAATCGTTCATAAGACCCCACGAACTATTCAAGCCGCGGGCCCCATGACTGGACAAGCCATGAGGTTCCATGACTAGACAAGCTATGGATTCCATGGACAGGACAAGCCAACGAGTTCCATAAACTAACAAGCCATGGTTTTTAAAACATTTTTCTTTCGCAAACCAATCCCTTTCTTTAAAACATTTTCAAGGCCAAAATCTTCTTTGAAAATAGGCTCACAAGGAAAAGGGATAGAAATCCTACCTCGCACAATCAAACCTGGGACTAGCGTTGCCTTTTCCGGCTTCCGCTTTCTCAAGCCCCTTCAGTCTGAATCCTCAGCGATCACTGACACAAGATAACACTTTAGGATCAATCCTCAGTCCTAAAGTAATCAAATCTCAATCATATACCAAGATTTCCAATTAGTGTGCCCTAATCAATTTTCATGTTTCAAATTCCCTTCCAAGGGTTTTAAATATCAAATCAGGGATTAAAGATACTAATCCTTTCATCCCAAGTACCCAAATGAAGCTAATTTGGGTTCTCCCCGAAAACAGGGGTCAAAACGACAATTTCAGGCCAAACAGGGTCAAACCCCGTGTACACCGGTCGACCGGAGACAGAGGAGTGCATCACCACCGGTCGGCCGGTGGTGTGCATCCGGTCGACCGGTCCGGTCGGCCGGTGGCCAAAACGAGATTCGGTCGACCAATGCGGTCGACCAGTGGAGATCCCCAGTTCGCGAAAACTCGCGAAAATCAGTTCAAAAACCTGCAAATCCAGTCTCAAATCACAAAATCTCAAGGGACAACCACTAGATCCGGGTTCTAGGTCCTAAAACAAGTCCAAAGAACCCAAGATCTCCAATTTCTACTCTAGTTTTACTCAAACATCATCAAAATCCGTTTTGAACCAAAAGTAAGTTTTTAAATCCGAAAACTTGAAATCCAATAGAGGTTCTTTCAGTAATCTTACCTTGAATCCTTCTCTTGATGTTGAAAACTCTTTGAAATCACTCTTGGTTCGAATCCGGTCTTGATTTGAGACAAAAATGAGAGAGAGAGAGAGAGAGAGAGAGAGAGAGAGAGAGAGTACGGGGGAGAGAGAGAGAGAGAGAGAGAGAGAGAGAAATGCACGGGAAAGGAAAGAAGAAAAGGAAAGAAAAAGAAAATAAAAGAAAATTACGTGTAAAATATAACAGTCCAGAAATGCGCCCATACACACTTCTGGATTAAAATAAATTACTGTAAATAATTTAAATACCTTGGAATCATTTAAACTTAAGTAATTAAATCAGATTAGGCACACTAATAATCTCAATTACCTTAATTAATCTCAATTAATTCTTCAGGGTGTTACAGAATCTTTTATCAATAGCCTCCAAAAAGTCTCTTAAGTGATCTAATGAATAAAGTGACTTAATAGGCTATTTATAGTGTTTAGGAAGTCATACTTCCGTAATAATTAGGTTTTCTGAAGTTTTAATCGCATCCAGAGTCAATTTTGCCATGTCAGCATGCATTTTACGTTACAACCGGTTGACCGGTGACAGAGACGTTATAACATACTGTAGGATCTTGTTGTGATTTATAGATGAAAAATCATTTGAACAACAACAATATTGTAGGCGGAATTTCAAAAATTTTATCATATCCATTTAATTCTAAATTAAACATAAACCACAACGAGAGATGCATGCATGATATATGTTTATAGACAAAGGATTTGTATAATACACATACCTTTGTGACGATTGAAATAAATGACCGCAAGGATCTTGCCTCACTATCTCATGTTCCGAGATGGAGAATTGCCGTGAAACAAGATCGTTGATTTATCGACACGATCACACCAAAAACCACTCGTTGATTCAAGGCTATGACTCTATGGTATTTGGGATGAGAGAGTGGGCTCTTTTTCCAAAAACCTAAGGAAACAATTTTCCTTCTATTATGTCTCTAAAATCCGGCCACCCTAGGAGAAAAGTGTGTGATGTATTTTTCTTCTCAAGAAGTCTCCCTAGGGTTTTCAATAAAATATCCTTATATAGGAGGAAATTCAAAAACTCAAACCCTAGATGGGATTTTCGAATTTCCCCTTCACCCTTGGATTAAAATCCGAAAATCCCTACATGGCTAGGGATTTCCGAATTTTCCTTCCCATTTTGGAGCAAAATTCGAAATCTCCTTATGGCAAGGGATTTCCGAATTTTCCCAAAATAATATATCAACTTTCTCTCTCCTTTAGTTGCCAAATAAAATCATGTTTAAATTTTATTTTGAATTTTAAATTAATCTCTATTAATTTCGAAATTCAAAATTCATTCCTTTTATTTTTCAATTATCAAATAAATGAAAAATAACATAATGAATTTAAACATAATTATATAACGAAACATCAGTTTCTGTTTTCCCATTTATCAGAGCTAGCCTTGAGACCGAATGGACCCACATGAACAAAGCTATGGAATTACAATATTCGACTAACTTATCCCGATAAGTTATCGACATATTTAATTCCGACATCGCACAACTCCACTAAAAGTTTGATGCCGAATAATCTCTCGATTCATGTGCGCTATTTTTTCTAATGGTGTTGATACAATTTATCACACGGTCCACAGTGTAAATGCATTATTATCCTTCAGTAAATATCGGTGATCGAATGGTATAAAATATTACCGTTTTACCATTCCAATCATTATTTCCTCAACTCCTTTATATTTGTGAATAAGAAAGACACATGTTCGTAAGATGTCTCACACATGTCACGATGTCTTAATCAATGAATATCATCATTGAATACCAGGCCTGGTTTATTTATTCACGCACCCGTCAATAAAGCATGAGGTGATATTATTTCTTACGAATTCCATATCGTGAATCACATAACTCCAACTCAATAATGTCATGATCCCAATGACCGAGATGTCGTTCAATAAGCTGCGAACTAATCTCATTGGTGAATCAAAGATCATGAGATACTAAGTTGAGCTATGCATCCACTTGAGGATTAAGATAATTATACAAATATACTTAAGTTGTGATGATTAGGTTTAGAGTTGTGTAAACGGTTTTTACTCTAACCTAATCAGTCACATGGTCTATTCAACATGTTGCGAGCATGTCTAGATCAACCACAGAGTCCAACTCCCATGCCCCGAGACCACCATCACATGGTTCGATCTAACAGTCATAATCGGATTCGATTGCCCAATCAATCCTAAGACTGCGAATATCTATTTTAAACTGTATCAGAAGAGTTTGTCTGGCAGGGTTCCCTTGACTCTTCTTTCATTGGTAACAGTCTATGGACTAAGCAATATCACTAACACTCTTGAGTATGTGTCAAAACATAACTTTATTTCATTTTATAAAATCAGCAAAAAAAAATAATGTCTGACATTTGTCATTTCATAAATAACAAATTACATCCCACTTTATGGACACATTTCCAACACATACCGGTCGACTTGCCTTCACTAACCGTTCGACTGGATCGGTCGACCTGTCTGCACTGACGAAAGTTGTTTTCCTAGTTTTTCAACACGGGAAACTTGCATAGAGCCTCAATTTTGATTCAAGCAACTCAATAGAGAAATTACCCGATCAAAACAGTCATATAATAGTCTTCCCATATTAAACAACTCTTAAAATAATAATTCAACCAACTTATCTAGAATTAATTTATCAATTAATTCACCCGATAAATCACTCATGAATTAATTAATCTCATATTAACTTTGAACCTCTTTTACGGAAATAACACAAGTTACCAATATGTAGGAAATATACCGTATCGTTACAGGAAATTATATGAGCTAGCAAAGGGACCCGATGGACATATATAAATCAAGCTCCTATAATCACAATGCTACTTGTAAACCAACAAGTCCGTTTCATGATTATAAAACTCTAGCGCTACTCCACTAAAAGCCTAGAGCTGCACTCTCGATTTATATAGCGTATTTACAAAGCTCTAATTAGCTCTAGTCAATGACTCAATATATTAGTGTATCATCCCCATAGGATATCCATAATTGACTTGAGGTCAAGTTCTGTTTTACCTTCCCGATTACATTTATCTTATGTTTTATTATCACACGATCGAAACAATACTATTCGTACCATTACAAATATTAAAGCATTAGATAACATAGAGTAGTCTAATGATCGAGCACTCGTATTTTTCAATCCACTGATAATGCATAAGAGGATATCATTGACTCTTTATAGGAGCTATGGATTCCACTATCTATGAATAACGAATCTACACATACACGAGTCATGGCCCCAATGTACCGGCAAGTGTACCTTTACATAATGTCAGGATGTCTCCTTTTAGTACATCAAAGGATACAAGTCAAGCATACGAGTTCATCACCCATCTCAGGATTAAGATGACAACATATAATTCGTCAAAAGTGAATTATTTTATTCAAATAGAATTATTAATTAAAATAATTCAACTTTGGTCCGACCCAATATAAATTTCACCATTAGAAACTATATCAATGTCTCTACCCATAGAGTCCCACCTCTGACAACCAAGACAAGCCGTCTCCGTTAGGAAGTAGACAACATAACAATCTTAACATGAATAAAGTGCCCAACTTTATTCCCTCGATTGTGGATCATATGATTTAGACTATTATCTTTAGATTCTTGTCTTCTGCATGTTCTTCACATTACATGCATGACCTAAAGATTTAGAATAACATTCTCAGACTTTCAGTTTGCTTATCATACATTCAACTAATATGAACATAAAGGAAACAATACATAGATATATGAAATAAATAAATTTTTATTAATAGTCAAAATGTCTCAAAGAACATTGTTATATTTATTCCTAAGGGCATAAACGCTAACAACTTCCGCATCCGAAATCGTTTCGGAATTCAACATACCAGACACGAGTTTAAACTGTGTTAACTGTTCAAACTGAATTGAACTAAGTTAAACTAGTGAAACAAACGAAGAGCTAAATAACCACATATTCTACTTTTCACACACACATTCTTTAACTATTTTTTTTTTATAACTTTTATATTCCTTTTAAAAATTTTAAAAAAATCCCTACAACTAAATTGTATTATTTTTCCTCATTAAAGTTCAAAATCTTCATTTTTTTTAAACATCTTTTCTTAGATAGATGTATAGCTTCTCATGAAAATAAAACCATATGCACTTTTTTATCGGAAAAAAAAAAAAAAAAAAAAAAAACTTGCGCGTAATTGTATTTACAAACATCAGTTTGTTGAGGTTTTTTTTTTTTTGTGTTGGAAATGGTGTTCGTGTGAAGGAAAAAAAAAAAAACATTTGAAAAAATGAAGGGGAAAGTGGCAATTGGCAAAGATGCTGTAGCTCTGTTATTATTATTATTATTATTATTATTTTGAGGATAACTACTAACTTTATTTCAAGTAAATGTTGATATATTCAAGCGAAACAAAGTAAATGTTGATATATTAAAGACCATTATGCCAAAAAAAGACAATTATACTAGATATAATTACATAATTAAATTTTAATATAAAAAGAAAACTAATGATATTATTTTTTTCTCTCAACAATTCCACATGTCATATCCTACATCTTAAAATGTTACTATTATGAAATCTATAACAAAACTATAAATTTCACCTTTCAATAGATAATTCAAAGAGTTGCATAGAAATATATTAATTTTTTTTTTGATATTTTTGTTTGAAGATTGATTTTTTTTTTCATTTTTATAATCTGATTAATTTTTTTTTCGTTTTTATAATCTGATTAATTTTTTTTCCATCTTATTCTTTTTTCTCATTTTTTTTTCGGTTTTACCATACCAAGCTTGCACTTTCCCTAGTCATTTATGTTAATTTATATAATATTGACGGTGAAAATTCGTCAACTTAGAATATAATCTCTCCAGGAACACTCACGTGGTAGCTCTCACGTCTCAATCAAAGAATAATACGGAAAAATAAAGAAAAAATACAAGTTTATAGTGGTTCGGCATAAATTCTATGTCTTGCGTCTACTTGTGAATACACTAATATTCAAGAATACAAATTCTCTCAGTAAAGAAAATAGTGCGTAAAAAACCAAATGAGGAATTCAGCTCCTTGAATTCCTAATATTCAAGTGTTTATCCCTAACTTTCCGATGGTGATCCCCTCACCTCCTTGAATTAATGAATTTTTCGGATATATTCTTATTTGAATAACTAAATTTGAGGAATTATCCCCGTTGATCGCTATCTGATCTCCTAATTTAAATGCAGATATTTGGTGTGGTTTATCTCTTTCTGATTTGGTGAGATTTGATTTAAATTTGAGACTGTAGACTTCCCGACGTCGTAACCTCCAAAAGATTTTGTGGAATTCCCGACGTATACCATTTGTCCTTGAGAGTTCTCCTCAACCTAGGGACACCTCATGAACTGTCAGCTCTCGACGTTAGGGATCATTCCCTGGCTTCTGGAGCTCTTGACGCATACAAATCAAAGGGATAGTCCGATTGCTCGACCATGGTGTAACATATAACATAGTTATGGTTCATTTTTTTTGTTTTCTTCTTTTTAGTTTTGTGTTTTTTTTGCTTTGAGTGAAAAATATAAATATAAAATAATAAAAATAGATATAATATCAGAGTAGCAAAATAATGGTGGGTGTAAAAAGAAAAATAAAGTTTTAAAAATTAATAATCTTATGAAAATAGTTTGGGATAAGTTTGAAATAATAGTGGGTGTAAAAAAGTAAATTTAATCATTTAAAAATTATATGAAATGTAATTAGAAAAAAGTGTGGAGAGTAAAAAGTTGATCCTTAAAGTTGATAAGTCATGTGAATTCTCTTTGAAGTGCTATTTTCTGCCCAATTATTTTAACTAATACCGGGGACTAATCTTTTGTACATTCAGCAATTGTCTTCTAAAAAAAAGTAGTGATATTGACCACTCTATGTATGCCACCATACTTATAACAAAACTATTATTTTTAACTACACATTGTCATTATTATGCCAAGTTGTCTTCGATGAAATGTCCCCATTATGAGGTTGGAAAAATCTTCTCCGTTCCAGCACAACCTTACATTAAAAACAAAAAAAATAAAACAAACAAACGAACATTAGTACTATAAAATTTAGTTACGTTTGTCTTTCTTTTTCTTCTTCTTTTTTCCTTTTCCGTGATAAACGAAGAAACTTGGCCGAAAACATGCTCAATAATTTTATTCACATGACATATCAAAAGATCAATTATTTTTCTAGTCTTATAATGAAAATGTGATTTAAGTTTTGGGTTTTTTTTTTTTTTAGGCAAATTAAGTGGGGATTTTTCATTCATGAAGTATCATAATTGAAATATGGAAAATGCCACCAAATGAGAACGTGATTTTGGATCTAGTCGATTGGTGCATTATGGTGAGTTTGATCCATCATACATTTGTGGAGCTTTATTAATTTTAGACAACGGCCGTGAAACAACCATCTGTCCTTTCTCACATCATTAAGATCACATCAATATTAACACCAATCACTAAACCATGGAGTGGCTTCTAAACCATGGTCTACTCACACCAATCACTAACAAAGCTGATTGCATGGTTGACGTGATTTAGTTAACAAATCATTGGTACCAAAATTTGTGATGTGGGGTCCCTTTTATGGCAACCTTCTGGTAGGATACATTATGAACTCTTATATGTTCTTCAATTCTCATTATCATTTACACTTCTTATGGTTTCAATATGATTTAATGATTGAAAAATTGCATCCTATTGATAGAGTATTCTTTCATATCCTAACACAGTTTTAAAAGAAACAAATTCGTTTAAAAGCATATCGCATAAGTGAATAATATTCATGATATGTTTAAAAAGAGACTTGGCAGGTAGATTGTAAGCGAGCAACTAATGCGATCATGTGTCAATTTTAAGTTATATTTGTGCTAAGAGTCCGTTTATTTAATGCATTTGAACCTATAATTCTGATTTTGTTACAATACTTTTTTTTCACAAAAAAAATTAAATAAAAAAAGATCTAGTCAATGGGTTCTCATTTAAATTCAGAATCAAATTTATCAACTTAAATGTGTAAACCAAACGGGCTATAAATATTTCACTTCTTAATATTTTAGGGGAGAATAAAATGTTGAGATTTAAAAGTTTATGGAATTCTTTTTTTATATAAGTTTGGATTTTACATATAAACTATTCAAATTTGAGCACTATTGACTGATTAAAGTTTGAGCACCTTACCACCATACTTAAAAATTAATTAATAATGACTCGATTGTATCATATTTTGGGATTGTTTTTCTATAACTTGAGCAATGTGGTCGTTCATAAATTTTGATATCATGTGACTTATTTTTTTTATTAAAAAAAGATAGATATGTGACATTTGTAGCTCTTAAATTTAAATATTTGTCTAATTTTTCCCATTCCTTTAAATTTTCATTCAACTAAATCACCTCCCCCACCCCCCCTCAAATGTGAAAAAAATGAAATTTATCATAGAAGATATATTAAAACAAATCTTTAACACCCAGCATTCGTCTTTTTTATTTGTTCCCTCTTATCCCTTTTCCGTGAGAAGCCAATGAAATGTGGCTTTGGATACCAGATTTAGAAGATTGCTACAGCTCAAACATCACTGTAGACCAAAGTAACGCCAAAGCGTCCAGCTTTCTCAGGGTATTCTTTGTAACACCCCTAGGTGGGGGGTTACGCAATAAGAATAAAATACGAAGGATAAACAAAAATAAAAATAAAATATAACTCCTGAAATATAAACGACAAGTGCCCATGGGACTTTTAACGAAAAACTCATGATTAAAATCACAACTCGACAAAGAAAATTAAACCAGAAATCCACAGTACAATGTAGCACCAAGTAAAATACTAAAATAATACAACCATCATCAGTCACATCCATGTTGAAAACAACCCAGTCAGAATCTTACATAAAAGAAGAAGACCAAAAGAAGGGATAGGTCTCCAACACGTGCACACTGTGAGACGTCTACTCCTCGTCTGAAAGATTACACTGCATTCCACCTGGGGATGGGAAGAGAAAAGGAGTGAGCATGAAATGCTCAGTAGGAGGACTATTACTCACCTTTAGTTTTATTTAGCTTTCCAATTAAACATGCATGGTTAGTAGTTTTTATGTTTTATGAATAATGAGTCAGATGATCAGTGTCAGTGAGATAACCCAATCCGTACGCTCGTGACGAAAAACCCCCAAAGGGCGCGGTGATTCAAGGCACTGATAGCAAGGAGCTCTATCTCGGCGTCCCTACCAGATCAGTTCTCGAACCACGGGCAAGGGTGAACTGTCGTTCTGAGCCCTCACCAAGACGCAACCACTGTACAGTAACCTTGGGGATTCTCAACCCCAGAGAGCGTCATCACCTCTCCCTCTTTTACCTTTTCAGGTTCACACCCAGGGATGGTGAACGGCCACACCTACTGTTAGCACACTATCTCACTATCGTGTCCGGTTTACATTCTCCTAACCATGCTTTTGTGTCAGATTCCAAAATTATATCAAAATCTCTTGGCCACACTGTACATTACAGGACGGGCCCCCCTAATGGTTCTGTTTCAAGTCATATCGTATAACAGTAATAAATAAGTTTGATATACAATTTCAATCTTTCCAAATTTAACAAAATAAATTAAATTAAATTAAATTCCACAAAAGTTAAGTAATAGGACCCCTACCTCGAAACGGATCGTCAATCGGAAGTCGAGAAGCTGAGAAACGAAGCTTCGCCGGAATCCGGCCACCGGCGGCGGAGCTTCCCGGTGAAGAATCTCGCGGCGGACTTGGGTCCTACCCCCCCAAAATCAATAGTTCTGAATCCAATGGTGATGTCAATTTTACCAAATTCGGCCTCTAGCAGCTCGGATCGAGATCCTCAATTTTAGCTGAATTTTGAGTCTTGAATCTTTGTTTTCCAGCCATGGATCTTCAAAATGGATTGAGGGCTTTCATTACCCGTGTGATTCTGAGTATTTTGACACCAAGATCACGAGGATCCAACAACTAGATCACCGGAACCATCCTCCCATTTTTCTCACGGCGGCGGCGGCTCGTTTCCCGGCAAGCCAATGGCGGCGACCACGGCTGATGGCCCAGAATGACTCGCCGGTTCCCTCTGAAGCTATTAAGCCAGGTGGTGTCGTTCACGGCTCGTTTCCCGGCTGCACGTCGTCCCTTTGTGGTCGTGCAAAGGCTGTAAAAATAGGCCTTGATCGCTGGAAAAATGATTTAGAGCAAGTTTTCCCTTTGAGTTTTGATTAAAGATTCTTTCCTTGTAAGGAGATGGTTTTGGGAGCAAGTCTAGGTGTAATTGACTTTCTATTTAGCTTTTCTAGGCAAGACCTCACAATTTGGTGCTAATTTAATGATGAAATCAGTCTATAATCTCAGAATGCGGATGTGGCATTCTTACAGCTCGAACGGCTGTTTGGGCTGCCGAACCTGCTAATAGATAGCAGATTATTTGTGGTAGCCGATTTCATGATTCAGCCTCATTTTTTAAGACATATGAGAACATGTGTAAAATGAGAAATGAGGAACAGAATTTGACCTTAATAATTAGTCCCTGACTTTGTAGTCAATGATAATCGGCTTAAACGGTAGTTCATGTGATATGTTAGCTGACATCATCTTCGGCTACTCGCTTGAACATTCAAGCGGCCCTAGATGAACTCAAATGACGTTGGTGGCTCACGTACGGTTCCTGTAATTCGTTGATATTCGTGAGTCGCCCAAAATATAACCTCTGTTCGAGTGCCTAATGTGGTGTGTTGTGGATGGCTGGCAGTTGAGATAATCACTGACGAGACATGCGTAGTGGTGTGACAACCTAGGCGAAAAAATAGGAGGTAGTGTCATGATGAGGGGCTGCCGAATTGATCTAGGCCATTAGAGATGGGGATGTTTGGTTGGGGGATTCGTCCCCCGATTCGAATCATGATTCGTGGTTCGCTACAGTGATTTCTCTCACAAAAAATACACGTAAATCGAAAATAGTTCAAATCACATGATTCAAATCCCTGAACCAAACGGACCTGAAAGGATCTCAGCTGTTCATTTGAAAAATGGGAAGTTAACCGATTAAATGCCAAAAAACCTTCAAGTTTCCCTCTTTAAAAAATTTTGTTCTTCTTCACATTTTCCTCTTGCCCCCTTAAAGATTCCTCTCGCTCGAAGCCTCTCCATACTTTGCCGACCTACAATCACCGCCGACGATCCTCACGATGCCACCATTTGTCAGTTTTCCCCACCGTCGCTTTTCCTATTCTGGCATTCTTTCGTTCGTGCCACTCCAAGTTCTGCCGCTGTGTTTTGAGGTAAGCCTGTAGTTTCTTGGCCTATTTTGACTTTCTTATTATTGAAATTCCATTACCCATACATTGAATTCCATGATTGAATGATTTAGGAAGAAATTGATCGAAGGTTTCCTTTGATTTTTGTGAATTTCAACTGAACCCATGTTGAGTTTTTCCCTTGTTGTTGTTTGTATGTTTGGTTGTTGCTAGGACCTACAAAACACAATTTAGTAAAGGAAAATCGAAAGGAATGAACTTACCTGTGACAATGGCTGAATGTTTTTAAAATATTTAGGCCTCGTTTACTTCGCGGATTCGAGTTTTCGATTCGAGTTGAGATGTGACATTTTTCTGAGAGCTTTTTACTGTAGCAGAAAATTTTGATGTGACATTTTCTGAGAGCTTTTTACTGTAGAAACTTAAAACTAAAAACTCAAATCGGTGAAGTGAACGAGGTCTTAGTTCTTCCTCTTCGTCAGATGTTGCAGTTGTTGGGCAACCGAACTCCCTGGGCGCTGCTCGTAGCCTTAATCTACGAGTAGCTTGATGTGAGGAGTTGAAAATCGATGATGAGGGAATTATTAAGGCTGGTGCTGTTTGGACGATGACACCACATCTGCTGTGACGACGGAGGATGTAAGCGTGGCAGACGCAATGCGGGAATCCAAAACATGTTGAGCTTTGTGCTGTGTGGAAAAATATGACAGACACATGGAAGAATGATAATACGACACGTGGCCCTAACTACTCCCGGCCAAACAACAACCCTCGACGTCTGCGGCTCCCTCCCGTTCCGTTATAAAGAGCCCAAGCACGAAGTTCTACCTAGGGCGTCGATTCCTTCTGGCGTCGACGGATTGCACCGTCGACCCTAGGACACAGAAGTCCCTCGACCGCAGAGTCAACCGCCAAGAAGGACAAGTGGGTTAAACGACGATGGCGACGAGGGGAATGCTCTTTAGGGGGAAAATCTGACCTGGTAAGTGGGGGATGTCTGCAGGCATTAATTACGAGTCCTTAAACCACCCCACAGGGGACAAAAGAGTGTTACAGGGATGTACAAAGCCATAATAGAAGACTAATTGTCTGAGTGAACAGTACTGATTAATAGACTACATCTGGGCCTAAAAAGGGAGAACACTTGAGTGCTTCTGCCTACAAAAAAAATCAACCCAGCGAAGGTAGCCCAGTATAAAAGAAGGAAGACCCCCCTATAGGGGGGCGGCGATCCAAGAAAATTGAGAGAGGAAAATGAGTGAGAGAAAACAATTGATGTAAATTGTAATCCCCTCAAAAGAAATATACAACTACAGTGGATGTAGCTCTGATTTTGTAGAGTGAACCACTATAAAATCTCTTGTGTTCCCTATTTGTGCACATCTTTGATCAGCATACTATACACCCCTTCGAAAGATTCTTACATACATTCTACACTTAAGCCGGTAATCTGACGGGTAACCAAGAGGTAACATGGCCTGATTTTGTTGACGAGAATTCCCCATCAACACTTTGGGCTTCAGATGAGAATGAGAGGGCGGATGAGCCAAGGGATGATAATGTTCCCATGTATGAAATATTTTTGATGGTCGGTTTGAAGTTTATGTTGCCGCGATTGGCTTCAAAAGTGCTTTCCTACTTCGAGATATTGGTCAGGTAGCTGATGCCCAATTCGGTGAATAATTGATGTAGATAGCTGCCATTGGTGAGTGGCTGATGATGGATTTGACTGTCGAGGACTTTCAGTCATTTTGCTACATGAAGCAAAATTCTGATTCCCTTGGCCATTACATGCTTGTGGCTCAAAAGGAGAACAAACTGGACTTTAGAGAGGTGGAAAACTTGGACTGCAAGTGGAAAACCAAGTTTGTAATGGCTCACAGGCTAATTGACGATCCAGACTACCTGCGGTCATTTCCCTTCGTTTGGGGCATGAGTTTTGAGTCCCCCGAGACTTGTGATTGCATTTTATTTAAATTTGGTTATGTTTAGCCTCTTTATGCTTTTGCATAGCTTGCTTGGAGTGCAATGTATACCTTCACTATTGCGCTTGTAGCTTGAATGGATCAGGTGATGAAGGAACACCTTGGCTCTGTGTAGGTGGCCTCGTGGACTTGTCCGGCTACTGAAACTTATAGGTAATGCGGCAAGTGTTTCTCCACTTGATTTTTGTCTTGCTAGTGCTAACCTCAATGTTTCTCCTTATAGTTGCCAAGACTAAGAAAGCTGATATGTCAAAGGATGAGTTGGCTGCTCGGATCAGAAGCGGCAAGTCGTCAGCTGGTCGCAACAAGAATGTGCCATCAACTAGCGAAACACCAACATCTAGTGAGTCGACTCCTCATTCGGATATCCAACCACCTTCTCCATTAGCGAGTGTTCCCCCAGTGTAAAGGAAGAGGGGTGAGGCAAAGCCATTCACTCTGGAGCTGCCGGAAACTCTTTCATTCTAGTTGGATCAAGCAGCTGCTTCTTGATTCGGCATTTCGATGGTGACTCGGGCTGATGTGAATTACTATGTTGATTACTCGTTCAAGGAGTTGGTGTTTGAATACGCTGGATGGTCTGTTCAGGTAGAAATTTTTTACTTTGGTACTTCTTTATGCTCGACTAACTTCTTTGTATTTTGATAGTCAATCTTCTTGCGGGACCATCAATTGGTGATGGTTATAGCACCTCGATATCTCGTTGTTGCTCTACACAATGAGCACGACACGTTGAAGGAGCTGTTGATTAAGGAAGCAGACAATGCCAAAACTTATGATGAGGAGATGAAGGATCTCTGGGCCCGCCTTGATTCGACTGAGAAGAAGATCACCATGAAGGACTCGAGGATCCAGGAGATGACGGAGTATGGCGACGAGTGTTATACTGATGGCTACTATCGCACGTAGCTCGAATTGTGTTGGCTTTTTCGAGATGACCAGCAAGAGAAGAAAGGCTTGAAAGCCAAAATCTTAGATGCGACCAAGAACTTAGATAAGGTGGAGGATGCCAACCTTGAGATGACAGATGACGAGGAGCAGCCTGAAGATGCGTCTGGCCAGTGGATGGATGAGGATGAGCCTTCGAACGACCTTGCTAGCACAAGCATGGAAACTGAAGATCATGAGAAAAGGATCCCTGATGCGACCAAGTGATGTTGACTACTCTTATGGTATGCCTTTTGTTTTCCTGCTTTCTTTTTTATTTGTCGATTTAGACAGCTTTTTGGCTGGCCGAATTTAGCCTTGGGTTGTACTCCTTTAATTTCTTGACATCTTTCATTTGCTTAGACTTTATTTATGTTTTGTCGCATCATTTTGCAATTTGTATTTGCATGCTTGAGATGTCACTTCGTGAGTGGTGGCCATTTAGCTGAACCGTTGGTTGTTTTCAGCCCGATTAGGAGTGAGGAAATCGTGAGTGAATTGTGACCCAGAAGTCAGTTCTGTTGGTCGACTACTTGAGTTTGAGTGACTATCTAAATGATAGTTAAGCTGTAGATAGCTCATTGGGTGTGCGAGTCACAATTGACTTGAATTGCAAGCAGGCAGCAGATAACTCATTTGGTGTGCGAGCTACGAGTTGCTCGAGATTTGCACGGGTTGGTGAGTTATCACGACTTGCGAGCCGCCGAATTTGTGTCAAATTTTCAAGAGATGACTTATCGCATTACGTGTAGGACATTCAACTAAAATCCTATATCTTCCTCCCCCTCAAGTTTTGGCTCATTTAGCAGAAAATCAGTTAAGACTTCTTGAGCAGGAGAAGGGATTGCGTGGTGCAATATGTAGAGTGACAAATCCCTGAACAAGTTGTTACTGTAATTGAAATAGAGAGAGATTGATTGGATTATTGGCTGATGAAGATCAACCGCAACGACTAATAGTCTGCATCAATTTAAAAACTTGTATGGGTCAAGGCCTTGCATTGACTTGTCAGGTTGGTAGCAGCACGATTACCGGCTTCAGCCTGAAGGCCAGTACAAAAATAATTACCACTTGGGTAATGAGTCGTGCCACGATGAATAGTCCCTCTCCTTGTACCGTGGTCTTCAACTGAACTGGTGAAATTAGTGAAGCTAGTACTCCAACGGCTTTAACATTCTACTAATAACTTCGTGCTGGAGCACTTGGCGCACAACGAGTACAGTTACCCTTAAGTTGGCTCAACACACTTTACGAGCGGCCGATGAGCCTGGGCTCCATACCGGTGGGGGCGATCAACTCCCCATGACATTAGTGCGTCATGTTTGGGTGGGGGAACACAATAGGCTGTTGATCTTATTAGAACGTATCCCTGTGACAACTTTAAGTATGTTTGATAATCCAACAATTTGTAAAATCCCGAAAGCTAAAGGACAACTCGTGTGGCTAAAAGTGGCTTAGGAGCTAAAGTGCTCGTTTAAGTTGTGAGTAGCTTGTTTAAGTTGCGAGTGGCTCAATGGACGTGAACGGCACACGAGCAAATGGACAACTCGTTTGAGTACTGAGCGACTCGATGGATGTGAGCGACTCCAGAGCTGACGGACAACTCATTTGAGTAGCGAGTGGCTTGATGGGAGTGAGTGGCTCGAGAGCTTACGGACAACTCATTTGAGTAGCAAGCACCTTGATGGGTGTGCGCAGCTCGAGAGTTGTTGGGCAACTCGTTTAAGTAGCGAGCAACTCGATGGGCGTGAGTGGCTCAGAGTGATGGACAGCTTGTTTAAGTAATGGGATGTCAAGTAGGGAAATTGGATTGGTTAACGAGGAATAACTGCACTCATTTATAGTATATAAGCTGCCTATGTGCCCATGGGTAGGGATCAAGCCTGAATGTAGTTCTATTTTTACAATCATATTCATTGTTACATCAATTGCTAAGTTCTTAGAGATCTTGAATAGGATCTCATTTTATTGAAAGTTTGAAATAAGAATGCTAATATGTAAATACTTAGCAAATAGTTGGCGACTCATCGGGGAGCCACGATGGGTTGCCCTAGCCTATATGTAGTACTTCCTCAGGTGCAACGCATTCGGCGGCCGTTGAACTGGAGTTTTGTCGAGATCTTAGAGTATATATGCACCTAGCCTGATCATCTCATCAACTTGATAGGGTCCCTCCCAGTTTGGAGTGAGCTTTAGAGCCCCCCATTCCTTGGTGTTCTGGAAGATTTTACAAAGAACCAGGTCCCCTAATTGGAATCGTTGTGCTCTGATGCTGCCTGTTGGTAGCATGCGAATCGAACGAGTGCTCGGTTGCGCTTCTCTTCAATCAGGTAGAGGATGTCAGCTAGCATTTGATTATTCACCTCCTCATTTGCCCATGCGAGCTTTGTTCTCAAGTTCAACATCCCGATTATAGCAGGGATGACCGTGACAACTCCATAGACAAGTGAAAAGGGTGTTTCGCCAGTGGCCATTCGGGGCGTTGTCTTGCAGGCCCAAAGGACACATGGCACCTCGCTGGGCCATGCTCTTTTGTAACTCTCAAGCTTCTGTTTTAGGTTGTTCATGATGGTCTTGTTGCTAGCTTCCGCTTGCCCATTACTCTACGGGTACCTAGGAGTCAGAAGCTGAGAGTGATTTTCCAAAGAAGTCTTTGAATCCCTCGGATATGAATTTAGACCGCTGTCTGCTACTATTTCCTTCAGCAACCCAAATTGGCAAATGTTCTCTTTCTAGATGAAATCTTTGACTTGTCTCTCCTTGAATTCTGAGAAGGCTTCGGCTTCGACCCATTTTGTAAAATAGTCAGTGGCGGCTAGCACAAATTTGTGCTGCTTGAAAACTTGTGCGGCAATAGAGTTTGTTGTCAATGTTTGTGTACTTTGTGCTCGATGTATTAATAGATGGCGATTATCGTCCATCACGACTACTGGAGCGATGGGCTGCTTGGAAATGCACGGCCTTTCTAGTAATCCCTTGGGGATTGTTCTCTGTAAGGTCAAGTCAGTTGAAGATATGAGGTTAGCCAACATGTCACCATGGGTGTTCGACTCCCTTGGGACTTGTGTCACTTCCCAGCTTTCGAACTAAGACCTCAAGTTGTTGACGAGTTCGAGGTAGGCTGCGATTTTAGTGTCTCGGGCGATGTAGCCGCCGCTGCTTTGGTTGACGATGAGCTGTGAGTCACTCATGACTTTGAGCCGCTGGGCGTCAAGCGATTTGGCGAGTTGTTGTCCTGCACCATAGCTTCATATTCCGCCTCGTTATTGGAGGCCTTGAACCCTAAGCGGAACGACTATTCGATGATTTCTTTGGTTGAGATTTTCAAGTAGATGCCTATTGAGAATAGTATCCTAGAAGTATGAGATGTAATAGAATATTTATTATTTAATTAATAAAAGAGTTTATTCATCATTTTATGTGCATATATTTATGAATATTTTATGAATATCAAATGAAAATTCTGTGATTATTTATGTAACCTTAAACATAGTATATAAGTGTTATATACGAGAGGATAGTGGTTAAGGATAATAATCAAAAACATTGTTCATAATGAATTTAATTAAAGTTCAGAATCTTTATTAAAACATTATTAATACATGTCATTCCCATTTAGAATGAAAAGGTGCTATCCGCACTGTTAATATGGTGAGATATTGAATGAGTGTATATTGCATAATAAGATTAGGTGGAATAAGGACACAAACATAATATGAATTTCTAATAATTTCCGTTAAGCATAGAAATTCTGATTAAGTCTACCGATGGTCATATATAGAATAATCTTAATCCTGAGTTCTTAACAAACTCCTATTTGTGGATTTATATCTTTTGATTTATTCGGTATGGATTTTGAGACCCTGAATCCTATTCCTTGTATTTTGGTGACATGATGAAATAGGTAGCCGGGAATGTTATTATACGAGATAGAATCCATTCCTTCTTGAGAAAGAAGTAGATAAATAATTCTCTTGAGTGTTGATTCGGTACTTGGATTAGTAAGAGCGCTCTGGTTCATGAATGTATTTTATGAATCACTATCCATTAGAGAATCAATGGTACTCAAAAATGAAGATATAATTAGAGAGGTTAACAGATTTACCTGACTCTAATTATGAATTATTTATGGAGGATTGATCTATATGCAATGATTATATTAAATTGACACTTCATAGTTTAGAAGTAATTAATGTCTATAATTTTGAGAGTTCAATTCCAAGTTTATAGTGGAGTAACTATTGGAATTAATAGAATTAATTAATTAATTAAAGTGTTTAATTAATTATTAATTTTATTGGAGCTCAGGATTATAGGTCCATTAGTTCCCTCGTCGTCCTTGTAATTCTACCATAGACAAAGGGCAAAATGGGAATTTTAAAATTACGGAATTCCAAAATTAAATACTCGAAAAAATAATTAATTGAGAATTGATAATTTAAATAATGTGATTATTTAAATTTGAATTTGAATTGTGAACATAATTTAAATTTATCATTTTAAACTTATTTGATAAGTTGTTCAATTTAGATTTCAAATTAATTTAAGTTTGACTTAAATTCAAATTTAAATTTAAATTTAAATTGGACTAAGGATAAAGGACGATTTCTCCTTCCCATTTTGTAATTGGCGCCACACACAAGGTAAAAACCCTAAGGGGTGGCCGGCCACAATGGATAAGGAAGAGGGAGATATTTTGTTCCAAATTCAAATAGGAGATAGAGATTTGATTCTTTTTTTGAAGTTTGACTTCTATTCTTTAAATATGAGAATGATAGAAGATTGTGAATACATTTTTTGAAACTTTTTTTCTGCCATAATTAGTTAGTGTGGCTGAAATTTTCAACATAGAGAGAGAGAGAGGAAAAAATTTTCTCCCAAAAATTCCACATCGTGCATGCGTTAGTGTTTGTGGAAATTCGAGTGTTTTTGAAACCTATTTTGTCTTACGTGTACCCACTCACACGTCTACGTGGAATCAAGGAATTGACGTGGAAGACTTTGGTTTTCTAAACACAAAACTTGGAGCAAGGATTGTTCAAGGTCAAAGAGTTCAAGTTATCATCTAAGTCGGCTTTTAGGTATTTTTCCTAATTGAGTTCTTGACATATAAATTAATGTGATTAATTTATTTGTGCATAAATTAATATAATCTATAGAGTATCTCAAAAGTTTTGTGAAAATTTTTGTTATACACGATTCGCCTTTTCCCACGCTTTCGCATCCGAATTCGATTCGGTTACCAACAATGCCAACTCCATTGCCCTTTACGTTTGATGAACCGTTAACCTATAAAATCCACTCACCTTGTGGAATTTCTTTTTTGAGTGTCGCCTCCGCCTCAGGTGTCATCTCGACGATGAAGTCTGCTAGCACTTGTGATTTCAGGGATGTCCGGTTTTAGTAGGAGATGTCGAATTTCCCTGTTCGACTGCCTATTTCATGAGTCACTTGAAGATTCCAGTTTGTGCAAAATGGCTCGGAGGGGAAAGGTCGTTGTGACGATGATAGGATGGCACTAGAAGTATGGACGTAGCTTTCGGGCAACGGTAAAGTGGGTGAGTGCGGGCTTCTCAATCAGTGGTTAGCAGGTCTCTGCATCCTGCAAAGTGTGACTGATATAATAAATGGGATGCTGAGTTTTACCTTCCTCCTTGACTAGAGCTGCGCTGACTACCATATCAGAGACAAATAGGTAGAGGAGAAGTGGCTCTTCGTTGGCTAGTTTGGCTAGCAGCGGGGATACGTCAAAAACTTCTTCAAATCTTGGAATGCTGCTTCACACTTGTCATCCCAATGAAAGTCCTTGTTGCCTTTGAGAAGGGTGACGAAAGGTAGGCAGCGGTCGGAGGACTTATGAATGCAGCGGTTGAGTGCTGTGACTCGTCCGGCTAGCCATTGAGTGTCTTTCTTGTTCTTGGGAGTAGGCATGTTGAGCACTGCATGAATTTAATACGGATTAGCTTCAATTCCTCGATGGGTTACCAAGTAACCGAGGAACTTGCCGGATGTGACTCCGAAGGAACACTTAATCAGGTTGAGGCACATGTTGTACTGTCGCAGCAGCTAAAAGCACTCCTTAAGGTGCGTGATGTGTTGCTCAGCCTGAATGGACTAGACAAGCATGTCGTCCATATAAACTTCCATACTATGGACAAACAAATTTAGTAAATATATGCTTGATAAAAATAACAATCTTAATCAAGTAACAAATCTTAGGATGGAGATTCTATTAAAAAAAAAAAAAATCTTAGGATGGAAAGGAAGGTTCATCCGTGTCTCATTTTCTTTATAAATTTTGGGACTTTTTTTTTTTTCCTATGAAGGAAGGACTTTTTCTTTTTTCAATAGTACTATCTTTAATAGGTTAAAAAAATAGTACTATGTTTTAATCTGTTAGCGTTAATTATAATTATTGATACCAATTTAATATTACAGACTTGTTATCTTTTACTTCGTAAAAAAAGGGTATTTTTTAATTAGTTAAGGTTATTGCATTTATTTTTAAAATTTTTCTCTTGTTGATAAAGAAATCGGAACTCTTTATACAGCAATTAGTATTCAAATGATAGTTAAAAAAGTATTAAAATAATTTTGAGATATGTTATCTTTTATTTATTTTTTTTTTTCTTTTTGTGCTGGGATTCTTATTAAAGTCTTTGTTCCTTCGAGAATCTATCTTTATGTTTTCGCGAATGTTTTGATTTATGTCATTATCACCCACAAATCCATACCTTTCACTTTTCTGCCATATTGCATGATTAAAGCCACAATTGTGCTTCGTTCATAATGCTTTTATGACTAATTTGATAAGTCGGTTATAATTATTTGCTTGTACAGTTTCCTAGAATGCAAACATGTTAGAATTTGTGCTTATCTAGTGGAACGTATTCTGCTGTATATTTGAATTCTTTGACAGTAAATTGGTGTCGTTTTTTCCCCTTTGAGGATCGATTTTCATAGACTCATTACCAGGTGATTTGTTTAGTGGGCCATAGCGAAGTACTGCTGGTTTCCTCAACTTGGACTATGAATAAATTTGAAAAAATGGAAATTTTAATTTGAGAGTGTATGAGTCTAAATTTTTATTTTTTATTCTTAATAAATACTATTTTAATAGTGTAATTATTTAACTAAAAAAATTATAAATCAAGAATAAATAATAAAAATTTTGACACATATTTTTAAAAAATATTTGTCAAAATTACTCTAAAAACTTTAATCATTGGTGAATGGTCATGATCTCCCCATACGAAAATATCATTAGTGGACCCCAATTAATTTAAGAGAAAAAACTAAAAATACTACTGAAAATGGTAAAAAAAATTATTATTTACGCCACTTACACTTTATTCAAAAATAAATAATAGCCATTTAATAAATAAAGAGAAATAAAAGTTATAATGACATTCAATTATTTAAAATGACATAAATAATAAATATTTAGTATACCATCACAAATCATGCACTTTTTTCTTAAATTCATCACTATTTACTAAATATTTGGGTTTCATAATAGTTATATCGATCAATTCAGTTTAAAACAAGCACAATTTAATTAGTAATTCTAGATATGTCATCATTATACAATAGAGTTCAAATTCCTCACTCCTTCAAGTTTTTTTATTTTTTTTTGTAAAAAAAATTATATATCCTAAAGATAAAAGAGTGAGAAAATATACTCTTTAATTTAAGACCCGTTTAGTTTGTTGATTTGAATTTTTAATTCGAGTTGAGATGTAACTTTATGTGAAAATTTTTTATTGTAGTAAAAAAATTAGATGTGACGGTTTTTAAAATTTTTTTACTGTAATAAAACTCGAATCGGTGAAATGAATGAGATTTTAGTTATTCTTTATTATGACAGAAATATTATATTACTTGAAGAAAAAAACATCAATCTTTATGGACATTCATCTACCTTTCTTTAAAAAATAATAGTCATAACCACCTCTATTGTGTTGCATAATTCAAATGGTATTGGTAAATAAGCTGCTGTACGTAATCCACAGAAATGATAAGGATACTTTCATTCAAGCATAACAAAATAAAAATTATATATAATAATTTATAAGAGAAAAAGACGATTCCGGCATTGAATGCGTCTAAAATACGCCATAGGTGAAGGTGAAGCTTATCTGATATCGAATAAACGCCACGTCAGCTTCGATTTATTGAAAAAGGACAGGGAAATGATAAAAGCACACCTAAAAGGAAAAGGTGAAAAAATCTTTTTATTCCAATAAGACATTCTAGACTTTGATAACGTTGTTATCTGAACGACGCCGTTTTCGTAGCGTTTTATATTGTCGGTATCAGAAACTGAAACTTCCTCGGCTCTGGTAAAGGGCAAATGCAATTATTACAATTTTTTTTTTCTTTATTTTCACACTACAAATAAACAAACGGATAAATAAATTAATAAATTGGGCACGAAAAAATAAATAAAGGGAAAAAGTAAAAGAAATTTCTTAGGGTCCGTTTGGTTCATAGATTCAAATTATGTGATTTAAATTATTTTTGATTTACGTGTATTTTTTATAAGAGAAAATATTATAGTGATCATGAATCATGATTCGAATCAGGGATTCAATCTAAGAACTAAACGAACCCTTAGTCTTGAATCTATTCCCACGTTTATTGGATTTGTAATTTGCAATGTCAAAGCAAATACCATGTGTCATGTGAGGCAAAAGGAGCAACCTTTTTTTATAGTGATTAAAAAAAATAAAAAAACACGTTCATAGCCCCTTTTTAATCATTAGTATAGAACTGAATTGGGTATTGGTTTTTAATGGAATTGGCATTTATTTTGTGATCTAAAAACATCAACTTTATCATGATAATTTAAGACATGTTTTTTTATCTAAAAAACTTAAAAAAAGACAACTCAAGTTTTAATTTTATTTAAGTTCACGTTCTTTTAAGTTTTAATTTTATTTAATTTTACTCAACTTTATTCAAGTTTTAATTTTAACTTAAGTTATAACTCAAATTTAACTCAAAAATTACACTCAAATTACACTATAAAAGAACAAACTCTTAATTTACAAACAAAAAATTACTTGCTAAAGTGCATAATATACATCGTGCGTGTACATACCCTATAAAAGCTACAAAGAGTATTACTTTGTCAAGAATTATTTAAGGGTGTTGACGGTTGGATTTCGTCAACAATAAAGCCGCCGGATTACCTTGGGGTTTCCCTTCGGGTTACCGGCCTATAGGAGTAATCAAAGTGTGGATACTTGTTTGATTTGAGTATTTGTGTGTTTAAACGAACTGTATGTAAATGAACAAGAGGAATTTATAGTGGTTCACTCTATAAAACTAGAGCTACATCCACTGTGAGTATTGTATTTCTTTTGTAGAGATTACAATTTACAGCAATTGCTATTTCACACTCTCATTTTTTCTCTTCTGGAATCTCTGAACCCCTTCCCTGTTGGGGGTCCTTCTTCCTTTATACTTGGGCTTTCTTCGCTGGGTGGGTTTCCCTTGTAGGTGAAAGCACTTAAGTGCTCTCCCGTTTTAGGCCCCGACATAGCCCACTAATCAGTACTGTTTACTCAACCAATTAGTCTTCTATTACGGCTCTGTGACTCTCCGTAATGCTTTTCTGTCCCCTGTGGGGCGGTTTGAAAACTTACAATTAATGCTGTCAGATGTCTCTCACTTTCGCACGCAACCTACCGTGTCTCAAAAGGGACGTTCCTCTCGTCGCCAGCGCCATTTAGCCTCTCTCGTCATTTCTAGCGATCTTTTCTGCGGTCGAGGGATCTTGATGCCTTGATCCAGGCGGTTTCTATCCGTCGACGCCATATGGGGTCGTCGCCCTAATCTGGACTTCATCTTCAGGCTCTGCAGTTGATCTTGAGGGAAACGAAGCATCGAGGGTTGTGTGCTCGGCGGAGAGCAAGTATAGCTACGTGTTGTAGTGCCGTTGGTCTAGGTGTCCATCACATTTTTCCACACAACAAAGGGTATTTTTATTTTTTGTCTTATTTAACTTTGAAAAAAATAAAGAAATGTATGTCTTATATAATAGGCCCACTTTATACAAGAAATTATTAGGATATTAATCTTAGTACACTCAATTATTTGGGAATGTTTATTTTCTATATTAATTCTTGATTTTGAATCATGATTTATGATTTTTACAGTATTTTTCTCTCACAAAAAATACACGTAAAACGAGAATAGTTCTGAATCATGATTCTGAATTTATAAACCAAATGTCTCTTTAAGCTAGTTCAAGTAGTAGGGTTTCGAATAAAACTTTATTTAGAAAAAAAATATATATGCAAAATTGTGTTATTGTGCAAATAAAACGTGCTCACATCATAATTTTTTATGTTAAATATATAATTAACATTAATATTTACATTAGAGAGCATTAAGATAAAAAATACTAACAAACATATTTTAAAACTCCGTTTATTTCACCGATTCGAATTTAAAATTTGAGTTTTATTATAATAAAAAATTTTTAGAAGCAGTCACATTTAACTTTTTTACTATAATAAAAAAATTTAATATAAAATCACATCTTAATTTAAATTAAAAATTTAAATCAACGAATTGAACTAAATAGACTAAATAAAAAAGAGAAATACAACAAAATTGACTGCGTAAGAAAAACTGTAGTGCCGTTACTTTCCCATTACTTTTCGGGGTTGTTCTTTTGGAGTATAACTTGAGTGTAATTTTTGAGTTGAATTTGAGTTATAACTTGAGTTGAAGTTAGAACTTGAATAAAGCTGAATAAAATTGAGTGAAGTTAAAACTTAAAAGAACATAAACTTAAATAAAATTAAAACTTAAATTATTTTTTTTTGAATTTTATGTATAAAAGAACATGCCCTTCGTTTTCCAAGAACCTATAAAACTACTAGCAAAAAATAAGAACCAAAAAATGAAGAAAAAAGAATAAAAAAGCAAAAAAAGCGAACAGATCTATGGCCACTTGGCACTATCTCCCTCTCTATATTTTTGAACAAATCTACCCAATTTTTTAAAATAATTTATTTTCCGTTGATTTTGTCATTAGATTTTTGTATAATTTCCACCACACGCCCTCACTGCCCCTCCTCGTAGCGTCGTCTACCTCACTTCATTCATATCTCCTCTCTCTCTCTCTCTCTCTCTCTCTCTCATCCACCTATATATACAAGCCCTACAACTCCTCGACTCTCTCATACTTTGTTATCCCTCTCACCGCCAAAAAACACCTTTGTTTCTCTGTCTCTTTTTTTTTTTCGTTTTCTTCCAGCTATGGGGTCGGCGATTCTGCCAGATCTTGGGACCGAGATTCTGATCCCGGCGTGCGCGGTTGTCGGAATCGTGTTCTCGCTGGTGCAGTGGTTCCTGGTCTCCCAGGTCAAGCTCTCGCCTGCGAGGGAAGCTCAGAACAACGGTAAAAATGGCTACACCGACTACCTCATCGAGGAGGAGGAAGGCCTCAACGACCACAACGTCGTTCTCAAGTGCGCCGAAATCCAGAGAGCCATTTCGGAAGGTCTCTCTCTCCTCTCTCTCTCTCTCTCTCTCTCTCTCTCTCTCTCTCTCTCTCTCTCTCTCTCTCTCTCTCTCTCTCTCTGTTCATATGTATAATATACATATAATCTCTATATCTATCTCTTGAATTTTCCCGTTTTCGACTTGGTTTAAAGATTGAGTTTTTCAGTTTCTGGAAGTTTTTGGCTCCGAGATTTCGGCTAGATCCAACGTCGTTTTGTTTGTTGCGCTTTCATTTTCATGATTATTGACCAAGTCACGAGCTGATTTCTGCTTAGGGTTTCATTATCTTTTTTTTTTTTTTAATGGAATGTGAGGGTTTCATTATCGTTTTAGTTATGTTTATGTCTTAATGTTAGCATAAGAAAGATGTATTTATAATATAAATTGTTCAAAACCTCTGTTTTGTTTTTTGTTTTTTATTTTTTATTTTTATTTTAATTTTGATGATAAATTTTTAACACTTTATGCTATTATGATTAATGTTGCGTAAGATAGTAAATGGTGAACTGCTGGAAAGCCCTATGCACTATTTTTTATTTTATTTGAATTTGAATTGATTTTATTTTATAAATTAGATTTTAGATCTGGTTGTTGCTGTTTCTGGAACCAGGGCCCACACACTGTTGATTGTTATTTTTATTTTGTAATCAACGTTGAATCTCATTGTTACTGTTTCTTGTTATTTTTCCTCAGAATTTCTTCAGATCTAATATCGAATTTTCTTGAACTAAATAGTGTTCAAAGTACTGCAAATGGGTGTGGAGAATCGCACTAAAAACTTTGTACACTATGACATAAATGGTTTCTTCATACGCTATTCCGTTATTGGATATAGCTATGCTGTTTCCAAAAAAAAAAAAAAAAAAAAAAAAAAAATCCTCGGTTCATTTTTGTTCTGCTTTTTATGTGCGAAGTTCATAAGTACCAGTTCTATTGTACGAAATTTGTGTTTTGATTAATACTGCGTCTGGACAGATTTTTTAAAATAATACTAGATAGAATTTATTGATTTTGTTGCCTGACCAACTTGACAAGAACTTCTAGTCAGTATTTTAACTGCCTGCTTTTTTGGCCTTACTGGATCTGAATTATTTTCAATAATACTCGACAATTCGATGTTGGACTTTGGAATCTATATTGTTATAGCTGTTTATTGCTTCTTAGGACTTAACTTTTACTTACGTTTCATTATTTTTAAATTTGTTTGATACACTATCTTGTCGGTGGACTCGAATGGAGAAGAAGTGAAGAACATATAATTTGATTGTGCTGCCATAAGATTTTTATTTATTTTTTATTTTATTTTATTTTTGTCACATATAGATCTCCTTAGGAAGTTGGAACTAGCTGGGGCATATTTTGTGTTGTTTACGAGGAGTTCATTTGCTGTTCCTTTTTCAGAAGAAATAATCCAAAATTGCTAAATTTTATATATTTTGGCTTGGTAGTCATTGAAATGTTTCAAAAGTACTAGACAACATTTACAAGATATGATTGATTTGGGAAATAAGATTCAACTCTAAAGTTAATAATACACGTACACTGAATTTTGTCATTTTCCTTTTCAGGATTGATTTTGTCATAAATTCATTAGTAATGGTTCATTGTACTTATGGTTTGTGGCTGCACAAATCTCCTTGTCTTGAACATGAAAAAGTCTCCTCCTTTGTGCGGTGAGGATTGAGTTACACTGACTTTTTGATGCACGAATGTTACAGGAGCAACTTCTTTCCTTTTCACTGAATATCAGTATGTTGGCGTTTTCATGTTGGCTTTTGCAATCCTGATTTTCCTTTTCCTTGGCTCTGTGGAGGGATTCAGCACGAAGAGCCAGCCATGCACGTATGACGCAACAAAATTGTGCAAGCCAGCCCTTGCAAATGCTATTTTCAGCACTGTGTCCTTTCTGCTGGGTGCCGTCACTTCAGTGGTTTCTGGTTTTCTCGGAATGAAAATTGCTACATATGCAAATGCCAGAACAACACTTGAGGCAAGAAAAGGTGTTGGCAAAGCTTTTATAACTGCATTTAGGTCTGGTGCTGTTATGGGATTTCTCCTTGCTGCAAACGGTCTCTTGGTTCTTTTCATTGCTATTAATCTCTTCAAGCTCTACTACGGCGATGACTGGGAAGGTCTTTTCGAAGCTATTACTGGCTATGGGCTTGGTGGATCTTCCATGGCTCTCTTTGGTAGAGTTGGTGGTGGTATCTACACCAAAGCTGCTGATGTTGGTGCTGATCTCGTTGGCAAGGTTGAGAGGAACATTCCTGAGGATGACCCAAGAAACCCAGCTGTAAGCATCACCACTCTCAGTGTCGCTTCTAGATTCTAACATTTTTGCTCCGTCCCCTATTTATATCTGTATTTTCATGTTGTCAGGTGATTGCCGATAATGTTGGTGACAATGTTGGTGATATTGCGGGTATGGGGTCAGATCTTTTTGGCTCGTACGCCGAGTCCTCTTGTGCCGCCCTAGTTGTTGCTTCCATCTCCTCCTTCGGGATCAATCACGAGTTGACTCCAATGTTATATCCTCTCATCGTCAGTTCTGTTGGTATCATTGTGTGCTTGCTCACTACCTTATTTGCAACCGATTTCTTTGAGATTAAGGCTGTGAAGGAAATTGAACCAGCGCTAAAGAGGCAGCTGATCATTTCCACTGCTTTGATGACTGTTGCAATTGCTATTGTTAGTTGGATTGCCCTGCCACCTTCCTTCACCATCTTTAACTTTGGAACACAGAAAGAAGTAACGAACTGGTGAGCTCTTGTTCTCTATTTTAGGGATATATTTTGCATAAGAAAATGGTGCTCTATTCATGGTGTATTATTTTTGAAGTGTTTGTGCCATAATTGGTGTTTATAAAAGCATCGGATTCTTTCATGTACCAAAACCTTTTTGAACTTGCAGGCAGCTTTTCCTTTGTGTCGCCGTCGGTTTGTGGGCTGGGCTTATCATTGGTTTTGTGACTGAGTATTATACTAGCAATGCATACAGGTATTTGTTTTGTTGGTATTAAAGTATTTCTCATATGTCCTGTTCTGGTGGCCGATAACTTTAAGATTGACTTGCTTTTAATGCCATGTAGCCCTGTGCAAGATGTTGCTGATTCCTGCCGCACTGGAGCTGCTACTAATGTTATCTTTGGCCTCGCATTGGGATACAAATCTGTCATTATTCCTATTTTTGCTATTGCAGTCAGCATTTTTGTTAGCTTTAGCTTTGCTGCCATGTATGGTATTGCTGTGGCTGCCCTTGGAATGCTGAGTACCATAGCAACTGGATTGGCCATTGATGCATATGGCCCAATCAGTGACAACGCGGGAGGCATTGCTGAAATGGCAGGCATGAGCCACAGAATCCGAGAGAGAACCGATGCTCTTGATGCTGCAGGAAACACCACTGCTGCTATTGGAAAGGTTTGAAAATTTCTCGTGCCTAGTGCTACTCACTTTTTTTATTTGTTACAATCCTATACCATGTATAATTCAGCAAGCATAAGTTCTGTGGGTCATTACTTGGATGCTAGTGTCCATGATTATGTTCTTAAATATTTTTTTTCCTTCTAATTATGAGTTGACAAAAGTTATTTGTATCTTAATAAGAGCGTAAGTTTTTCCTCAATTGTCACTATAACAAATGAATTATCTTCAGTTTGTCTTCGTTGGAAGTCATTCATGTACGTGCAAGTGGCATGAAGGGAAACTCTTACCAGAAGACGATTGTAGCTAATAGATTTTTTGTCCTATTTTTAGGGTTTTGCTATTGGTTCTGCTGCCCTTGTATCCCTTGCCCTTTTTGGTGCGTTTGTGAGCCGTGCAAACATCTCAACTGTTGATGTGTTGACTCCAAAAGTATTCATTGGTTTGATCGTTGGTGCAATGCTTCCATACTGGTTCTCTGCTATGACAATGAAGAGTGTGGGAAGCGCAGCTCTTAAGATGGTTGAGGAAGTGCGCAGGCAATTCAACACCATCCCGGGTCTCATGGAGGGCACTGCCAAGCCTGACTATGCCACCTGCGTTAAGATCTCAACCGATGCCTCCATCAAGGAGATGATCCCACCTGGTGCCCTAGTCATGCTCACCCCCCTCATTGTTGGAATCTTCTTTGGCGTGGAAACCCTCTCTGGTGTTCTTGCCGGATCCCTCGTCTCTGGTGTCCAGGTAAGACTATTAATTTGCTTGACAATATCTGTATGCATTTGACTTGAAAGGAAGCTATTCATATATTGTTCATGAATTGACAGATTGCCATCTCTGCCTCCAACACTGGTGGTGCTTGGGACAATGCCAAGAAATACATTGAGGTAAGCATTTCAGTTAAATTCTAGGATCGCTGTTTTATTAGTAACGATTTTGGTATATAATAACTCCATATTCTATTATAATAGGCTGGAGCTTCTGAGCATGCGAGAACCCTTGGTCCCAAAGGTTCCGACCCACACAAAGCAGCCGTCATTGGTGACACCATCGGTGATCCCCTGAAGGACACATCTGGGCCATCGCTCAACATTCTTATCAAGCTTATGGCCGTCGAGTCGCTCGTGTTCGCGCCTTTCTTTGCGACGCACGGTGGCCTGCTCTTTAAGATCTTCTAAGCATTTGATGGTCAGGCACTCGCCTCTGAAGAAATGGTTCAATACTTTTTGCTCTGTGTGTCCTCAAGTCCACATCTCAATCCTCTCCATTTTTCTTTCTTTGCTGACCCCCACCTCTTTTTATTCACTCTCTTACCAAAAGATATATTTAGTCTGTTAGTCCTGTTATGTTATAGCTTCTGAAGAACAGTGTCTTTCAAGGTTGAATCAACCCAAGAAATTTTCCCCTTGCAAGGGTCTGAACATGATAATGATGACGATGATAATTTTTGTCCATTTCAAGAGCCGGAGCTCTCTTTTTTTTATTTTTTTTTATGCGCAATTTTTTTTTCTCTAAAAAAATGAATTTTGAGTTTTGAGCGTTATCTGTCTTTAATCTTACTGATCTGATTGCCATTATTTGGGTTCATTGCCCATCGGTCTAATTTTAAACAGGTTTGTCAATTGGTTAAGTAGAATATATACATGTATTGAAAATGAAAGTGCATTTTTTTTAAGAAGCAGATGATACATAGATTTTACAGCAGTCTACACAACAGAGGCATTCTATTAAAAAAAAAAAAAAAAGGTTAACCAGAAAGTAGCCCGCCACCAGGCAAGGGGAACTTCCTGTTCAATATTTCCAATAATATCACCGGAAATCACAGTAAATAACCTGCTTTTGAGACGTCGAGAATATGGTTTTTTTTTTTTTTTTTTTTTTTCAATTTTTTATTATTGATGACAGATTCTAGAACTTGTGACTAAACATTTTGGATTTCTCAAACCATGTTAATGGTATTCGATTCAAGAATGTAATTTGAGAAGAGTCACAAGCTTGTAAGGTTCACACCTTCCATACCCGTCAAGCGCTCAACCATATGAGGTCAGAAGAAGCCTGAGAGTTTCTTTTAGGCTGCACCCAAGACTATGCTACAATCGTCTCCAGTCAAAGTGCCTATGCCCAAGAAATCCATATTTCTTTTGACAGGCGCATCAACATTAACTCAATCATATGCAAATGACGTTTACATTTTGACAAGTCAAATTCTATATTTGAAATTTCGTTGCCATAATAAAAAGGCTCTGTTATTTTGCACCTCAAACTTTTCATCCGTGGATAAATTAGACCTTAACTTGTTTAATTTTGGCATTTGAGGCTTTGTTGTTGTTCGTTAATTAAAATTATGCCATCAGTTAGATTGCATTGATGAAAACTATTAAATTTAAGGTTCTCAAATGTCAGAATTAAGTGGGTAGAGTCCAACTTCTAAGTGAAGAAAATTTCAAAGTGCCTTATATAAATTAGCTTAAATCAAATGATTAAGAGATTATTAACGCTAAGAACTCTTTGTTTACTCTTTTAGTGGGAGGGGAAACATGTCATTTTCATGGTAAAGCCGATATGCTTTCTCAATGAAGTAAAGAAAAAACATAAAGAAAAGGTTAAAAAACATAAAGAATAGAAGAGGTGAAAAGAAAGAAAGAAAGGAAAAAATGTCATCGGGAGAAAATGCAAACAAACAAAGTTGTCAACCACCCTTTTCAAGGAAACATGCACAGGGTGAAAAAGTAATTAGCACTATTTGCCCTAAAAATTAAGTAGCTAATTTAAGTAGCTATAAAATAGCTAAAAATTAATTAGCATTTTTATCTATTTTATTCCCAAACTCTTATGCTGTGTTTGGAGCAAAGATATATGTCATAATTCAGATCATAGTTCGTGGCTCGCTATAATATTTTCTCTCACAAAAAACACACGTAAATTGAGAATGATTCTGAACCCATGAACCAAACATCCACTTAATCTAGTCCAGTTAAAAATGCTTGTTTATCATCCCTAAAGAAAAGGAAAAAAAGAAAAAAACCTAAAATCCCAAGGAAAGAAAAAAAAGGTGCACACCTGTCGTTTCTAAAAAGAAAAATACAAACTTTATGTGTATTATCGTTATTAGGGTGGCAATATGTGTTAGTGGGTCGTATTCGTGTCAACCCGTTTATTAATCGTGTCAGAAAATATGAACTAAAATACGACCTATTTATTAAACGTGTCAATAATGCCAACCCAAACACGACCAATTTATTAATCATGTTAATCCGTATAACCCGTTTAAATTAATATATTAAATAAAGAACTAATATAATAATGACTTATTTAACACGGTCAAGACAAGTTTAACATGTTTATTGATCAATTTATCTTTTCCTTTAAGAAAAATAAATGAATTTTATCTATAAATATTAAAATTCGTATTTTTTGTATTTAATATGTCACATAAATTTTCATGTTAAATTACATATCATTAGATTGCAGATGACACATATAGTTAATTGTATTAATTTGTGTCACTTCGTATTAGGAGGTCAACCTGTCACGTCCCGAAGCCGGGGTTAGTGACGTGGAGGCTCGTTTAGGAGTTAAACGTGATTAAACATTTGAAATTATAATAATCAAATCAAAAGTAAAATATTAAAGAGATTTCCAAACGAGCCCACTATTTAGCCGAAAATAAATTACAAGAAAGTTATAGGATTGCCCGCACTTTCTGAATTGTTTAGGGCTTCACCCACAAGACATGTAGTATTGTACATACATGAACATGTAAATAACATTACAGACATCAACCACAGTCTAAAAATTTAGAGATTCAGTGTTTACAGAATTTACAATTCTTACATTTGTACACCTGGAGGATGAACACAATTCTTACATTCCTACTCCGCACTGCTCCTAGAGTCGACTGGGAGGGGTTTAATATTTATAAAATAATAAAACGTGAGCGAAAGGCCCAATAGAATATATTTTGAAATAACTTTATAAACCAATAAATATATGAGTAAGCAAGTAAATAAGACATTCAATTCCAGCACAACAGCCGGAACCTCATATCATTTTTCTGAAAGGAAATATAACTGAAAACCTCCGTATTACATGCATCAACAAGTAATTTATACTATGATAAATTACTTACACAACCACATGCACAAGCCTTATCACCCTCGGGCCGGGTTTCGGGTTCTGCCCCCAAGGATGCACTCTCCACATCCTATCTAGGCCATCAGCCGGTTTACCGATTCACAAGATCTCTTGTCTTAAGAAATCATTCATTAAACTTTACGAAACAATTCATTATAATTCCAATAGCTAAAATCAAGCTATGGTTTTTTAAACACGCTTTTCTTTCGCAAACATGTCATTTCTTTATAACATTTGTAAGGCCAAAACTCTTTTAAAATCAGGCTGCCAAAGAAAGGGATGCAGAATCCTACCTCTCAAGTCAGGCTGCCAAAGAAAGGGATACAGAATCCTACCTCTCAAGTACCAAACTTGGCTAGCATTGCACTATTCCGGCTTTTGCTTCCTCAAAGCCCCTCAGTCCGAGTCCTTAGCTAGCATTGATACAAAATAACACTTTAGGATCCAATTCTCATTCCTAAAGTAATTCAATACCAATTATATCCTCTAATTTCCTATTAGTGTGCCATAATTCATTTACCAGTTTCATAAACCATTTCATGTTTCAAATCATCATTCCAAGAGTTTTGATTCCAACAAATGGATTAAAGATGCTAATCTATTCACTCTAGATCCCCAAATGAAGCTAATTTTGGTTCTCCTTGAAAACCGCGGTCAAAACATGTAACACCCCGAAGAATTAAACGAGATTAATTAAGGTAATTAAGATTTATTAGTGTGCCTAATCTGGTTTATTTAATTAATTATTGGATATTAAATGTTCCTGACGTGTAAATTTAAATAATTTTAAGGTATTTAACTATTCTCAGGAATTACATTTTTACCTAGAAGTGTGTGTGGGCACATTTTTGGATTGTCATTTTAAATATTGGACACATGTCTTTTCTTTTTCTTTTCTTTTTCCTTTTTCTTTCATTTTCCTTTTCCTTCCTTTCTTTTCTTTCCCGTGCTCTCTCTCTCTCTCTCTCTCTCTTCATTGTCTCTTACTCTCATTCTCGTTCCATTACTCTCTCTCTCCCGTTTTTCTCTCAAATCAACCGGATTTCGAACCAAAGAAGGATTTCAAGAAGTTTTTAACGCCAAGAGAATGATTTGAGGTAAGATTTCTGAAAAACCTCTCTTGAATCTTAAGTTTTCAGATTTAAAAACTTAATTTTAGTTCGAAATGGATTTTGATGGATTTTGAGTAAAAGCATGGTAGAAATTGGAGATCTTGGGTTCTTTGGACTTGATTTAGTACTTAAAACCTGGATCTAGTTGTTTTCCATTAAAATATTTTGAATTGGAACTAAAATTGTAGGTTTTCAGATTGATTTTGGCTAGTTTCCTCGCCCTGCTATTCTCCACAAGTCGACCTGTGCGGTCGACTGGACTGGTCGACCTATGCGGTCGACCGAATTGCACACCATCAATCGACCGGCGGTGTTGCACTACTCTGTCACCGGTCGACTAGTCTACACAGGATTTGACCCTGTTTTGCCTGAAAATGCTGTTTTGACCCTGATTTTTAAGGAGAACCTAAATTAGCTTCATTTGGGGATCTAGAGTAAATGAATTAGCATTTTTAATCCATGTTTTGAGATTGAAAACCCTTGGAATGATGATTTAAAACATAAAATGATTATATGGTCGTATCGCTACCTGAATTATCGGTCTTAATCGTTACGACTTCTGGGCCTTATAGTCAGTGCGTCACGAGCTTAGACTGTCACGAGGCCGGTAAGGCCCTAGTCACATCACAAGCTTGTTGGAAAATAATGGCATCAAGTGCATAACAAAATTTTAAAAATATTTAAATCAATGCCAAAGCCAATCAAGAACATGTTCATGATGCTATATAACATAAATACTAAAGATCTAAATCATACCTTTTGAGATTTAGGAAACTGCATGTCTGACAGATCAAAGCGTTCCAAACAGCAACTAGAAGAGCCTCAACCAACTGGTCTTCTTTGCTATTCTCGTTTCCACAATCAGACTACAAGTGGGCACACGTTATTCAATCTCGTCTTGGTATTCTTGATCCCCTTCCAATCACAAGAAAGCCAAAGAAAAAGTTGTTCTTGAGAATTAAACAATTTTTCCTCTCAGGAATCTTTTGTCAATAGCCTCCAAAAAGTCTCTCAAGTGATCTAATGAGTAATGTGACTTAATAGGCTATTTATAATGTTTAGGAAGTCATATTTCCGTAACAATTAGGTTTCCCAAAGTTTATCTCGCTTACAGAGTCGATTTTGCCACGTTAACATGCATTTCACGTTACAACCGGTCGACCTGTGACAGAGACGTTATAACTCACCGGTCGACCTGACCGGTTGACCTATCTGTACTGACGAAACTTTTTTGCGTAGTTTTTCAGCACGGGAAACTTGCATAGAGCCTCAATTTTGATTCAAGCAACCTAATAGAGAAGTTGCCTAATCAAAATAATCATATAATAGTCTTCTCATATTAAAAAACTCTTAAACAATAATTCAACCAGCTTATCTAGAATTAATTTATCAATTAATTCACCCGATAAATCACTCATGAATTAATCAATCTCATATTAACTTTGAACCTCTTTTACGGAAATAAGACAAGTTACCAATATGTATGAAATACACCGTATCCTTATAGGAAATTATGTGAGCTAGCAAAGGGACCCGATGGACATATATAAATCAAGCTCCTATAATCACAATGCTACTTGTAAACCAACAAGTCCGTCTCACGATTATAAAACTATAGCGCTACTCCACTAAAAGCCTAGAGCTGCACTCTCGATTTATATAGTGTATTTACAAAGTTCTGAATAGCTCTCGTCCATGACTCAATATATTAGTGTATCATCCCCATAGGATATCCATAATCAACTTGAGGTCAAGTTCCGTTTTACCTTCTCGATTACATTTATCTTATGTTCCATTATCACACCATCAGAAAAACGCTATTCGTAACATTAAAAATAGTAAACCATTAGATAACACAAAATAGTTTAATGGCCAAGCGCCCATATTTTCTAATCCACAAATAATATATAAGAGGATATCATTGACTCTTTGTAGGAGCTATGGATTCCACTATCTATGAATAATGAATCTACGCATACACGAGTCATACCCCCAATGTACCGGTAAGCGTACCTTTAAATAATGTAAGGATGTCTCCTTTTGGTACATCAAAGAATATAAGTGAAGCATACTGGTTCATCATGCATCTCAGGATTAAGATGACAACATATAATTCTTCAAAAGTGAATTGTTTTATTCAAACAAAATTATTAATTAAAACAATTCAACTTTGGTCCAATCCAATATAGATTTCACCATTAGAAACTATATCAATGTCTCCACCCATGGAGTCCCACCTTCAACGACCAAGACAAGCCATCTCCGTTAGGAAGTAGACAACATAACATTCTTAACATGAATAAAGCGCCCAACTTTATTCCCTCGATTGTGGATCATAAGATTTAGACTATCATCTTTAGATTCTTGTCTTCTGCATGTTCTTCACATTACATGCATGACCTAAAGTTTTAGAATGACAGTCTCAGACTTTCTGTTTGCTTATCATACATTTAACTAATATGAACATAAAAAGGACACTACTTAGATATATGAAATAAATAAATCTTTATTAATAGTCAAAATGTCTCAAAGAAAATTATTACATTTATTCCTAAGGGCATAAACGCTAACAATCTCCCACTTGCACTTAGGTGAGTAAATGTGACATGCTACGCATCCTCATAGTCTCGACATGCTTCTCGAAGGCCTTAGCCGGTAAGGCCTTCGTGAATGGGTCAGCCATAATGTCCTCCGACGCGACCTTGCATATTTCCACATGCCCTTCTTCAATAAAGCTCCTTATTACATGATACTTCCTGTCTATGTGCTTACTCATTTTCTGATATCTTGGTTCTTTGGTGTTAGTTATTGCCGCACTGTTATCATAGTATAGTCTTAATGGCTTAGCCACACCAGGAACTACTTCAAGATCCATCAGAAATTTGCGGAGCCACACTACTTCTTTTGAAGCATCACTAGCTGCCACATACTCAGCTTTCATCGTTGAGTCAGAAGTGCAAGTTTACTTGACACTCCTCCAAATGACAGAACCACCTCCCAGAGTAAAGACAGAACCCGAAGTCAATTTTCTAGAATCCAAATAGGATTGAAAATCTAAATCTGTATATCCTAAAGGTGTCAAATCCTACCTAGAATATATTAGCATATAATTTCTAGTCTTTCAAAGATACTTGAATATATGCTTGACCGTTACCCAGTGGTTAGGTCCTGGATTTAACTAATATCGACTTACAATCCCAACTGTATGGCAGATGTCCGGTCGAGTACAAAGCATTGGATACATGAGGCTCCTAACCGTCGAAGCATAAGGTACCTTTGCCATGTATTCTCTTTCCTCAGATGTCTTGGGACAATCACTATTCGAAAGAGTAATTCCAGACCTAGATGGTTACCCACCTTTCTTGGAATTCTGCATTGCATACGTCTCGAGAATTAACAGGCGACATATCGCCTCTCGTTCTGTTATCTGCGCACCTGACTAAGGCAGGTGACATATCACCCAGAATCATGCGACATATCGCAGCTCCTGTTGTTGTTTACGCACTGGTTTATTCGATTTCACCCATTCCTACTATAGGTGGGTTGTAGCATAGAGACCTGCGTGCTTAGGCGTGCGATGCATGAAACTAGGAATCCATTTCTGCGTGAGACGCACTGCAGCTCGATCTTGTGTGCGCTTAGGCGCGCTGGTCACTCTCCAGCCTGACACAGAACTGAATCAACAGTTGCCCCTGGAAATCTGGCCTCTAGAAATTTAGTCTTTGGAAATTTTGTGACCTCCAATGACCTGCAATCGACCACAGATATATATATATATTTATCAACACTTGCTATAAAAATTGTACTAGAAAAATCTAATGACACACAATCAGCAACAAAATAACTCAATGTTCAACATTTGAAACAAAATTAATCTAAAATCAAAACAAATAAAGGGGAAGAAACTTGGGTTGCCTCCTAAGAAGCGCTTGATTTAACGTCTCTAGCTAGACGTTGTGATGCTTCCACTCAATTTGGGTCCGCAAGAGAGATGCTAACAACTTTCCGCTCTTCTCCTCCATGGTGGTGCTTCACTCTTTGCCCGTTCACGCGGAAAGTTCATCCATCACCTCCAAGAAGTTCAATTGTACCAAAGGGGAATACTTGCTTGATTTCAAAAGGTCCGGACCACCTCGATCTCAATTTTCCTGGAAAGAGTTTCAACTGGGAATTGAAAAGCAATAGTTTTTGCCTCGGAAGAAATTCTCTCCTTAAGATTTCCTGATCGTGCCACTTCTTTGTGCGCTCCTTGTATAGCCTTGCATTCTCATAGGCCTCATTCCGAAATTCCTCAAGTTCATTTAATTGGAGTAGGCGCTGCTCACCGGAAGCGTTCAAGTCAAAATTCAACTTCTTGATGGCCCAAAACGCCTTGTCCTCAAGCTCCACCGGTAGATGGCAAGGCTTCCCGAACGCTAACCGATACGGTGACATTTCAATTGGTGTTTTGAAAGCTATCCTATATGCCCATAAAGCATCGTCAAGCTTTGTTGACCAATCCTTACGGTTAGTGTTCACTGCCTTCTCCAATATGAGCTTGACCTCCTGGTTAGAAACTTCCTCTTAACCATTGGTTTGCGGATGGTAAGCTAGGGTGATCTTGTGCTTTACTCCATACTTGGCCAACAACGCATTGAACATCTTGTTGTAAAAATGCGTCCCTTCATCGCTTATGATGGCTCGGGGGGTACCGAACCTTGTGAACATGTTCTTATGGAAAAATTTCACAACCACCTAGGCTTCATTTGTTGGAGTGGCAATAGCTTCCACCCACTTAGAGACATAATCCACCGCCAAGAGAATGTAAAGCTGACCATATGAAGGCGGGAAGGGTCCCATGAAGTCAATGCCCCACACATCAAATATTTCCACTTCCATAATATTGCTCAAGGGTATTTCATGCCTTCCAGAGATTTTCCCCACATGTTGACAACGGTTACAACACTTTACAAACTCATGACAATCCCGAAACAAGGTTGGCCAATAAAAACTGGATTGAAGAACTTTCGCCGCTGTTCTTGTTGCACCAAAATGTCCACCATAGGGTGACAAGTGACAAAGATGGAGAATGTCATGTATCTCCTCTTCGGGAATACATCTCTGAATAACTTGATCGGAGCATCTCTTGAACAATATTGGATCATCCCAAAGATAACATCTCACATCATGGAGGAATTTCTTCTTTTGAGAAGGAGTCAAGTCTGGTGGTAAAACCTCACAAGAAAGGTGGTTGACGAAATCTGTGAACCAAGGGAGCCTCACTTCAACCATAAACAAGTGTTCATATGGGAATGCTTCTTGAATAATGGGAGTTTCGTCCACTTCCAATTGCTCCAACATGGAGTGATGATCTGCAACCACATTTTTTGAACCTCTCTTGTCTTGGATCTCCATGTCGAATTCTTGACGCAAGAGAATCCAACAAATCAAGCACGGCTTGGCATCTTTCTTAGCAAACAAGTAGCGAATTACTGCATGATTCGTGAAAACTACCACCTTGGACCTAATGATATATGACTGAAATTTATCACAGGCAAATACCACTGCAATCATCTCCTTCTCGGTGGTGGTGTAATTGAGTTGGACCTCATTCAATGTCCTACTGGCATAGTAAATGGCTCAAAAAATCTTGTCTCTCCTTTGACCAAGAACTGCCCCAACGGCATAGTCACTAGCATCACCCAAAATCTCAAATGGCTCATTCCAATTGAGTGCCACCATAACCGGAGCCGAAACCAGTTTTTCCTTGATAGCAATGAAGGCTTCCAAACAAGACTCATCAAAGTTGAAGACCGCATCCTTCTCTAGGAGGTTACACAATGGCTTGATAACCTTAGAGAAATCTTTTATGAATCTCCGATAGAATCCCACATGACCAAGGAAATTCCAGACTCCCTTCACATTTATAGGTGGCGGAAGCTTTTCAATCACGGTTGTCTTAGCCTTGTCCACCTCCATTCCCTGGGATGAAATTCTATGTCCGAGAATGATCCCTTCTTGTACCATGAAATGACATTTCTCCCAATTGAGAACTAGATTCTTCTCCTCACAT
Source organism: Morus alba (assembly GCA_012066045.3). NCBI lineage: Eukaryota > Viridiplantae > Streptophyta > Magnoliopsida > Rosales > Moraceae > Morus > Morus alba. Next base: position 45,371,259 of record CP050224.2, on the reverse strand, counting down.
CGTTGCAACACAGAGAAAGATTGTGGAGGCAATGGTTGAATGTTGATATGAAAACTGAAAAATCACCCATGAAAATCTCCATAATCTCTTCTACCATATCTGAGAAGATTGCCATCATGCACTTTTGAAAAGTGGCGGGTACATTGCATAAACCGAAGGGCATCTACCGAAAAGCAAAAGTACCATAAGGACAAGTGAATGTCGTTTTCTCTTGGTCTTCGGGGGCTATGGCAATTTGATTGTAGCCTTGAGTATCCATCAAGAAAATAGTAATAGTCGTACCCCACCAACCGGACCAACATTTGATCAATGAAAGGAAGGGGAAAATGATCCTTCCTAGTGGCCTTGTTCAACTTCCGGTAGTCAATACAAACACGCCATCCAGTCACTATTCTTGAAGGGATAAGCTCATTATTTTCATTTTTCACCACCGTCATGCCACCCTTCTTTGGCACAACTTGAACCGGACTGACCTATGAGCTATCCGAAATGGCATAAATTATCCGAACATTCAACAACTTTGGCACCTCAGCACGCACCACCTCCTTCATGGCTAGATTCAATCTTCTTTGGTGCTCAATAGATGGCTTGTAAGCATCTTCCATGAGAATCTTGTGCATGTAAATTGTAGGACTTATACCCTTAATATCCGAAATAGACCATGCAAAGGCAGACTCGTGTTTCTTCAACACAACTAGGAGCTTCTCTTTTTCTTCCTTGTTCAAAGAGGAAAAAAAAATAATCGGTTTAGAAGAATCCTCACCCAAAAAGGCATAACGAAGATGTCTCGGCAATTGTTTCAACACTAACCCTTCTTTGGACGAGCTTAGAGAGATGAAGCACTCACCAGGCTTCTCTAAAATTTTCACTTGAGCATGATCCCCCACTTCACACGATAAAGCCTTAAGACCTAGAACACTATCAACAATACCCTCTTCCTTAATATAACGATCTCTACCAAAATCAGCCATGTTCAAGGATGTAGTAAGGCTATGCTCTAGAGGGTCATTGTGGGTTACTTCTTGGAAGACCTCCTTGATGCATGAGTCTACCACTTCCACCTGGTGGCAGGTTGACTTCTCTTCTGAAAATCTCATTGTGTTAAGGATGTTGAACTTCACTTCCTCATTATTCACTCTTAAAGTCAAATTACCACTTTGCACATCGATCAAGGCTTTTCCGATAGCCAAAAAGGGTCTCCCCAGGATGATGGGGATTTCTTGATCCTTTTCCATATCCAACACAACAAAATCCATAGGGAAAAAAAATTTATCCACCTTCACCAATACATCTTCTATGACACCCCTTGGGTAAGTGAGAGACCTATCCGCCATTTGCAAACATATGGTGGTTGGTGTAACTTACCCAAGTCCAAGCTTTCGAAAGACGGACAGAGGCATAGGATTGATGCTAGCTCCAAGATGACACAAGGCTTTCTCAAAGTGAAAATCTCCAATAGTACACGGAATAGTGAAACTCCCAGGATCCTTCAACTTTTGAGGCAACTTCCTTTGAAGGATAGCGCTACACTCTTTTGTTAGCTTGACGGTCTCATAATCCTCCAACCTCCGCTTCTTTGCCATGACATCCTTCATGAACTTGACATAATTAGGCATTTGTTCAAGTGCATCCGCAAAGGGAATGTTGATATAAATCTTCTTGAAAATCTCTAAAAACTTCAAAAGTTGAGCATCCAACTTCTTCTTCTTGAATCTTTGCGGATACGGGAAGGTAGGAGTGATGATTGGAGGTTTATCTGGAAAAGAGATATATTTAGGCCTTGCACTCTCTTTCAGTTGCTCCGATTCTACCTCTTCTTCCTCGGTTTTATCCTCTTAGGGCTTAGGAGCCTCAACTACTTTCCCACTTCTCAAAGTGATAGCCTTGCAATGGTCTTTGGGATTAGGCTCCGTATCACTTGGGAACTTGCTGGATGATTGGTCCTTTACCACATTGGCTAGTTGACCGATTTGCACCTCAATGGACTTCATGGTTGCATTCATGTTGTTACAATGTGTCTCAATGTTGTCAAGTCTAGCCTCATCCTTGTTAAACTGTCCCCTTGTCTCTACAATGAATGTACCCAATAGGTCTTCTATCGATGCTTTAGGCTATGTTGCTGGTTGACTGTACCCCGGAGGAGGTTGCAAAACATTCTTATTGTTGGCATAAGAGAAATTTTTGTGGTTCCAGAGTCCAGGGTGATAATGAGTTGGCAGGTTGCTCAGCACGTTGTTGCCTCTGTAATTGAAGTTTATGTTGTTCACGTACTGTACTTGTTCATTATCACTACCTTCACCCCCATAGGATGCACTTATGACCATAGTTGCTCCCTTACTCGATGAGGCTTCCCTCGTGGTCAACTCAGATAACTTGTTGGTCAAAGCTGATACTTGTGCTGAAAGAGCAACCAACGAATCAATCTCATGCATTCCTGCAGCCCTTTTCACACTTGACCGCTCACTTGGCCATTGGGCATTGTTGGAGGCCATCTCCTCCAATAATAATTTGGCCTCCTCATAGGTCTTCGACAACATCATCCCACCTGATGCCGCATCTACAATTGTCCTAATTTGTCCATTCAAACCATTGTAGAAGATCTGAGTTTGGAACTAGTCCTCGTATCCATACTGCGGGCATTTTTTGAGCAACTCCTTGAAACACTCCCATGCCTTATAGAGAGGGTCAAAGTCCATCTGTCTGAATTGTGCAATCTTGCTCCTCAGATGAACGGTCTTTGATGGAGGGAAGAACTTGGTTAGAAACTGCTGTGCCAAATCTTCCCACGTGCCAATACTACTGGCTTGAACTGATTGGAGCCAACCTCTCGCCTTGTCCCTAAGTGAGAACGAGAATAGGCACATTCTGATGATGTCCTGGTCCACACAATTCATTTTGATGGTGATGACGGGTATTTCTACCAACAAATCAAGTACTTTTAAGCTTGAATATTTGTAAGTTTTCAAGCATTGTTGTTAGTTTAATGTCTTTTGTTTGGTTTTTATAGGAATTATAAATAAATGCGAACTTGGACGATTTTGTGTGAAGAAAAGAAGAATATTTACCCAATTTGTGAATCAATGGCAAGAGGAGGTGAAAGAGGATTTTAAGGCACAAAAGAGGAGGCTTTGGAATGCAAGAAAGCGGGCTGCAGCGCACCTTTTTGGACTACAGCGCGCAAAGGAAAGCAAGAAGACCAGAGAACAAGAAAACATCGCATCCAGGGAGAGGCCTGCACGCTGCAGCACGCCCAGAGGCCTAGCCGCACGCTGCAACACGCCCAGAGGCATGCCACGTGCTGCAACGCGCCCAAAGGCCTGGAATTAGCCCAATGGGCGCTGTAGCGCACCCAAAGGCACTGCACGTGCCTCAACCCTCTGCAAGTGGATCCCTTCTTCCAAAAATGCACGCCGCAGCGCATTTTCACAAAGGTTGCATTGCGCGTCTAAATCCCTAGCTCTGAAACTCAGTAATATTAAAGGAAAAAGATGCCACTTGAGAAAGGGAGCCCAGAAACTGAAGAAAACATCAAAAGGAGGCTGGAAATCCTTCATCTTGGAGGTCCTTGGAAGCTCTTCAATGGATTTTGGGTTTTATCTTCTTTTATCTATCTTTCCATTTTGAGCTAGACACTAGATCTAGGACTTGATGTAGTTTTATTTGAACTATGTTTTGAATATTTTGTTGATTGTTAATTTAATTTTGTTTTCAATTCATTTATGGTTCTCTATGCTTAATGCTTCTAATTTATTTGGCCAACGTGTTAGATGAGTTTTAGATTGCGAATTTGATGCTCGGGAGAGATTGAGTTCTTTATCTAGATTTGAGAAGCATAGTCTAGGTTGTTGTGAGACCAGGAGGAGATCAACGCTTAGATAATGAAATTAGGATTTAGGTCGTTGTGAGGCCGGGAGGCAATCAATATTCCTTTTTTGTAATTCTAAAGGTATATTCATTTCAAATAAAGGGATATTGTTTTGGTTATTTAAATACAATTTCTTGTGAGGCACTCGGGAGATGTTGCGAGATGATATTAGAGCCTTGATTAATGAATTGAATGAAATTGATTGGCGATTACATAATAGGATGAACATAGGAATAATAAAGTGAAATCAAGTCCCTAGACCATTTATGTATAGATACTTTATTTTCTTATTTTCATATTTATTTTGTTTTATTTTCTTAATTGTCATTTTACTAGGTTGCCTAGATAAAGTCAAGTTACAATACTAGATGCACATTGACACCGTACGCTTGCGGAAATATAAATATATAAAAATATTTTGTATCAGATGGTATCGTAGATCTCCAGAAACATTGCTAGATGCACATTGGGGTCTTCACACGGCAATCCCCTGTACTGATTCTGCTGAACCATATTTATCAATGCAGGCTTTAGCTCAAAGTTATTCGCATTGATCGGCTGCTTCCTGATGCCAGAATAATTCTCATTCACTACTGGTCTGAAGTAATCCCTCAAAGCCCTCTGCTGGTTGTTGTTGTTACCCTTAGCCATGACTCGGTTTCTAGTCTTGAAATAGTTCTCTCAATTTCTGGGTCTAAAGGAACAGTCTCCAAGTTGCGGACTCGACGCATACACGCAACCAAAAGAATAGATGAAAGAAATTAAATTAACAAAAGTTAAGTCAATAAAATAAAGATAAAGGTCTAAATTAAAATCAATATATTTCACAGTAATATTAGCTTAAATCCTAAATTGCCAATTCCCGGCAACGATGCCAAAAACTTGTACGCGAAGATACTTTTGCTTAAAATTTAGTGTGTGCTCGCAAGTGTACGAATCGCGAAGTAATAATGCTCTGAGGATCGAGTATCGTCCACTGGGATTGTTAATTAGGAAGAACTAAGTATCGCTCTTAATCTAAACTGATTTTATCTAGACAATATGAAACTAAGGGATTGAAACTAAATTAAACAACTAAACTAGACTAAAAAAAAATGCAAACTACGGATGCAAAGGCGATTTGGATCGAAGGGATCTCTATATTTAAAATGAGCTAGGGGGGATTCGACTTCAACTAATTATGCTATATTTATCTAAATTCGTTACTTGTCGATTTATTATATCCAATCCTAGATCATGGGTATTAAGATAATCTCACTCCCTCTCCCGAGTGCTAGTGAAATAATATGCTAAATTAATTAAACTAATATCCCTATTACTTTTACCAATTATGCATTCATTAAGTTAAGCCCGTATTTGATCTCTTAAGGTTATACTAGCCTCCCGACTCAATATCTCCTAAGGTTGCATCTCTTAATTCTCAACGTATAAAATTAACTCTCCCGAGCCTAATTTCATACATCTAGGGTCTCTAATCTAATGGGTGATTAAATTAGAAATTAAGCACAAGAGACACAAAAGATTGGAATATAAAACATTCAACAAGCAAATAAACTTTCAAAATATAACTTTCATTAAATTATATCAAACCCCCCTAGCGTGAGGAAATTAGCTATCCATATTCAAAATCAAATCCACAATTACAAAATACCAAAGATCCATAGTTTAAGCAGAAAATTAAACAAACAATTCAAGAAATACAAAGGGAGAAAGTAATGAAGAACTCATGTTGGATAATCTCCTCCAAAGCCTTCAACTTGCCTGGAATCCCCTTGAAAATCTCAGAAATCCTTGGTCACAGCTGCTTTTCTTCATACCTAGGGCTCCAGCCATGTCTTTGGTTTAATTCTCCACTCTCCGTGTCCAGCCCTTCTTCCAGCAACTTTATTTTCCTTTTATATCACCTCCCGAATGTGCACAACTCTCAAATTCGAGATAGGTGTGCTGCAGCCCATGCATATGCGCTACGTGCGCCTAAGCCCATATATGTGTGCTGCAACGCGCGTCTCAATTCCCTGGAAGATTCTGAGATGCGCGCCTAAGCGCACCTTGAACTGCGCCTAAGCGCGCGATGCCTGGCTGGCGAGCGTGCTGCAGCCTGAAGCTGGAATGCTCTCTGGAATTCTTTCTTGGAATGCTCTCTGGAAGTCTCAGGCTGTAGCTTACTCCTAGTGCACTGCAGCCCACACAAATGGAGATTTTCATGGATTTCTTTATCTTTTTCACTTGATTTTCTCCACTTTGTAAATCCTACAAAACAGATTAACTTAAACATAAAACTAGTGACAAATTAATTGAAATTTGCTCAAAAACTATAATATATGACGATGATAAATTGATGAAAAATCAACTTATCACTTACCGACTAGCTTTGCCACTAGATTTGGCTTCAGTGCACAGTGTGTTACATGTAGCAATGCTCCGGAAGTATATCTCGGATCCATCGCTTGTGTTATAGTATGAGACTATTCAGGCTCACAAAGATTTGTCCTATGAGGAGCAACCAGTTCAGATTTAGCAAGAGAAGTGAAGAAACTCAGAAGTCGTTGTATCCTAATGGTTAAAGTGCAATGGAAAAATCACTGTGTCGCAGAAGCCACTTTGGAAGTAGAAGAAGAAATTAGACAGAAATACCCCCATTTGTTCTAATTTTCGGGACAAAAATTTCTTAAGGAGGGGTGAATGTAATGACGAGGAAAAAATTTAGGTCTAATCCGGACAATCCGGTATTTGATCGAAATCCTTTCCGGAAAAGTAAGTAGAATTTTGATGTAATCAAGAAAATGTTATGTAGAAATTTTATGTACGGGGTAAATTTTTTTGAAATAAGTAAAGTTATAATACGAATATTCTTACAAAGAAAATTCGTAAATATCAGTTATGAATAGTAAAATATCAGTTAAAAGTTAGAAATTTTAGCGGGTACATTTTAGTTATGAAAATCTGAAATATTTGGTTTGTGACCAAATGACTAGCTAGAAAAAGAGTATAAATATTAGAAGTAAGGAAAATAGCAACAGTTCTTGAAACAGAAATTTTCTGAGTTAGTTAAAGCGGGAAACTGCTAAAAAAATGAGTACCGCGAGGGTACGCGTTTTGGGCAATTCTGAATCAATTAAAATGAAAATTTCTGAAAAGAGAAATTGACTAATGAGATACCCAAGAGAATTGGGTTGAACATGAGAAGTTTGACCCAGGGTACTCAATGGTCTAGAAAAGCAGTATAGAACCTGTATTGGTTGTGAAATTATTACTACTGGAAAGAGACTCATTTTGAGAGACGGAAAGTTAGGTCTTGACAAGAAAAATTTGAGGAGTATAAAGTCGACTCATTTGCTAGCACGTATCTTTGATATGGCAAAGAACAAAAGCAGGTTAAACCAAGCTATAGTGTATATATATATATATAATTATCTCTAAGTACATTAAAAAAAAGTAAAAAGGATTGTTACCGTGAGGTGGATATATACCTCACATGCAGATGCACCACTTGGCATAGTTATATGCTTAAGCTTATAAGCTTGGTGACTCTCGCCATTAATGTAAAACAACAAAAACTTGGTAATGCCAACGTCAAGCATAGCAGAGAAGAAAAAAAAGAGACGTGAGAGAGTTACGAAGAAAGAAAAAAAAGTTGTTAGGGAGAGACAGAGTATGAGAAATCAAAGAAATCAAGCATTTTCACCGAAATTTCTTCCGTTTAGTCCGGTAGAAACGTACCCTGAGGCGTTCTAGCAAAAAACCTTAACTTCTGGAGGTAAGATTTTGGATTTTTCATGAGAATTCTATGATTTCTTGATTTGGATGAATAGTAACCCATCTTGGAAAAACTTCTGTTAAAGTAAAAAAATCGAAACTGAGGTTTTGTAGAGCATCGTAATTGGAGTCTAACGGTGTAAGTATTAAAACGATTGAACGAAGTATTGGTGGATTTCCATTGAAAATCCATGAGCCTAGATAAAGAAAGAACATGTGTTTTGTTCAATTTCATGTTGGAATCTATGTTCAGGAATGTGAATCTTGACTCTAGGTACTGAAATCGGAAGTAGAACGAGTTATTGAAAACTCAGGAAACGAGAAAAAATAAGGCGAAACTCTGCCGAAATTTCCAAAAAATTAGTTAGTAAGCAATGAGTTAGTAATTCGATTCTAGAGAATGAATAACAGTTTTAAAGCTCAAAAATGAACAGATTAAGATTTAGAAACCGAGATACACAAATAGGTGTAATTTGCTGCTTGAGCTAGAATTCGGCCTAGAGGAGAAAGAGGTTCAGAAACGAGTTTGAAATTAGATTTAAGAATCTAAGTGTGAAGAATTGTGATTTGGAATAGGAAATTTATACCTTTTTCCATGAAACAAATTTTAACACAAGAGCCGAGACAATGAGAAAGAACTTCTAGCAAGCGGGAATCCTAGCGGATTATTGTAAGTATAGACTCAAATATGTTTGTCTGCACTCGAGTAAACTGTAGTTAGACTTAGAATTATGAATTTGCCTGAATTCCTAAGTCGATGTGATTTTAAGTGTTTGGAGGGCTTAGTATCCTAGATTGTAGAAGGGCGATCTATGATTCCCCTAATGCTCAGTTTAAGGTATGCATGAAGTGTATTGCATTTTCATGTTAGCATATGCACATAGAGAAAACGTTGCATATCAATCAGTAAAGTTTCTAACACTTTGAAATAAAAACTCAAAGTTTAGTAATGTAAAGAGACAGATGAGTCGTCGGCCTCCCAAGGAAGGAAATCTCAAAGAGTAGAGATTTCAAGACAAAAAGCAGGGGCCTAGGCCCACAATAACAGGACAGAAAGCAGTTTAAAGCATGTTTCACACGAGCATATTTGCATCATAACTTATAATGTAATTTTTTCTAGTTTATGATGTGTGCATGTTTATACTTGCTGAGCGTTAGCTCATCAGTTTACTCGTGTGCAGGTAACAAAGGTAAGCAGCCAGCCATATAGTTATGGGGACTAGTTCCATATCTAATGTCTTAAAGTATTAGTAAGAAGAAATTGTTGTATAACAAAAGAACATGCTAGGAACATGTTAAGAACCTGAGGGTTAAAGAAAAAAAATTTACTCGTATAAAAACGTAAATTAAAGGGACGATAGTCTAATAACAAGTAATAGATTAGACTATAACTCAGCCTATTAGTAATAGTTTAAGGTTGGCGACCTGCCGCTTGGGTGGGACGCGTCACACAAACTTTGACTGATGACAAAACCCTTACATCATTGCCAATGAGTAGAATGTCATCAACATATAATAGTAGAAAAACCACTTTCCCATCTTGAATATGCTTATAAACACAAGGTTCATCCATATTCTGTTGGAATCCAAAAGTCTTGACCACTTGGTCAAATCTTTTGTTCCAAGAACGGAAAGCTTGCTTTAATCTGTAAATGGATTTCAGCAACTTGCAAGCTTTCCCCTCTTGACCCTTAGCGCCAAAGCCTTCTGGTTGTACCATATAGATACTTTCCTCAAGATGGCCGTTTAAGAACGCCGTCTTGACATCCATTTGCCCGATCACGTAGTCGAGAGCAGCCGCAATGGATAAGAGAATGCGGATGGGCTTAAGCATGGCTACAGGCGAAAAGGTTTCCTCGTAGTCGATTCCCTCCTTTTGCGTGTATTCCTTAGCTACCAGTCTAGCCTTTTAGGTTTTGACCTTTCCTTCTCCATTTCTTTCCCTTGTAGACCCATTTACACCCAATGGGTTTAATGTTGGGAATGATGTCCTAGAAGCATAAGATTTAATAGGATATTTATTATTTATTTAATAAAAGAGTTTATTCATCAAAATTATGTGTATATATTTGTGAAAATTCCATGATTATTATGTAACCTTAAACATTGTATATAAGTGTTATCTACGAGAGGATAATGTTTAAGGACAATAATCAAAAGGTAATGTTCATAATGAATTTAATTAACGTTAAGAATCTTTAATTAAAATATTATTAATACATGTCATTCCCATTTAGAATGGAACGGTGTTATCCGCACTGTTAATATGGTGAGATATTGAATGAATGTATTTTGCATAATGAGATTATGTGGAATAAGGACACAGACACAATATGCATTTCTAATAATTTCCGTTAAGTATAGAAATTCTAATTGAGTCTACCAATGGTCATATATAGAATGATCTTAATCCTGAGTTCTTAACAGACTCCTATTTATGGATTTGTGTCTTTTGATTTATTCGGTACAGATTCTGAGATCTTGAATCCTATTCCTTGTATTTTAGAGACATGATGAAGTAGGTAGCCGGGAATGTTATTACACAAGATGGAATCCATTCCTTCTTAAGAAAGAAGTAGATAAATAATTCTCTTAAGGGTTGATTCGGTACTTGGACCAGTGGAGCTCTGATTCATGAATGTGTTTTATGAATCACTGTCCATTAGAATCAATGGTACTCAAGGATAAAGATATAATTAGACAGGTTAACGGATTTTACCTGGCTCTAATTATGAATTATTTATGGAGGATTGATCTATATGCAATGACTATATCAAATGGACACTTCACGGTTCAGAAGTAGTTTATATCTATAATTTCGAGAGTGTAATTCCAAGTTTATAGTGGAGTAGCTATTTGAATTAATAGAATTAATTAATTAATTAAAGTGTTTAATTGATTATTAATTTTATTGGAGCTCGGGATTATAGGTCCATTAGTCTCCGCGTCGTCCTAGTAATTCTACGAGACACAAAGGGCAAAATGGAAATTTTAGAATTACAGAATTCTAAAATTAAACACTCAAAAATAAATAATTGAGAATTAATTATTATTTAAATAATGTGATTATTTAAATTTGAATTTGAACACATCTAGATTTATCCATTTAAACTTATTTGATAAGTTGTTCAATTTAGAATTCAAATTAATTTAAGTTTGACTTAAATTGGAATTTGAATTTAAGTCAAAATTGGACTATAGGATAAAGGATGATTTTCTCTTCCTTCCCTATCTGTAAATTGGCGCCACACAGGGATGAAGATCCCCTAAGGTGGCCAGCCACAATGGATAAGGATAAGAGGAGATTTTGTTCCAAATTCAAATAGGAGATAATTAATAAGCTTTATCTTAGAGATAGAGATCTGATTCCTTTTTGAAGTTTGACTTCTACTCTTTAAATATGAGAATGATAGAAAATTGTGAATACAATTTTTGAAACAATTTTTCAGCCCTAAGAGTTAAGGCTGGCTGAAATTCTCAAGAGAGAGAGGAAGGAAAAAATTTTTCTCCAAAAATTCCACATCGTACAGGCATTGGTGTTTGTGGAAATTCGAGTGTTTATTGTAACCTGTTTTGTCTCATGTGTGCCCACACACACACGTCTTCATGGATTCTAAGAATTGATGTGGAAGACATTGGTTTTGTTGGGAATAGTGTCCTGAAAGCATGAGATGTAAAATGATATTTATTATTTATTAAATAAAATAGTTTATTCATCATTTTATGTGCATATATTTATGAATATTTTATGAATATCAAATAAAATTCCTTGATTATTTATGTAACCTTAAACATGGTATATAAGAGTTATATACGAGAGGATAATGTTTAAGGATAATAATCAAAAGTAATTGTTCATAATGAATTTAATTAAAGTTCAGAATCTTTAATTAAAACATTATTAATACATGTCATTCCATTTAGAATGGAAGCGGTGTTATCCGCCTTTGTTAATATGGTGAGATATTGAATGAGTGTATTTCGTATAATGAGATTATGTGGAACATGGACTTGAGACACAATATGAATTTCTAATAATTTCCGTTAAGCATAGAAATTCTAATTGAGTCTACCGATGGTCATATATAGAATGATCTTAATCCTGAGTTCTTAACAAACTTCTATTTATGGATTTATGTCTTTTGATTTACTCGGTACGGATTCCAAAACCCTGAATCCTATTCCTTGTATTTTGGAGACATAATGAAGTAGGTAGCTGGGAATGTTATTATACGAGATGGAATCCATTCCTTCTTGAGAGAGAAGCAGATAAATAATTCTCTTGAGTGTTGATTCAGTACTTGGATTAGTAAGAGCGCTCTGGTTCATGAATGTGTTTTATGAATCACTATCCATTAGAGAATCAATGGTACTCAAGGATAAAGATGTAATTAGAGAGGTTAACGGATTTACCCGACTCTAATTATGAGTTATTTATGGAGGATCGATCTATATGCAATGACTATATCAAATGGACACTTCACAGTTTAGAAGTAATTAATGTCTATAATTCCGAGAGTGCAATTCCAAGTTTATAGTGGAGTAACTATTGGACTTAATAGAATTAATTAATTAATTAAAGTGTTTAATTAATTATTAATTTTATTGGAGCTCAGAATTATAGGTCCATTAGTCCCCGCGTCGTCCTTGTAATTCTACCAGACACAAGGGGCAAAATGGGAATTTTAGAATTATGGAATTCTAAAATTAAATACTCGAAGAATAATTAATTGAGAATTAATTATTATTTAAATAATAAGATTATTTAAATTTGAATTTGAACATATCTAGATTTATCCATTTAAACTTATTTGATAAGTTGTTCAATTTAGAATTCAAATTAATTTAAGTTTGACTTAAATTCGAATTTGAATCTGAATTAAAATTGGACCACTGGATGAAGGATAAAATCTCTTCCCTCCCTATCTGGTTTAGGCGCCACACACACAGGGATAAATCCCTAGGGTGGCCGGCCATTAAGAGGATAAGGGGAAGGGATTTTTTGTTCCAAATTCAAAATTGGAGATAAGGATTTGATTCTATTTTGAAGTTTGACTTCTACTCTTTAAATATGAGATAGATAGAAAATTGTGAAACAATTTTTGACATATTTTCAGCCCTAAAGAAAGGCGTGGCCGAAATTCTCATATAGGGAAAAAGAGTAAAAAATATTTTTCTCCAAAATTCCACATCGTGCATGCGTTGGTGTTTGTGGAAATTCGAGTGTTTTTGAAAACTGTTTTTGTCTCGCGTGTGCCCACACACGTCTACGTAGAATCAAGGAATTGACGTGGAAGACTTTGGTGTTCTAAACACAAAGCTTGGAGCTAGGACTGTTCGTGGTCAAAGAAATTCAAGTTATCATCCGAGTCGGCTACCAGGTATTTTTTCGGTTGAACCTTGAATGATATAAATTAATGAGATTAATTTATTCGTGCATAAATTAATATAATCTATAGAGTATCTCAAAAGTTTTGTGAAAATTTTTGTTATACACGATCCGCCTTTCCGCTGTTTTTCCGCCGCCGAATTCGATTCGGCAACCAACAATTGGTATCAGAGCGGTCTATAGACGATATTAATTTATGCTTTGATTATTTGATAATCATAATTGATATTAAATATGTGATATTTAATTATGTATGTATGTGATGAGTAGGCACTTGCATTTATGGATGTTTATTTTTATTCATGATGATGAATGTATGGATGATGGATTTGGTCGTTAATTATATGGTTCCATGGATCGGTTATATTCATTCGTTAATAAATTATTTGTAATTTAACTCGGGATTAGAATTATTGTAATTCTAGGATTTGGGTAGAATTAGGGTTATTGATTTGGAATCAAGAAGGAGGCCTTGAAGATCATGTTTGAAGCCTTTAAAGAAGCCCAGAAAACTACCCAGAAAATTCCAGAAAAAGTGGCCTAGACGCGGCCAGACGCTGCCCCGGCCGCGCGGCCGGGCAGGCCGCCCCCCGGGCGGGCAGGCCGCGACCCAGACGTGGCCAGGCCGTGGCCCAGGCCGCGGCTGGCGGCCCAAGTTTGGGATTTGATCCCGAACGGGCCCGAAGGTTTCCGAAACCCTCGTAAAGCGTGCCGACGGGCCCAGAAAAGTTCCGGATCCCAAGGAAGGTGAAATCCAACCCGGAGACAAAGAATGAAGCCGAAGAATAAAGAATTCAAGAATCGAAGACCCGTTGATGTAACGGAAGAACATAATTATTGTAATTATTTATTTATTCGATTCGATTGAGTTGTAATTTATTTTTCCACGGGACCCGGTCAAATCCATCTCAATAGTTGATTGCATATATTTATATTTTATGTTGATAATTATATATTATATATGTCCATGCCATATAGATATAACATGCCATATAGATATAATGTTTATTTTATTTATTATAAAAGTGTTTTGCCTACTCGATTTAATTTGATTATATTTTTAAGTTGCAAAATTGATTTGCAAAATGCATGTGAAATTCAATTTAAGAGTTAAATTTTGGAATTTCACATATCCGAAAAATAAATTGTTTATTTTTCGATTTGAAAATCATGAGATGTTTTTTCAAAACAAAATACATGTTTGCAAAATAATGAGTGGGAGAGGGTTGTATGACAATACGACCCACTAGTCTCCGCCGTTAGCGCAACACCGTGAGATCCGGAAAGGGGCTTTGCGGCGACATTGAATCGCCCTCCTAAAGGAGAGTATCCTTGCCGGATCAATAACAAGGTTGGCTTCCTTGAGATAAGATTTCAGGATGTATTTCCGAATTGACTACCCAAAGGTAGCAATCCGGAGTTAAGTCTATGGGATCTGAAACGGTGGGTGACACTCATAAAATATAATCAAATTTGTTGGTTATATTTTGACTAAAATAACGGTAGTTAATAAATATGAAAATATGAGATCTTTTGACTATATTTATTAACTGAGAAGAGTCTCGGTCTAATTGGCATATAACTTGACTACCCAAAGGTACACTTTATATGTGGAAAATTAGATTGTCGTTGGCACCTAAAATTAAAACATGATTTATGTATTTTTCATATGCATCATGCATCATATTTAATTGTGCCTAAATTAACATGCCTTGATATTCATGCACATAAATTGATTAGATGAATATTCTATTTATTTCCACCAATATGTCGAATCCCATTATCACACTACTAGCGACTGAAAAATTAGACGGTGATAATTATGCTAAGTGGAAAAGTAACATGAACATATTATTGGTCTGCGAAGACTATAAGTTTGTCCTAGCGGAGGAATGTCCTCCTGAACCCGCGGCTAATGCATCCAAAATCGCAAGGGAGCCTTTCGATCGCTGGATCAAGGCCAACAATAAAGCAAAGTGCTTTATGCTGGCTAGTATGAGCGATGTGCCAGAAGAAGCATGAGGAGATGGAGACCGCTTATGAGATAATGGAGTCTCTAGAAGCCATGTTTCGCGCTCCTTCGAAAAAAAAAGGCTCGTTTGGATCTTTGTAAGGGCTTTCATGAACGACAAAATGAAGAAAGGTTCTTCAGTCAAGGCACATGGTTTGAACATGATTGATCACCTCCACGATGCGGAGCTCAATGGTGCCGAATCGATCAAGCCACCCAAGTTGGCATCATCCCGAAAGCTTGTCCCCGACTTTCATGAGTTCGTGAACAACTTTGTTATGAACAAAAAGAAGTGCAATCTCACTGAACTCATGAATAACCTGCAAAACTTCGAATCCACCAACAAAAGAAGGGAGGAGAAGCAAATGTTGAATTTGCGAGGAAGTTGGTAAACAAAAGAAAGAACCAGAACCAGGGAAAAGTTTTAAGGAGAAAAAGGAACAAGGTAAATCAGATTTACTAGTTCTTGAAACATGTTTAGTAGAGGGTGATACCTCAGCCTGGATAATTGATTCGGGAGCAACTAATCATGTTTGTTTTTCTTTGCAAAGTCTTAGTTCTTACACTGAGTTAGCTGATGGGGACTACACGATGAAAGTAGGCAATGGCGCAAGAGTTTCAGCAAAAGCAGTGGGAGAACTTAGACTTCATTTTAGGGAAAATAAATTTTTAGTTTTGAACAATGTTTATTTTATTCTAGACATTCGCAGAAATTTGATTTATGTTGCCAAATTATTTGAATAACTATTTAAAGTTTATTTTGATAATGAATTTGTTCATATTTCTCGAAATGGTTTAAATATTTGTTCTGGACGTTTGGATGATGGTTTATATTGTATAAAACCAATACCTAACTCACTGCTTAATAATGAAATGTTCAGAGTTGCCGAACCTAAGAATAAAGAGCAAAAGATTTCTCACGATAACAATACATATCTGTGGCATCTTAGGGTTGGTCATATTAACCTAAAAAGGATTGAACGACTGGTAAAGGATGGTCCTTTACCAAACTAAAAGTTGGTGAGCTTCCAATCTGTGAATCCTATTTGGAAGGTAAAATGACCAAGAGGCCTTTCACGAAGAAAGGAGAAAGAGCTACAGAACCCCTTCAGTTGATACATTCAGATGTATGTGGACCGTTAAACGTCTAGGTTAGAGGAGGTTACGAATATTATGTCACTTTTATTGACGACTATTCGAGATATGGTTATGTTTACCTGATACAATGGAAATCTGAAACTTTTGGAAAGTTTAGAGAATTCCGAGCAGAAGTTGAAAAACAATTAGGTAAACCAATCAAGACACTTCGATCAGATCGAGGGGGTGAATACCTGGACCAAGAGTTCTGGGATTTCTTGATTGAAGAAGGTGTGGTATCCCAATTGACTGCACCCGGTACACCACAGCAGAATGGTGTAGCCGAAAGGAGAAATCGGACTTTGCTTGACATGATGAGATCAATGTTGAGTTATTCTTCACTGCCTACTTCATTCTGGGGTTATGCCCGAAAAATAGCTGCCTACATTCTGAATAGAGTACCATCTAAGTCTGTACCTACAACACCCTTAGAATTGTGGTGCGGTCAAAAACCTAGTTTGAGACACGTGCGCATATGGGGGTGTCCAGCACATGTGCTGAAGGGAAAGACTGGGAATTTGGAACTCAAGTTAGAAGTATGTATGTTTGTAGTGTTGGGAATGGTGTGCTAGAAGCATGAGATGTAATAGGATATTTATTATTTATTTAATAAAAGAGTTTATTCATTATTTTATGTGCATATATTTATGAATATTTTATGAATATCAATGAAAATTCCATGATTATTTATGTAACCTTAAACATTGTATATAATTGTTATATACGAGAGGATAATGTTTAAGGATAATAATCAAAAAGCAATGTTCATAATGAATTTAATTAAAGTTCGGAATCTTTAATTAAAACATTATTAATACATGTCATTCCCATTTAGAATGGAACGGTGTTATCCACACTATTATTATGGTGAGATATTGAATGAGTGTGTTTCGCATAATGAGATTATGTGGAACAAGGACAGAGACACAATATGAATTTCTAATAATTTCCGTTAAGTATAGAAATTCTAATTGAGTTTATCGATGGTCATATATAGAATGATCTTAATCCTAAGTTCTTGACAGACTCCTATTTATGGATTTGTGTCTTTTGATTTACTCGGTACGGATTCTGAGACCCTGAATCCTATTCCTTGTATTTTGGAGACATGATGAAGTAGGTAGCTGGGAAGGTTATTATACGAGATGGAATCCATTCCTTCTTAAGAAAGAAGTAGATAAATAATTCTCTTGAGGGTTGATTCGGTACTTGGACCAGTAGGAGCTCCGATTCATGAATGTGTTTTATGAATCACTGTCCATTAGAGAATCAATGGTACTCAAGGATAAAGATATAATTAGAGAGGTTAACGGATTCTACCTGGCTCTAATTATGAATTATTTATGGAGGATTGATCTATATGCAATGACTATATCAAATGGACACTTCACAGTTTAGAAGTAATTTATATCTATAATTTCGAGAGTGCAATTCCAAGTTATAGTGGAGTAACTATTGGAATTAATAGAATTAATTAATTAATTAAAGTGTTTAGTTGATTATTAATTTTATTGGAGCTCAGAATTATAGGTCCATTAGTCCCCGCGTCGTCCTAGTAATTCTGCCAGACACAAAGGACAAAATGAGAATTTTAGAATTACGGAATTCTAAAATTAAACACTCGGAAATAATTAATTGAGAATTAATTATTATTTAAATAATGTGATTAATTAAATTTGAATTTGAACACATCTAGATTTAGCCATTTAAACTTATTTGATAAGTTGTTCAATTTAGAATTCAAATTAATTTAAGTTTGACTTAAATTCGAATTTGAATTTGAAATAAAATTGGACTACAGGATAAAGGATGATTTTCTCTTCCTTCCCTATCCAGTATTGGCGCCACACAGGGATAAGAGTCCCCATCTTGGCCGGCCACACTAAGGGATAAGGGAATAGGAGATTTTGTTTAAAATTCAAGGGAGAAAGAAGAAAATAGGCCAAAATTTGAGATGAATTAAAATTAATAGGCCAATAGTTTACATAAGTTAATAAATAGGCCAAATTATTATTTTCGTCCATAACTTGTCTGGTTATGAGCCATAACTTGACAAGTTATTATTCATAATTGTCCATAACTTATCCGGTTATGAATCATAACTTGACAAGTTTGTCCATAACTTATCTGGTTATGAACCATAACTTGACAAGTTATTGCTTATTAATTTCTATAACTAAAAATTGACCTATTTATTTTCTTAAACTTTTCATATTGGCCTATTTTCTACTATTTCCCAAAATTCAAATAGGAGATAATTAACAAGCTTTATCTTAGAGATAGAGATTTGATTCCTTCTAGAAGTTTGACTTCTACTCTATAAATACTATTTTTGAGACAATTTTCGGAATGGTTTTTTGCCCTAATTTTAGAGGTGGCCGAAATTTCTCTATAGAAATTTTGAAACAATTTTTTCAGCCCTAAAGGTTAAGGCTGGCCGAATTTCTCAAGTAGAAAGGAAGGAAAAATTTTTCTCCAAAAATTTGACATCGTGCATGCATTGGTGTTTGTGGAAATTCGAGTGTTTATTGTAACCCGTTTTGTCTCATGTGTGCCCACACACACGTCTTCATGGATTCTAGGAATTGACGTGGAAGACATTGGTTTTCTAAACACAAAGCTTTAGAGCAAGGATTGTTCGAGGTCAAAGAACTCAAGTTATCAACCGAGTCGGCCTCCAGGTATGTTTCCGAATTGAGTTCTTAATAAATGAATTAATGAGATTAATTTATTCGTGCATAAATTAATATAATCTATAGAGTATCTCAAAGGTTTTGTGAAAATTTTTGTTATACACGATCTGCCTTTCCGCTGCGCTTCCGCATCCGAATTCGATTCGGGAACCAACATGTAGGATATCCCGATGGGACAAAGGGAGGTTTCTTTTATAGTCCTGAAGATCAAAAGGTGTTTGTATCGACAAATGCCACTTTTCTGGAGCATGACTATATGATAGATTTTAAGCCTAGAAGTAAGATAGTATTAGAAGAGTTACTTTCCGATGAGATCGGACCACAATCGACAAGACTTGTCGGACCACTCAGAGAAAAGACCACAGTTCCTAATCAGACTCCTGCGGCACCTCGTCGTAGTGGGAGGGTAAGCAGGTTACCTGACCATTATACCGAGGAAGCCCAAATCGTCACTGCTGATGACGGTAAGGAGGATCCATCGACCTTTAGGGATGCGATGGATGATTCTGATAAGGAAGAATGGCAAGCAGCTATGGAACTCGAGATGGAGTCTATGCACTCTAACTCAGTCTGGCAACTTGTAGATCTACCCGAAGGGATAAAACCCATTGGATGCAAGTGGATCTTCAAGAGAAAGAGAGGAGCGGATGGAAAAGTAGAGACTTATAAAGCGAGGCTAGTGGCTAAGGGTTATACCCAAAAGGAGGGAGTTGACTATGAGGAAACTTTCTCGCCGGTAGCCATGCTTAAGTCCATCCGGATACCCGGCCATTGCAAAGCATATTTTGACTATGAGATATGGCAGATGGATGTCAAGATGCTTTTCCGAATGGCTATCTTGATGAAACCATCTATATGGATCAGCCAGAGGGTTACATAGAGGAAGGCCAACAGCAGAAAGTCTCGCAAACCGCAAAGGTCCATTTATGGATCAAGCAGCTTCTAGATCATGGAACATCAGGTTTGATGAGGTCAGTAAAGTCTTATGGATTTGATCAAAACATTGATGAACCATGCGTCTACAAGTAAAAAGAAAGAAGAGAGAGTGGTCTTCTTAATTCTTTACGTCGATGACATCCTACTCATTGGGAATGATGTGGGAATGATGATGATGTAAAGGAGTGGTTAGCTTGACCAATTCAAATGAAAGATTTAGGAGAGGGAAGCTATGTTCTTGGGATCAAGATTATTCGAGATCGCAAGAAAAAGCTTTTAGCGTTATCACAAGCATCTTATATAGACAAAGTTTTGTCTAGGTATTCGATGCAAAACTCCAAGAAAGGGAATTTGCCTTCTAGGCATGGTATTGACTTTCTAAGGAGCAATGTCCAAAGATCCCCAGCGGGAAGAAGATATGAGAAGGTATCCCACGCCGGCGGCTGGGAAGCCTTATGTATGCCATGTTGTGTACAAGACCGGATATACGCTATCAAGTGGGAGTAGTCGATCGCTACCGGTCCAACCCGTGATTGGATCATTGGGTTGCGATAAAGTGTATTCTCAAGTATCTTAGGAGAACGAGAAACTATATGTTGGTATATTCCGGAGAAGATCATCTCTCACCGGATACATGATTCGATTTCCAATCAGATAGAGATAGTCAAAGGTCGACATCTGGATCTGTGTTCACTCTTAATGGAGGAGTCGTGGTATGGAGAAGTCTAAAGCAAAAGTGTCTTGCTGACTCTACCATGGAAGATGAATATGTTGCAGCTTGTGAAGCCGCAAAAGAAGCTACATGGTTCAGGAAGTTCTTAACTGATCTGGAAGTTGTTCCAGATATGGATAAGCCAATTAAGCTCTACTGTGACAACAGTGGAGCGGTGGCTAATTCAAAGGAACCTAGAAGCCATAAGAGTGCGAAACATATAGAAAGGAAATATCACCTGATCAGAGACATTGTGGATAGAGGCGATGTAGCGGTTTTGAAGATCGCGTCAGAGGACAACCTTGCTGACCCGTTCACCAAGACATTGCCATTGAATGTTTTTGATCGGCACTTAGATGGATTTGGGATTAGAGACATGACACACCTGCTTTAGGACAAGTGGGCGATTGTGGGGAATAGTGTCCTGAAAGCATGAGATGTAAAAGGATATTTAGTGCCCGTTTGTTTTCTGTATTCATTCCTGATTCTGAATCATGATTCATGATTCTCTACAGTATTTTCTCTCACAAAAAATACACGTAAAACGAGAATAATTCTGAATCATGATTCTGAATACACAAACCAAACCGAACACTTATTATTTATTTAATAAAATAGTTTATTCATCATTTTATGTGCATATATTTATGAATATTTTATGAATATCAAATAAAATTCCTTGATTATTTATGTAACCTTAAACATGGTATATAAGAGTTATATACGAGAGGATAATGTTTAAGGATAATAATCAAAAGTAATTGTTCATAATGAATTTAATTAAAGTTTGGAATCTTTAATTAAAACATTATTAATACATGTCATTCCCATTTAGAATGGAACGATGTTATCCGCACTGTTGATATGGCGAGATATTGAATGAGTGTATTTCGCATAATGAGATTATGTGGAACATGGACGTAGACATAATATGAATTTCTAATAATTTCCGTTAAGCATAGAAATTCTAATTGAGTCTACCGATGGTCATATATAGAATGATCTTAATCCTGAGTTCTTAACAAACTCCTATTTATGGATTTATGTCTTTTGATTTACTCAGTACGGATTCCGAAACCTTGAATCCTATTCCTTGTATTTTGGAGACATAATGAAGTAGGTAGCTGCGAATGTTATTATACGAGATGGAATCCATTCCTTCTTGAGAGAGAAGCAGATAAATAATTCTCTTTAGTGTTGATTCAGTACTTGGATTAGTAAGAGCGCTCTGGTTCATGAATGTGTTTTATGAATCACTATCCATTAGAGAATCAATGGTACTCAAGGATAAAGATGTAATTAGAGAGGTTAACAGATTCTACCTGACTCTAATTATGAATTATTTATGGAGGATCGATCTATATGCCATGACTATATCAAATGGACACTTCACAATTTAGAAGTAATTAATGTCTATAATTCTGAGAGTGCAATTCCAAGTTTATAGTGAAGTAACTATTGGAATTAATAGAATTAATTAATTAATTAAAGTGTTTAATTAATTATTAATTTTATTGGTGCTCAGAATTATAGGTTCATTAGTCCCCGCATCGTCCTTGTAATTCTACTAGACACAAAAGGGCAACATGGGAATTTTAGAATTATGAAATTCTAAAATTAAATACTCGAAGAATAATTAATTGAGAATTAATTATTATTTAAATAATAAGATTATTTAAATTTGAATTTGAACATATCTAGATTTATCCATTTAAACTTATTTGATAAGTTGTTCAATTTAGAATTCAAATTAATTTATGTTTGACTTAAATTCGAATTTGAATCTGAATTAAAATTGGACTACTGGATAAAGGATAAAATCTCTTCCTTCCCTATCTAATTTAGGTGCTACACACGCAGGGATAAATCCCTAGGGTGGCCGGCCATTAAGAGGATAAGGGGAAGGGATTTTTTGTTCCAAATTCAAAATTGGAGATAAGGATTTGATTCTATTTTGAAGTTTGACTTCTACTCTTTAAATATGAGATAGATAGAAAATTGTGAAACAATTTTTGACATATTTTCAGCCCTAAAGAAAGGTGTGGCCGAAATTCTCATATAGGGAAAAAGAGTAAAAAATATTTTTCTCCAAAAATTCCACATCGTGCATGCGTTGGTGTTTGTGGAAATTCGAGTGTTTCAGAAACCTATTTTGTCTCGCGTGTGCCCACACACACGTCTACGTAGAATCAAGGAATTGACGTGGAAGACTTTGGTGTTCTAAACACAAAGCTTGGAGCTAGGACTGTTCGTGGTCAAAGAAATTCAAGTTATCATCCGAGTCGGCTACCAGGTATTTTTTTGGTTGAACCTTGAATGATATAAATTAATGAGATTAATTTATTCGTGCATAAATTAATATAATCTATAGAGTATCTCAAAAGTTTTGTGAAAATTTTTGTTATACACGATCCGCCTTTCCGCTGCGTTTCCGCCGCCAAATTCGATTCGGCAACCAACAGGTTTTCTAAACACAAAGCTTTGGACCAAGGATTGTTCGAGGTCAAAGAACTCAAGTTATCAACCGGGTCGGCCTCCAGGTATTTTTTCTAATTGAGTTCTTAATAAATGAATTAATGAGATTAATGTATTCATGCATAAATTAATATAATCTATAGAGTATCTCAAAGGTTTTATGAACATTTTTGTTATATACGATCCGCCTCCCCGCCATGCTTCCACATCCGAATTCGTTTCAGATACCAACATTTAATCCTATCAGGAAGATCTACAAGTTCCCATACTAGATAAAATCATAGATTCCATCTCAGCTTTCGTGGCTTCTATCCACAGGGTTGCATCAACATCCTCCATAGCTTCTTTGTAAGTATAAAGATCTCTATCATGTTCCAGAGATTCTGCCAAAAAAGTTTCCCCATTAGCCATGAATCTCTCAAGTTCATGTCTGATCCTCCCTCTACGCTGAAGCCCCTTAGGTTGTTGTTGGGTTTCTTTTTCTACTCTGATTGGATCAATTTCCAAAGGAACAGTCAGTGTGACCAAGTCACTCGACATTTCCTCAAGCACCAATTTGCTACGAGATTTAAAGTCGTTCATGTAGCTTTCCTCAAGGAATGTTATATTTGTTGAAACCACGACTTTATTTTCCTTGGGGTTATAGAAATAACCCCTTTCATCCCTCTCGGATAACTTACAAAAATGCACACTTCTGAACGTGCTTCCAACTTGTTCGCTTCCTTGTCCAGGATATGTGCAGGACATCCCCATATGTGAATATCGTTCAAGGATGTCTTGCTGCCCGTCCACAACTCGTGTTGAGTTTTAGGAACCGAATTTGTTGACACGTTATTCAAAAGATAACATACAGTTTGTAAAGCATATCCCCATAAAGTTATAGGCAATGTCGAATAACTCATCATGGGCCTTACCATGTCCAACAATGCCCTATTTCTTTTCTCAGCTACACCATTCTGCTATGGAGTGCTAGGTGCAGTTAAATGGGATATAATCTCATTCTCTAATAAGTATCTAGTGAACTCATCAAAAAGTTATTCTCCACCTCAATTGGATCGAAGTGCCTTTATGGGTTTACCCAATTGCTTTTCCACTTCAGCCCGAAACTCCCTGAATTTTTCAAAAGTTTCGCTTTTGTGGCGCAACATGTACACATAACCATATCTTAAGTAATCGTTGATAAAAGTGACGTAATACTCATACCCTCCTCTTGCCTTGATGTTCATGGGGCCACAAACATTACTATGCACAAGTTCAAGAACATCTTCAGCCCTATTGCCCTTAGACCCAAATGGTCTTTTGGTCATTTTGCCCTCCAAACAAGAATCACATTGGGATAAGGACCCAACCTTTAAAGAACTTAAATGTCAATCCTTTTCCAACCTCTGTATCCTATTAAGGCTAATGTGACCAAGTCGCAAATGTCAAAGATATGTCTCATTAGAGTGAGAAGTTTTAAGCCTTTTAGAGTTATTAACAACTTCAGTGTTTAGCAGTGAGTCCATCTTAGGTTTGATAAAATATAGATTATTTTGCATCCATCCATCACAGATCGAAAACTTATTTTTACGAATCACAACTTTGTTATTAAAGGAAACTGAATAAGAATCCTTAAATAAACAAGCAACAGAAATAAGATTCCTCTTAAAGTGAGGAACATAAAAACAATCTCGCAAAAATAAACTCCTATAACTATCAAAATAAAGATGGACATCTCCAACTGCTTCAGCCAACACTAGAGTTCCATCACCCATCCTCAACGTGAAGCTCTCATTTAGAAAACTTCCCGTTTGCTTGAACCCTTGTAGGAAACACACACATGATTAGTTGCTCCAGAATCTATGACCCAGTTGTCACTGGATTCCTCAACCAGACATGCTTTCACAATCAAAAGATCACACTCACCTCCTTTTGCCTTTAGAGGCTAGGTGGTCCTTGTAATTCTTCTTCATGTGCCCCACCTTCCCGCAATGAAAGTACTTGAGCTTGTTCAGGTTCTTCTTCTTCTTGTTCTTGCCCTTGTTTGGCGGAATTGAAGAAATTTCCTTCTTGGCTCCTTCCTTCTTCTTTCCATTCCCTGGAGAGGGTTTGGACGAAGATGCCTCATCCAAGTTGGCTTCCATAATAGTT
The DNA here is from genome assembly GCA_012066045.3 of Morus alba. Taxonomy (NCBI): domain Eukaryota; kingdom Viridiplantae; phylum Streptophyta; class Magnoliopsida; order Rosales; family Moraceae; genus Morus; species Morus alba. Next base: position 45,346,155 of record CP050224.2, on the reverse strand, counting down.
GACCCCTTGCTCATCCGCTCAAACTTTTGGAGTTCTTGTATCAACTCTGTTAGGGTTATATTCTGTTTAGCACTCAAATTGAATGTTGCCCTAAATGGAATATACTCCTTCAACAAAGTCTCAAAGATCATGGTCAATTGAGACTCAGTATCGATGTCGGCCCCATTGGACTAATCTTCAGCCAAATAGCCCATCACCTTAAACATATGTTCCTTTACGGAAGACCCAACCTTTTGTCTGTAATTACTGAGGTTACTTAGGGCTTCCCGATGTTTTTCAATGGCTTGGCCGCTCAAGATTATCCATAATCTGACAAGCAGTTATGTAATCTTCATGTTGTGCTCGTAGCACAGTGGACATGCTCACCCTCATATAACAGCAAGCTATATCGTCAGTGTCCTTCCAGCGTTGATAGGTAGGAGAACCTTATTAGGAGCATCAATAGGTGGCTTCGGAGGACAAGGTGTATCAGTACAAAATTTTATTTCTCAAAGGTTAGGATGATCTTTAGGTTCCTTTTCTAGTCAATAAAATTCCTTTCCAGTTAAAGTGTGTTTATTAAGTATTGATGATAATGCGCTAGCAGACATTTTGATCTATAATAAACATTCATATATCTAGTATAAGGAAACTTGCATAAATATTTAGTAATCAAATATATATATACATATTATAATGCAACAAATATGTTTGTGTGTCAAAACCTTGAAAAAATCACAACTTCACAACGATAATTTCCAACTCAAAATTTTGTAAGTCTCCTAGGGGAGATCATACAAAATTTAATTGGGAACACAGATCCCCTCCGATCAATATATACCATCCGAATCAATCTATGTCCAGCATATATTGATAATCGTTTTCTTTGGCCATTAATTTAATTAGCAGAGCTCCTAGGGGAGATTAATAATTAAATTAAGCTTGAGTGTATAACCATCATTTCAACTATTTGATCCATATTTTATAATTGTCACCTAGGGGTGTACAACCATAAAATATGCTCAAATAAATTATCCTCTCAGAGATCCACACCTGTATATAATGAATCCCTTCCTAGGGGTTAGTATCACCATGTGTTATCTGTGGACCAACGATGGAGGCCATGGGTCTTTTCTTCAAAAACCTTGACCCACTCAATCTTTTTGAAAACAAGGTTTTATGTTAAAATATATGCATGAACAATTTTAATGAGTGGCACTCCCTATTCTACATGACATGTTATCACATATATAGCAAATCATATTATATGCAATCATACAAAGCAATTAAGATAGGCAACAAGCATAATAATAATAACCATAAGATTATGGTTCCAACCTAAAGAAAAGAAAAAAATAAAGATTACTAAGAATAATCGAAACATATATCGATCATTCATCTTGAATCTTCCCGGTTGTCCTTGAACTCTTCATCACGATCAAATTATGGTTATCATAAAATTATTTTTCATGTTTTCTTGAAAAAATCTCAAAAAACTGTAAAATCATATACTATCACATTAAGTCCGGTCGACCGGTGACATAGCAGTTATACTCAACCGGTCGACCACCTTACACTAACCGGCTGACCGGAGTGATCGACCGGTGTCTATACGATAGTAACCCAGATTTACAAAAATCAAAGCAGTTTTTCCATTTATTCAAAAACACAAAACAATTTTATAAACCAAGAAAAATTAGATACCTTCATATCCTTCATCTTCAAGATCCATCTTCAAGATCCTTGATAAATCTCCTCCTAGAATTTTTACATGCAAATTCCTATACCGTTTTCTGGTTTACAAAATATCTGCTAAAGAAAATAAAATAAACCCTAACGACGATGATAGGCCGTATATCTAATTACATTGCAAAGAATAAATTCCTATACAACTATTCTAAACTCTAAGGAACCATAACCGGTAAAAATTAAATAATAAATAATCATTGATAATTTATAAATAATAATCAATAATAACTATTTAATCAACCATTCACCATATATTCATGATAACAACAAAATATATAATCCCTAGAGTGTCATATCTCTAAAATATCAATTCAAGCATAAATGAGATATTTTTTAGACCACAAATCTATTTACGTAGCATAATCATGAACAAATAACCATGGCTCTGATACCAATTGTTGGAAAATAATGGCATCGAGTGCGCAGCGAAATTTTAAAAATATTTCAATCAATGCCAAAGCCAATCAAGAACATGTTCATGATGCTATATTACATAAATAATAAAGATCTAAATCATACCTTTGGAGATTTAGGAAACTACACGTCTGATAGATCAAAGCGTTCCAAACAGCAACTGGAAGAGCCTCAACCAACTGATCTTCTTTACTATTCTCGTTTCCACGATCGGAGTGCGGGCGGGCACACGTCATTCAATCTCCTCTTGGTATTCTTGATCTTCTTCCAATCACAAGAGAGCCAAAGAAAAAATTATTCTTGAGAATTAAACAATTTTTCCTCTCATGAATCTTTTGTCAATAGCCTCTAAAAAGTCTCTCAAATGATCTAATGAATAATGTGACTTAATAGGCTATTTAGAGTGTATAGCATATTTCCATAACAATTGAGTTTCTCAAAGTTTATCTCGCTTACAGAGTCATTTTTATCACGTCAGCATGCATTTCACGTTACAACCGGTCGACCTGTGACAGAGAAGTTATAACTCACCGGTCGACCTATCTTCACTAACCGGTTGACCTGTCCACACTGACAAAACTTGTTTTCCTAGTTTTTCAATGCGGAAAACTTGCATAGAGCTTCAATTTTGATTCAAGCAACCCAATAAAGGAGTTGCATGATCAAAATTGTCATATAATAGTCTTTCCATATTAAAAAATTCTTAAACCAATAATTCAACCAACTTAATCTAGAATTAATTTATCATTTAATTCACCCGATAAATCACTCATGAATTAATCAATTTCATATTATCTTTGAACCTCTTTTACGAAAATAACACAAATTACCAATATGTAAGAAATACATTGTATCGTTACAGGAAATTATGTGAGCAAGCAAAGGGACCCGATGGACATATATAAATCAAGCTCCTATAATCATAACGCTACTTGTAAACCAAGAAGTTTGTCTCATGATTATAAAACTCTAGCGCTACTCCACTAAAAGCCTAGAGTTGTACTCTCGATTTATATAGCGTATTCACAAAGCTCTGAATAGCTCTCGTCCATGACTTAATATATTTGTGTATCATCCCCATAGGATATCCATAATCAACTTGAGGTCAAGTTCCATTTTACCTTCCTGATTACATTTATCTTATGTTCTATTATCGCACCATCGGAAAAACACTATTCGTACCATTACAAATAGTAAACCATTAGATAACACAGAGTAGTCTAATGGCCGAGAGCCCGTATTTTCCAATCCACAGATAATGCATAAAAGGATATCATTGACTCTTTGTAGGAGCTATTGATTCCACTATCTATGAATAATGAATCTACGCATACACGAGTTATACCCGCAATGTACCAGTAAACATGCCTTTAAATAATGTAAGGATGTCTCCCTTTGGTACATCAAAGAATACAAGTCAAGCATACGGGTTCATTATCCATCTCAAGATTAAGATGACAACATATAATTCGTCAAAAGTGAATTGTTTTGTTCAAACAGAATCATTAATCAAAACAATTCAACTTTAGTTCGATCTAATATAGATTTCACCATTAGAAACTATATCAATGTCTCCACCCATTGAGTCCCACCTTCGACGACCATGACAAACCGTCTCCGTTAAGTAGTAGACAACATAACAATCTTAACATGAATAAAGCGCCCAACTTTATTCCCTCGACTGTGGATCATAAAATTTAGACTATCATATTGTCATTTTCCTTATCATACATTCAACTAATATGAACATAAAAAGAATAATACTTAGATATATAAAATAAATAAATTTTTATTAATAGTCAAAATATCTTAAAAAAATTATTATATTTATTTCTAAGGGCATAAACGTTAACAAAATTCTGGTTTCAAAAACCCCTTCAGCAATAGTCCAGTCTCCTTTTCGATCAGCGTCTTGAGTTGACCATTGACCACTGTTGCTACTTTCTAGCGTGCCCTACCTTACGTATTGTCTGGTCTTAGTACGAGGCCTGAGCCTAGGGCTGGCAATTTCAGACACGACATGATGAAACGACACGAAAATGACATGAGATAAATGAGTTTGGACCACACGATTATTAATTGGGTCGTTAACGGGCTGTCACGAATAAGACGAAAATAAACGGGCTAGATTCGTGCCAGTCCGTTTAACACGCTTAACCCGTTTAATTATATGGTCCATTATCAGGCCAACATGGCACGGCCCGGCCCGGCCCGTTTATCAAGGTCATATATATATTTTTAAGAGAAAACCCTAAGTTATCTCTCTCAGTCTTCACGTCTCATGCCCGCCTCAGTCCTCACGCCTCATGTCTGCCTCAGTCTTCAGTCGTCACGCCCGCCTCCATCTCCATATCCATCTCCATCTCCATCCCCGTTTCAGCCTTTCTGGATTTTGATTTTGGGGGGCGGACGGGACCGTTTCAGGCTTTCAGCTTTCCTCAATATCAACGACCCATCTCCATCTCCATCTCCATGTACGTACTCCTCCTTCTTCTTCGCATTCAATTTCTTCTTTTAACTTGTTGCGTCTATTTGATTTTAACTAATCTGCATTTTCTCCTCCTTCTTCACATTCAATTTCTCCATCTCCATGTACATAATCTGCATTTTCCCAAAGCCTTGATTCAATTCATTTGGTGATTCCATGACGTGATTACCGTCCCTTTGATTTTAACTATGTAATTTTGTTCAATTCATTTGGCGATTCCATCTCAAGCTCAATTCATTGCGCTACTATGATTGTAAGTTTGTTCTGGTTTCAGAATTGGTTGGTTTTAATGTTTGTTGCTATGGAATTGTGTTATTGTTATTAAGACTTGTTTATGTGTAATTGTGAATGCGCTTGTACTCTGTGTATTTGTTTCACTTTGAATGCTTTTTTTTTCCTTCATATAATTCACCCGTATTCTACACCCGTATTCTGAATGTTTGTGAATGCACCTGTATTTTGTGAATGTTTGTAAATGCACCCGTATTGGTTTTAATGTTTGTGAATACAGCCGTAGTCTGTGCATTTGTTTCACTTTTAGTGCTTTGTTTTATTTTTATTTTTCTATATAGTTCAGTTGTAAACAATCTGTCAAGTGCCTTCTTACCATTGTTTTAATATTTGAGAATTGTTTTAGTACAATTTTATTTTCTTGTCTAAAACCTTTTAACATTTTGAACTGCTTGAATACATTTTTATCACAATAAAGGAATTTTGTGAATGTTCTTCCATGTATTCGGGTGTAAGGAATTTTGTGAATGTTCTTCTATGTATTCGGGTGTAAACAAGATGATCTTTATTTTTTTTCTCCCACTTATAGATGGATGATTTGCAAGATGGTGTTGGAGTACATTTAGAGTCAGGCAGCACTACTGCATCACGACATACCGGTATTGCATTATCTGAAAAACTTTATGCATTATTTGTTGGTTGCCGAATTGAATTCGGCGGCGGAAGCGTGGTAAACAGCGGATCATGTATAACAAAAATTTTCATAAAACTTTTGAGATACTCTATAGATTATATTAATTTATGCACGAATAAATTAATCCCATTAATTTATATAGTTCAAGAATCAACCGAAAAAATACCTGGAAGTCGACTCGGATGATAACTTGAATTCTTTGACTACGAACAGTCCTTGCTCCAAGCTTTGTGTTTAGAATACCAAAGTCTTCCACGTCAATTCTTTGATTCCACGTAGACATGTCTGTGCGCACACGTGAGACAAAAACATGTTTCTTAAACACTTAAATTTTCACAAACACCAACGCATGCACGATGTGGAATTTTTGGAGAAAATATTTTGCTCTCTTTTTCTTAGAGAAAATCCAGCCACTCTAACTCTTAGGGCAGAAAATATGTTTCAAAAATTGTGTTTACCATTTTCTATCTTTCTCATATTTAAAGAGTAGAAGTCAAACTTCAAAACAGAGTCAAATCCTTATCTCCAATTTTGAATTTGGAACAAAAAATCCCTTCCCATTATCCACAAGGTGGCCGGCCATAGCACTAGGGTTTATCCCTGTGTGTGGCGCCAAAATCAGATTGGGAAGGAAGAGATTTTATCCTTTATCCAGTAGTCCAATTTTAATTCTAATTCAAATTCGAATTTAAGTCAAACTTAAATTTAATTTGAATTCTAAATTGAACAACTTATCAAATAAGTTTAAATGGATAAATCGAGATGTGTTCAAATTCAATTTTAAAGAATCACATTATTTAAATAATAATTAATTCTCAATTAATTATTCTTCGAGTATTTAATTTTAGAATTTCATAATTCTAAAATTCTCATTTTGCCCTTTGTGTCTGGCAGAATTACAAGGACGACATGGGGACTAATGGACCTATAATTCTGAGCTCCAATAAAATTAATAATTAATTAAACACTTTAATTAATTAATTAATTCTATTAATTCCAATAGTTACTCCACTATAAACTTGGAATTGAACTCTTGAAATTATAGACATTAATTACTTCTAAACTGCGAAGTGTCCATTTGATATAGTCATTACATATAGATCAACCCTCCATAAATAATTCATAATTAGAGTAAGGTATAATCTGTTAACCTCTCTAATTATATGTTTATCCTTGAGTACCATTAATTCTCTAAGGGATAGTGATGCATAAAACACATTCATGAACCAGACCGCTCTTACTAATCCAAGTACCGAATTAACACTCAAGAGAATTATTTATCTGCGTCTTACTCAAGAAGGAATGGATTCCATCTCGTATAATAACATTCCCAGCTACCTATTTTATTATGTCTCCAAAATACAAGGAATAGGATTTAGGGTCTGGGAATGACATGTATTAATAATATTTTAATTAAAAATTCTGAACGTTAATTAAATTCATTATGAACAATTTACTTTTGATTATTATCCTTAAACATTATCCTCTCCAATACAACATTTATATACCATGTTTAAAGTTACATAAATAATCAAGGAACTTTACTTGATATTCATAAAATATTCATATATATATATATGAACATAAAATGATGAATAAACTCTTTTATTAAATAAATAATAAATATCCTTTTACATCTCATGCTTCTAGGACAGTATTACCAACAATCTCCCTCTTGTCCTAAAGAAGGTGTGTCATGTCTCTAATCCCAAATCCATCTAAGTGCCGATCAAATATATTCAATGGCAATGTCTTCATTCAAGGTTGTCGACGCGATCTTCGTAACCGCTACATCGTCTCTATCTACAATGTCTATGATCAAGTGATATTTCCTTTCTATATGTTTCATGTTGGAAATGTGTCCATAAAGTGGGATGTAATTTGTTATTTATGAAATGACAAATGTAAGACATTATTATTTTTCTTGATTTTATAAAATAAGATAAAGTTATGTTTTGACACTTTAATTTAAGTTCTGTTTATGAAAGAAATCGGGGGAACCCTGCCGGACAAACTCTTTTTCGGGTTTAAAATAGATATTGATCTTAGGATTGATTGGGCAATAGAATTATCCTCAAGTTAGATCGAACCATGTGATCTTTGGTACGGGGCATGGGAGTTGGATATGGTTGATCTAGACATTTCGCAACATGTTGAATAGACCAAGTGATTAGGTTAGAGTAAAAACCGTTTACACAACTCTAAACCTAATCATCACAACTTTATATTTGTATAATTATCTTAATAAATGCATAGCTCAACTTAGTATCTCATGATCTTTGATTCACCAATGAGATTAGTTCACAGTTATTGAACGACATCTCGGTCATTGGGATCATGACATTATTGAGTTGGAGTTGTGTGATTCACCGATATGGAATTCGTAAGAAATAATATCGCCTCATGCTTTATTGACGGGTGTGTGAATAAATAAACCAGGCCTGGTATTCAATGATGATGTTCATTGATTAAGACATCGTAACATGTGCGAGACATCTTACGAACGTTTGTCTTTCTTATTCACAATCATATAAAGGAGTTGAGGAAATAATGATTGGAATGGTAAAACGGTAATATTATATACCATTCGGATAATCGATATTTACGAAGGATAATAAACATTTACACAATGGACCGTGTGATAAATTGTATCAACACCATTAGAAAAACAAGCACATGAATCGAGAGATTATTCGGCATCAAACTTTTAGTGGAGTTATGCGATTCGGAATTAAATATGTCGATAACTTATCGGGATAAGTTAGTCGAGTATTGTAATTCCATAGCTTTGTTCATGTGGGTCCATTCGGTCTCAAGGCTAGCTCTGTAAATGGGAAAACAGAAACTGATGTTTCGTTATATAATTATGTTTAAATTTATTATGTTATTTTTCATTTATTTGATAATTGAAAAATAAAAGGAATGAGTTTTGAATTTCAGAATTAATAGAGATTAATTTAAAATTCAAAATAAAATTTAAACATGATTTTATTTGGCAACTAAAGGAGAGAAAAAGTTGATATATTATTTTGGGAAAATTCAGAAATCCCTTGCCATAAGGAGATTTCGAATTTTGCTCCAAAAGGGAAAGGAAAATTCAAAAATCCCTAGCCATGTAGGGATTTTCGAATTTCAATCCAAGGGTTAAGGGGAAATTCGAAAATCCCATCTAGGGTTTTGAGTTTTTGAATTTCCTCCTATATAAGGATATTTTGTTGAAAACCCTAGAGAGAGAGTTCTTGAGAAGAAAAAATATATCACACATATTTCCTCCTAAGGGTGGCCGGATTTTAGAGACATAAGAGAGGGAAAATTGTTTCCTTAGGTTTTTGGAAAAGAGCCCACACTCTCATCCCAAATACCATAGAGTCATAGCCTTGAATCAACGAGTGGTTTTTGGTGTGATCGTGTCGATAAATCAATGATCTTGTTTCACGGCAATTCTCCATCTCGGAACGTGAGATAGTGAGGCAAGATCCTTGCGGTCATTTATTTCAATCGTCACAAAGGTATGTGTATTATTCTAATCCTTTGTCTATAAACATATATCATGCATGCATCTCTCGTTGTGGTTTACGTTTAATTTAGAATTAAATGGATATGATAAAATTTTTGAAATTCTGCCTACAATATTGTTGTTGTTCAAATGATTTTTCATATATAAATCACAACAAGATCCTACAATTGGTATCAGAGCCTAGGGCTTTTGATCATGCATGATTTATGTTTATGCGATTGAACATATGATATGTGTTGATATTGGCATCTTGCATGAATATATGATGAATTCAAAATTGTTTTGATTATATATGTGATTGGATCCCGATCGATTGGCTCTAGGTTTTTGATTACACCAAGTTGGTGGTTTATGTTTTTCTCTAGAAAATAATGTAAGCAATTAAAGCACATAGGAAATTTTGTAATTTAAATTTCCCGGAAATTTTTTTTTTTGTATCACCTGGGCCCGAGCCAACAAGACAAGGGGCCTAGCCAGACCCTTCCCCTGGTTTTGCTGTGGCGGCACACTAGGGTTTCGAAAAGGGTAGGTTTTCTGAACCCCTAGCGGGGAGTGTCCGGGCAAATAAAAAAAAAAATTTCCACAAAATCATTTTCACTTTTCAGGGGGGATTGTGAGAAGAGAAAATTGAGAAGATGCCGGGGATCGTGAGAAGAGAAAAAGACAAGATGAAGAAAGAAAATTATTGTAATTATTTTCATTTGTTTTTATGGGTTGTAATTAGAAATGAGCCATAGAGAGGTTAAATTGTAAATGTATGATTTATTATTTAATCTCGCATCATTATAACATGCCATGTAGGATATAGAGATGCCAATATCAAATTGCCATGCAAGCATGTTCATGCATCATTGTAGTTTAATATTATAAATTGTTATAATAATAAATGCAATGGGTAAATTTTATAAAGAGTTATAAAATGCAACAAATTTATAAGGGTTATAATTTTGTTGAATTATTAATTGGACTTAACTTTTTAAAACAAAATCCATTTTTCAAAAAGCTAAGTGGGAGGGTCGTTTGCGTTGAAACGTTCCCAAGGTCTCCGACTTTAGCCTGATCGTGACATGTGGATAGGTTAAGAACCACCTTAGTGGTCCTCACTTCAATGGGAGAAACCCATGAAACATGTCGCTAAGGAGTCATCAGGTTGCTTAAAGAAGATAAGACTTGAAAAGGAAGTAGTGAGGCGAGACCATCCCTAGATGGATCGTTAGTTCATAACAACCTCTAGAGTCGATTAGTCGGTTAAACACTTAGACTGAAGATCATTGTAATCTCCCATAGGAGCTAGGCAATGGATCTGAGGTGACCAAAAGAGATGGTGATTGGTTGCACTAGATGTGGAGACATCTTGTGAAGTGGACCAAACGAGAGGAGTCTCGATGCGATAGGAGGCTTCACGGACGCCACCCCTAGGTGGGACGTGTTGCCGTTTATGATCGTAACACCATGGATGAAACATTTTTTTAAGGATTTTATTTATGTTTAAGTACTTGCATTCATGCATCATACTTCTCTTAAATATAAGCAAATTACTAACGCCGCTTTTTTTATTTTTCAGCAATTATGTCTTTATCCCCGATCGCACAAATTCTTAGTACAAACAAATTAGTGGGTGAAAATTACATTGACTGGAAACGTAACCTCGATATCGTGTTGACGGTAGACAAGCACAAGCATGTGCTCACCACCCCCTGTCCTCTTGAGCCGAATGATGATTCGACTCAAGAAGAGCGAGACGCATACACTGCTTGGATGCGTTCCGATGAGATTGCTAGGTGCTATATCTTAGCGTCAATTAGCAATGTGTTGCAACAGCAACATCGGAACATGCTGACGGCTGCAGATATGATCTACAGCATCTCTGAAATGTTTGGAAGCCAAGGCCGTCAAGCCAAGCAAGCTGCGGTGCGTAACTTCATGAACTGCCGGATGAAATCCGGCACTCCTGTTCGGGACCATATGCTATTGATCATTAGTCACTTGAATGAGATGGAGCTCATGGGAGCTAAAATAGATGGAGAGACTCAGGTGGATATGATCCTAGAGACTCTACCGGAGATGTTTGACAACTTCAAACTCAACTACTCGATGAATAAGTTGAGTTATTCACTCCCAGAACTCATGAAGGAGCTTCAAACTGCGGAAACTCTACTGCTTAAAGGTAAAAAGAGGAACGGAGAGGCAAACCTTGCTGAAGCGAAGCCTTCCACCTCTGGTGCCAAGAAATGTAAGAAGGCCCGCAAAGAATAAGAAGAAGCCGGCTGCAAAAGGCCGTAACACCGCAAAGGTGGACAAGAGTATCGACAAATGTCACCATTGCGGAGTAGCTGGCCTTTGGAAATGCAATCGTCCTACATACCTCAAGGAGGTTAAAGCTAAAGGTACATTACTTGTTACCGAAGCCTGTTTCATGGCTGACTCTACTTCTTCTTGGATTGTAGACTCTGGAGCCACTAATCATGTTTGTTGTTCTCTGCAGGGGTTCAGGAAAAACAAAAGGCTTAGCAAGGACGAGTTCAACTTCCGCTGGGGGAATGGAGCATCAGTATCAGCAACATCCGTTGGAAGTATTAAATTAATTAACAATTTTATTATTTTGAACAATGTTTATTATGTCCCGATTTTTGGGAAAAACCTTATTTCTGTGGCTCATTTGATTGAGCAAGGATATTCTTTGGATTTTAATAATGATGTTATTCAAATTCTTAAGAATGGCTTCATGATTACTTCTACAGTCATGATAAACAATCTGTTCTACATCAAACCAATTATTCCAACGATTTGTGATAATGAATTGAATGATGATTCGATAAGAGATATTAAAAGATTGAGGTTAGACCCAATTGATCAAACATATAAATGGCATCTATATCTTGGATATATTAGCCTTGACATGATTAAAAGGTTGGTAAGAGACGGTCCCTTACAAACCTTAAGTGTAGGATCACTACCTACATGTGAATCTTGCATAGAAGGAAAAATGACCAAGAGACCCTTTTCAGCAAAGGGTAATAGAGCTGATGAATGCCTAGAACTCGTACATAGTGATGTATGTGGGCCATTCAATATCTAAGCAAGAGGAGGATATGAATATTTCATAACCTTCACTGATGACTATTCTCGTTTTGGTCATATTTATCTAATGCGTCAAAAGTCTGAAACCTTTGAAAAGTTCAAAGAGTTCAAGGCCTTGGTTGAAAAGCAATTAGATAAACAGATCAAAACACTACGATCTAATCGTGGTGGTTAATACTTCTTTGGGAGAGTTCGAAGACTTTCTTAAGGAAGAAGGTATATTTTCTCAACCCGACCGCGCGGTACTCCTCAGCAGAATGGCGTGTCGAGAGAAGGAATCGAACTCTGTTAGATATGGTTAGATCAATGATGAGTTACTCATCTCTTCCAGATTCCTTTTGGGGATATGCTTTGGAAACAGCGGCATACATTCTGAACCAAGTTCCATCTAAAGCAAGTACTGAACTCCATATGAAAGATGGAGTGGCAAGAAGTCATCTCTTGGCCACACCAGAATATGGGGTTGTCCGGCACATGTGCTTAGAAAGAAGACTGGTAAGCTGACCAGTCGTTCAGAACTATGCCTATTTGTAGGATATCCTAAAGGAACAAAAGGCTACATCTTCTATAGTCCAACTGATCAGAAAACATTCGTTAGCACGAATGCTCGTTTTCTGGAAGAGGATTTTATAAAGAATATGAAGCCTAGAAGCAGGCTTGTAATTGAGGAAATGACTGGTGAAAATGTTCAGGCAACATGTCCGCGGTCTATTCCTGAACCGACAACAGATGAACCACAACAAGAACTAACACCAATAGAGCCTCGACGTAGTGGGAGGGTTGTGAGACAACCTGACAGGTACATGTCTTATGGAGATGCATTGACTGCAGTCTCAGATTTAGACATCGATGAACCTATCTCCTATTCGCAGGCCATGGAAAGTTCTGAAGCAAACCTATGGCATGAAGCCATGGACGCCGAAATACAATCGATGTATAAAAATGGCGTATGGACTCTGGTAGATCCTCCTGAAGGGGTAAAACCCGTAGGGTGTAAATGGATCTACAAGAAGAAGAGGGGTCCGGATGGGAATGTAGAGACATTCAAAGCAAGGCTAGTAGCCAAGGGCTACACCCAGAAAGAAGGCATTGACTATGAGGATACCTTCTCTCCGGTAGCCATGCTTAAATCCATCCGCATTCTTCTATCCATTGCTGCTGCTTTGGATTATGAAATCTGGCAGATGGATGTGAAGACAGCTTTTCTGAATGGCAATCTGGATGAGCGCATTTATATGGCACAACCAGATGGATTCATTGAAAAAGGTCAAGAAGAAAAGGTTTGCGAATTGCAAAAGTCCATTTATGGACTAAAGCAGGCATCCAGATCATGGAATATTAGATTCGATGAGACTGTTAAAACTTATGGTTTTGTTCAGTCAATGGATGAGTCTTGTGTGTATAGTTCGATACAAGAAGGCAAAGTGGTTTTCTTAGTCTTATATGTAGATGACATACTACTCATTGGAAATGATGTAGGAAGACCGATCGAGGTTAAGCTCGGGTGGCAAAGCAGTTTGACATGAAGGATCTAGGAGAAGGCGCCTATGTTCGGGAATTCGGATCTTTCGAGATCGGAAGAACAAACAATTGGCACTATCTCAAGCATCCTATATCAATAAGGTAATGGACCGATTCGCCATGCAAAACTCCAAAAGGGTTATCTACCCTTCGACATGGAGTATCCCTCTCAAAGGAGCAGTCTCCCAAGACTCCTCAAGAAGAGGAAGACATGAGCCGAGTTCCTTACGCCCACCAGCCGTAGGGAAGCCTCATGTATGCAATGCTTTGCACCAGACCTGACATATGCTACGCAGTAGGCGTGGTGAGTAGATTCCAGTCGAACCCTGGACCCGAGCACTGGGTTGCTGTCAAGCATATCCTCAAGTATCTTAGGAGAACGAGGAACTATATGCTTGTATATTCAGGTACTGACCTGACTATGACGGGATACACCGACTCCGATTTCCAATCGGATAAGGACTCCAGGAAATCCACTTCAGGATCTGTGTTTGTCCTGAATGGAGGTTCGGTGGTATGGAGGATTATTAAGCGGACTTGCATAGCTGACTCCACCATGGAGGCCGAATATGTGGCAGCTTGTGAAGCTGCGAAAGAGGCCGTATGGCTTAAGAAGTTCCTTGTTTCACTGGAAGTTGTTCCGAAGCGGATAGGCCCATGGTATCAGATTGCGATAACAGTGGGGCTGTAGCAAACTCTAAGGAGCCTAGAAGCCACAAAAAGGTCCAAGCACATAGAGCGGAAATACCACCTCATCCGAGAGATTGTACAAAGAGGCGATGTTGAAGTAACAAAGATATCAACACATGACAACTTGGCGATCCGTTCACAAAGGCTTTATCGATAAAGTCTTGATAGGCATCTGGAAGGTTTGGGCATGTGAGATTGTACACACCTACTTTAAGTCCAAGTGGGAGTTTGTTAGAAATGTGTCCATAATGTGGGATGTAATTTGTTATTTATGAAATGACAAATGTAAGACATTATTATTTTTCTTGATTTTATAAAATAAGATAAAGTTATGTTTTGACACATACTCAAGAGTGTTAGTAATATTGCTTAGTCCATAAACTGTTACTAACGAAAGAAGAGTCGGGGGAACCTGCCGGACAAACTCTTACGATACGGTTTAAAATAGATATTCCATGATCTTAGGATTGATTGGGCAATAGAATCCGATTATGACTGTTAGATCGAACCATGTGATGTTGGTCTCGGGGCATGGGAGTTGGACTCTGTGGTTGATCTAGACATGCTCGCAACATGTTGAATAGACCATGTGGTGATTAGGTTAGAGTAAAAACCGTTTACACAACTCTAAACCTAATCATCACAACTTAAGTATATTTGTATAATTATCTTAATCCTGAAGTGGATGCATAGCTCAACTTAGTATCTCATGATCTTTGATTCACCAATGAGATTAGTTCACAGTTATTGAACGACATCTCGGTCATTGGGATCATGACATTATTGAGTTGGAGTTGTGTGATTCACAGATATGGAATTCGTAAGAAATAATATCACCTCATGCTTTATTGACGGGTGTGTGAATAAATAAACCAGGCCTGGTATTCAATGATGATGTTCATTGATTAAGACATCGTAACATGTGCGAGACATCTTACGAACGTTTGTCTTTCTTATTCACAGTCATATAAAGGAGTTGAGGAAATAATGATTGGAATGGTAAAACGGTAATATTATATACCATTCTGATCACTGATATTTACGAAGGATAATAATACATTTACACTGTGGACCGTGTGATAAATTGTATCAACACCATTAGAAAACCAGCGCACATGAATCGAGAGATTATTCGGCATCAAACTTTTAGTGGAGTTGTGCGATGTCCGAATTAAATATGTCGATAACTTATCGGGATAAGTTAGTCGAGTATTGTAATTCCATAGCTTTGTTCATGTGGGTTCATTCGGTCTCAAGGCTAGCTCTAATAAATGGGAAAACAGAAACTGATGTTTCGTTATATAATTATGTTTAAATTCATTATGTTATTTTTCATTTATTTGATAATTGAAAAATAAAAGGAATGAGTTTTGAATTTTGGAGTTAATAGAGATTAATTTAAAATTCAAAATAAAATTTAAACATGATTTTATTTGGCAACTAAAGGAGAGAAAAAGTTGATATATTATTTTGGGAAAATTTGAAATCCCTTGCCATAAGGAGATTTGAATTTTGCTCAAAAGGGGAAGAAAAATCGAAAATCCTTAGCCATGTAGGGATTTTTTCAAATTTCAATCAAGGGTTAAGGGAAATTTGAAAATCCCATCTAGGGTTTTGAGTTTTTGAATTTCCTCCTATATAAGGATATTTTGTTGAAAACCCTAGAGAGAGAGTTCTTGAGAAGAAAAAATATATCACACATATTTCCTCCTAAGGGTGGCCGGATTTTAGAGACATAAGAGAGGGAAAATTGTTTCCTTAGGTTTTTGGAAAAAGAGCCCACACTCTCATCCCAAATACCATAGAGTCATAGCCTTGAATCAACGAGTGGTTTTTGGTGTGATCGTGTCGATAAATCAACGATCTTGTTTCATGGCAATTCTCCATCTCGGAACGTGAGATAGTGAGGCAAGATCCTTGCAGTCATTTATTTCAATCATCACAAAGGTATGTGTATTATTCTAATCCTTTGTCTATAAACATATATCATGCATGCATCTCTCGTTGTGGTTTACGTTTAATTTAGAATTAAATGGATATGATAAAATTTTTGAAATTCCGCCTACAATATTGTTGTTGTTCAAATGATTTTTCATATATAAATCACAACAAGATCCTACATCGCACTCTTATGGCTTCTAGATTCCTTTGAATTAACCACCTCTCCACTGTTGTCACAATAGAGCTTAATTAGCTTATCCATATATGGAACAACTTCCAGATTAGTTAAGAACTTCCTGAGCCATGTAGCTTCTTTTGCGGCTTCACAAGCTGCAACATATTCAGCTTCCATGGTAGAGTCGACAACACACTTTTGCTTTATACTTCTCCATACCACGGCTCCTCCATTAAGAGTGAACACAGATCCAGATGTCGACTGTCGACTATCTCTATCCGATTGGAAGTCAGAATCTATGTATCTGGTGAGAGATAGATCTTCTCCGGAATATACCAACATATAGTTTCTCGTTCTCCTAGGATGCTTGAGAATACACTTTACTGCAATCCAGTGATCTAATCCTGGGTTGGACTGGTAGCGACTGACTACTCCCACTACATAGCAGATATCTGGTCTTGTACACAACATGGCATACATAAGGCTTCCCACAGCCGAAGCGTAGGGATACCATCTTATATCTTCTTCCTATTGTGGGGTCTTTGGACATTGCTCCTTAGAAAGATGAATACCATGCCTAGAAGGCAAATTCCCTATCTTGGAGTTTTGCATCGAATACCTAGACAACACTTTGTCTATATAAGATGCTTGTGATAACGCCAAAAGCTTTTTCTTGCGATCTCGAATAATCTTGATCCCAAGAACATATCTTGCCTCTCCCAAATCTTTCATTTCGAATTGGTTGGCTAAGAAGACCACTTTCTCTTCTTTCTTGTACTTGTAGACACATGGTTCATCAATGTTTTGATCAAATCCATAAGACTTTACAGCCTCATCAAACCTGATGTTCCATGATCTAGAAGCCTGCTTCAATCCATAAATGGACCTTTGCAGTTTGCAGACTTTCTGCTATTGGCCTTCCACTATGTAACCCTCTGGTTGATCCATATAGATGGTTCCATCAAGATAGTCATTCAAAAAAGCTGTCTTGACATCCATCTGCCATATCTCATAGTCAAAGTTTCCCCATATTCAACTCCCTCCTTTTGGGTATAACCCTTAGCCACTAGCCTTGCTTTATAAGTCTCTACTTTTCCATCTGCTCCTCTCTTTTTCTTAAAGATCCACTTGCATCCAATGGGTTTTACCCCTTCGGGTAGATCTACAAGTCGCCAGACTGAGTTAGAGTGCATAGACTCCGTCTCGAGTTTCATAGCTAATTGCCATTCTTCCTTATCAGAATCATCCATCACATCTTTAAAGGTCGATGGATCTTCCTTACCGTCATCAACAGTGACAATTTGGGCTTCCCCGGTATAACGGTCGGGTAACCTACTTACCCTCCCACTACGACGAGGTGCCGTAGGAGTCTGATTAGGAACTGTGGTCTTTTCTCTAAGTGGTCCGACAACTCTTGTTGGTTGTGGTCCGATCTCATCAGAAAGTAACTCTTCTAATACTATCTTACTTCTGGGCTTAAAATCTATCATATAGTCATGCTCCAGAAATGTGGCATTTGTCGATACAAATACCTTTTGATCTTCAGGACTATAAAAGAATCCTCCCTTTGTCCGATCGGGATGTCCTACAAATTTACACACTTCTGACTTGGGTTCCAACTTCCCAGTCTTTCCTTTCAGCACATGTGCTGGACATCCCCATTTGCACACGTGTCTCAAACTAGGTTTTTGACAGCACGACAACTCTAAGGGTGTTTCAGGAATAGACTTAGATGGTACTCTATTCAGAATGTAGGCAGCTGTTTTTAAGGCATAACCCCAGAATGAAGTAGGCAGTGAAAAATAACTCAACATTGATCTCGTCATGTCAAGCAAAGTCCGATTTCTCCTTTCGCCTACAGCATTTTTGCTGTGGTGTACCGGGTGTAGTCATTTGGGATACCACACCTTCTTCAATCAAGAAATCCCGAAACTCTTGGTCTAGGTATTCTCCCCCTCGATCTAATCAAAGTGTCTCGATTGGTTTACCTAATTGTTTTTCAACTTTTGCTCGGAATTCTCTAGACTTTCCAAAAGTTTCAGATTTCCGTTGTATTCGGTAAACATAACCATATCTTGAATAGTCATCAATAAAGGTGACGTAATATTCGTAACCTCCTCTAGCTTGGACGTTTAACGGTCCACATACATCTGAATGTATCAACTGAAGGGGTTCTGCAACTCTTTCTCCTTTCGCCGTGAAAGGCCTCTTGGTCATTTTACTTTCCAAACAAGATTCACAGACCGGAAGCTCACCAACTTTTAGTTCGCATAAAGGACAATCCTTTACCAGTCTTTCAATCCTATTTAGGTTAATATGACCAAGCCTAAGATGCCACATATATGTATTGTTATCGTGAGAAATCTTTTGCTTTTTTTTCTTAGGTTTGGCAAATTTGAACATTTCAGTATTAAGCAGTGAGTTAGGTATTGGTTTTATACAATATAAACCATCATCCAGACATCCAGAATAAATATTTAAGCCATTTCGAGAAATATGAACAAATTCATTATCAAAATAAACTTTAAATAATTGTTCAAATAACTTAGCCATATAAATCAAATTTCTACGAATGTATGGAATAAAATAAACATTGTTCAAAACTAAAAATTTATTTTTCCTAAATCAAAGTCTAACTTATCCCACTGCTTTTGCCGAAACTCTTGCGCCATTCCTCACTTTCATTGTGTAGTCCCCATAGGCTAGCCCGGTGTAAGAACTAAGAGTCTGCAAAGAAAAACAAACATGATTAGTTGCTCCCGAATCAATTATCTAGGCTGAGGTATCACCCTCTACTAAACATGTTTCAAGGACTAGTAAATCTGATTTACCTTGTTCCTTTTTCTTTTTCAGGTCCTCGAGATACTTGTGACAGTTTCTCTTCCAGTGCCCTATGCCATTGCAGTAGAAACACTTTCCTTTGGGTTTCTAGATGGGGCCTTTAGCCTTTTTGGGTCTCTTGTTCTTTCCCTTCTTCGCTTTTCCCTGGTTCTGGTTCTTTCTCTTAGTTTTACCAGATCTTCCTGCAACTACAACATTTGCTTCTCCACCCCTTCTTTTGTTGGTGGATTCGAACTTTTGCAGGTCATTCATAAGTTCAGTGAGATTTGACTTTTTCTTGGTCATAACAAAATTGTTCACGAACTCATGAAAATCAGGGGATAGGCTTTCCAAGATGATGCCAACTTGGGTGGCTTCATCGATTCTGGCATCATTTAGCTCCGCATCGTGGAGGTGATCAATCATGTTCAAAACATGTGCCTTGACTGAAGAACCTTTCTTCATCTTGTCATTTATGAAAGCCCTTACGGCATCCAAACGAGCCTTTTCAGAGGGAGCGCCGAACATGGCTTCTAGAGACTCCATTATCTCATAAGCAGTCTTCATCTCCTCATGCTTCTTGCGAAGCACATCTCTCATACTAGCCATTATAAAGCACTTTGCTTTATTGTTGTCCTTAATCCAGTGATCATAAGGCTCCCTTACGATTTTGGATGTGTTTGCCACGGGTTCAGGAGGACATTCCTCCGCTAGGGCAAATTTGTAGTCTTCGCGGACCAATAGTATGTTCATGTTACTTTTCCACTTAGCATAGTTATCACTGTCTAATTTTTCAGTCACAAGTAGTGTGATAATGGGATTCGACATATTGCTAAATAAATAGAACCTTCATCTAATCAATTTATGTGCATGAATATCAATGCATATTAATTTTGGCACAATTAAATATGATGCATGAAGCACATGTAAAATACATAAAACATGTTTTAATTTTAGGTGCCAATGATAATCTAATTTTCCACATATAAAGTGTACCTTTGGGTAGTCAAGTTATATGCCAATTAGACCGAGACTCTTCTCAGTTAATAAATATAGTCAAAATATCTCATATTTTCATATTTATGAACTACTGTTATTTTCAGTCAAAATATAACCAATAGATTTGATTATATTTTATGAGGATAACCCATTGTTTCAGATCCCATAGACTTAACTCCGGATTGCTACCTTTGGGTAGTCAATTCAGAAATACATCTTGAAATCTTATTTCTAGGAAGCCAACCTTGTTATTGATCCGGCAAGGACACTCTCCTTTAGGAGGGCAATTTAATGTCACCGCAAAGCCCCTTTCCGGATCTCATGGTGTTGCGCTAATGGCGGAGACTAGTGGGTCGTATTGTCATACAACCCTCTCCCACATTATTTTGCAAACATGTATTTTGTTTGAAAAACATCTCATGATTTTTAAATCAAAAAATAAACAATTTATTTTTCAGATATGTGAAATTCCAAAATTTAACTCTTAAACTCTTATTTTATTTTATTTTTCTAAAACACTTTTATAATAACTAAAATAAACAATAACGAATGCGCGTGTATGCATGGCATGTTATAAAACATATGAGTAGGCACATTATATCTATATGACATGTTATATGCATGGACATATAACATATAATTATCAACATAAAATATAAATATATGCAATCAGCTATTGAGATGGATTTGACCAGGTCCCATGGAAAAATAAATTACAACTCAATTGAATCGAATAAATAAATAATTACAATAATTATATTCTTTCGTTACATCAACGGGTCTTCGATTCTTGAGTTCTTTATTCTTCAGCTTCATTCTTCGTCTCCAACCTTCCGGGGTTCGGAACTTTTCCGGGTCCGCCGGCACGCGACACGAGGGTTTTAAAACCTTGGCCAGTTGGGATCAAATCTCGAACCTTCCACAAACACCAATTTGGCGCACTTTGGCCGATTCTGGAAAATTTTTCAAAAAGGCTTCAAACTTGATCTTCAAGGCTTCCTTTTTGATTCAAAATCAAAAACCCTAATTCTACCCAAAACCTAGAATTACAATAATTCTAATCCCGAATTAAATTAGAAATAATTTATTATTGAATGAATATAATTGATCCATGGAGCCACATAATTAACGACCAAATCCACCGTCCATACATTCATCAACATGAATTAAAATAAACATCCATAAATGCAAGTGCCTACTCATCACATACATACAAAACTAAATATTACATATTTAATATCAATTCTGATTATCAAATAATCGAAACATAAATTAAGATCGTCTATAGACCGCTCTGATACCAATTGTTGGTTGCCAAATTGAATTGAATCAACGGAACCGTGGTGGTAAATAGCGGATCGTGTATAACAAAAATTTTCATAAAACTTTTGAGATACTCTATAGATAAAGAATAAATTAATCCCATTAATTTATATAGTTTCGGAATTCCGGATGATAACTTGTTTTCTCTAATTTTGTCCTTGCTCTAGGCTTTGTGTTTAGAATACCAAAAAGACAAAAGGGTTTCCTAAACACTCGAATTTCCACAAACACCCAATGCATGTGGAATTTTTGGGAAAAAATATTTTTCTCTTTTCTTTTTCTTAACTTTTTCAGAAAAAATATTTTGCTCTCTTTTTCTTAAAGAAAATTCGGCCACTCTAACTCTCAGGGCAGAAAATATGTTTCAAAAATTGTGTTTACAATTTTATATCTTTCATATATTTAAAGAGTAGAAGTCAAACTTCAAAGCTGAATTAAATCCTTATCTCTAATTTTGTATTTGGAACAAAAAATCCCTTCCCATTATCCACAAGGTGGCCGGCCATAGCACTAGGGTTTATTCCTATGTGTGGCGCCAAAATCAGATAGGGAAGGAAGATATTTTATCATTTATCCAGTAGTCCAATTTTAATTGTAATTCAAATTCGAAGTTAAGCCAAACTTAAATTTAATTTGAATTCTAAATTGAACAACATATCAAATAAGTTTAAATGGATAAATCTAGATATGTTCAAATTCAAATTTAAATAATAATTAATTCTCAATTAATTATTTTTTGAGTATTTAATTTTAGAATTCTGTAATTCTAAAATTCTCATTTTGCCCTTTGTGTCTGGTAGAATTACAAGGACGACGCGGGGACTAATGGACCTATAATTCTGAGCTCCAATAAAATTAATAATTAATTAAACACTTTAATTAATTAATTAATTCTATTAATTTCAATAGTTACTCCACTAAAAACTTGTAATTGAACTCTCGAATTATAGACATTAATTACTTCTAAACTACGAAGTGTCCATTTGATATAATCATTACATATAGATATATCAACCCTCCATAAATAATTCATAATTAGAGTCAGGTATAATCCGTTAACCTTTCTAATTATATCTTTATCCTTGAGTACCATTGATTCTCTAATGAATAGTGATTCATGAATAGTGATTCATAAAACAAATTCATGAACCAGAGCGCTCTTACTAATCCAAGTACCGAATCAACACTCAAAAGAATTATTTATCTGCTTCTTTCTCAAGAAGGAATGGATTTCATCTCGTATAATAACATTCCCAGCTACCTATTTCATTATGCCTCCAAAATACAAGGAATAGGATTCAGGGTCTCAGAATCCGTACTGAGTAAATCAAAAGACATAAATCCATAAATAGGAGCTTGTTAAGAACTCAGGATTAAGATCATCCTATATATGACCATCAGTAGACTCAATTAGAATTTCTATGCTTAACGAAAATTATTAGAAATTCATATTGTGTATGCGTCCATGTTCCACATAATCTCATTATGCGAAATACACTCATTCAATATCTCGCCATATTAACAGTGCAGATAACACCGTTCCATTCTAAATGGGAATGATTTGCATTAATATTGTTTAAATTAAAGATTCTGAACTTTAATTAAATTCATTATGAACAATTTACTTTTGATTATTATCCTTAAACATTATCCTCTCGTATACAACACTTATATACCATGTTTAAGGTTACATAAATAATCAAGGAATTTTATTTGATATTCATAAAATATTCATAAATATATGCACATAAAATGATGAATAAACTCTTTTATTAAATAAATAATAAACATCCTTTTACATCTCATGCTTCTAGGACATTATTCCCAACATTATTGTGTGAGTGGGGAATTGAATGCAAGGTTGCATTTCTTTGAGAAAAGGTTGCATTTCTTATCCCTTTATTTATCTTTTCCCTAATCTCATATGAATACTAGTAGTCGAAATCACAAATCATATGAATGATTTTATATCTATTTTGTTAAGGCAGATACTGATATGTTCAGTTTTAATAGTTGTCACTTTTTGCTGTTCTAATCTATTTTTGTGCTATCAAGAGATTGCACCTACTTTCCCCTCCTTTTTTGTTGAAGTGTTTTGGTGCCTTATATGATGATTCTTGAAAATGTTACTGCAACTATATGTCTCATATTTCAGAAAATCTCCATTTACAGCTCTCAAGTGTATTTCACTGTATAAACAGTGATAGAGTTTTTAAGAACCTGACCTGTTTTAGTGACACGAAGGAGACAGAGTTTTTCAGTTACAAAGTGTCTTGAGAAAGTACTCGATTATTATTCGGATGCTCCTTTCTGTGTTGAGCATGTTACCCTTGTTTTAGCCAACTTTTTGGACCATCTCAAGCAATTAACTAATATGTGTTAGTTGGAAAAATTTTCAATAAGGGTACACTATGAAAAACAGATGATAACCTTTATGAAGACATGTTCAGACAAGTGATGTTTTGGATATTTTAATGTGTGTTTGGCTATTATGCACGATTTTAACTATAAGTGATATTAAGTAGTCAATTAATATAGTTTTGAATACAATATAAAATTCAACTATTTTTGCTAGTTGGGTCATAAACGGGTCAAAAATGTGTTTTTTTCGTGTTGGCCCATAACGGCACGTTTACTAATCGTGTTCACGTATCGTGTCATGTTAACCGTGTTATTAGCGTTTCGTGTTCGTGTTTGGGTTTCTGACACGTTTATTAATCATGTCGTGTTCGTGTTCACCATAATCATGTGGCGACCCGCGCCCTCGCGGCGCGGTCGCCGTTCCTTATACTACTACTATTAGGCTAAATTATAGTCTAATCCATTATTCGTTGTTAGACTATTGTCCCTTTAATTTACGTTTATATGTGGGAAATTTTTTTTTTCCTTTACTTTAACCCTCGGGTTCTTAACATGTTATGTTGTTACACTAATAACATATCTTGCTATTACTTTAAGGATTCGGATATCAAACTAGTGCCCGAAAACTTGTCTTAACTTATTACAGTCCGTTGTTCTTTACTAAGACAATGGTTGTAATATTTTCTTCTTAGAACTGAACATACATACTACTATTCTATATTACATTACTTTGCAGCGGAATTTAATTTCTAAGCGAGCGTAGTAGAGACCACTCCCGTGTACACATGACATTTCCGCCATCCTTGCCTCCGCCTGTCCATCAAGCAAACCACTATATGGCTGGCTGCTTACCTTTGTTACCTGCACACGAGTAAACTGATGAGCTAACGCTCAGCAAGTATAAACATGCATACATCATAAACTAATAGAAGTTACATTAAGAGTTATGATGCAAATATACTCGTGTGAAACATGCTTTAAACTACTTTCTATCTTTCTGTTCTTACCTCTGTGGGCCTGGGCCCCTGTTTACTATCTGGTCTAGTCGGAATCTCTACTCTTTGAGATTTTTCTCCCATGCGGAGGCCGACGACCCGTCAGTCTTTTACTTTACTGGTCATTACTTACTGTCTGGTCTAGTCGGAATCTCTACTCTGTGAGATTTTCCTCCCTTGCGGAGGCCGATGACCCGTCAGTATTAACTATGCACAAGGGTAACCATATGTCGCCCTTTTTCAATCTAGAGCACTAAGCCCTCCAAACACGTATAATCACATGTAATCACATAGACTTAGTAACATAAGTAAATTCATAGTTCTAAGTCTAACTACAGCTTAGTCGAGTCCAGACAAACATATATGTCTATACTTACTGGTAATCCGCTGGGATTCCCGCTCGTTGGAAGCTCTTTCTTGTTGCTTCGGCTCTCGTGCCAAAACCTGTTTCATGGAAATAGGTATTAACTTCCTATTCCAAATCGAAGTTCTTCATACTTAGATTCTTAAATCTAATTTCAAACTCGTTTCTGAACTTTTTCCCCTTAAGGCCGAATTCTAGCTAAAGAGGTAATTTACACATATATGTGTATCTCGGTTTATGAATCTTAATCTATTCATTTTCGAGCTTTAAAACTGTTATCCATTCTCTAGAATCGGATTACTAACTCATTGCTTACTAACTAGATTTTAGGAAATTTCGGCAGAGTTTTGCCTTAATTTTTCTCGTTTCCCGAGTTTTCAATAACTGCTTTTACTTCCGATTCGGGCACTGTAGTCCGATTCACATTCCGAACACAAATTGCTACATAAATTGAACAAAAATACATTTCCTCCATTTCTAGGGAATTTCGGATTTTTAGTGCAAATCCGAAAAAAATTGTTCAATCCGTTCAATACTTGCACATTAAACTCCTATCACAGTCCCCGACAAAACCTCGGTTTCGTTTTTCAGTTTTACGGATTTTTTCCGAGATGAGTTACTATTCATAAAAGCGAAAAAGCATGCAGTTTCTCATGAAAAATCCGAAATCTTACCTTGAAAAGTTGAGATTCTCCGCTAGAACGCCTCGGGTTATGTTTCTCCGGATTTGAGCGGAAGAAATTTCGGAAAAACGGGTGATTCCTTGATTTTCCCTTGATTTTCTCTCTTTTCTCTTTCTTTCCTCTATCTCTCGGCCACACTTAGAAAAAGAAGCAATTTTGGCTTCTAATGTCATCCGTAGGCCTCTTAAAGTGTAATAATGAATATTATAATATTATTTCTAATAATATCTCTTATTTCTTTCTAAATTAAATTAAAGAAATCCCTTTAATTCCTATAATTTAATTTGACTAATTCTAATTAAGTTTCACACTTAATTTAAGTGGTTCCGTGTGCCCCACATTTTTCTTATTGAGACCAAACTTTCCGTTTTTTAAAACGAGTCTCTTTCCGGTACTGATAATTTCACACCCGATACAGGTTCTATACTGTTTTTCTGGACTGCCGAGCACCCTGGGTCAAATTTATCATATTCAACCCATTTCTCTTGGGTATCTCAATAGTTAATTTCTTTTTCTGAAATTTTCATTTTAAACGATCCAGAATTGCCCAAAACGCGTACTCTCGCGGTACTCATTTTTTTCGCAGTTTCCCGCTTTAACTGACTCGGGAAAATTCTGTTTCAGGAACTTTTGCCATTTTCCTTACTTCTAATATTTCTACTCTTTTTCTAACTGGTCATTTGGTCATTTACCAAATATTTCTGTTTTTTATAACTAAAATATACCTGTTAAAATTTCTAACTTTTAACCGATATTTCACTATTCACAACTGATATTTACGAATTTTCTCTGTAAAAATATTCGTATTATAACTTTACACTTTTCGGGTGATTTTACCCCGTATATAAAGTTTCTACATGACACTTTTCTATAACATCAATATTTCTACTACTTTTTGTTCCGGGAATAATTATGGTCAAATACCGGACTGTCCGAATTTAACTTAATATTTTCCCGGTCATTACAAATCATGTCATGCCATAATCGTTTTGGCCCAAACACAACACGCGAACACGAATTGCCAACCCTACCTAAGCCCACCCTTGTGACCTCATCCCCTTACCCTTCTTCCCATCCTTCAAGAGACTTCACAGGTTTTTATTTCCTATTTTGTTTTTCCTAAATATTCAATTCTTACAAAAAAAAAAAAAACAAAAAAAATACTTCAATTTTCCTAATTGCCATTGAATAGTTACAGATGTGCAATGCACATGCATTTTCACATTGAAAATGACGTTCTCAATTGGACAAAGTTAAGAGGCCAGGGGATGTATTTGTCAGAAAGGAAAAGTTAGGGGACCCATTTGCTAGTTATTTAAGGGTTGTTCTTTTAAAACAAAATTCAGAAAAAGTTTAAACTCGAGTTATAACTTTATTTAAGTTTATATTCTTTTGTAAAATTTAAGTTTGAACTCGAGTTTAAACTCAAATTTGAATTTGAGTTTGGGGCTAAATTTGAGTTCAAGTTTTTGTTGGGAATAGTGTCCTAGAAGTATGAGATGTAAAAGGATATCTATTATTTATTTAATAAAAGAGTTTATTCATCATTTTATCTGCATATATTTATGAATATTTTATGAATATCAAATAAAATTCCTTGATTATTTATGCAACCATAAACATGATATATAAGTGTTGTATACGAGATGATAATGTTTAAGGATAATAATCAAAAGTAAATTGTTCATAATGAAGTTAATTAAAGTTCGGAATCTTTAATTAAAATATTATTAATACATGTCATTCCCATTTAGAATGGAACGGTGTTATCCACACTGTTAATATGGCGAGATATTGAATGAGTGTATTTCTCATAATGAGATTATGTGGAACATGGAAGCAGACACAATATGAATTTCTAATAATTTCCGTTAAGCATAGAAATTCTAATTGAGTCTACCGATGGTCATATATAGGATGATCTTAATCCTGAGTTCTTAACAAACTCCTATTTATGGATTTATGTCTACTAATTTATTCATTACGGATTCTGAGACCCTGAATCCTATTCCTTGTATTTTGGAGACATAATGAAATAGGTAGTATAACACCCCGAAGAATTAATTGAGATTAATTAAGGTAATTGAGATTATTAGTGTGCCTAATCTGATTAATTTAATTGAGTTTTAATTAAAAAAATGTTACTAAAATGAGAGTTTAAATAATTCTAAGGTATTTAAATTATTCACAGTAATTTATTTTAACCCAGAAGTGTGTATGGGCGCATTTCTGGACTATAATACTATACACATGTCATTTTCTTTTATTTTTCCTTTCTTTTCTTTTTCCTTTTCTTTTCTTTCCTTTCTTTCTTTTCCTTCCCCGTGCACTCTCTCTCTCTCCTTTACTCTCACTTTCCCGCTCACTCGCCTCCTCTCTCTCTCTTGTTTTGTCCCAAATCAAACGGATCTTGAGCCAAAGAAGAGTTTCAAAGTTATTTTCAATGTCAAGAGAAGGATTCGAGGTAAGATTACTGGAAGAACCTCTCTTGAATCTTAAGTTTTTGAATTTCAAAACTTATTTTGGTTCAAACCGGATTTTTGATGATTTTGAGTAAAACTAGAGTAGAAATTGGAGATCTTGGGTTCTTTGGACTTGTTTTAGGATCTAGAACCCGGATCTAGTGGTTTCCCTTTGAAATATTTAGATTTGGGACTGGATTTGCAGGTTTTTGATCGATTTCCCGCGAGCTTCTCTCTCGAAGATCGATTTTCCACGGTCGACTGTGCGGTCGACCGGATTGCAGGCTGACTGGTCGACCGGTCCGGTCGACCAGTGTGCACACTACCGGTCGACCGGTAGTATTGTACTGCTATGTCAACGGTCGCTTGGTGCACACGAGTTTGACCTTGTTTGGCCTGAAAAGTGTTGTTTTGACCCCTGTTTTCGGGGAGAACCCAAATTAGCTTCATTTGGGGACTTGGGATGAAAGGATTAGCATCTTTAATCCCTGATTTGATATTTAAAACCCTTGGAATGGAATTTGAAACATGAAAATGGATTAGGGCACACTAATTGAAAATCTTGGTACATAGGTGAGATTGGATTGCTTTAGGAATGAGAATTGATCCTAAAGTGTTATCTTTTATCAGTGATTGCTGAGGATTCAGACTGAAGGGGCTTGAGGAACTGGAAGCCGGAAAAGGGCAACGCTAGTCCTCGGTTTGATTGTGCGAGGTAGGATTTCTATCCCTTTTCCTTGTGAGCCTGTTTTCAAAAAAAGGATTTTGGCCTTGGAAATGTTTTAAAGAAAGGGATTGGTTTGCGAGAGAAAAATGTTTTAAAACCATGGCTTGTTAGTTTATGGAAATCCTTGGCTTGTCCTGTCCATGGAATCCATAGCTTGTCCAGTCATGGAACCTCATGGCTTGCCCAGTCATGGGGCCCGCGGCTTGAGTAGTTCGTGGGGTCATATGAACGATTTCATAATGTTAAATGAATGATTTCTTAAGATAAGAGATCTTGTGAACTGGTAATAGAGTCTATTGCTGTAAGCCTACATAGGATGCGGAGAGTGCATCCTCGGGGGCAGAACCCGAAACTCGGTCCGGGTAGGTGAGGCACTTGGTGAGGTGAGTAATTTGTACTAATTACTTGCTGAAGCCTATAATATGGTTATTTTCAGTTATATTTCCTTTGAGAAAAAGGATGTGAGGTTCCGGCTGATCTGTCGGGACTGAATGTCTTGTTTACTTACTTATTCATTTAGACATTCACTTACTTATTCATTTATTTATTCGTTTATTTTAAGTATTTCAAATTATATCCTACTGGGCCTTTCGCTCACGTTTTATGTTTTAAATGTTAAACCCCTCCTAGGAGACTCGAGGAGTGGTGCAGGGTAGCTGGAGATTGCTACTGTTGGATTGAACGAGGATTGAGTTCATCCTCTGATATAAAGTGTAAGGAATTTGATGAAGATTATGTAAACTTATTTAATATTTGGATTTACTAGACTGTGGTTGATGTCTGTTGTAATGATTATTTACATGAACATGTATGTACGATACTATATGTCTTGTGAGGTGGAGCCTTGTGTGTGAGAGGCTCCTGGATTATGTAATTTATTTATATTTTTAATGTAGTCAAGTGGGGGCCCGGTTGGGAATCTGCTTTATTAATCCCTAATCGAGCTCCACGTCACCCACCCCGTTTGGGGGGCGTGACAGGAGTGGTATCAGAGCTTTAGGTTAAGAACCCCTGGATTGTACATACATGTGTGACATCAGGAATCCATTAATCAGTCTAGTTTCTTTTCAGTTAAAAGAGATATCAAGTTCTTTTTTTTTCGAACTTTGAAACTGAAATGTGAGAATTTAGAAGTCCCGATGACTTTGAACTCCCCACTGGGATGTGTGGAGGTAATGAGTTTGTGTAAATCGTGTGAAATCACGATTGGCGGCGAGCGATTGAGAGAAGATTTGATTATCCTTCTGATGAACCTGTTTGATGTGGTACTCGGAATGGATTGGCTGTCAAGGTACGGTGCGATTGTTGATTGCTACCGTAGGAAGGTAACCTTGGTGACAGATTCTGGAACAGTAATTTCTTATCAGGCAGAGATGAACCCAGTCCTTGGGGAACGACTATTGAAGTACAGCGTTGGGGGACGAAGGAATCTAGCACGTTTCTCTTCCCTTCTTGCTTTGGAAGGTGAATCTGAAGTAATCAGAGATAGTGCGGGAATCCCTGTAGTGGATGAGTTTACAGATGTATTTCCTGATGAGCTACCTGGTTTACCGTCAGATCGGGAGATTGAATTCTGTATTGATTTGGTTCCGGGAACTGCACCTATCTCCATTCCTCCATACCAGATGGCTCCGGCAGAAATGAAGGAATTAAGAACGCAGCTTGAAGAGTTGGCAGAAAAAAGATATATCCGAATAGTACTTCTCCTTGGGGTGCACCAGTGCTATTTGTGAAGAAGCACGACGGATCTCTTCGGTTATGCATTGACTACCGTCGATTGAACAGGGTGACTATGAAGAACAAGTACCCACTGCCGAGGATTGATGAATTGTTCGATCAGTTGGGTTGATCATAGTTTTACTCTAAGATTGACTTGAGATCTGGATACCATCAGCTGGAAATCAAGGAGGAAGACATTCTGAAGACTGCTTTCAGAACTCGGTACGGGCACTTTGAGTTTCTGGTAATGTCGTTTGGACTGACAAATGCTACGGCTGCATTCATGGATCTAATGAACCGTGTATTCCAGCTGTACTTGGATCGGTTCGTGATCGTCTTCATGGACAACATATTGGTTTACTCGAAGACTTTGGAAGAATATGCGCAGCACCTGAGAATTATTCTTCAGACTCTTCGAGAACACCAGTTGTATGCTAAGAAGGAGAAGTGTGACTTCTGGCTGACAGAAGTGAAGTTCCTTGGGCATGTGATTTCTGGACAGGGAATTTTTGTAGATCCTTCCAAGATCGAGACTGTGTTACAGTGGGAAAGGCCGAAGAATGTAGTGGAGATTCGCAGTTTTCTCGGAGTGGCAGGCTATTACCGGCATTTTGTAAAGGTCTTCTCGAGCATCGCTGCATTGATGACTCGGTTGACCAAGAAGGAAGTCAGATTCGAGTGGGACGCCGAATGTGAAAATGCTTTCCAGGAATGGAAGGTCAGACTGACAAGTGCACCATCTTGATTATTCCTGACAATGAAGAACTGTATGAGGTATATACTGACGCCTCGGGGAGTGGGCTAGGCTGTGTGTTGATGCAGGGTGGAAGCGTTGTAGCTTACGCATCCCGACAAATAAAGCCACATGAACGAAATTACCCCACTCATGATTTGGAGCTGGCAGCAGTGATATTTGCTCTGAAAATATGGAGATATTATCTCTATGGAGTAAAGTTTCAGGTCTTTTCTGATCATAAAAGTTTGAAGTACTTGTTTACTCAGAAAGACTTGAATCTCAGGCAAAGGAGATGGGTGGAGTACATGGAAGATTATGACTTCACTCTG
The DNA here is from genome assembly GCA_012066045.3 of Morus alba. NCBI lineage: Eukaryota > Viridiplantae > Streptophyta > Magnoliopsida > Rosales > Moraceae > Morus > Morus alba. Next base: position 45,314,157 of record CP050224.2, on the reverse strand, counting down.
CAGTATCATCCTGGAAAAGCTATTATGGTGGCTGATGCCCTTAGCAAGAAACCGACGGGGACTCTGGCGTCATTAGCTTTGGAAGATTGGAAAAGGACTGAAGTGGTGAGTGAGTATGATCTTCAGTTCTACGAAGATTATGACCAAGCTATGGTATATAATTTGGTCTCTACACCCGACATTGTGCAGCAGGTTAAGCAGAATCAATGGCAGGATCCACACCTCCAAGGAATTTGGATTCAGATCCAGAATGGATAGCAATTCGAGGATTGGAGAATCCAGGAGGATAGAGCCTTGTATTTTCGCAACCGCCTTGCTGTTCCTAAGGCGGGTGAGGTAAAGAAGAAGATTCTACAAGAGGCACACAAATCGAGGTATGCTATTCATCCGGGGAGTACAAAGATGTACCAGGACCTGAAAAGACAGTATGGTGGAGAGGCATGAAAAGAGACGTCCGTGAGTATGTCTCGGAGTGTGTGACTCTCCTCCAGGTTAAAGCTGAGCACCAGAAGCCAGCGGGGGAGTTGCAACCTCTACCTGTCCCTGGATGGAAATAGGAGCACATCACCATGAATTTTCTGATGGGGCTACCGAGAACCGAGCTGAAGCACGATGCCATCTGGGTGGTGGTTGACAGGTTGACGAAGTCTGCGCACTTCATACCGTTCCGTACGACGTACTCTCAGAAGATTCTGTTAGAATTATACCTGGAGCACATCGTGAGGTTACACGGAGTGCCACTGTCTATCACGTCTGTTCGTGACAAGCGTTTTAATGCACAGTATTGGAGGAGTTTCCAAGAAGCCATGGGAACAGATTTGAATTTTAGCACCGCATTTCATCCTCAGACGGATGGGCAATCTGAAAGAGTTATTCAGATTCTGGAGGATATGCTTCGTGCTTGTATTCTGGAATTCGGTGGAAACTGGAAGAAATACCTGCATCTTGCTGAGTTTGCGTACAACAACAGCTATCAGGCCAGCATTGGAATGACACCATTTGAAGCTCTGTATGGTCGTCCTTGTAGGTCACCTGTGTGTTGGTTGGAACCAGAGGATCGATTGAGCACTGGACCGGAAGTCATTCAAGAGAATAATGAGAAGATAGCTGTGATTCGGGAACGAATATTGATAGCTCAGAGTCGTCAGAAAAGTTATGCTGACAGAAGGCGTAGGCCTTTGGAATTTCAAGAAGGTGACTTTGTCTTGCTAAAGGTTTCCCCACGTAAGGGAGTTGTTCAGTTCGGTGTGGAAGGGAAATTCGTACCAAGGTATGTGGGTGTTGGGAATGGTGTCCTAGAAGCATGAGATGTAATAGGATATTTATTATTTATTTAATAAAAGAGTTTATTCATTATTTTATGTGCATATATTTATGAATATTTTATGAATATCAATGAAAATTCCATGATTATTTATGTAACCTTAAACATTGTATATAAGTGTTATATACGAGAGGACAATGTTTAAGGATAATAATCAAAAGGCAATGTTCATAATGAATTTAATTAAAGTTCAGAATCTTTAATTAAAACATTATTAATACATGTCATTCCCATTTAGAATGGAACGGTGTTATCCGCACTGTTAATATGGTGAGATATTGAATGAGTGTATTTCGCATAATGAGATTATGTGGAACAAGGACACATACACAATATGAATTTCTAATAATTTTCGTTAAGTATAGAAATTCAAATTAAGTCTATCGATGGTCATATATAGAATGATCTTAATCCTGAGTTCTTAACAGACTCCTATTTATGGATTTGTGTCTTTTGATTTACTCGGTACGGATTCCGAGACCCTGAATCCTATTCCTTGTATTTTGGAGACATGATGAAGTAGGTAGCTGGGAATGTTATTATACAAGATGGAATCCATTCCTTCTTGAGAAAGAAGTAGATAAATAATTCTCTTGAGGGTTGATTCGGTACTTGGACCAAGAGGGAGCTCCGATTCATGAATGTGTTTTATGAATCACTGTCCATTAGAGAATCAATGGTACTCAAGGATAAAGATATAATTAGAGAGGTTAACAGATTCTACCTGGTTCTAATTATGAATTATTTATGGAGGATTGATCTATATGCAATGACTATATCAAATGGACACTTCACAGTTTAGAAGTAATTAATGTCTACAATTCCGAGAGTGCAATTCCAAGTTTATAGTGGAGTAAGTATTGGAATTAATAGAATTAATTAATTAATTAAAGTGTTTAATTGATTATTAATTTTATTGGAGCTCAAAATTATAGGTCCATTAGTCCCCGCGTCGTCCTAGTAATTCTACTAGATTGAAAGGACAAAATGGGAATTTTAGAATTATGGAATTCTAAAATTAAACACTTGGAAATAATTAATTGAGAATTAATTATTATTTAAATAATGTGATTATTTAAATTTGAATTTGAACACATCTAGATTTATCCATTTAAACTTATTTGATAAGTTGTTCAATTTAGAATTCAAATTAATTTAAGTTTGACTTAAATTTGAATTTGAAATTGAAATAAAATTGGACTACAGGATAAAGGATGATTTTCTCTTCCTTCCCTATCCAGTATTGGTGCCACATAGGGATGAGAGTCCCCATCTTGGCCGGCCACACTAAGGGATAAGGGAATAGGAGATTTTGTTTAAAATTCAAATAGGAGATAATTAACAAACTTTATCTTAGAGATAGAGATTTGATTCCTTCTAGAAGTTTGACTTCTACTCTATAAATACTATTTTTGAGACAATTTTCGGAATGGTTTTTTACCCTAATTTTAGTGGTGGCCGAAATTTCTCTATAGAAATTGTGAAACAATTTTTTCAGCCCTAAATGTTAAGGCTGGCCGAATTTCTCAAGTAGAGAGGAAGGAAAAATTTTTTCTCCAAAAATTCCACATCGTGCATGCGTTGGTGTTTGTGGAAATTCGAGTGTTTATTGTAACCCGTTTTGTCTCATGTGTGCCCACACACACGTCTTCGTGGATTTTAGGAATTGACGTGGAAGACATTGTGTGATGCCCAAAAATTCTCACATACGAGTTGGCCAATGCATTGCATATATTCATGGCATAATATACATGATTTATAAGTTTGGCATGCTATTGAGATGCATTTTTATGTTATTAGTGTATATTAAGTAGCTATTGAGCATAATGTTTTGATGAAATGACAGGATTGCTCGAAGGTGGATCTGGTAGGTGGAATAGTAGAAAAGAGATTTATAATAGTGGTTTTTTATGAGTTACAAAGAGTTTAATTGGCGACGAAGTTTTAAAAAAAAAAAAAAAAAGTTAAGTAAGGATTTTATTCATTAGTTGGACCCACATGTGGTACGAAATTCCTTACAATAAGAACATAAGAGTATGAAACCAATTTCAAGAGGTTGATATAGAATTTCACATGAACTATTGAACTAGAAAACACTAGAAAACTCTATTTTGCTCGAAATTTGGTGCTCGGGTTTTTGAGTCTTGGTTGAGGCTTTTGTTGGCTTGTGAGTGACTTAGGAAAATTTATTATCTCATGCTTGAATGTGATTGGAAGGATTTTACAAAAATTGGTTAAGTTTCAATGATGAACGGACATGAACAAAAGTTGATCATTTTAGTTATACCGAGATTTTGAGATGAGGAAGTACACCTAAATTAGTATGTCAATTGAATGGTTATGACCTACTAAGTAAATGGAATTTGGTGTGAGTGTGTAACACCCTATTAAGAATGTGATCAAGCAGAAATAAAGGACACGTGATCAGCCAAGGTGATGTTCCTTTATGATGACTAAGCTGCTTCTTTGATTGCTTAAGGGATATAAGCTACTAGATCAATCTATACTGCACTTATCCATCTTCCCCGACCTCTCTTTGACATAAACCCCCTTCTCAAGTTGTTAACTTAAGAAAATAAGAATTTCCTTGGTGGTTTGTCAAGTTTGTATGCCAAAGTTCAAGAAAAACCTAACCTAGTCAAGGTAAGGGCCTGTTTTGGTTTGGAAGATGTTTGGTGTTGGTTCAGTGGGTTTCGCTTGAATTTTACTGAGATATTTACACCACATAATCTTTGATATGTCAGGCACAACCACATATAAAAAGGATTTAATCAAACTCAATTGGGAGGCAGTGGTTTCAAGTTTGTTTTGGTGGCAGTCCTGAAACAGGTTGGTTTTACAAGTGGCTCGGATTTATGTATATTTCCCTAGGCTAGAGAGCTCCGTTTGAGCTGAAATTTTGAGGGAATACTATCATAGATGTTATTAAATAGACCCTAAAATATCTCATCAAAATACTGTGAAATTTGGTTGTTATGACCTTTTTACCGAACATGGTTTAGTGAATGGAATGATAATGTGGTTATGAGCATATTTTATTTTATCTTGGGATATTAGATTCAAAACAGGTGACTTTTGGCTTTGGCGAGTGTTAGAAATAAGGGGAAATGCTGTCAAAATTTTTAGAAATTTTTTGGAATCAAGAAGGATCCAAATTTAGGGCTAAACCCACCCCGTAGCCCATACCATGACCACTGGATATGCCAAGCACGCCCTGGCTTGCATGCAGGCAGGCCTGTCTACAGCCCATACTACGTGCAGATGACCCCTAGGCAGGCATAGGCTGCAACCTGGGTGCCTGGCTACTCGGCCAAGAAGGCCAAATGAGCCATTTTTAGCACTTTTTAGCCATTTTTGAGATAGTAAAGTATATTTCAATTGTGTATTTGATCAAATAATTATTATTACTCAAATTTAAATTTAGAATATTATTATTAGTAATTAAAAAAAAATGATGATCAATATTTCAGTGATACGAAGTGTCGGATCCCCTGAGAGCAGTACCTAAAAGATTGGTTCAGTGTTAAGGTTTAAGGTAAGTAGAATATCACCTGTATCACCATAAAAGTCATGCATATACTATGTGATTCAAAGTTGTGATATGTGAGTATATAAGACATGTGTTATTGATGTCAGCATAACCATGCATGCATGACATGATATAAAGATATGTACCATTGAACATAAAATGAAGATTAAAAGTGAAGAAAGAGTTAAATGATGGTTTTGTAGTTTTTGACGGGTTTTGTGTCTCCAAGGAGACTGCCGGACCTCTTGCGGCGTGGGAAGCTTCTCCGATGATCAAGGAGAAGGATTTGTATTATGATTAGCCCCACGTGACGACATTTTAATAATAAAATTTGTGATCACTAGGTCGAAGGACCTTTGTCTCAATAGAGACTTGCGGTGTGGGAAGCTTCCTCGATGATCACGAGGAAGAATTGGTTTTAAATGTGAAAAATGTGTTTTGCCTCACACGACGGCATTCAATGTTATGTATGTTGTGGCCACAAGGTCCGATGAGGTATCAGGGATACCACCCCGTCTAAGTGATTGCGCGCATAAGATAAAAGAATGGATGAAAAGTTAAACTGTATGATGTTAACAAGTCATGAGCTCATGTATATTCTCATTGTTACTTTATCATGCATTATTCTACTTACTGGGCTTTAGCTCACTTATTTATGGTGATGCAGATGAGGGTACATCTCAGCATTAGTTATGGACTACATGGTTGACTGGCGCAATCCTGAGGACTGAGACAGGTGTATATGGACAAACTGACCTGTATTTTTGGAGGCCCTCGCTATACTTAGGGATTGTGATTTTGTGTGAGCTCGTGGAGGTATACATAGTATAAGGCTGTGCCTATTTTTGATAGATGTATTATATTGTATATATTTGGCCAGCCTGTTGGAATATATTACATATATTTTGGATTAACTTTGCTTGCTAGGAAGTCTTAAAAGTTCAAATTTGCCCGAACTTTTATACTTAATACGTATAACATGTTAGGTTAATTTAAGGAAGGTTAAGAAGTAACACTACTTAATATGACTAATTAGATAATTTATAGCCATATTAGGATGGGGCGTTACACATTGGTTTTCTAAACACAAAGCTTTGGAACAAGGATTGTTCGAGGTCAAAGAACTCAAGTTATCAACCGAGTCGGCCTCCAGGTATTTTTCCGAATTGAGTCCTTAATAAATGAATTAATGAGATTAATTTATTCGTGCATAAATTAATATAATCTATAGAGTATCTCAAAGGTTTTATGAAAATTTTTGTTATACATGATCCGCCTTTTTTTCCATTGCCCTTCCGAATCGATCGATTCGCAACCAACAATTGGTATCGAGCGGTCTATAGACTATATTAATTTATGCTCCGATTATTTGATAATCAATATTAAATATGTGATATTTAATTATGTATCTATGTGATGGGTAGGCACTTGCATTTATGGATGTTTATATTTGATTCATGATGATGAATGTATGGATAATGGATTTGGTCGTTAATTATATGGTTCCATGGATCGGTTATATTCATTCGTTGATAAATTATTTGTAATTTAATTCGGGATTAGAATTATTATAATTCTAGGATTTGGGTAGAATTAGGGTTTTTGATTTTGAATCAAAAAAGAGGCCTTGAAGATCAAGTTTGAAGCCTTCAAAGAAGCCCAGAAAACGCCCAGAAAATTCCGAAAAAAGTGGCCAGTGCGGCCAAAGCGCTGCCAGACGCGGGCCCAGCGCGGCCAGACGCAACCAGCCCCCCCCAACAAGGCGGCTAGGGACGCTGCCCAGGTCGCGACCCACGCAGGCCAGGCCGCGGGCCCAAGTCATGGCCCAGTTATGCCCAACATGACCGGGCGGCCTGTGTTCGGATTTGATCCCGAACGGGCCCGAAGGTTTCTAAAACCCTCGTAAAGCGTGTCGATGGGCCCAGAAAAGTTCCGGATCCCAAGGAAGGTGAAATCCAACCCGGAGACAAAGAATGAATCCGAAGAATAAAGAATTCAAGAATCGAAGACCCGTTGATGTAACGGAAGAAAATAATTATTGTAATTATTTATTTATTCGATTTTGGTTGTAATTTATATTTTCCATGGGACCCGGTCAAATCCATCTCAATTGCCGATTGCATATATTTATATTTTATGTTGATAATTATATTTTATATGTTCATGCATATAACATGCCATATAAATATAGTGTGCCTACTCATATGTTTTATAACATGCCATGCATATATGCGCATTTATTATTATTTATTTTATTTATTTAAAAGAGTTTTAAAAGGATAAAATAAAAATAAGAACCATGCGCTAAAATTGATTTAATATGATTAAATTGATTTAAGTTGCAAAATTAGTTTGCAAAATCATGTTATATGTGAAATTGAATTTAAGAGTTAAATTTTAGGATTTCACATATCCGAAAAATAAATTGTTTATTTATCGGGATAGGGAAAACATGAGATGATTTTCAAATAAAATACATATTTGCAAAATAATGAGTGGGAGAGGGTTGTATGACAATACGACCCACTTTGGTCTCCAGATTAGCGCCACGCCGTGAGATCCGGAGAGGGGCTTTGCGGCGACATTGAATCGCCCTCCTAAAGGAGAGTGTTCTTGCCGGATCAATAACAAGGTTGGCTTCCTAGAGATAGGATGTCGGGATGTATTTTCGAATTGACTACCCAAAGGTAGCAATCCGGAGTTAAGTCTATGGGATGCGAAACGGTGGTTTACACTCATAAAGATATAATCAAAGTTTGTTGGTTATATTTTGACTAAAATAACGGTAGTTAATAAATATGAAAATATGAGATATTTTGACTATATTTATTAACTGAGAGGGGTCTCGGTTCAATTTGCAAATAATTTGACTACCCAAAGGTACACTTTATTTGTGGTAAATTGGATTATTGTTGGCACCTAAAATTAAAACATGATTTATGTATTTTTCATGTACATCATGCATCATATTTAATTGTGCCTAAATTTACATGTTTTGATATTCATGCACATAAATTGATTAGATGAATATTCTACTTATTTCCGGCAATACGTCAAATCCTATAATCTCACTATACAAAACTGAAACACTGACTAGAGATAAACTATGCGAAGTGGTAAAGTAACATAAATAACTTACATTCATGTGATGAATATAAGTTTGTCCCAAATGGAGGATTGTCCTCCTGTCCTTAACAAAAACATAGTAGCTAACTGTTAGCTAAGATTGTGCGTGGTAATTCACAAGAAGTATGAAGGCATGGAGACAAATTTTATGAGATAATGCGGTCATCGACCGATCGAAAATCCATAAAACAAAAAGGGTTGGCTAAAAATACTGTAAGGGCCTAAGTAAAAGACAAAAGGAAAGTTGTTTCCACCGAAATAAAGAAAGGAACTCAAGCAAATATGATTTGCTAGTTCTAAAAACATGTTTAGTAAAAAGGGTAATTCGTTATTCCTGGATAGTAGATTCGGGAGTTGCTACTCATGTTTGTTTTCTTTATTAAGTCTTAGTTCTTACAAAGAAATTGTTTCACCGAAATAAAGAAAGGAACTCAAGCAAATATGATTTTCTAGTTCTTAAAACATGTTTAGTAAAAAGGATGATTCCTTATCCTAAATAGTTGATTCAGGAATAACTAATCATGTTTGTTTTCTTTATTAAGTTTTAGCGCTTAAATGGAAATTATTTCCACCTAAACAAAGAAAATGTTTCAAAGTAAATAAGAATTACTAATTCTAGAAACATCTTTAGTAGAGGGTGATTCCTCATCCTGGATAGTTGATTCGGGAGCAACTAATCATGTTTTGGTTTTCTTTGTAAAATATTAGTTCTCACAAAGAACTTGCCATTAGGGACTACACGATGAAAGTGGGAATACCGCGATGATATTGGCAAAAGCAGTGGGAGAAGTTAGACTTCAATTTTGGAAATACCTTGTTGTGAACAATGTTTATTTCCCTCCAAGCATGAACAGAAATTTGATTTCTAATTCCAAATTATTTGAACAATTGCTTTTAAATAAAAATCTAGTCCACATCTTTTGGAATGGTTCCGATATATGTTTTGGATATTTGGAAAATGGTTTATACCATTTAAACCGATGCCTAGCTCACTGCAAAATATTGAAAAGTTCAAAAGTTGCCAAACTTAAGAATAATGAGCGAAGGATCTCTCACGATAAATAACACATATATGTGGCATCTTAGACTTGGCCATATTAGCCTAAACACGATTTAAAGACTGGCAAAGGATGGTCCTTTACGCGAACTAAAAGTTAGTGAGCGTCCAGCCTATGAATCTTGTCTGGGAGGCAAAATGACCACGGGCCTTCCATGACGAAAGGAGAAAGAGCCACATAACCTCTTTAGCTAATACATTCGGATGTATGTAGACCATTAAACGTCTAAGACAAAGGAGGTCATGAATATTTCATCATTTTCATTGATGATTATTCGAGATATGGTTATGTTTACCTAATGCAACGGAATTCTGAAACTTTTAGAAAGTTTAGAGAATTCCGAGCAGAAGTTGAAAAACAGTTAGGTAAACCAATCAAGACACTTCAATTAGATTGAGGGGATGAATACCTGGACTAAGAGTTTCAGGAGTTCTTGATTGAAGAAGGTGTGGTATCCCAATTGACTACACCCGGTACACCACAGAAGAATGATGTAGCCGAAATGAGAAATCAGACTTTGCTCGACATGATAAGATCAATGTTGAATTATTCTTCACATCCTACTTCGTTCTGGGATTATGCCCAAAGAACCACCATGTATATTTTAAATCTAGTACCATCTAAGTCTATACCAAAGACACCCCTAGAGTTGTGGAATAGTCGAAAGCTAGTTTTGAAGCATATTTGTATAGGGGGTGTCCGGCTCATGTGATGAAACAATAGACTGGGAAGTTGGAACCAAGATCATAAATATCCATGTTTGTGGGATATGCAATGGGAACAAAAGAATGATTATTTATATAGTCATAAGAATGAAAGGTAATTGTATGACAAATGCCACGTTTCTAGAGCATCACTATATGATAGTTTTCAAGCCTAGAAGCAAAGTTCTGGAAAAGTTACTTTCCAAGAAGATTGGACCACAACCGACAAGAGTTGTTGGAACGCTAAGAATAACCACGATTCCTAATCAAACTTTAGTGGCACCTCGTTGTAGTTGGAGGGTAAGCAAGTTACCTGACCGGTATACTGAGGAAACACATATCGTCACTGCTGATGATGGTAAGGAGGATCCGTTGACCTTTAAGGCTACGATGGATAATTTGATAAGGAAAAGTGGCAAGCATCTATGAAACTCGAGCTAGAGTCCATGTACTCTAACTCAGTATGGCAACTTGTAGATCTACCCGAAGGGGTAAAACACATTGGATGCAAGTGGATCTTCAAGAGAATAAGATAAGCGGATGGAAAAGTAGAGACTTATAAAGCAAGGCTAGTGGTTAAGGGTTATACCCACAAAGAGGGAGTTGACTATGAGGAAACTCTCTCACCAGAGACCATGCTTAAGTCCATCTGAATACTCTTAGCCATAACAACATACTTTGAATATGAGATATGGCAGATGGATGTCAAGACAGCTTTTCTGAATGGCTATCTTGAGGGAACCATCTATATCGATCAGCCAGAGGGTTACATAGAGAAAGGCCTAGAGCAGAAAGTCTGCAAACTGTAGAGATCCATTTATGGATTGAAGCAAACTTCTAGATCATGGAATATCAGGTTTGATGAGGCTATTAAAGTCTTATGGAATTTGATCAAAACCAAGATGTTTCAAATGAAAGAAAAGAAGATGTTCTTCTTCTTCACAAGCTCGAATATATGATATTCAGTGGGAGTAGTTAGTCGTTGTCAGTTGAACTCAAGATTTGATCATTGAGTGGTTGCGTAGTGTATCCTTAAGTATATAAGGAAAATAAAGAAACTATAAGATAGTTTAGTCAGTGAAAGAGTTGTCTTTCACTGGATACATAGACTTTGACTATGAGTCATACGTGGATTTTGAGAGTCAACATCCAAGTCTGTGTTCACACTAGGTGAAGGAGTCATGACAAGAAAGGTTGTTGGTAAAGTGTGATTGCTAATTTTATTATTAAGAGTTAATGTGTAGCAACTTGTGAAGCAGCAAAAGAAAGCAACCTGACTCTAGAAAAATTCTAAACTGATCTGGAAGTTGTTCCAGACATAGATCAGTCATAGACACCTAGAAAGTTTAAGGATTGGAGACATATTCTACTTGCTTTAGGACAAGTGGGAGATTATTGGGAATGGTGTCCTAGAAGCATGAGATGTAATAGGACATTTATTATTTATTTAATAAAAGAGTTTATTCATTATTTTATGTGCATATATTTATGAATATTTTATGAATATCAATGAAAATTCCATGATTATTTATGTAACCTTAAACATTGTATATAAGTGTTATATACGAGAGGATAATGTTTAAGGATGATAATCAAAAGGCAATGTTCATAATGAATTTAATTAAAGTTCGGAATCTTTAATTAAAACATTATTAATACATGTCATTCCCATTTAGAATGGAACGGTGTTATCCGCACTGTTAATATGGTGAGATATTGAATGAGTGTATTTCGCATAATGAGATTATGTGAAACAAGGACATAGACACAATATGAATTTCTAATAATTTTCGTTAAGTATAGAAATTCAAATTGAGTCTATCAATGGTCATATATAGAATGATCTTAATCCTGAGTTCTTAACAGACTCCTATTTATGGATTTGTGTCTTTTGATTTACTCGGTACGGATTCCGAGACCCTGAATCCTATTCCTTGTATTTTGGAGACATGATGAAGTAGGTAGCTAGGAATGTTATTATACAAGATGGAATCCATTCCTTCTTGAGAAAGAAGTAGATAAATAATTCTCTTGAGGGTTGATTCGGTACTTGGACCAGTAGGAGCTCCGATTCATGAATGTGTTTTATGAATCACTGTCCATTAGAGAATCAATTGTACTCAAGGATAAAGATATAATTAGAGAGGTTAACGGATTCTACCTGGTTCTAATTATGAATTATTTATGGAGGATTGATCTATATGCAATGACTATATCAAATGGACACTTCACAGTTTAGAAGTAATTAATGTCTACAATTCCGAGAGTGCAATTCCAAGTTTATAGTGGAGTAACTATTGGAAATAATAGAATTAATTAATTAATTAAAGTGTTTAATTGATTATTAATTTTATTGGAGCTCAAAATTATAGGTCCATTAGTCCCCGTCGTCCTAGTAATTCTACCGAACCGAGAGGACAAAATGGGAATTTTAGAATTACGGAATTCTAAAATTAAACACTGAAATAATTAATTGAGAATTAATTATTATTTAAATAATGTGATTATTTAAATTTGAATTTGAACACATCTAGATTTATCGATTTAAACTTATTTGATAAGTTGTTCAATTTAGAATTCAAATTAATTTATGTTTGACTTAAATTCAATTTGAATTTGAAATAAAAATGGACTACAGGATAAAGGATGATTTTCTCTTCCTTCCCTATCCGAAGATTGGCGCCACACGGGGATGAGAGTCCCCATCTTGGCCGGCCACACTAAGGGATAAGGGAATAGGAGATTTTGTTTAAAATTCAAATAGGAGATAATTAACAAGCTTTATTTTAGAGATAGAGATTTGATTCCTTCTAGAAGTTTGACTTCTACTCTATAAATACTATTTTTGAGACAATTTTCGGAATGGTTTTTGCCCTAATTTTAGTGGTAAATTTCTCTATAGAAATTTTGAAACAAATTTTTCAGCCCTAAATGTTAAGGGAATTTCTCAAGTAGAGAGGAAGGAAAAATTTTTCTCCAAAAATTCCACATGATGCATGCGTTGGTGTTTGTGGAAATTGAGTGTTTATTGTAAAAAATTGTGGATTCTAGGAATTAATGGAAGACATTTGTTTTCTAAACACAAAGCTTTGGAGTAAGGATTGTTCGAGGTTCAACCGAGTCGGCCTCCGTATTTTTAAGAATTGAGTCCTTAATAAATGAATTAATGAGATTAATTTATTCGTGCATAAATTAATATAATCTATAGAGTATCTCAAAGGTTTTATGAAAATTTTTGTTATACACGATCCGCCTTTCCGTTAATTCGCCGCCAAATTTGATTTGGCAACCATTCATGGGACCAAAGATCGTTAAATAATCGGAGTGGTATTTAAATTGATTCAAAGTTATCTCACGTGCATGATGTGTTTTAACCCGAGCTAGTGTATAGTGCGGTGGTTTGATGTTCTAATTTCTGATGATGATCGTCATACGAGTAGGCACACATGAAATTTTCTTTTAATTTTCCATTTCTTTTCTTTTTCCTTTTCAGAACACCTCAAGAATTAATTTTAATTAAGGTAATTGAGATTATTTTCCTGATTTAATTAATTGAGTTTTAATTAAAAATTGTTTACGAAATGAGAGTTTAAATAATTTCAAGGTATTTAAATTTTCGATAATTTTTTAACTTTGTGTTCCTGTATACATGTCATTTTCTTTTATTTTTCCTTTCTTTTCTTTTTCCTTTTCTTTTCTTTCCTTTCTTTCTTTTCCTTCCCCGTGCACTCTCTCTCTCTCCTTTACTCTCACTTTCCCGCTCACTCTCCTCCTCTCTCTCTCTCGTTTTGTCCCAAATCAAACGGATCTTGAGCCAAAGAAGAGTTTCAAAGTATTTTCAACGTCAAGAGAAGGATTCAAGGTAAGATTACTGGAAAAATCTCTCTTGAATCTTAAGGTTTTGAATTTCAAAACTTATTTTTGTTCAAACCGGATTTTTGATGATTTTGAGTAAAACTAGAGTAGAAATTGGAGATCTTGGGTTCTTTGGACTTGTTTTAGGACCTAGAACCCGGATCTAGTGGTTTCCCTTTGAAATATTTGGATTTGGAACTAGATTTGCAGGTTTTTGGACTAATTTCCATGAGCTTCTCTCGCGCAGTCGATTCCACCGGTCGACTTGTGCGGTCGACCGGTATTGTTGCACTGCTCTGTCATCGGTCGACCGGCGCGCATGGGTTTGACCCTGCTTGGCCTGAAAAGTGTTGTTTTGACCCCTGTTTTCAGGGAGAACCCAAATTAGCTTCATTTTGGGACTTGGGATGAAAGGATTAGCATCTTTAATCCCTGATTTGATATTTAAAACCCTTGGAATGGAATTTGAAACATGAAAATGGATTAGGGCACACTAATTGAAAATCTTGGTACATAAGTGAGATTGGATTTCTTTAGGAATGAGAATTGATCCTAAAGTGTTATCTTGTATCAGTGATCGCTGAGGATTCAGACTGAAGGGGCTTGAGGAAGCGGAAGCCGGAAAAGGGCAACGCTAGTCCTAGGTTTGATTGTGCGAGGTAGGATTTCTATCTGTTTTCCTTGTGAGCTTGTTTTCAAAAAAAGGATTTTGGCCTTGAAAATGTTTTAAAGAAAGGGATTGGTTTGCGAAAGAAAAATGTTTTAAAACCATGGCTTGTTAGTTTATGTAAATCCTTGGCTTGTCCTGTCCATGGAATCCATAGCTTGTCCAGTCATGGAACCTCATGGCTTGCCCAATCATGGGGCCCGCGGCTTGAGTAGCTCGTGGGGTCATATGAACGATTTCATAATGTTAAATGAATGATTTCTTAAGATAAGAGATCTTGTGAACTAGTAATAGAGTCTATTACTGTATGCCTAGATAGGATGCGGAGAGTGCATCCTCAGGGGCAGAACCCGAAACTCAGTCCGGGTAGGCGAGGCACTTGGTGAGGTGAGTAATTTGTACTGATTACTTGCTGAAGCCTGTAATATGGTTATTTTCAGTTATATTTCCTTTGAGAAAAAGGATGTGAGGTTCTGGCTGTTATGTCGGGATTGAATGTCTTGTTTACTTACTTATTCATTTATTTATTCGTTTATTTTAAGTATTTCAAATTATATCCTACTGGGCCTTTCGCTCACGTTTTATGTTTTAAATGTTAAACCCCTCCCAGGAGACTCGAGGAGTGGTGCAGGGTAGCTGGAGATTGCTACCGTTGAATCGAGCGAGGATTGAGTTCATCCTCTGATATAAAGTGTAAGGAATTTGATGAAGATTATGTAAACTTATTTAATATTTGGATTTACTAGACTGTGGCTAATGTCTGTTGTAATGATTATTTACATGAACATGTATGTACGATACTGTATGTCCTGTGGGGTGGAGCCTTGTGTGTCAGAGGCTCCTCGATTATGTAAATTATTTATGGAGGATTGATCTATATGTAATGACTATATCAAATGGACACTTCGAAGTTTAGAAGTAATTAATGTCTATAATTTCGAGAGTTCAATTCCAAGTTTATAGTGGAGTAACTATTGGAATTAATAGAATTAATTAATTAATTAAAGTGTTTAATTAATTATTAATTTTATTGGAGCTCGGAATTATAGGTCCATTAGTCCCGCGTCGTCCTTGTAATTCTACTAGACACAGAGGGCAAAATGGGAATTTTAGAATTACGGAATTCTAAAATTAAATACTCGAAAAATAATTAATTGAGAATTAATTATTATTTAAATAATGTGATTATTTAAATTTGAATTTGAACATATATAGATTAATCCATTTAAACTTATTTGATAAGTTGTTCAATTTAGAATTCAAATTAATTTATGTTTGACTTAAATTCGAATTTGAATCTGAATTAAAATTGGACTACTGGATAAAGGATAAAATCTCTTCATTTCCTATCTGATATAGGCACCACACACAGGGATAAAACCCTAGAGGGTGGCCGGCCACTAAAGGATAAGGGGAAGGGATTTTTTTGTTCCAAATTTAAAATTAGACATAAGGATTTGATTTTGTTTTGAAGTTTGACTTATACTCTTTAAATATGAGAAAGATAGAAAATTGTAAACACAATTTTGAATCATATTTTTCAGCCTTAAGTGTTAATGTGGCTGAAATTCTCATTGGAAAAAGAGAGCAAAATATTTTTTCTCCAAAAATTCCACATCGTGCATGCGTTGATATTTGTGAAAATTCGAGTGTTTAAGAAACCTGTTTTGTCTCACGTGTGCCCACACACAGGTCTACGTGGAATCGAGGAATTGACGTGGAAGACTTTGGTATTCTAAACACAAAGCTTGGAGCAAGGACTGTTCGTGGTCAAAGAATTCAAGTTATCATCCGAGTCGGCTTCCAAGTATTTTTCAGTTGAGTTCTTGAATTATATAAATTAATGTGATTAATTTATTCGTGCATAAATTAATATAATCTATAGAGTATCTCAAAAGTTTTATGAAAATTTTTGTTATACACGATCCGTTATTCCGCCACCGAATTCGATTCGACAACCAACAGTTTTCCCTTCAACTCGAATTCAAAAACTCAAACTCAAATTAATGAACAATATTTTTTCTATTCTTAAAAATGCCATAACTTTTTCGTTTACGTTTGGTTCCTAGATTCGAATAGATTCGAATCATGATTCATGATCTCTACGAAATTTTCTCTCATAAAAAATACACGTAAATCGAAAATGGTTCAAATCACATGATTTGAATCCATGAACCAAACGGACCCATTCTGATTGAGATGATTTTTTTTATGCATTCACAACGAAAATACGAATAAAATCCTACCCATATACTCCATTAAATTTTTCATCTCCATTGAATTTTTATTAAAATACTATATAAATATAAATTTAAGTTTAACCCACATAAACACAAACTCAAAAAAATTCTCAATTTAAATCATAACTTAATTGTGCACATTCAAACACAATCTCAAATTACAATTTCAATTTAAATTATAACTCAATTCAAAATTATCATTCAAATTATCTTAACTCAAAAATATAAAACAACATCCCCTTAAACGTTTGTGGGGCCTCCCATTTTCCGTGTTCGTTAAACGTTTTTCCCTCTCATCAAATCAAAAAATTGCAGCACAAACCAGAGAAGAAATTTCCGACACTTACAAAACAGTTTTCATTCATCAAAACAAAAAAAAAAAAAAAAAAAAAAAAAAAAAAAAAAATCACAACAGATACAAACCTCATAAGTACACCAAAAAGCAGCCACATTTTCAAAAGAAAGATTCTCTCTCCTCCCTCTCCACAATGCTCTCTCTCTCACCTCTCCATCTCTTTCCTCCCAAACTTTCTTCTCTCACGCGCACCCTCTCTCTCCCACCTCTCTCTCTCTCCTGCGCCTCTCCGCCCTCCTCACTCCGCCGTCTCCGCCGCCGCCTCGAAATCCGAGCAATCGACGCCGCGCAGTTCTACGACTACGAGTCCAAGCTCGCAGCCGATTTTCAATCCTCCACCAAACTCAAGATCGCCATTGTCGGATTCGGCAACTTCGGCCAATTCCTCGCCAGAACCTTCGTCCAACAAGGCCACACAGTCCTTGCCCACTCCCGGTCCGACCATTCCCGAATCGCCGAAACCCTAGGCGTTTCATTCTTCTCCGACGCCGACGACCTCTGCGAAGAACACCCCGAGGTAATCCTCCTCTGCACCTCGATAATCTCCACGGAAAATGTGCTCAAATCCCTACCTTTGCAGCGATTGAGACGAAGCACATTGATCGTCGATGTTCTATCGGTGAAAGAATTTCCAAAAAATTTGCTTCTCAATCTTTTGCCTAATGATTTTGACCTCATTTGTACGCACCCAATGTTCGGGCCCGAGAGTGCTCGGAATGGATGGAATGGACTTTTCTTTGTGTACGATAAAGTTAGGATTGGGGCAGAGGAATCTAGGGTTTTGAGGTGCGAGAGCTTTTTGGGGATATTTGAGAAAGAAGGATGTGAAATGGTGGAGATGAGCTGTGCTGAGCATGATAGATTCGCTGCCGAGTCTCAGTTCATCACTCACACTGTTGGGAGGGTTTTGGAGGGGTTGAAGTTGGAATCAACGCCGATTAACACAAAAGGGTACGAGACACTGTTGAATTTGGTAGAAAATACTGCAGCTGATAGCTTTGATTTGTATTATGGGCTGTTTGTGTATAATAAGAACTCGCTTGTGATGTTGGAGAGGTTGGATTTGGCGTTTGAGGCTTTGAAGAATCTGCTATTTGGGCGTTTGCATGATGTAGTGAGGAAGCAGTTGTTTGGGGGTCAAGAAAGGTTGCAGATTTCAAGGGAGGAGTATAGACA
Organism: Morus alba; assembly: GCA_012066045.3. Classification (NCBI taxonomy): domain Eukaryota; kingdom Viridiplantae; phylum Streptophyta; class Magnoliopsida; order Rosales; family Moraceae; genus Morus; species Morus alba. The sequence goes on along the minus strand of CP050224.2, from coordinate 45,296,123 downwards.
TTCTTCTAATGGAGCTGCTTTGCCATCTTCTTCAGAAGCTACGAGGCAAAAGTCACTTTCCAGTCCTTTGGCTTTATTTTATATTATGCGTAAAATAAGTTTCTTCTACGTGGAGTTTTCAGGTTTTGGTGTTTCTAGTTTGGTGGAGTTTTCTGGTTGCTAACCCAAAGAGAAACAATAATAATATTGATAAATTATTTTTTTGTTGCTAGTAAATCAGTGTCAAATTGTATTCTACTACATCATGAACTGGGATGGTGTCTTCTCTCTGTACTTAAGCATTTAATGTGCTTGATGGCCTGAATTTATGGAGGATTGAGATAAAAGAAATGGATAGTGCAGAATTGCTCTTGTTTTTGGTTTGCTATTTTTAAAGTAATATTGATAATGTTCATTGTAATCTCCAGATCTCAGAATGTCGTTGTAGCAATTGACAATAAACTACAGATTTTCAAACGCTTTGACAATGGCTCAAAGCTGAAGATTGCAATTATTGGATTTGGAAATTTTGGACAATTCCTGGCTAAAACCATGGTAGGCCAAGGCCACACAGTCGTGGCCTATTCTCGTTCGGATTATTCAGATGTTGCTCAAAGACTAGGAGTGCCTTACTTCTCTGATGCAGATGATCTTTGCGAAGAGCATCCAGAAGTGATACTTCTTTGTACTTCGATTCTTTCGACTGAGAAAGTTCTCAGGTCATTGCCACTTCAAAGATTGAAAAGGAGCACTCTGTTTGTTGATGTGCTTTCAGTGAAAGAGTTCCCGAGAAATTTGTTTCTCCAAAATTTACCACAAGATTTTGATATCCTCTGCACGCATCCTATGTTTGGACCAGAGAGTGGTAGAAATGGGTGGAAGTCCCTAACTTTTGTTTATGACAAGGTTAGGATTGGAAGCGAGGAATCAAGAATTTCACGGTGTGAGATATTTCTTGAAATATTTGCACGAGAAGGGTGCCAAATGGTGGAAATGACTTGTGCAGAACACGATAAGCACGCAGCAGGGTCGCAGTTCATTACACATACTATGGGAAGGATTCTTGAAAAGTTGGGTTTGGAGTCAACACCAATAAACACGAAAGGTTATGAAACGTTGTTGAGGTTGGTGGAGAACACAGCAGGAGACAGCTTTGATCTTTACAATGGCTTGTTCATGTATAATGTAAATGCAATGGAGCAGCTAGAGAGGTTAGACCTGGCTTTTGAATTGTTGAAGAAACAACTTTTTGGGCGTTTGCATGGGGTTCTTCGAAAGCAACTGTTTGAGAATGCTGATGAGTCCCAGGTTTTTCTGGAAAAACCCATGTTAATGCTGTCTGAAAATCGTACTACACTAGGATCTTCTTCCGAGGCCTTGAACATTCAAAAGAATTAGCTCAAGCTTCCCTCACTTTTGGTGAGTTTTTTAGGACAACTATTTCCTTATCTATTTTGCATTCCCTTTTTTTTTTTTTGGAGCATCACAAGTGTTTGGATCACTATATGACTTACTGGGATGTAATCCTTTTTGCACATTTGCTATGTTATAACTTTTGATAGATCTTTTATTATGCGTATTTCTCTTTGTGCAAATTAACTTCAATTGCATTTTTTTTTTCCTTGAAGGGCTTGCTGTGGAGTTCAAGTGTTGTCCTCACTTGGTCACTCTATCTAAACAGATTCGGTGCTAAAAGAAAGAAGTTGATTTTGGGTGAACTCTGTCCTTACTCCTTGAATTCATCAACACCATTAAGAAAGAACGAGATGCAGGAAATTGTTGAATTCACTTGTGCAACAACGCATATAGGAGTAAGAGGTTTCAAATTAAGTTGAAATCTATCTAAGAACCTAAAAAGACTAGTAGCAAGAGATGATGCAATTGATGGAACTTCGAAAAGACGGGATGAATGTGCTAGAGGTTTGTGAAGGTACATGTATGTTAAGAAATCCCTTGATTATTTAAGGCAAAAAGCCCTTCATTGGCCTATTGGTCTATTTTTTATGAGTTTAAGTTGCTGGGAGAATTTTTTGTTCATTCCTCTGCGATTCTGACTTCTATTTTGTTGTATCTTTTTTAAGGACTAGAAACTCGGGGCTTCATTTTGGGGGTAAACGAGCTCCATTGAAGTCTTTATTTATTTTTCCTTATTTTTGTAAACGACGTGAATGAAATAAACTCTTTTTATTCTGTTTATGAGATTACATTGCATCAGATTTCACGTTCTTATGAATGATAAGGGTACGTGCTTTAACTTTACAATTCAACTTACTCATTCTATTCAGTTGTTTATGCATGGCAGAATATGACACGAGAATCTTAAAACTTTTTGCTGCATCAATTCATCTCTTCCCCTAATGATAGTACTCAAATAGGTCCCAGGATTATTTTTCATCTTTTGTATAATCTGGTTTTGATTCTTGGACCACATTTTTTAAAGGTTCAATCTCTTGCTCTCTGGTTCTTGAAAATAGAACGCAATCAAAGAAATGCCCTCCCTTTGCACAAATGTGTACTAAGCTCTTGAGTATTCCAGATATCCGCATATTGCACTCTCATTATATCAGCTTAACAGCTGATTTTTAACCCCACTCTGAAGATCTGGTTGATTTAAAGCCTCTGTATCAAGATAAACGGATTCGTACACAAGTATTGAAAAAACATGTGGGTGTATGGAGGTATTTGGCTTTCTCCAATGCAAATTTTATATTTAATATTATAGTGTGATATGATATGTTATTTTTATTTTTACTTTAATGCATAATGCTATTTAAAATGTTAAATTTATTTTTTTTTATGCTCATGAAGTTTTGAAAGTTGTAAAAGTAAGTCTTTATTTTTAAAATACTTAGAAAATGTAAAAATTGTAATGATTATATGAAAAAGTAAACATTTTAATTAATAGTAATTAAATGTCAAAATTTTCATATATTATACTTGATGAAAATTTATCACAAATTATAGCATATGAGAAATTTGACACAATAAAGAGCATTACATTAGAGTGTTTTTTGTACTTAAATACTAAATTTGTAATTAACACATTAATTACAGTATTACATTGGAGATATTCTAAGGTGTTGGGTTATCATTCTAAACTGAATAATATTAGTGTGTTAATTCTTTTTATCATCTTCTTAACCTTAAGTACTGAGATAACAGGTAAATAAGTTGTCATTTTTTAATTTGTGAGGTAAAATTAAAAATGGGACCCATTCTTATCTCACATCCCGATTCACTTGAATTTGGATACATCAGGAACCGTTGGTTGTCTATAGCACTGATAATTCGTGTTTGCGTATCATATTTGGGTCGGCATGATTACGACATGATATGATTATAGTGAACACGAACACAACACGATTAATAAACGTGTTAGAAACCTAAACACCAACACGAAACGCTAATAACACGGTTAACACGACACGATACGTGAACACGATTACTAAATGTGCCGTGACAGGCTGATACGAAAAAAAACATATTTATGACCCATGTTCGTGGTAAAAAAAATGTACATTGAATGATGAATCACAAATGAACTCTAAAAAAAATGAGAGGAGAAAATAAAATTTTATATTAGCTCAAAAAAATAATAATAAAAAAAGAAAAGAGATTAAAAAAAAGAGGCCTTTGTAAAAATAACCTTTTTGAAAAGTTTTATTAGTAAAATAACTTCTTAAAAATTTTTATTTACAAAATAACTTCTTTTTATAAAAAATGAGTAAATGTCTTTCTTCATAAAAAAATAAAAAAATGTCATTTTATTAATTTTATTTCGTTGGATAGTCATTTTAACATATTATCCTTAAAAAAAAATACACATTTTAAAATGTAAAATAATAATAAAAAATATGGTGTAGAACGTGGTGCAGAACGTGCTGAAATTCTCTTGTATAAAGAAAATGAGTGCAGAAGAAAAGAAACTTTTCGGAGAGCTTTTCATCAAGAAACGTGCGTGCGTGTGTTCAGAAAAAAAAAATTTTCTGTTTGCAGGTGCGTGTGCGCATGAAAGATAGAAAACAAAAAAAAAAAAAAAAAAGAAAGTGCAGGTGTGTGCAGGTGCGTGTGTGCAGAGAAGTGAAAGAAAGAAATCAAATTTCAAAGTGCAGGTGTGTGCAGGAGACGTGAGAAGTGAAAGAAAGAACAAAAAAAGGGGGCAGGAGACGTGAGAAGAAAGAAAAAAAAAAAAAAAAAAAAAAAAACAAAAGGTGCGCAGGAAAAAAAGGGGCGTAGGTGTGACAGTGACGTGAGAAAAAGAAAAATATACATTCTCAAAAGTCATATTTTAAAATAATAAAATAAATACATATTTTAATATTTTATTTTTTTTACACTAATAATTTTAATTTTTTGTGTTACAGTGTATTTAAATTAAGTTTTTTTTATATATTTTAAAGTGTGAGATTATAATTTACTTATTGACATTTTTTGAAAATAAATCTTATATATGTTTTATAGTGTGAAATTTTTTTATTTGTAATGCTCTTAATAAATTCTGAATACACTCATGGTGTGTAATTTCTTATTTTTATCATAATCCTATAATTATCACTAAGACTTAGATTTCTTTTTAAAAATCTATATAAATCAAATGTGATTTTAAAAAAATTAAAGATTAAAAGTTTTTTAAATTATTTGTTACGATTATTTTAAATGCAATTTAAATTAAAAATTCATACAAATTATACTTTAAAAATCGATATATAAAAAATTATGTACATATAATTTATATAAAAATATTCATATAATTCACACTACACCCGTCAAAAAATAATTAAAGAAGGAAGATTAAAAAAAGAACAAATACTCGGACTGATAACTTTACACGCAAATCGAGAATTGATGAGAATTTTTGTTCACCTACACATATATATACATCAAAAGGTTGCCTGCTAATTTGCAGCGTAATAGTTTATATACATACATAATAAAAAAAAGGAGAAAACAACCACCTGGTATCTTCACAGTGTAGCAAACGGTACACACAGATATATATATATATATATATATATATATATATAAATATAAAAGCTATGGGTGTGTGAGATAAAAAGTTGTGGTGTCTGCCATGGGTGTGTGTGTGATATGAAGCTGTGGGTGTGTGTCTTGCTGTGTTGTATGAGATATGAAGCTATATATATATATATATATATATGTGTGTGTGTCAACTAAACAAGAAATGATTAGCAAATAAAAAGCTTTAGGAGATAAATAATAAAAAAAATAATTTCAATTTCTTTTGAGATTAGAAGATCAGTCAAAACAAATCAAATCATAATAAATTCTAACAATCGGAAAATAAAATTTGAAGTGGATTTGATTTTGAATTTTTAGGAAAAAAATTAAAAAAATAAGAAAGACAATAAATTTTAAAGAAATTCTAAGAATATTAAATACCTAAAAATTCAAAAATCGGAAAAATAAACTCAAATTGAGCCCCTTTACTAAGAAAAGAAACGTTAATTTTTAGTTTAAAAAAGATGAGCTCATTGTCTCATAAAACCATATGGTGATTAAATACAATTTTTAAATCCCAAATTCAAAGAAAAAAATGTCTCAACACCAAAGTTTTTGGCCCAAATGTCTTATTTTCCTACAAAACAAATTAAATTAAATTAAAATCAAATACCTCCACATAAAAGGATCCTTTTAATTCTTAATTTATTTATCCCATAAGGTTATATACCTTTTGAGAGAAATTACCCAAAATATAACTTTCAAAATCCAAATTATAAATTAAAAAAAAAGGAGAAAGACAAAAATAAGATTCCATTAAATACCTAAAAATTTGAAAATATCTTAGTTTTGAATTCCTCCTATGGTCAAGAAAAAAAAATATATCGAAAAGGAAATTCTCCAAAATCCAAATTCAAATTTAAGAACATACGATTGACTTTTAATTCTCTATGGGATATATCGGAGACAACCAAATTAAAATTTAAGATTGACTTAATTCTCTATTGGATACGTAGACAACCTAAAATTTAGGAGCAGTTTCAAGACCAAATTCAATCCTAAAAAGCCTCATAAAGGACAAAGTCAAAACAAAACTAAATCAAACTTCAAAGTGCGTAAATGCCTCATAAGGTCATACACCGATGAATTATCTAAAATTTTCAAACCCAAAATTTGAACTACAAGTGGCTTGATCCCCTAATGGGGTATGTAGGCAACTCGGCTAAATTCATCAAGTTCAGCCGCAATTTTAAATCAACCTAAATTTCTCAAATTCACAGAAAATTGAATTTATTGTTTTAATTGGAATCAAAGGGTCTTCCGTTGTACCAATGGATTGTAATTAAGAGGTTATTCTTATAATCTTGAATGGGTCGAACTAAAAATAATAAACTCCTATATTAATTAAATCTTAGTATCGGTAAAATTATGTTGTGTGTGTACTATTTTAATATTAATAAATATTTTTACTGAACATAGTTTTTGGCACGCTCGGTGGGACCCATTCTCCTCTTCACCTCCGGTTATAATGGTAATATTTTATTATAATAATCATTTAAATATAACCGTTTGTGTCATTTTATTTTTTAGAATGGCACCACAAGTTACTGTGTACTTCCATCAACTCCCGTCCATAAAGATTGCTGTGGAGCAAAAGAATGTGGGATTTACGACAATCTTTGCAATCACTGGGGCACCTGCTACTGCCATGGTGCCAAAAGTTCTTGAGGTTTTCAAGGCGAAGCAATCTTCGAAGGTTCTTTGTGGTAAGGCTGCCAAAGGATTGAAGAAAAGACTAGCAAGGTCTGCCAAAAGAAAGTTTAAGCAAGTTGTGAAGACCGTAACTATTCTCCTTCCGAAGATCGCCGAGGATGCGAAGGTTAACACAGTCAAAACTGTTAAGACTTGTCTTGCAGAAGCTGTTAAGATCACGGATGAACGACTAGTTCCGGTTATGATTGGTTCGATCCCCATTAACATCGGTACAGTATAATCTGTTATGATGACCAGTGCTGAAGAGATATCTACTCCAGCTTCTCCAATAACAAAAGAGGTGGACAGCTTCACTACATCACCAAATGTTTCAAAGACTCCCAAAAAGAGTGTACAAAAAGGGAAAGTAAAGACAATTGTTAGTGGAAGAAATCAAATGGGCTTGGTCACTCAATTTGGAGAGAACTCAGTGAAGAAAGTTAGAAGTGGTGGACTAAGAATGCCACGAGTGAATCTTAGGCCATTATTCAACGATCAAAACCAAGAGTGAGATGATGAAGGATTGATCATTATGACCAAGAATTGCCCAACGACAAAGCTTACTGTTGACGATGAAGTGGAAAGAAATGCAATGGTACAATATAAGGGACCAATCACACGATCAAAGGCACGTTGTATGCATTATTCTTCTGGTCCTCAATCGATTAGAGATACAACTCTAATAGGCGAAATGGGAGTGTCGACTGCTGATAACGATATAGAATCAAGAAACATGCCAGTTTTAGTTACTGGGATGACAAGCATTGAGGAGCAAAGTGAGCAAATCTGAGAATTAAGAAGGATGCTTATGAGAAGGAGGCTAAAGTCGCAAGAACTGAGACATACATCTGCATCCCCAATACCCCAACTAGGCTTAAGAACTGAGATAAGACAGCCAACAGATCCAATACCACAACCAGACTTGAGGACATTGATTATGGGTGGAATACGAGAATATCAAGCTTCTATGTGTATGCCGGTATTAGGATACCGAAAGCCTTACCCGACACATTATGATCAAATCTCTTTCCCTCGATATTATGTAAGGCCAAATTTTGAAAAATTCGATGGGATAAATGGGTTTCCACATGAACATCTGCCATACTATACCTCTGCATGCGGTGAGACTGCTCAATCAGATGCACTATTGATTAGACAATTTGTACAATCTCTAAAAGGAGCAGCATTCACGTGGTATACACAACTTCCTCCAGGTTCCATTGTTACATGGGATGATATGCAAAAAGCATTCCTAGCCCAATTTGTCTCCTCAAAAATGAAAGTAACAATCATAGATTAGTGGAAGCTAAACAAATACTGGGGGAAAGTGCAAATGACTTTATCACTAGATGGAGGAATCTTAACCTCCAATGTCTGAAAAAATTGACAGAGATTTCTGCAGTTTCCATGTGTGCTAATAATCTCGTGCCAGAAGTAGCTACTTTTATTGGAACTGTGGAACCACAATCTTTTAATGAATTGGTTTCAAAGGCGAGCGTAGTTCAAAGGTAAATAGCTCGTCAGAAAGGTGCCATGATGAGATCTCGCTCAGAAGAGAAAAAATTTGAAAATAAAAAGCCATTAAAAAGGACCGAAACAATGGCTACCTTTGTTAAAAATGACAAGAATCAAAACAAAGGAAAAATAAGAGAAGAGTCAAAAAAGACTCACTCTTAAGGAAAGAAAAGAGGTTAAATATTCTTTTGATGATGAGGATGTGGAGAAAATTTTTGATGAGTTGTTTGCTGCAAATGCAATAAAACTCCCTGAGCCAAAAAGGCCAAATGAGGTTGATAAGACCGATGATATTACCGATATCATCACATCATCAGTCATTTCTTAAAGGATTGTTATGTCCTGAAGAATATAGTTGAAGGAATGATCAAAAGAAAAAAAATAGAAGTGGATTCTTCATGTCCAAAGGCAACATCAAATACCGTCTCATTAGTAGAGGACGACCGTTTACCGGTGAATACCCTACGAAGAGAACCCATTCCGGTAGCCTTTGAAATAGACGATGAAATAAAGGTTGTCAATATATACCCTGAGACACTCACTCCAAGCGATGCCAACATGCCCACGTTGTACGAACTTATGAATGAACCAGGTGTTGAAACGTGGGAAGATCTACCGGACAATAAACCTGAGTTAGGGAATGAGTGGCACCTTCATGTGGGTAGGAAGTCTAAGAAGAAAGAAAATTGTTTGCAAGGAAGTGTGAGCACAATCGAACATTCAGGTATTCGATTTATCGAGAGGCCCAAACTAAAAGAGAACAAAAAGAAAAGAAGAAGAGCCAAGAAAACAAGGAATCTCAATGAAGAAGAATACATGCGACCAATAAGAACACCATTCACGCTAAAGGAATTTCTACCTAAAACACTTCAAGAAGATCCTAGAGCTTTCGAAGAAGAAAGGAGCAATAGTGATATCACCTCCGAAATATCACTAGAGGAAGAGCCACTTTACGATGAAGATGCCGTTCATTGTTGCGTGATTTCTAAAGAAGAAGAAGGGATGCAGGAGCCTGTTTCCCCTCAAAATGTCGTCGGTTCAGAGGAGGTAGTGTTGGAAAATAATGGCATCGAGTGCGCAGCGGAATTTTAAAAAATTTAAATCAAAGTCAAAGCTAATCAAGAACATGTTCATGATGCTATATAACATAAATACTAAAGATCTAAATCATACCTTTTGAGATTTAGAAAACTGCACGTCTGACAAATCAAAGCGTTCCAAACAGCAACTAGAAGAGCCTCAACCAACTGGTCTTCTTTCCTATTCTCGTTTCCACAATCGGACTACAGGTGGGCACACGTCATTCAATCTCCTCTTGGTATTCTTGATCCCCTTCCAATCACAAGAAAGCCAAAGAAAAAATTGTTCTTGAGAATTAAACAATTTTTCCTCTCAGGAATCTTTTGTCAATAGCCTCCAAAAAGTCTCTTAAGTGATCTAATGAGTAATGTTACTTATTAGGCTATTTATAATGTTTAGGAAGTCATATTTCCGTAACAATTAGGTTTCCCAAAGTTTATCTCGCTCACAGAGTCAATTTTGCCACGTCAGCTGGGTTTTACGTTACAACCGGTTGACTTGTGACGGAGACATTATAACTCACCGGTCGACCTGTCTTCACTAACTGGTCGACTGGACTGGTTGACCTGTCTGCACTGATGAAACTTGTTTTCCTAATTTTTCAGCATGGGAAACTTGCATAGAGCCTCAATTTTGATTCAAGCAACCCAATAGAGAAGTTGTCTGATCAAAATAGTCATATAATAGTCTTCCCATATTAAAAAACCCTTAAAACAATAATTCAAAAAACTTACCTAGAATTAATTTATCAATTAATTCACCTGATAAATCACTCATGAATTAATTAATCTCATATTAACTTTGAACCTCTTTTACGAAAATAACACAAGTTACCAATATGTAGGAAATACACCGTATCATTATAGGAAATTATGTAAGCTAGCAAAAGGACCTGATGGACATATATAAATCAAGCTCCTATAATCACATGCTACTTGTAAACCAACAAGTCTGTCTCATGATTACAAAACACTAGTGCTACTCCACTAAAACCCTAGAGTTGCACTCTCGATTTATATACTGTATTTACAAAGCTCTGATTAGTTGTCGTCCATGACTCAATGTATTAGTGTATCATCCCCATAGGATATCCATATCAACTTGAGATCAAGTTCCATTTTACCTTCCCGATTACATTTATCTTATGTTCCATTATCACACCATCAGAAAAACACTATTCGTACCATGACAAATAGTAAACCATTAGATAACATAGAGTAGTCTAATGGCCAAGCGCCCATATTTTCCAATCCACATATAATACATAAGAGGATATCATTGACTCTTTGTAGGAGCTATGGATTTCACTATCTATGAATAATGAATCTACTCATACACGAGTTATACTCCCAATGTACCGTTATGCGTACCTTTAAATGATGTCAGGATCTCTCCCTTTGGTACATCAAAGAATACAAGTCAAGCATACGGGTTCATCATCCATCTCAGGATTAAGATGACAATATATAATTCGTTAAAAGTGAATTATTTTATTCAAACATAATTATTAATTAAAATAATTCAACTTTGGTCTGATCCAATATAGATTTCACCGTTAGAAAGTATATCAATGTCTCCACCCATGGAGTCCCACCTCTGATGACCAAGACAAGCCGTCTCCATTAGGAAGAAGACAACATTACAATCTTAACATGAATAAGGTGCCCAAGTTTATTCCCTCGATTATGGATCATAAGATTTAGACTATCATCTGTAGATTATTGTCTTCCGCACGTTCTTCATTACATGTGTGACCTAAAGATTTAGAATGATAGTCTCAGACTTTCAGTTTGCTTATCATACATTCAACTAATATGAACATAAAAAGGACAATACTTAGATATATGAAATAAATAAATATTTATTAATAGCCATAATGTGTCAAAGAACATTGTTACATTAATTCCTAAGGGCATAAACGCTAACAATCTTCTACTTGCATTTAAGTGAGTAAATGTGACATGCTACGCATTCCCATAGCCTCGACATGCTTCTCGAAGGCCTTAGTCGTCAAGGCCTTCGTGAACGAGTCAGCCATATTATCCTCTGATGCGATCTTGCATATTTCCGCATGCCCTTCTTCAATAAAGCTTCTTATCTCATGATGCTTTCTGTCTATGTGCTTACTTATTTTCTAATATCTTTGTTCTTTGGTGTTAGCTATTGCCGCACTGTTATCACAGTATAGTCTCAATGGCTTATCGACACCAGGAACTACTTCAAGATCCATGAGAAATTTGCGGAGCCAAACTGCTTCCTTTGAAGCATCACTAGTTGCCACATACACGGCTTCCATCATTGAGTCAGAAGTGCAAGTTTACTTGACACTCCTCCAAACGACGGAAGCACCTCCCAGAGTAAAGATAGAACTCGAAGTCGATTTCCTAGAATCTAAACAGGATTGAAAATCTAAATCTGTATATCCTAGAGGTGTCAAATTCTCCCCAAAATATACCAGCATATAATTTCTAGTCCTCTGAAGATACTTGAATATATGCTTGACCGCTACCCAGTGGTTAGGTCCTGTATTCGACTGATATCGAATTACAATCCCGACTGGATGGCAAATGTCTGGTCGAGTAGAAAGTATTGCATACATGAGGCTCCCGACCGCTGAAGCATAAGGTACCTTTGCCATTTATTCTCTTTCCTCAGATGTCTTGGGACAATCACTGTTCGAAAGAGTAATTGCAGATCTAGATGGTTGCCCACATTTCTTGGAATTCTATATTGCATACTTTTTGAGAATTTTATCTATGTATGAAGCCTGAGAAAGTGATATCATTTTGTTCTTTCAATCTCTTAAGATCCGCATGCCCAGAACATAATTAGCTTCTCCTAAGTCCTTCATGTCAAACTGTATGGTAAGCCAAACTTTGACTGATGATAAAGTCCCTACATCACTGCCAATGAGTAGAATGTCATCAACATATAGCAGTAGAAAGACTAGTTTCACATCTTAAATAAATTTATAAACACATGGTTCATCCATATTCTGTTGGAATCTAAAGGGAGAAAGAGGAAAATAGGTCAAAATTTGAGATGAATTAAAATTAATAGGCCAATAGTTTACATAAGTTAATAAATAGGCCAAATTATTATTTTCGTCCATAACTTGTCTGGTTATGAACTATAACTTGATAAGTTATTATTCATAATTGTCCATAACTTGTCCGGTTATGAACCATAACTTGACAAGTTTGTCCATAACATATCTGGTTATGAACCATAACTTATCTGGTTATGAACCATAACTTGACAAGTTATGGCCTATTAATTTCTATAACTAAAAATTGGCCTATATTCTTTCTTAAACTTTTCATATTGGCCTATTTTCTACTATTTTCCGAATCTAAAAGTCTTGACCACTTGGCCAAATCTTTTGTTCTAAAAACGAGAGGCGTGCTTTAATCCATAAATGGATTTCAGCAACTTGTAAACTTTCCCCTCTTGACTCGAAAGCCTTTTGGTTGTGTCATATAGATGTTGGGAATGGTGTCCTAGAAGCATGAGATATAATAATATATTTATTATTTATTTAATAAAAGAGTTTATTCATCATTTTATGTGCATATATTTATGAATATGTTATGAATATCAAATAAAAATTTCATGATTATTTATGTAACCTTAAACATTGTATATAAGTGTTGTATATGAGAGGATAATGTTTAAGGATAATAATCAAACGGTGATGTTCGTAATAAATCTAATTAAAGTTTGGAATCTTTAATTAGAACATTACTAATACATGTCATTCCCATTTAGAATGAAATGGTGTTATCCGCACTGTTAATATAGTGTGATATTGAATGAGTGTATTGTGTATAATGAGATTATGTCGAACAGGGACAAAGACACAATATGAATTTCTAATAATTTCCGTTAAGTATAGAAATTCTAATTGAGTCTACTGATGGTCATAAATAGAATTGTATTAATCCTGAGTTCTTAGAAAACTCTTATTTATGGATTTGTGTCTTTTGATTTGCTTGGTACGGATTCTGAGACCCTGAATCCTATTCCTTGTATTTTGGAGACATGATGAAGTAGGTAGTTGAGAATGTTATTATACGAGATGGAATCCATTCATTCTTGAGAAAGAAGTAGATAAAGAATTCTCTTGAGGGTTGATTCGGTACTTGGATTAGTTAGAGCACTGTGGTTCATGAATGTGTTTTATGAATCACTATCCATTAGAGAATCAATGGTATTCAATGATGAAGATATAATTAGAGAGGTTAATGGATTCTACCAAGCTCTAATTATGAATTATTTATGGAGGATTGATCTATATGCAATGACTATATCAAATGGCACTTCACAGTTTAGAAGTAATTTATGTCTATAATTTGAGAGTGCAATTTCAAGTTTATAGTGGAGTAACTATTGGAATAAATAGAATTAATTAATTAATTAAAGTGTTTAATTAAGTATTAATTTTAGTGGAACTCGGGATTATAGGTCCATTAGTCCCCGCGTCGTCCTTGTAATTCTACTAGACACAAATGGCAAATTGGGAGTTTTAGAATTACGGAATTCTAAAATTAAACACTCGAAAATAATTTATTGAGAATTAATTATTATTTAAATAATGTGATTATTTAAATTTAAATTTGAATTGTGAACAAAATTTAAATTTATCTTTTTAAACTTATTTGATAAGTTGTTTAATTTAGAATTCAAATTAATTTATGTTTGACTTAAATTGGAATTTGAATTTGAATTAAAATTGGAGTGCAGGATAAAGGATGATTTTCTCTTCCTTCCTTATCTGAAATTGGTGCCTACCACCGGGATTGGATCACCTACGTTGGCCAGCCATCTTGAGGATAAGGAGTAGGAGATTTTGTTCCAAATTCAAATAGGAGATAATTAACAAGCTTTATCTTGGAGATAGAGATTGGATTCATTCTAGAGTTTGACTTGTACTCTATAAATAAGAGAATGAAAGAAAATTGTGGAGACAATTTTTGACCTAATTTTCTGAGGGTGGCCGAAATTCCCTAGTAGAGTGAAAAGGAAAATTTTTCTCCCAAAAATTCCACATCGTGCATGCGTTGGTGTTTGTGGAAATTCGAGTGTTTATTCCATCCCATTTTTTGTCTCAAGTGTGCCCACACACACATCTACATAGATTCAAGGAATTGACGTGGAAGACTTTAGTTTTCTAAATACAAGGCTGTGGAGCAAGGATTGTTCGAGATCAAGGAACTCAAGTTATCATCCTAATCGGCCTCCAGGTATTTTCCCTCATTCAGTTCTTAATAGATAAATTAATATGATTAATTTATTCGTGCATAAATTAATATAATCTATAAAGTATCTCAAACGTTTTGTGAAAATTTTTATTATACTTGATCTGCCTTCCCCACGTTTCTATATCCGAATTCGATTCAGTACCCAACAATTGGTATCAGAGAGATTTATAGGCGATATTAATTTATGCTCTGATTATTTGATAATCAAAATTAATATATTAAATATGTGATATTTAATTATGTATGTATGTGATGGGTAGGCACTTGCATTTATGGATGTTTATATTTAATTCATGTTGATGAATGTATAGATGGCGGATTTGGTTGTTAATTGTATGGTTCCATGGAACAGTTATATTCATTCATTATAAATTATTTGTAATTTAATTCGAGATTAGAATTATTGTAATTCTAGGATTTGGGTACAATTAGTGTTTTGATTTTGAATCAAAAGGAAGCCCGGAAGATCAAGTTGAAGCTGCAGAGAAACAAGCCTAGACCAGTGCCCAGAAACCAGGCAGGGCACTATTGGGAATAGTGTCCTAGAAGCATCAGATGTAATAGGATATTTATTATTTATTTAATAAAAGAGTTTATTCATCATTTTATGTGCATATATTTATGAATATTTTATGAATATCAAATAAAAATTCCGTGATTGTTTATGTAACCTTAAACATGGTATATAAGTGTTGTATACGAGAGGATAATGTTTAAGGATAATAATCAAAAAGTGATGTTCGTAATAAATCTCAGAATCTTTAATTAAAACATTACTAATACATGTCATTCACATTTAGAATGGAAAGGTGTTATCCGTACTGTTAATATGGTGTGATATTGAATGAGTGTATTACGCATAATAAGATTATGTGGAACAAGGACACAAACACAATATGAATTTCTAATAATTTCCGTTAAGTATAGAAATTCTAATTGAGTCTACCGATGGTCATATATAGAATGATCTTAATCCTGAGTTCTTAACAAACTCCTATTTATGGATTTGTGTCTTTTGATTTACTTGGTACGGATTTTGAGACCTTGAATCCTATTCCTTGTATTTTGGAGACATGATGAGGTTAGGTAGCTGGGAATGTTATTATACGAGATGAAATCCATTCCTTCTTGAGAAAGAAGTAGATAAATAATTCTGTTGAGTGTTGAATCGGTACTTGGATTAGTAAGAGCGCTCTGGTTCATGAATGTGTTTTATGAATCACTATCCATTAGAGAATCAATGGTACTCAAGGATGTAGATATAGTTAGAGAGGTTAACAGATTCTACCTGACTCTAATTATGAATTATTTATGGAGGATTGATCTATATGCAATGACTATATCAAATGGACACTTCACATTTTAGAAGTAATTAATATCTATAATTTTGAGAATGCAATTCCAAGTTTATAGTGGAGTAACTGTTGACTGTGAATTCTCGTCAATAGAAATGGGCCGGGTCACCTCTAGGTATCCCGTTTGATTACCAGCTCAATATAGACTGTGTGTAAGATTTTATGCTGTAAAGTGTTTGTTGTATTTTATTTGGTGTTTTTAGAGGGGTGAGCAATATGTGAGTAATGCTTAAAGTGGAAGAACACACAGAATTTTATAGTGTTTCACTCTGTAAATGAAGAGCTACGTCTACTGTGGTTTCATATTCCTTTTGAGATTGTTACAATTTACATCAATTATTGCTGTCTTGTTTTTTCTCTATTCAGGACGTGAACCCCCTTCCTATATGGGGCTTTACCCTTTTTATAGCCAAGCTTCCTTCGTTAGGTGGGTCTTCTTTGTAGGTAGAAGAACTCAAGTGGTCTGCCTTTCTAGGCCCAGACCGTAGCCCACTAATCACTTTGCGAACTATTTACTCAGCCAATTAGTCTCCTATTATGGCTCTGTGCGTACCTGTAACCCTTTTATGTCCCCCGTAGGGTGGTTTAGGGGTTTACAATTAATGCCTGCACAACATACATTTTGTCACACCCCCCAAACCGGGGTTGGTGACGTGGAGGCTCGTTTAGAAACTTAAACCTGTTTAAGAGAGAGAGATTAGCAAACATTTTAATTTCATTCAAATCCAAAACATCCACGTATTTTCGAACGAGCCCCCTTCGATACAGGAGAGATTTAATTTCAAGAATGGTGGTTGAATTTCCAACCAAACCAGTTTAAAACCCTGGTATCATGTTAGGAATTCCCACAGGTGTTTAGCATACATGAATATAAACATAAGTAAATGTGACATCAACCACAATCTAGCAACATTTAAGTTTACAATCCATAATCTCTTATACATGCCTGGAGATAAAAGATAGGAGGAATACAACTCTTTGCTTCCCGAGATCAAGTCCACGTCACCGGTAATAGTTACCTATTCCGCACTACTCCTCGCGTCACCTGGAGGGGTTTAATACATTTAAAAACAGGAAAAGGTGAGCGAAAGGCCCAGTAGGATATAATTTTATAAAGCATTTAAAATAAAGGTACTCACGGTCCGAAGATATACACCCGGAACCGAACATCCTTTTTAGAAAAAGGAAATACTCACATAGTAGAATATGTCTGTATAATGAAAATGTACAGCTCATCATACCACTAATCAAGAAGCGGTAAAATGTCTATCTCGTAAAAAGTGCAGAGCCATAGTTCCACTAAACAAGAAGCGGATCCGTACGGGTTTCGGGACCTGCCCCCAAGGATGCGATTCCCACATCCCGATCTCTGAGGCCACCATGCGTTGTATCATTCCTTAAAATATTTCATTTTAAGAAATGATACGTTTTGAAATCTCATTTCTAAAATCATTGGAAAACTTAATAGCATTCTCATGCTATTTCTTTAAAATCATTTTCTTTAAACATATTTTGTTCTAAAACATTTTCATGGCCAAAATAATTTAAAAAGAGGCTAACAAGGATATGGACAAGAATATCCTACCTGTTGGATATCAAACCTGGGCTAGCCTTCAATTCTCCTAGCCTTCGCTTTCCTTAAGCCTTAATGCTTGACTTCTCCACTAGCTTTATCACAAAAGTAATATCTTAGGAAGTATTTCTCATTCCTAAAACGAATTAAGTTCAATCATGTTTAATTGTTTCCTATTAGTGTGCCTTTACTCAAATCCAAGTTTCACAATGACTTTATAATTCCATTTGGGGGTTTTTTAAAAATTAGAATCCAATCCATAGGTTTGGTTTTCCTATTTAATTTCAGTTTAAAAATATGTTTCTAGAGAAATTTCGGCAGCATGCCGGCATAAATAGGAAAAATACCAAACCTGCAATTCAAATCCAATTTCAATATATATTCTCCAGAATCCATCAAAATCAGTTTCTAATCAATTAAACAAGTCCAATAATTGAAAATCCCCAAATTTCATCCAATTCCAACAATAACTGTTCAAATCCAAACCCTAACTCAAAATTATTCAAATCTAACCAAAATCAAACTTTCTCAAGCTTAAAATTCGAATCAAAGAGTGGGTTTCAAAGGGTTTTACCTCAAATCAGTTGCTCGAGCTTTGTCTCCCTCAATTTCTCTGTTTTTTCATTTTTTTTTGGTGATTCTCGGCCAAACCGCCGAGAGAGAGAGGGAGAGAGAAACCCGGAGAGAGAGAGAGAGCAAGGAAGAGAGAGAGAAGGCAACCGGTGGGAGAGAGAGATCCCGGAGGGAGTGGCCGGCATGAAGGAAGAAAGAGAGGGAGATGGGCGGCGTGAGAGAACCAGAGAAGAAGAAGAAAAAAAAAAAAAAAGAGAGAGAGAGAGAGGGAGGTTGGGCGCACGGGAAGGAAAAGGGGGAAAAGAAAAAAAAGAAAAGAAAAAAAGGAAAAAGAAAAAGAAAAGGAAGGGAAAAAAGAAAAGAAAAATGGAAAAAGAAAAATGTATTAAAATTTAAGTGTGTTTTCTAAAAATCTTTGGGGTGAAATTTTAAATACTGAAAATAACTTAAAGTCCCTTAATTAATTGTGAAAATCAAATTAGGCACACTAATAATCCACAGTTTAGCATAATTAAACATGTTTAATTCTAGAGGGCGTTACACATTTTCCATCCCTATACGTAACGCCTGATGTCAGGCTTTCCCCTAAGGGGCATTCCTATCGTCGCTAGCATTGTTTGGCCCATTCATCCTTCTTGACAATCGATTCTACCGCAAGGAATTTTTATGTCGTTAGGTCAACAGTATGACCTATCGACGTCATATGAAATCGACACCCTAAGCTGGACTTTCTTTGTAGTGGAAGGGAAGGGAGGCCCAAACATTGAGGGTTGTTGCCTTTTGAGGAGAAGTAAGGCCACGTGTCACACTTTCGTTCTTCCATGCATCATTCACATTTTTTCCCACATAACAGTTGCCCCCCAAGTCGAGGGTTTATTTTAGACAGCCTCGAGCTTAGGTTTGGTCGTACTTTCATGCTTCGGGTGTGGGAACCTGTTCCCGAGCCTTCGTCTGTAATGATGGTCTGGACGCTTCAGTTTTTCTTGAGGAACGCAATCATCTCGTCAGTCACTTCCCCATGCTGACGTGATGCCTTATTTTCAGAAGGACGAATGTGAGCCTTTTGATCGTGCCCCTTCATTTTCCCGCCTTTGCCTGCTGTTGTCAGATCTAGGAGAGATGCCCCTGCTGTTGAATTTTATGAACTTCATCCAACGGTCAGCGGTCGAGGGCTTGCTTCCCCTTAAATACCCTTCGAACCGAGGCCATTCTTCCAAACACTTTTCAAAACTATCGTCACTCTGCCAGAATTCTTCCCTGTAAATTCCAACCTTCATTCCTTGCTCTGCTCGGTATATTGCGAAGCCATCTCTGTTCTTGACTTTGCCCATAATCTGACTTACAGGTAAGCCTCACCATCACCCATTTGTATTGTTTTTACGGGTTTTCTTATTGAATCATGCACGTGTTGATTTGAAATGTGGTGGATAGAGACTTACTCTACTTTATTTACCCGCATAGGATAGTTCTTTTTCTAATTTTTGGTTGTCTGTATGCTTCTGGTCCCTGGGTTCTGGTGAATTTTGGTTACCATGAA
This sequence comes from Morus alba, assembly GCA_012066045.3. NCBI lineage: Eukaryota > Viridiplantae > Streptophyta > Magnoliopsida > Rosales > Moraceae > Morus > Morus alba. The sequence goes on along the minus strand of CP050224.2, from coordinate 45,276,539 downwards.
TACTCGCTGTTACCATTTTTACATGAATGGTCGACGTTATGTCGAGGCATTTGAGCAGTCATATTTTAGAATGGTCGTCGCTTTAGAACGGTCGTCTTTTTCTTCTTCCTCTCGACTTTAGGATTTTGACTTAGTTTCTTGTGTTTGTAATTATCAGAACAATGGCCCAAACCCCCCCCGGTCGAGAGGATCCTTCCGCCGTCCAACCAGACTCCCCTTCTGTGGAGGAGATTTCATGGTCTTCTTCTTCTTCAGGCGTCGACTCTTTGCTGAGGGAAGTAGAAGACACTGAGGCCACGTATGGACCAGGCGGTGACTTTGGCGATGAGTTTGGTAGTGTAGACCACATAATAGATTAAGTAGTTGACCGAATTCCCTTCACGGGAGGCAGCGTAAGTGGGGTGGCTGCCTCACTGGTAGATGCCCCCCTGGCTGCCACGAGTAGTGATCCGGACAAGCCTTTCTTCATGGCTGACATCATGGCGTCGAGGGTCCGGAATAAGGACATTATCTGGGCTATTAAAGAAGGCTGCATTGATGGGAGGTGGTTCGAATACCTCTTCCTGGAGATGCATTTTAGGACTAGTATGCCTTCAACCGGATACCTCCCCATTTATACTAGAGCTGTCACGGCGGGGATGACCCTTCCATGTCATCCCTTCGTAAAAGATTATTGCCATTTCTATGGCATCTCCCTTGCTCAGTTGGTGCCGAATTTTTGGTACTACTTTGTCGGCGCCTGGATTTTGTGGAGCCAGCGGTTTGATACTGATCATCTGCTGGATGAGTCTAGATTTATGTACAGACTGTGCCACGTCATAAGGTGCAAGGGGTGGTATTTTTTGAGTGGGCTTGGGAGATCTCAGCCCAAATTCGGCAAGCAAATATTGGGTATACCCTCATCATCACACGAGTGGAAACCCATGTTTTTTATGATACGTGGGTGATGACGGGTATTTCTACCAACAAATCAAGTACTTTTAAGCTTGAATATTTGTATGTTTTCAAGCATTTTTGTTAATTTAATGTCTTTGGTATGCTTTTTATAGGAATTATAAATAAATGCGAACTTGGATGATTTTGCATGAACAAAAGAAGAATATTTGCCCAACTTGTGAATCAATTACAAGAGGAGGTGAAAGAGGATTTTAAGGGACAAAAGATGAGGCTTTGGAATGCAAGAAAGCAGGTTGCAGCGTACCATTTTGGGCTACAACGCGCAAACGAATGCAAAGAAGTCCAGAGAGCAAGGGAAGCGCAGGCTGCAGCGTGCCCAAAAGCGTGCCCAACACCAAAAATGCACGCTGCAGTGCACCAAAAGGGCCCAGGAATGTGTCCTACGCGCTGCAGAGCGCCCAAAGGCCCTGCAATGCGCCTCAGCCCCTGCGAGCAAAATCCCTCTTCCAAAAATGCTTGCCGCAACGTGTTTTCACGCGGGCTACAGCGTGCGACTGAATCCCTAGATCTGAAATGTTGTAGTATAAAAGGACAGAGATGCCGGAAGAGAAGGGAGCCTGGAAAAGTGAAGAAAACATCAAAAGGAGGCCGAAATCCTTCATCTTGGAGGTCCTTGGAAGCTCTTCAATGGATATTGGGTTTTATCTTCTTTCATCTATTTTTCCATGTTGAACTAGACATTAAATCTAGGACTTGATGTAGTTTTATTTGAACTATGTTTTGAATATTTTGTTGATTGTTAATTTAATTTCGTTTTCAATTCATTTATATTTCTCTATACTTAATGCTTCTAATTTATTTGGCCAATGAGTTAGATGATTTTTAGATTGCAAATTTGATGCTCGGGAGAGATTGAGTTCTTTATTTAGATTTGAGAAACATAGTCTAGGTTGTTGTGAGACCAGGTGGCAATCAACGCTTAGATAATCAAATTAGGATTTAGGTCGTTGTGAGGCCGGGAGGCGATCAATATTCCCATTTTCTAATTCTAAAGGCGAAGCTTAATTTGTGTTTAAATATTCATTTCGAATAGGGATATTGTTTTGGGTATTTAAATACAATTTCTTGTCAGACACTCGCGAGAGGTTTCGAGATGACATTAGAGCCTTGATTAATGAATTGAATGGAATTGATTAGTGATTACATAATAGGATGAACATAGGAATAATAAAGCGAAATCAAGTCTCTAGACCATTTGTGTATAGATACTTTATTTTCTTATTTTCATATTTATTTTGTTTTATTTTCTTAATTGTCATTCTATTAGGTTGCCTAGATAAAGTTAACTTACAATAATCGCAGTACTTAATGGCAATTCTAGACCCAATCCCTGTGGAGACGATACTCACTCACCCTATACTCAAAACTTGACACCGTACGCTAGTGTAGATTTATTATACAAAAAAATTAATTCGTTGCAATGGGCCCTTTAATTTTCATCCTGACGACCGCTTGCCCTGCCGAAGGAAGGTGCAAGCGTCATTTGGGAACATGGGTGAGATTTTGATTTCCTTTCTTTTCACCCCACTATTCTTCTTCCCCCTTCTTTTTTATATGCTGACAGTCCTTTTACCCTGCAGTCTGCCAAGACCGGCCGAAACTCGCTGGAAATAGATTGGCAAGGGTTGAGCAGGCTTTTTCATTCTCGTCCAAAGCTTGCCATATCGACACCCTCCTGACCAAGTCCAATCTCTAAGATGCTAGGTTGATTCTTGATCTCCCAGACCCCACCAATCTTGACACCATTTGTGAATATTTCCATTTAAGCGATGAAGGTAAACTCCTGATCTTGACGCCTCTCTTAATCTGGCATTGTCTACCCAAACGTCGACTATATTTTTATCTCGTCATTTCCACAGAAATGGCGTCTTTGAGGATTCAGCTTCCCTGTAATCAGCCGCCTCAGCCAAGCCAGTAGCCCCCGCCGAGCCAACACTCCCTATCCAAGGAAAAGGAGAAAGCCAACTCTTCTTCCCAGGCGCCGAGAAAAAAGAAAACCACAAAGGTCCCTTCGGTGTCGGAGGTGGAAGTTCCTGCGCCGAAAAGGAGGCGCAAAGAGAAGGTGTCGGTGATCGAAACTTGGACGCCAACGGTCCCAATTCCTGATGTTGATGTTCCTCCAGCGCTGAGGGAACGCATGCTTATCCCATGGGCAAAAATCATGGATTCCAACTTCCAGGTCTCGGATATTTCTGACGCCGAGATTAGGGTGATACTGAAACTTCCCCCTTGCTTCTCCCTTGTCTTCTAGGCTCTATATGAGTCTTTTCTTGAGCCACACTGGATCGCCATTGCCCAGTCTTCTCTGGTTGATCGTCAGCGCAAGCAGATCTCCTTCTAGATTCACGTAAGCCTCGATCGAGCTGCCTTTTCTTTTTGTTGATTTTGTCCTCTGTATCTTTATTTTCTGACCTCCAATTTTGCAAGGCCTAATCCTTGCCATTCTCAACCTCATTGATCTAGTCAAGGTTGAAGAACGTGATAAGTAGATGGACAACGTGGAAGCCAAGCTTAACTCTCTTCTTGATGATGCCAAGAATATGTGCTCGATTGCCGTCGGGGCAAGAGACGTGGCCGTGGCCCAACAAAAGAGTTTGGAATATGAACTGGCCAACATGTCCAACCTTCGAAAGGAGTTGGCCAATTTAACTACTGCGGTCGCGGATCTTACAAGCGGGCATAAATTTCTAAGAAGAAGTCGGCTGAAGCAACTGAGGCGGTGAAGAGGTATTTTGCTGAAGGAAAAGCTGAGGGGAAGAAAGAAGCCGAAGCTGAGGCCATAGTAATGTTTTACGCCAAGCATGCGGAGATCATTGAGGAGTTCATGGCTTCTCCGGAGCTCATCAAAATTCGAACCAAGGATTTTCATTCCGCTGGTCAACATATCGTCGATCTGATAAAACAGGAGCATCCTGAGTGGGATTTGAGCTTCCTTTATGTTCATTCTCCTCCTGCTGATGATGACAACTCTTCCCCGCCTGGTGATAGCAATAACTCAATGGCTGGCAGCGAGGCCTAAAGCTTCTAAAAGACGTTTTTTTTCTTTTTTTTTTTTTTTTTAAACTGTTGCCTGTAATTTATATAATATTGGACTTCTTTGCATTGCATTCATTTTTTGTGAAGACAGTAGATTTCATATTTGCTCATTGTTTCTCTTTACAGGAGTAATCATTTTCACCCCTTGGGGTCGTCGCCTTAGTAAATTTCTTGAAATTTACTAAGTGTTGGCCTCTCCTCCTTAGAGGAATCGGCACTAATTTTAACCCTTAGGGTTGTCACCTTAGTAAATTCCTTGAAATTTACTAAGTGTTTGCCTTTCCTCCTTTGAGGAGTCAGCGCTAATTTTGCCCCTTTGGATCGTTGCCTTAGTAATTTCCTTAAAATTTACTAAGTGGTCGCCTCTCCTTCTTGGAGGAGTCGGTGCTAATTTTGCCCCTTAGGGTCGTCGCCTTAGTAAATTCCTTGAAATTTACTAAGTGTTTGCCTCGTTGCCTTTCCTCCTTGGAGGATTCGACTCGACATTTGCCCCTTGGGGTCATTGTGTCATTTTTTAGCGATCCGTAGACCTCTGCCCCCATGTTTGTTTAATATACCTTGGTTTTTTAAGCAAACCCGTTATTAAGGGGTGGATTCCTTTCTTTCTATAAACACATTAATTTATTTAAATTGTAAAAAATATACAATTGGGATGCGTAAGAATTACATACACTATTGGCAATATCGCCTTAGCTGTTCTGCATTCCATGGGTGTTGAATTCTCTTGCCAGCAAGGCTTTCCAAAATGTAAGTGCTAGGACCCGACACTTCCCTTATACGGTAGGGTCCTTCCCAAGTTAGGCCCAAAGGACCAGTATTCTTGGGCTTCATACTTTGCGTCACCCTTTTTAACACTAGGTCTCTTAGGACGAACCTTCTCTATCAAACTTTCTTGTTGTAATATCGTGCTGCTCTTTGTTGATAGGCGGCGAGACGTAGTTGGGAGTCGAGCCTTTCTTCTTCCAACAAGTCGAGTTCTTTATTCATGCCTTCTGTATTATCATCGTCATTATAGATAACAGTTCTCAGAGTTGGTGTTTCAACTTCTACAGGGAGTACTGCCTCGACACCATACGACATGGAGAAGGGTGTTTCACCCGTAGTAGTTCGGCTTGTCATTCTGTATGCCCATAAAACCTTGGGGAGTTCCTCGGCCCATTTCCCTTTTAGATCGTCGAGTCTCTTCTTTAGGGTATAATTCAATATTTAATTGACTGCCCCGACTTGCCCATTAGATTGTGGATGTATTAGCGCCTAAGAAGTACTTTCGAATGCCCAGGCTGTCACAGAATCTGCGTGTTGAGACATATCGAACTGTTTCCCATTATCAGATACTATCGAGGGGGGGACTCCGAATCTACACATGATGTTGTTCCATATGAAGTTGGTGTAGGCTGCTTCTGTGGTTGTAGTTAGAGCCTTTGCCTCTTCTCACTTTGTATAGTAGTCTACTGCGATGATGGAAAACTGAAAGCCTTCGGGTGCAAGGTGTAATGGCCCGATTAGGTCCACCCCCCATTTGGCGAAAGGCCATGGACTGAGAATGGAGGTCAGGTTTTCTAGGGGTGCTCTAGGAATTGTGGCATATCTTTGGCACTTATCGGAATGCCGAGGATATTGGAATACGTCCTGCTTAAGCGTGGGCCAGTAGTACCCTTGCCTCAAAATCTTAAGGGCTAAAGAGTGCCCCCCTGTATGATTACCGCAGACTCCTTCGTGGATTTCTTGGAGGACCTTCTGGACTTCCCCATTGTCTTGGCACCACTGTAAAGGTGTTGAATAGCCTCATCGGTAAAGCAAACTATCGTACAATAAGTATCTGGTGGCTCTATACTAATCCGTCTGGCCTCATCTTTATTGTTTGGCAGTTTTGCATTCGTCAGGTATTGGATGAGCGGCGTCATCCAACTTTCACCTGTTTGGATGATTAATGCCTTAATTATTTCCTCAATGGTCGGCCGCTCCAATTCTTCAATAGGAACGACCCCTAGTCTTTCGAGGATGCTAGTTTTGCCAGAGCATTGGCGTTGGTGTTTTCAGCTCATGGTATCTAAAGTATCTTGTAGTTTTTAAATTTGACGAGTTCTTCCTTTACCTTTCTCAAGTACGCACCCATCTTCTCGCCGCGTGCCTGGTATTCTTCTTTCACTTGCCCAACGATCAATTGAGAGTCTCTAAAGATGCTGAGCCGTTCAATCTTCATGTGATTGGCCAGTCGCAGCCCCGTAATTAGCGCTTCGTATTCTACCTCATTGTTCGATGCCTTGAATTTAAATCAAACCACCGAGGTAATCTTATGGCCTTCTGGGCTGATCAATAAAACGCCGGTTCCTGACCCATTGTCACTCAACGCTCCATACACGTAGAGCTTCCATTCTGTGCTCTCGACTTCTTCTGGTGTGGCGGGAGCCGGTCTATGGGAGAATTTAGCCAGAAAATCAGCCAGCGCTTGGCCCTTGATCGCTGCACTTATTACATACTTAATGTTGAACTGGCTTAATTCCACCGACCATTTGAGGAGTTGACCAGAAGTTTCGGGCTTTTGCAGCGCCTGTCTCAACGGGTGATTAGTACGAACCCGTATTGTGTGAGAATGAAAGTAGTGTCGAAGCTTCCTTGAGGCTACCATCAAGGTGAGGGCCAAGTGTTCCATTTCGGTATATCTTGACACGACATCGAGGAGTCTTTTGCTCACATAGTAGATTGGCAACTGGACCCTTTCTTCCTCTCTTATTAGCACGGAGCGCACAACATGTTGTGACAGGGAGAGGTATAGGCTAAGCTCCTTGTCGAGGACGGTTTTGAAAATGCCATGAGACTAGAAGGCCTCTTCACATTACGGTGTCCATTCAAAACGCCTATTCTCATTCAAAGCGTCGAAGAAGAGGATGCACTTGTCTGTTGCTTTTGTTATAAATCTGTTTAGAGCGGAGATGCACCCTGTTAACCTTTGCACCTCTTTTGGTTTAGTTTGAGACTGCATATCCTGTAGGGCTTTAATCTTTTCAGGGTTAGCTTCTATGCCCCAGTTACTAACCATGAAACCAAGGAATTTCCCTGATCCAACTCAAAAGGCACATTTTTGGGGTTTAGCTTCATATGGTATTTTCTCAGTACACCAAACATTTCACCTAAATGGTCGATGTGTTGGGTGGCCCTGGCACTCTTCACAAGCATATCATCGACGTAGACCTCCATTGACTTGCCAAACTGTTGAGAAAACATTTTATTGATGAGCCTTTGGTATGTAGCCCCCGCATTTTTTAGGCCAAAAGGCATCACCTTATAGCAGTAGAGGCCTCTATTGGTTATGAAGGATGTGTGCTCCTCGTCAGTTGGATGCATGAGGATCTGGTTGTACCCAGAGTAGGCATCCATAAAAGTCAGCATTTCATGTCTTGCTGTGGTGTCGACCATTTGGTCTATCCGAGGGAGTGGAAAACCATCCTTCCGGCAAGCTTTGTTAAGATTGCTGAAGTTGACGCATGCTCTCCATCTTTCGTTAGGCCTGACCACCAAAACGGGGTTTGAGACCCATCGTGAGTCATGGGCCTCCCTGATGAACCTATTGTTGATCAATTTGTCAACTTCTTCTTTCAGTGCCTCGTACCTCTTTGGGTTCATTGGTCGACGCTTTTGGCGCTTGGGGGGATATATAACCTCTGCGTCGATCCCCTCCATGTCAGCATGATTCCAGGCAAAGACATATAGGTTCCTTTTGAGGAAGCCTTCAATCGCTACCCTAAGTGATGGGGTTAGGTCTGAGCGCACTTTTAATACTTTGGTTGGCTCGCCCTCGTCGACTTGGATCTCCACCAGTTGCTCGACGGGTTAGGACCATGTAACCTCCTCTTGAACCCTGAGGTCTATGTCTTCGACGGTGCTTTGACAAACCATCTTGGCCACCTGTCTTCCCGGCTGGTCATATCCGCACAGGGCATCGGAGTATGCAACCCTAGCCTCATACTGGTTGCTCTTCATTTCACCCACGCCATTTGGGGTAGGAAATTTAAATTTTTGGTGGTAAATGGAGGCGATTGCCCTCAGCGCATAGAAGGTTGGCCTTCTAATCACGACATTGTACTAAGAGCCCCCCCTTATTACCACAAAATTAGCCATCATGGTGGCCTGTTGAGGTTTCTCCCCTATGGTTATGGGCAACCAGATAGTCCCTTAAGGGATGACGGTGTCCCGGTGAAGCCGTACAATGGCCTGGAGGTCTTTTCTAGCTACTCCTTCAAAATCCACATCTTTTCTAGGCAGTCAGAGTATAAGAGATCTACTGAGCTCCCGTTGTCCACTAGGATTCGGTACACAATATGGTTTCTGATCATGGCTTCTACTATCAACATGTCGTTGTGGGGGAAGTGGACTCCGCTGGCGTCATCCTCATTAAACGCCCCGTCGGTGAGACACTTAAGAACTTTTCTTGGTAAACTCCTCTAGCTTCGTGGGCATAGTCCTTCTAAGATCTCCTTGTCTCCTTGAGTCTCGTCCTATATAAGGGCCACCGAGGATAGTTCATATGACGTTGACGGGTTCTCGATCCTCTGGGCGCTGGTTCTCTTCTCGGCATTGACCGTTATTCTGGCCACTGTGGCCATCGTTTATAGGTCTCTGCTTGGCTTTGAACTCTTGTAGCCTCCCTTCGCGGATAACTCTCTCGATCTCATCTTTAAGATCGGTGCAATCGTTGGTGTGGTGGCCAACATCGCCATGGAACCTACAATATTTTTTCTGGTTCCTTCGACTAGGATCTGACGTCATTGGCTCTGGACGGCGCAATAGATTTCTATGGCCGACCTGATTGAAGACCTCCTCGACTCCTACTGTTAACTCGTGGTAGTTATCGTACCTTTGAAACGACCAAGGCTTACGGTTCTCCTCTCTCCTCGACTTCTTGGCTTCGGGAGCATTTGACATCGCAATTGGTTACTTGTCTCCGCTCCCTCCACCTCGCCGCTTCTTTCCATCTTACTTTCCTACCGTCAACCCCTGCTCGATCCGTTTGTTCTTGTTGGACCTGTGTTCAGGATCGTTCGCATTCGCTTCCTTGGCGTTGATGTATCCTTGGGCTTGTGCGAGGAATTCTTTGTAGCTGGATGGGGGCTTTTGGTTTAGCTCTCTCTTGAAAGGGGTAATTTTCTTCATGCTCTATAATGCCCCTATCAAGGCTTCTCTATCGGTTATATCCATCGTGGCGGCAACAACTTTCCCATATCTTGCAAGCCATTCTCTTAATGAGTCGTTTGGCTTCTGGTATATCATCATCAGATTCTGCTTTGGAGGGACGTATTTTTTAATCCCTATGAATTGGAGGGAAAACGCTTCCTTTAACTCATCCCAGCTTGAGATAGAGTTTGGCTTCAGTGTCCGAAACCATCTTCAGGCATAATCTGTTAAATGGTTCGGCAAGGCTCGGGACATAATTTCCTTAGCGTACCCATGTAAGAGCATGTGCTCCGTGAACATCTCCAAGTGATCATCGGGACCCCATCGACCATCATATGGTGGGATCGATGGCGACTTGTATTTATCGGGGAGAGGTGGCGCCATTATCTCTGCAGTAAATGGATGGTCGTGTGTGCGGCTAGGTGTGATGTCGACGTTTACCACCTCGGCCACTCGCCCTATGTTTTTTTTTAGGCCGGCGATGTCACGCATGAGTTTTTGCTTTAGGCTGGCCATACGTTCCATAATGGCGCACGCTTCTTTTGTCGAGATGGCTGAGCCAGCTACTCTCGATGCCTCGGCCCTTTGTACGTTGAGCCCGCCCCTTGCCGGCCCACCTGCCTGTACTGGGGTAGTACCTCGGGGTTCCCCAGGCCTCTCGCTATCTGGTCCTCGAGAGCCCGGAGTCTGGCAGCCCTTAGAAGGCCACCGGAGGATTGGGAAGGTTGAGGCCTAGGATGGCTTCTATGATTTTTCACTGTCCCTGACTCCTTCCAAGACATGTTGGCGGTCATCGGGGTTGTGGTTTTCAGCCATGGCAGCTCCTAGCAGCCTCGGGACGTCTTCTAGAGGCGACATAGAGTTCCTTCTGTCCAAGTGCTGGACTGCGGCCATTAGTCCACGTACCAGGTCGGTTAGAGAGGTTAGCTTGGCCTGCATCTGCACAAGGTCCGGCCGCGGTATGTCTGGGGGTAGGACTTCATTTCTGACCAGAGGTGGACCTTACTCCATCCCGTCATTCACCGGATGTGTGGCGGTTCGTCCATCTGGCTGCCTTGGTTGATGGCCCCGATCCTTTTTCTTGGAGGCATGCTTGCTGACTTTGTTGTTGTTAGGGGTCAAACGCATTAACTAGAGATTTTGGGTTCGATCAGTAGCGGAGTCGCCAATTATTGACGGTGAATTCTCGTCAACAGAAATGAGCTAGCTCACTTCTAGGTATCCCGTTGGATTACCAGCTCAATATAGACTGTGTAAAAGTTAATGCTATAAAGTGTTGTATTTAATTAGGTGTTCTTAGAGGGGTGAGCAATATGAGAGTAATGCTTAAAGTAGAAGAACACACGAAATTATATAGTTGTTCACTTTGTAAATGAAGAGCTACGCCCACTGTGGTTTCATATTCCTTTTGAGATTGTTACTGCTCTCTTGTTTTTTCTCTCTTCAAGATGTGAAACACCTTCCTGTATGGGGCTTTGCCCTTTTTATAGCCGAGCTTCCTTCGTTAGGTGGGTCTCCATTGTAGGCAGAAGCACTCAAGTGGTCTACCTTTCTAGGCCCAGATCGTAGCCCACTAATCACTTTGTGAATTGTTCGCTCAGCCAATTAGTCTCCTATTACGGCTCTGTGCATACCTGTAACCCTTTTCTGTCCCCCGTAGGGTGGTTTAAGGGTTTGTAATTAATGTCGGCACGACAGACATTTCCCATCCCTATAGGCAATGCGTAATGTCAAGCTTTCCCCCAAGGGGAATTCCTCTCATCACCAGCATTGTTTGGCCCATTCGTCCTTCTTAGCAGTCGATTCTACCGTAAGGGATTTTTACGTCGTTAGGTCGACAGTACGACCTGTCGACGTCATATGAAATCGACGCCTTAAGTTGGACTTTCTTTGCAGTGGAAGGGAAGAGAGGCCCAAGCGTCGAGGGTTGTTGCCGTTTGAGGAGAAGTAAGGCCACGTGTCACACTGTCGTTCTTCCACGCGTCATTCACATTTTCCCACATAACAGTAACTATTGAAATTAATAGAATTAATTAATTAATTATAGTGTTTAATTAATTATTAATTTTATTGGAGCTCGGGATTATAGGTCCATTAGTCCCCGTGTCGTCCTTGTAATTCTACCAGACACACAGGGCAGAATGGGAATTTTAGAATTAGGAAATTCTAAAATTAAACACTCGAAAATAATTAATTGAGAATTAATTATTATTTAAATAATGTGATTATTTAAATTTGAATTTGAATTGTGAACATAATTTAAATTTATCCTTTTAAACTTATTTGATAAGTTGTTCAATTTAGAATTCAAATTAATTTAAGTTTGAGTTAAATTCAAATTTGAATTTGAATTAAAATTGGACTACAGGATAGAGGATTATTTTCTCTTCCTTCCCTATCCAGTATTGGCACCACACACAAGGGATAGAAACCCTACATGGCCAGCCACTTAAGGGATAAGGTGTAGGAGATTTTTTGTTCCAAATTCAAATAGGAGATAGAGATTTGATTCCTTTTTGAAGTTTGACTTCTACTCTTTAAATATGAGAATGATAGAAAATTGTGTAGACAATTTTTGAATACAATTTTCTGCCCTAATTATTGAGTGTGGCTGAAATTTCTCATGGGGAAAAGAGAGGAAAATTTTTTCTCCAAAAAAATTCCACATCGTGCATGCGTTGGTGTTTGTGGAAATTTGAGTGTTATTTAAACCTGTTTTGTCTCATGTGTGCCCACATACACGTCTACGTACAATCAAGGAATTAACGTGGAAGACTTTGGTTTTCTAAACACCAAGCTTGGAGCAAGGATTGTTCGAGGTAAAAGAATTCAAGTTATTGACCTAATTGGGGCTAGGTATTATTCTTAATTGACATCTTAATATATGAATTAATGAGATTAATTTATTCGTGCATAAATTAATATAATCTATAGAGTATCTCAAAAGTTTTATGAAAATCTTTGTTATACACGATCCGCCCTACCGCCACGCTTCCGCGTCCGAATTCGATTCTGCAACCAACAATTGGTATCACAGCGGTCTATTGACGATATTAATTTATACTTCGATTGTTTGATAATAAAAAATATGTTATATTTAATTATGTATGTATGTGATGAGTAGGCACTTGCATTTATGGTTGTTTATATTTAATTCATGTTGATGTATGTATGGATGATGGATTTGGTCATTAATTATATGGTTCCATGGATTGGTTATATTCATTCATTATAAATTCATTCAGAATTAGAATTATTGTAATTCTAGGGTTTGGATAGAATTAGGGTTTTAATTTTGAATCAAAAAGAGGCCTTAAAGATCAAGTTTCAAGCCCCCCATGCTGCCCAGATTTTTTCCCGAAAACAGCCCAGTGAGTACGCGCCCAGGCGTGCCCCGCGCGCGTCCCTGCGCGCATGCCAGACAGTGATAACTACGCTAAGTTGAAAAGTAACATGAACATACTATTGGTCTACTAAGACTATAAATTTGTTCTAGTAGAGGAATGTCCTCAAGTACCCACGGCTAATCCATCTAAAACCACAAGGGAGCTTTATGATCACTGGATCAAGGCCAACAACAAAGCAAAGTGCTATACGTTGGCCAGCATGAGCGATGTGCTTCGCAAGAAGCATGAGGAGATGGAAACTGCTTATGAGATAATAGAGTCTCTAGAAGCCATGTTCGGCGCTCCTTCAGAGAAGGCTCATTTTGATGCCATCAGGGCTTCCATGAACGACAAGATGAAGAAAGGCACTTTGTGTTGGGAATAGTGTCCTAAAACCATGAGATGTAAAAAGGATATTTATTATTTATTTAATAAAATAGATTATTCATCATTTTATGTGTATATATTTATGAATATTTTATGAATATCAAATAAAATTCCTTGATTATTTATGTAACCTTAAACATGGTATATAAGTGTTATATACGAGAGGATAATGTTTAAGGATAATAATCAAAAAGTAATTGTTCATAATGAATTTAATTAAAGTTCGGAATCTTTAATTAAAACATTATTAATACATGTCATTCCCATTTAGAATGGAGCGGTGTTATCCGACTTTATTAATATGGTGAGATATTGAATGAGTGTATTTCGCATAATGAGATTATGTGGAACATGGCCTTGAGACACAATATGAATTTCTAATAATTTCCGTTAAGCATAGAAATTCTAATTGAGTCTACCGATGGTCATATATAGAATGATCTTAAATCGAGTTCTTAACAAACTCCTATTTATGGATTTATGTCTTTTGATTTACTCGATGCACGGATTCGAGACCCTGAATCCTATTCCTTGTATTTTGGAGACATAATGAAATAGGTAGTGGGAATGTTATTATACGAGATGGAATCCATTCCTTCACGAGAAAGAAGCGAGATAAATAATTCTCTTGAGTGTTGATTCGGTACTTGGATTAGTAAGAGCGCTACGGTTCATGAATTTGTTTTATGAATCACTATCCATTAGAGAATCAATGGTACTCAAGGATAAAGATGTAATTAGAGAGGTTAACAGTTCTACCCGACTCTAATTATGAATTATTTATGGAGGATCGATCTATATGCAATGACTATATCAAATGGACACTTCACGGTTAAGAAGTAATTAATGTCTATAATTCCGAGAGTGCAATTCCAAGTTTATAGTGGAGTAACTATTGGAATTAATAGAATTAATTAATTAATTAAAGTGTTTAATTAATTATTAATTTTATTGGAGCTCGAATTATAGGTCCATTAGTCCCGCGTCGTCCTTGTAATTCTACCGGACACAAAGGGCAAAATGGGAATTTTAGAATTACGAATTCTAAAATTAAATACTAGAAGAATAATTAATTGAGAATTAATTATTATTTAAATAATGAGATTATTTAAATTTGAATTTGAACATATCTAGATTTATCCATTTAAACTTATTTGATAAGTTGTTCAATTTAGAATTCAAATTAATTTAAGTTTGACTTAAATTAAATTTGAATCGAATTAAAATTGAACTACTTGGATAATGGATAAAATATCTTCCTTCCTTATCTTATTTAGGTGCCACACACAAATGGATAAAACCCTAGGGGTGGCCGCCATCAAAGGGATAAGGGAAGGATTTTTGTTCCAAAATTCAAAATTGGAGATAAGGATTTGATCCTATTTTGAAGTTTGACTTCTTCTCTTTAAATATGAGATAAATGGAAAATTGTAGGACAATTTTTTGAAATCACTTTCAGCCCTAGTTCCCCTAGTGCTGGCCGAAATTCCTCATAGCAAAAGAGAGAAAATATTTTTCTCCAAAAATTCCACATCGTGCATCGTTGGTGTTTGTGGAAATTCGAGTGTTTGAAACCTATTTTGTCTCACGTGTGCCCACACACACGTCTCACGTGGAATCAAGGAATTGACGTGGAAGACTTTGGTGTTCTAAACACAAAGCTTGGAGCTTGGACTGTTCGTGGTCAAAGAAAATCAAGATATCATCCGAGTCGGCTACAAGGTATTTTTCGGTTGATCCTTGAATCTTATAAATTAATGAGATTAATTTATTGATGCATAAATTAATATAATCTATAGAGTATCTCAAAAGTTTTATGAAAATTTTTATCATACATGATCCGCTATTCGCTGCGTTTCGCCCGAATTCGATTCGGCAACCAACAATTGGTATTATCGGGCGGTCTATAGGCGATATTAATTTATGCTTTGATTATTTGATAATTGAATATGTATGTATGTGATGAGTAGGCACTTGCATTTATGGATGTTTATTTTTATTCATGATGATGAATGTATGGATGATGGATTTGGTCGTTAATTATATGGTTCCATGGATCGGTTATATTCATTCGTTAATAAAATTAAATGTAATTTAATTCGGGATTAAATTATTGTAATTCTATGATTTGGGTAGAATTAGGGTTTAAGATTTTGAATCAAGAAGGAGGCCTTGAAGATCATATTTGAAGCCTTCAAAGAAGCCTTAAACGCCGAGAAAAATTTGAAAATCGCGGCCGGGCGCGTCCCAGACGCGGCCCAGGCGCGTCCCGGCCTGGCGCGTCGGGGCCTGACCGGCGCGTCCAGGCGCTGCCTTGACGCGGCCCAGCGCGCCCGGCCGCGGCCCAGGCGTGTCAGGCGCGCCCGGCAGCAACAGGCCAGGCGCGCCCAGTAAGCGCTGGCGGCCCAAATTCGGGATTTGATCCCGAATGGGCCCGAAGGTTTTCGAAACCCTCGTAAAGCATGCCGACGAGCCCGGAAAAGTTCCGGATCCCAAGGAAGGTGAAATCCAACCCGGAGACAAAGAATGAAGCCGAAGAATGAAGAATTCAAGAATCGAAGTCCCGTTGATGTAACGGAAGAATATAATTATTGTAATTATTTATTTATTCGATTCGATTGAGTTGTAATTTATTTTTCCATGGGACCCGGTCAAATCCATCTCAATAGTTGATTGCATATATTTATATTTTATGTTGATAATTATATATTATATATGTCCATGCATATGACATGCCATGTAGATATAATGTGCCTACTCATATGTTTTTTATAACATGCCATGCATACACGTGCAATTGTTATTATTTATTTTATTTATTATAAAAGGGTTTTAGAAAAATAAAATAAAATAAGAACCATCTTATTTGAAAATTGATTTAATATGATTAAATTGATTTAAGTTGCAAAATTGATTTGCAAAATAATGTTACATGTGAAATTGAATTTAAAAGTTAAATTTTGAATTTCACATATCCGAAAAAAAATAAATTGTTTATTTTTCGATTTGAAAATCATGAGATGTTTTTCAAACAAAATACATGTTTGCAAAATAATGAGTGGGGAGAGGGTTGTATGACAATCGACCCACTTGTCTCTCCGCCGTTAGCGCAACACCGTGAGATCCGGAAAGGGGCTTTGCGGCGACATTGAATCGCCCTCCTAAAGGAGAGTGTCCTTGCGGATCAATAACAAGGTTGGCTTCCTAGAGATAAGATTTCAAGATGTATTTCCGAATTGACTACCCAAAGGTAGCAATCCGGAGTTAAGTCTATGGGATCGAAGCGGTGGGTTACACTCATAAAATATAATCAAATCTGTTGGTTATATTTTTATTTTGAAAATAACGATGAGTTAATAAATATGAAAATATGAGATATTTTGACTATATTTATTAACCCGAGAAGAGTCTCGGTCTAATTGGCATATAACTTGACTACCCAAAGGTACACTTTATATGTGGAAAATTGGATTATCGTTGGCACCTAAAATTAAAACGTGATTTATGTATTTTTCATGTGCATCATGCATCATATTTAATTGTGCCTAAATACATGCCTTGATATTCATGCACATAAATTGATTAGATGAATATTCTATTTATTTCCAGCAATATGTCGAATCCCATTATCACACTACTAGCGATGAAAAATTAGGCGGTGATAATTATGCTAAGTGGAAAAGTAACATGAACATACTATTGGTGCGAAGACTATAAGTTTGTCCTAGTGGAGGAATGTCCTCCTGAACCCATGACTGCAACTGCATCCAAAACCGCAAGGGAGCCTTTTGATCATTTGGATCAAGGCCAACAATAAAAGCAAAGTGCTTTATCTTTGGCAAAGATGAGCGATATTAGCCTTCAAAAAGCATGAGGAGATGGAGATCTTATGAGATAATGGAGTCTCTAGAAGCCATGTTCGGCGCTCCTTCGAAGAGGCTCGTTTGGATGCCGTAAGGGCTTTCATGAACGACAAGATGAAGAAAGGTTCTTGGTCAAGGCACATGTTCGAACATGATTGATCACCTCCACGATGCGGAGCTCAATGGTGCCAAAATCGATGAAGCCACCCAAGTTGGCATCATCCTCGAAAGTTTGTCCTCGACTTTCATGAGTTCGTGAACAATTTTGTTATGAACAAAAGAAGTGCAATCTCATGAACTCATGAATGACCTGCAAAACTTCGAATCCACCAACAAAAGAAGGGAGGAGAAGCAAATGTTGTAGTTGCAGGAAGTTCGGTAAAAACAAAAGGAAAAACCAGAACCGTGGGAAGAGGAAAGAAGGAAAGAACAAGAGACCCAAGAAAGCAAAGGGCCCCGTCCGAGAAACCCGAAGGAAAGTGTTTCCTTTGCAATGGCAAAGGAGCCTTTGGAAGAGAAACATCACAAGTATCTCGAGGAGCTGAAAAAGAAAAAGAAACAAGGTAAATCGATTTACTAGTCCTTGAAACATGTTTAGTAGAGGTGATACCTCACCTGGATAATTGATTCGGAGCGACTAATCATGTTTGTTTCTCTTTGCGAGTCTTAGTTCTTACACCGAGCTAGCCGATGGGGACTACACGATGAAAGTAGGCAATGGCGCAAGAGTTTCGGCAAAAGCAAAGTGGGAGAAGTTAGACTTCGTTTTAGGAAAATAAATTTTTAGTTTTGAACAATGTTTATTTTATTCCGGACATTCGTAGAAATTTGATTTTGTGGCTAAGTTATTTGAACAATTATTTAAAGTTTATTTTGATAATGAATTTGTTCATATTTCTCGAAATGGTTTAAATATTTGTTCGGAAGTCTGGATGATGGTTTATATTGTATAAAACCAATACCTAACTCTTTGCTTAACTTCTTTGAAATGTTCAGAGTTGCGAACCTAAGAATAAAAAAGCAAAAGATTTCTCACGATAACAATACATATCTGTGGCATCTTAGGCTTGGTCATATTAACCTAGATAGGATTGAAAGGCGGTAAAGGATGGTCCTTGCGTGAGCTAAAAGTTGGCGAGCTTCGATCTGTGAATCTTGTTTGGAAGGTAAAATGACCAAGAGACCTTTTACTGACAAAAAGGAGAAAGAGCTACGGAACCCCTTGAGTTGATACATTCGGATGTATGTGGACCGTTAAACGTCCAAGCTAGAGGAGGTTACGAATATTATGTCACTTTTATTGACGACTATTCGAGATATGGTTATGTTTATCGATGCAGCGAAATCGAAACTTTTGGAAAGTTTAGAGAATTCCGAGCGAAGTTGAAAAACAATTAGGTAAACCAATCAAGACACTTGATCGGATCGGGGGTGAATACCGGACCAAGAGTTCCGGGATTTCTTGATTGAAGAAGGTGTGGTATCCCAATTGATCGCACCGGTACACCACAAACAGTAATGGTGTGGCCGAAAGGAGAAATCGGACTTTGCTTGACATGATGAGATCAATGTTAAGTTATTCATCACCGCCTACCTCATTCTGGGGTTATGCCCTCAAAAAAGCAACCGCCACATTCTGAATAGAGTACCATCTAAGTCTGTACTACGACACCCCTTAGAGTTGTGGTGCGGTGAAAACCTAGTTTGAGACACGCATGATATGGGGTGTCCAGCACATGTCTTTGAAGGGAAAGACTAGGAAGTTGGAACCCAAGTCAGAAGTATGTATGTTTGTAGGATATCCCGATGGGACAAAGGGAGGTTTCTTTTATAGTCACGAAGATCAAAAGGTGTTTGTATCGACAAATGCCACTTTTTCTCGAGCATGACTATATGATAGATTTTAAGCCCGTAAGTAAGATAGTATTAGAAGAGTTACTTTCCGATGAGATCGAACCACAATCGACAAGAGTTGTCGGACCACTCAGAAAAGACCACAGTTCCTAATCGGACTCCGGCGGCACCTCGTCGTCAGTGGGAGGGTAAGCACGTTACCCGACCGTTATACCGAGGAAGCCCAAATCGTCACTGGCGATGGCGGTAAGGAGGATCCATCGACCTTTAAGGATGCGATGGATGATTACGATAAGGAAGAATGGCAAGAAGCTATGAAACTCGAGATGGAGTCTATGCACTCTAACTCACCGGCAACTTGTAGATCTACCGAAGGGTAAAACCCATTGGATGCAAGTGGATCTTCAAGAGAAAGAGAGGAGTGGATGGAAAAGTAGAGACTTTTAAAGCAAGGCTAGTGGCTAACGGTTATACCCAAAAAGAGGGAGTTGACTATGAGGAAACTTTCTCGCCATAGCCATGCTTAAGTCCATCCGGATACTCCCGGCCATAGCGACATATTTTGACTATGAGATATGGCGGATGGACGTCAAGAGGCGACTTTTCGAATGGCTATCTTGATGAAACCATCTATATGGATCAGCCAGAGGGTTACATAGTGGAAGGCCAACAAGAGAAAGTCGCAAACCGCAAAGGTCCATTTATGGACTCAAGCGAGCTTCTAGATCATGGAACATCAGGTTTGATGAGGCTATAAAGTCTTATGGATTTGATCAAAACATTGATGAACCATCGTCTACAAGTACAAGAAAGAAGAGAAAGTGGTCTTCTTAATTCTTTACGTCGATGACATCCTACTCATAGGGAATGATGTGGGAATGATGACAGATGTAAAGGAGTGGTTAGTGACCAATTCAAATGAAAGATTTAGGAGAGGCAAGCTATGTTCTTGGGATCAAGATTATTCGAGATCGTAAGAAAAAGCTTTTAGCGTTATCACAAGCATCTTATATAGACAAAGTGTTGTCTAGGTATTCGATGCAAAACTCCAAGAAAGGGAATTTGCCTTCTAGGCATGGTATTCATCTTTCTAAGGAGCAATGTCCAAAGACCCCCTTAGCAGGAAGAAGATATGAGAAGGTATCCCTACGCTCGGCTGTGGGAAGCCTTATGTATGCCATGTTGTGTACAAGACCAGATATATCGCTATGCGATTGGGAGTAGTCGATCGCTACCGGTCCAACCCGTGATTAGATCATTGGGTTGCGGTGAAATGTATTCTCAAGTATCTTAGGAGAACGAGAAACTATATGTTGGTATATTCGGAGAAGATCTGTCTCTCACGGATACCACAGATTCCGATTTCCAATCGGATAGAGATAATCGACGGTCGACATCCGGATCTGTGTTCACTCTTAATGGAGGAGCTGTGGTATGGAGAAGTATAAAGCAAAAGTGTGTTGCCGACTCTACCATGGAAGTTGAATATGTTGCGACAGAAGCAAGAAAAAGAAGCTACATGGCTCGGGAAGTTCTTAACCGATCCGGAAGTTGTTCCAGATATGGATAAGCCAATTAAGCTCTCTTTGTGACAACAAGGTGGGCGGTGGCTAATTCAAAAGAACCTAGAAGCCATAAGAGTGCGAAACATATAGAAAGGAAATATCACACGATCGGAGACATTGTGGATAGGCGATGTAGCGGTTACGAAGATCGCGTCGGAGGACAACCTTGTCGACCCGTTCACCAAGACATTGCCATTGAACGTTTTTGATCGGCACTTAGATGGATTTGGGATTAGAGACATGACACACCTGCTTTAGGACAAGTGGGAGATTGTTGGGAATAGTGTCCTAAAAGCATGAGATGTAAAAAGGATATTTATTATTTATTTAATAAAATAGATTATTCATCATTTTATGTGTATATATTTATGAATATTTTATGAATATCAAATAAAATTCCTTGATTATTTATGTAACCTTAAACATGGTATATAAGTGTTATATACGAGAGGATAATGTTTAAGGATAATAATCATAAGTAATTGTTCATAATGAATTTAATTAAAGTTCGGAATCTTTAATTAAAACATTATTAATACATGTCATTCCATTTAGAATGGAGCGGTGTTATCCCCTTTGTTAATATGGTGAGATATTGAATGAGTGTATTTCGCATAATGAGATTATGTGGAACATGGACGCAGACACAATATGAATTTCTAATAATTTCCGTTAAGCATAGAAATTCTAATTGAGTCTACCGATGGTCATATATAGAATGATCTTAATCACGAGTTCTTAACAAACTCCTATTTATGGATTTATGTCTTTTGATTTACTCGATGCACGGATTCCGAGACCCTGAATCCTATTCCTTGTATTTTGGAGACATAATGAAATAGGTAGCTGGGAATGTTATTATACGAGATGGAATCCATTCCTTCTTGAGAAAGAAGCAGATAAATAATTCTCTTGAGTGTTGATTCGGTACTTGGATTAGTAAGAGCTCTGGTTCATGAATTTGTTTTATGAATCACTATCCATTAGAGAATCAATGGTACTCAAGGATAAAGATGTAATTAGAGAGGTTAACGGATTCTACCCGACTCTAATTATGAATTATTTATGGAGGATCGATCTATATGCAATGACTATATCAAATGGACACTTCACGAGTTAGAAGTAATTAATGTCTATAATTCCGAGAGTGCAATTCCAAGTTTATAGTGGAGTAACTATTGGAATTAATAGAATTAATTAATTAATTAAAGTGTTTAATTAATTATTAATTTTATTGGAGCTCGTAATTATAGGTCCATTAGTCCCCGTCGTCCTTGTAATTCTACCGGACACAAAGGGCAAAATGGGAATTTTAGAATTACGGAATTCTAAAATTAAATACTCAAGAATAATTAATTGAGAATTAATTATTATTTAAATAATGAGATTATTTAAATTTGAATTTGAACATATCTAGATTTATCCATTTAAACTTATTTGATAAGTTGTTCAATTTAGAATTCAAATTAATTTAAGTTTGACTTAAATTCGAATTTGAATCTGAATTAAAATTGAACTACTTGGATAATGGATAAAATATCTTCCTTCCTTATCTTATTTAGGAGCCACACACAAAGGGATAAAACCCTAGGGGGTGGCGGCCATCAAACGGATAAGGGAAGGGATTTTTGTTCCAAAATTCAAAATTGGAGATAAGGATTTGATCCTATTTTGAAGTTTGACTTCTTCTCTTTAAATATGAGATAAATGGAAAATTGTAGGACAATTTTTTTGAAATCACTTTCAGCCCTAGTTCCCCTAGTGCTGGCCGAAATTCCTCATAGCAAAAGAGAGAAAATATTTTTCTCCAAAAATTCCACATCGTGCATGCGTTGGTGTTTGTGGAAATTGAAAGTGTTTGAAACCTATTTTGTCTCGTGTGCCCACACACACGCTCACGTGGAATCAAGGAATTGACGTGGAAGACTTTGGTGTTCTAAACACAAAGCTTGGAGCTTGGACTGTTCGTGGTCAAAGAAAATCAAGATATCATTCGAGTCGGCTACAAGGTATTTTTTCGGTTGATCCTTGAATCTTATAAATTAATGAGATTAATTTATTGATGCATAAATTAATATAATCTATAGAGTATCTCAAAAGTTTTATGAAAATTTTTGTCATACATGATCCGCTATTCCGCTGCGTTTCCGCCGCCGAATTCGATTCGGCAACCAACACTTTGGTCAAGGCACATGTTTTGAACAAGATTGATCACCTCCATGATACGGAGCTCAACGGTGCCAGGATCGATGAAGCCACCCAAGTTGGCATCATCTTGGAAAGCATATCCCCTGATTTTCATGAGTTCGTGAACAACTTTGTTATGAACAAGAAAAAGTCCAAACCTCACTGAACTCTTGAATGACCTGCAAAACTTTGAATCCACTAACAAAAGAAGGGGAGGAGAAGCAAATGTTGTTATTGCAGGAGACTCTGGTAAAAACCAAAGAAAGAACTGGAACCAAGGAAAAGGGAAGAAAGGAAAGAACAAGAAACCTAAGAGGACTAAAGGCCCCAACCAGAAACCTAAGGGAAAATGTTTCCACTACAATGGCGAAGGGCACTGGAAGAGAAACTGTAACAAGTATCTCGACGAGCTGAAAAAGAAAAAGGAACAAGGTAAATCAGATTTAGTCATCCTTGAAACATGTTTAGTAGAGGGTGATACCTCGGCTTGGATAATTGATTCGGGAGCAACTAATCATGTTTGTTTTTCTTTGCAGAGTCTTAGTTCTTACACCGAGCTAGCCGATGGGGACTACACAATGAAAGTGGGCAATGGTGCAAGAGTTTCGGCAAAAGCAGTGGGAGAAGTTAGACTTCGTTTTAGGGAAAATAAATTTTTAGTTTTGAACAATGTTTATTTTATTCCAGACATTCGTAGAAATTTGATTTATGTGGCTAAGTTATTCGAACAATTATTTAAAATTTATTTTGATAATGAATTTGTTCATATTTCTTGAAATAGTTTAAATATTTGTTCTAGACGTCTAGATGATGGTTTATATTGTATAAAGCCAATACCTAACTCACTACTTAATACTGAAATGTTCAGAGTTGCCGAACCTAAGAATAAAAAGCAAAAGATTTCTCACGAAAATAACACATATCTGTGGCATCTTAGGCTTGGTCGTATTAACCTAAATAAGATTGAAAGACTGGTAAAGGATGGTTCTTTGTGCTAGCTAACAGTTGGCGAGCTTCTGGTCTGTGAATCTTGTCTAGAAGGTAAAATGACCAAGAGGCCTTTTACAACGAAAAGAGAAAGAGCTACAGAACCCCTTCAGCTGATACACTCAGATGTATGTGGACCGTTAAACATCCAAGCTAGAGGAGGTTATGAATATTACATCACCTTTATTGACGACTATTCTAGATATGGTTATGTTTACCTAATGCAACCAAAATTTGAAACTTTTGGAAAGTTTAGAGAATTCTGGACAGAAGTTGAAAAATAATTAGGTAAACCAATTAAGACACTTCGATTAGATCGAGGGGGTGAGTACCTGAACCAAGAGTTTCGAGATTTCTTGATTGAAGAAGGTGTGGTATTCTAATTGACTACACCCGGTACACCACAGCAGAATGGTGTAGCCGAAAGGAGAAATCAGACTTTGTTCGACATGATAAGATCAATGTTGAGTTATTCTTCACTGCCTACTTTATTTTGGGTTTATGCCCTAAAAACTGCTATGTATATTCTAAATCTAGTTCCATCTACGTCTATACCTAAGACACCCCTAGAGTTGTGGAATGGTCAAAAACCTAGTTTAAGACACATTCACATATGGGGGTGTCCAGTACATGGGCTGAGGTAAAAGACCGGGAAGTTAGAACCAAGGTCAGAAGTATGCATCTTCATTGATGAACCATGTGTCTACAAGTACAAGAAAGAAGAGAAAGTGGTCTTCTTAGTTCTTTATGTTGATGACATCCTACTCATTAGGAATGATGTGAGATTGATGATAGATGTAAATGAGTGGTTAGCCAACCAATTCCAAATGAAAGATTTGGGAGAGGCAAGCTATGTTCTTGGGATTAAGATTATTTGAGATCGCAAGAAAAAGCTTTTAGCGTTATCATAGGCATCTTATATAGACAAAGTGTTGTCTAGGTACTCGATGCAGAACTCTAAGAAAGGGAATTTGCCTTCTAGGCATGGTATTCATCTTTCTAAGGAGCAATGTCCAAAGACTCCACAGCAGGAAGAAGATATGAGACAATATCCCTATGCTTCGGCCGTGAGAAGCCTTATGTATGCCATGTTGTGTATAAGACTAGATATCTGCTATGCAGTGGGAGTAGTCAGTCACTACCAGTCCCACCTATGATTAGATCATTGGGTTGCAGTAAAGTGTATTCTCAAGTATCTTAGGAGAATGAGAAACTATATGTTGGTATATTCTTGAGAAGATCTGTCTCTCACCTGATACACGGATTCTGATTTCCAATCGGATAGAGATAGTCGATGATCAACATCTGGATCTGTGTTCACTCTTAATGGAGGAGTCGTGGTATGGAGAAGTGTAAACCAAAAGTGTGTTGCTGACTCTACCATGGAAGCTGAATATGTTGCAGCTTGTGAAGCCGCAAAGGAAGCTACATGGCTCAGGAAGTTCTTAACTGATCTGGAAGTTATTCCTGATATGGATAAGCCAATTAAGCTTTACTGTGACAACAGTGGAGCGGTGGCTAATTCAAAATAACCTAGAAGCCATAAGAGTGCGAAACATATAGAAAGGAAATATCACCGATCAGAGACATTGTGGATAGAGGCGCTGTAGCGGTTCTGAAGATCGCGTCAGAAAACAACCTTGCTGACCCGTTCATGAAGACATTGCCATTGAATGTATTTGATCAGCACTTAGATGGATTTGGGATTAGAGACATGACACACCTGCTTTAGGACAAGTGGGAGATTGTTGGGAATGGTGTCCTAGAAGTATAAGATGTAATAGGATACTTATTATTTATTTAATAAAAGAGTTTATTCATCATTTTATGTGCATATATTTATGAATATTTTATGAATATCAAATGAAAATTACGTGATTATTTATGTAGCCTTAGACATTGTATATAAGTGTTGTATATGAGAGGATAAAGTTTAAGGATAATAATCAAAAGATGATGTTCGTAACAAATCTAATTAAAGATCATAATCTTTAATTAGAACATTACTAATACATGTCATTCCCATTTAGAATGGAACGGTGTTATCCGCACTGTTAATATATTGTGATATTGAATGAGTGTATTACGCATAATGAGATAATGTGGAATAGGGACAAAGACACAATATGAATTTCTAATAATTTTTGTTAAGTATAAAAATTCTAATTGAGTCTACCGATGGTCATATATAAAATAGTATTAATCCTGAGTTCTTAGCGAACTCCTATTTATGGATTTGTGTCTTTTGATTTGCTCGGTACGGATTCTGAGATCCTAAATCCTACTCCTTGTATTTTAGAGACATGATGAAGTAGGTAGCTGGGAATGTTATTACACGAGATGGAATCCATTCCTTCTTGCGAAAGAAGTAGATAAATAATTCCCTTTTGTGTTGATTCGGTACTTGGACTAGTTAGAGCACTCTGGTTCATGAATGTGTTTTATGAATCACTATCCCTTAGAGAATCAATGGTATTCAACGATGAAGATATAATTAGAGAGGTTAACGGATTCTACCTGACTCTAATTATGAATTATTTGTGGAGGATTGATCTATATGCAATGACTATATCAAATGGACACTTGACAATTTAGAAGTAATTTATGTCTATAATTTTGAGTGTGCTATTCCAAGTTTATAGTGGAATAACTATTGGAATTACTAGAATTAATTAATGAATTAAAGTGTTTAATTAATTATTAATTTTATTGGAGCTCAGGATTATAAGTCCATTAGTCCCCGCATCATCCTTGTAATTCTACTAGAGACAAATGGCAAATTGGGAAGTTTAGAATTACGGAATTCTAAAATTAAACACTCGAAAATAATTAATTGAGAATTAATTATTATTTAAATAATGTGATTATTTAAATTTAAATTTGAATTGTGAACATAATTTAAATTTATCCTTTTAAACTTAGTTGATAAGTTGTTCAATTTAGAATTCAAATTAATTTAAGTTTGACTTAAATTGGAATTTGAATTTGAATTAAAATTGGACTACATGATAAATGATGATTTTCTCTTCCTTCTCTATCTGAAGTTGGCGCCTGTAGGATCTAGTTATGATTTTTAATGAAAAATCATTTGAACAACAACAAACTTGTAGGCGGAATTTTAAAAATTTTAAACACATCCATTTAATTCCAAATTAAACGTAAATTATAACGAGAGATGCATGCATGATATATGTTTATAGACAAAGGAATAAAATAACAATCATACCTTTGTGACGATTGAATCAAAATGACCGCAAGGATCTTGTCTCACTATCTCACGTTCCGAGATGGAGAATTGCCGTGAAACAGGATCGTTGATCTATCGATACGATCACACCAAAAACCACTCGTTGATTCAAGACTATGACTCTAAGTGTTTTGGGATGAGAGAGTGGGCTCTTTTTCAAAAACCTAAGGAAACAATTTTTCCTTCTATTTTGTCTCAAAATTCCGGCCAACCTAGGAGAGAAAAGTGTGAGATATTTTCTTTTCTTAAAAACTAATAGCTAGAGTTTTCAATAATATCCTTTTATAGGAGGAAATTCAAAAACTCAAACCCTAGATGGAATTTTCGAATTTCCCCTTCTCTCTAGGATTAAAATCCGAAAATCCCCATATGGCTAGGGATTTCCGAATTTTCCTTCTCACTTTTGGAGCAAAATTCGAATTCCCCATATGGCAAGGGATTTCCGAATTTTCCCAAAATAAAATCAACTTTCTCTCTCCTTTAGTTGCAAAATAAAATCATGTTTAAATTATATTTTGAATTTTAAATTAATCACTATTAATTTCAAAATTCAAATTCATTCCTTTTATTTTTCAATTATCAAATAATGAAAAATAACATAATGAATTTTTAAACATAATTATATAACAAAATATCAGTTTCTATTTTCCCACTTATTAGAGCTAGCCTTGAGACCGAATGGACCCATATGAACAAAGCTATGAAATTACAATACTCGACTAACTTATCCTGATAAGTTATCGACATATTTAATTCCAACATCGCACGACTCCACTAAAAGTTCGATGCCGAATAATCTCTCGATTGATATGCGCTATTTTTCTGAAGGTGTAAATACATTTTATCACACGGTCCACAGAATAAATGCATTATTATCCTTCATAAATATCAGTGATCAGAATGGTATAGAATATTACCGTTTTACCATTCCAATCATTATTTTCTCAACTCCTTTATTTGATTGTGAATAAGAAAGACATATGTTCGTAAGATGTCTCGCACATGTCACGATGTCTTAATCAATGAATATCATCATTGAATACCAGGCCTAGTTTATTTATTCACACACCCATCAATAAAGCATGAGGTGATATTATTTCTCACGAATTCCATATCTGTGAATCACATAACTCCAACTCAATTACGTCATGATCCCAATAGCCGAGATGTTGTTCAAAAACTGCGAACTAATCTCATTGGTGAATCAAAGATCATGAGATATTAAGTCGAGTTATGCATTAAACTTCGAGGATTAAGATAATTATACAAATATACTTAAGTTGTGACAATTGGGTTTGGGATTACGTAAGCGGTTTTACTCTAACCTAATCGGTCACATGGTCTATTCAACATTCAACATGTTGTGAACATGTCAAGATCAACCACAGAGTCCAACTCCCATGCCCCGAGATGAGCATCATATGGTTCGATCTAACAGTGATAATCGGATTCGATTGCCCAATCGATCCTAAGACTGCGAATATCTATTTTAAACTATATCAGAAGAGTTTGTCCGGCAGGGTTTCCCTGACTTATCTTTCGTTGATAACAGTCTATGGACTAAGCAATATCACTAACACTCTTGAGTATGTATCAAAACATTTGTCATGTCAGACATTATTGTTTTGCTGATTTTATAAAATAAAATAAAGTTATGTTTTGACACATACTCAAGAGTGTTAGTGATATTGCTTAGTCCATAGATCGTTACCAACGAAAGAAGAGTCAAGTGAACCGCCGACAAACTCTTCGATACAGCTTTAAAATAGATATTCATAGCCTTAGGATTGATTGGGCAATCGAATCCGATTATGACCGTTAGATCGAACCATGTGATCCCCGGGTCTCGTGGCATGGGTGTTGGACTCGTGGTTGATCTAGACATGCTCGCAACATGTTGAATAGACCATGTGACTGATTAGGTTAGAGTAAAAACTGTTTACACAACTCTAAACCTAATTATCACAACTTAAGTATATCTGGAAGTGAATGCATAGCTCAACTTAATATCTCATGATCTTTGATTCACCAATGAGATTAGTTCGCAGTTTTTGAACGACATCTTGGTCATTGGGATCATGACATACTTGAGTTGGAGTTATGTGATTCACATATATGGAATTCGTAAGAAATAATATCACCTCATGCTTTATTGACTGGTGTGTGAATAAATAAACCAGGCCTGGTATTCAATGATGATATTCATTGATTAAGACATCGTGACTTGTGCGAGACATCTTACGAACATATGTCTTTCTTATTCACAAGTCATATAAAGGAGTTGAGGAAATAATGATTGGAATGGTAAACGGTAATATTCTATACCATTCTGATCACCGATATTTACGAAGGGTAATAATGCATTTACATCGTGGATCGTGTGATAAATTGTATCAACACCATCGTAAAAATTAGCGCACATGAATCGAGAGATTATTCTAAGCATCGAACTTTTAGTGGAGTTGGCGATGTCGAATTAAATATGTCGATAACTTATTGGGATGAGTTAGTCTAATATTGTAATTCCATAGCTTTGTTCATGTGGGTCCATTCGCCTCAAGGCTAGCTCTAATAAATGGGAAAAAGAAACCGATATTTTATTATATAATTATGTTTAAAATTCATTATGTTATTTTTCATTTATTTGATAATTGAAAATAAAAGAATGAATTTTGAATTTTGAAATTAATAGTGATTAATTTAAAATTCAATGTAAAATTTAAACATGATTTTATTTGGCAACTAAAGGAGAGAGAAAGTTGATATTTTTGGGAAAATTCAGAAATCCCTTTGTCATAAGAGGGATTTGAATTTTGTCAAAAAGGGAAGTAAAATTCGTAAATCCCTAGCCATGTGGGGATTTTTCAGATTTTAATCCAGGGTGAAGGGGAAATTGAAAATCCCATCTAGGGTTTGAGTTTTTGAATTTCCTCCTATATAAGGATATTTATTGAAAACCCTAAGTATGATGAGTTTTTGAAGAAAAAAATATCACACACTTTTCTCTCCTAGGGTGGCCGGATTTTTTAGACAAAATAGAAGGAAAAATTGTTTCCTTAGGTTTTTGAAAAAGAGTCCACTCTCTCATCCCAAATACTATAGAGTCATAGTCTTGAATCAACGAGTGGTTTTTGGTGTGATCGTATCGATAGATCAACGATCTTGTTTCACGGCAATTCTCCATCTCGGAACGTGAGATAGTGAGACAAGATCCTTGCGGTCATTTAATTCAATCGTCACAAAGGTATGTGTGTTATTATAATCCTTTGTCTATAAACATATATCATGCATGTATCTATCGTTGTGGTTTACGCTTAATTTGGAATTAAATGGATATGATAAAATTTTTGAAATTCCGCCTACAATGTTGTTGTTGTTCAAATGATTTTTCATCTATAAATCACAACAAGATCCTACAATTGGTATCAGAGCCTAGGGCTTATGATCATGCATGATTTATGTTTATGTGATTGAATGTATGATATGTGTTGATATTGGCATCTTGCATGAATATGTGATGAATTCAAAATTGTTTTGATTATATATGTGATTGGATCCCGATCGATTGGCTCTAGGTTTTGATTACACCAAATTGGTGGTTTATGTTTTTCTCTAGAAAATAATGTAAGCCATTAAAGGGCATAGGAAATTTTGTAATTTAAAATTCCTGAAAATTTTTTTTGGTGCTGCCGCCGCACGAGTCCCAGCCTCCGCCACATGCCCAGCCACCAGCCCCTTCCCTGGGTTTCGCTGTGCGGCACACTAGGGTTTCGGAAACCCTAGTGTGTGCTAGGGTTTTCTGAAACCCTGGTGGGCCTGCAGGCCCTGCCGCTAGCCTTGCCCAGGCAAGGGCCGCCCTCAGCGGCCCCGCAGGGCTCGGCCAGCAGGGGCCGCATGCCCTGGCGCCGGGGTTGCCCAGGCAGGCCGCGCCCATGCCGAGCGCCGCAAGGGCTGCCTGGCTTGGCAGCCCATGCGCCGCCAGTGTGGCCTGGCCCCGCCGAGGAAAATAGTGGGCTCTGGATTGTCCCGAGCCCAACCCAAATAAAAAAATTTTTGGATTTTTCAAATTTTAAATTTTTCCACAAAAACATTTTCACTTTTCAGGGATCGTGAGAAGAGAAAAGTGAGAAGATGCCAAGAAGACAAGATGAAGAAAATTATTGTAATTATTTTCATTTGTTTTTATGGGTTGTAATTAGAAATGAGCCATAGAGAGGTTAAATTGTAAATGTATGATTTATTATTTAATCTCGCATCATTATAACATGCCATATAGGATATAGAGATGCCAATATCAAATTGCCATGCAAGCATGTTCATGCATCATTGTAGTTTAATATTATAAATTGTTATAATAATAAATGCAATGGGTAAATTTTATAAAGAGTTATAAAATGCAACAACTTTATAAGGGTTATAATTTTGTTGAATTATTAATTGGACTTAACTTTCAAAAACAAAATCCATTTTTCAAAAAGCTAAGTGGGAGGGTCGTTTGCGTTGAAACGTTCCCAAGGTCTCCGACTTTAGCCTGATCGTGACATGTGGATAGGTTAAGAGCCACCTTAGTGGTCCTCACTTCAATGGGAGAAACCCATGAAACATGTCGCTAAGGAGTCATCAGGTTGCTTAAAGAAGATAAGACTCGAAAAGGAAGTAGTGAGGCGGGACCATCCCTAGATGGATCGCTAGTTCATAACAACCTCTAGAGTCGATTAGTCGGTTAAACACTTAGACTAAAGATCATTGTAACCTCCCATAGGAGCAAGGCAATGGATCTAAGGTGACCAAAAGAGATGGTGATTGGTTGCACTAGATGTGGAGACATCTTGTGAAGTGGACCAAACGAGAGGAGTCTCGACGCGATAGGAGGCTTCACAGACGCCACCCCTAGGTGGGACGTGTTGCCGTTTATGATCGTAACACCGTAGATGAAACATTTTTTTAAGGATTTTTTTTATGTTTAAGTACTTGCGTTCATGCATCATACTTTTCTTAAATATAAGCAAATTGCCAACGCCGCTTTATTTTATTTTTTCAGCAATTATGTCTTTATCTCCGATCGCACAAATTCTTAGTACGAACAAATTAGTAGGTGAAAATTACGTTAACTAGAAATGTAACCTCGATATCATATTGACAGTAGACAAGCACAAACATGTGCTCACCACCCCCTGTCCTGTTGAGCCGAATGATGATTCCACTCAAGAGGAGCGAGACGCATACACTGTTTGGATGCATTCCGATGAGATTGCTAGGTGCTATATCTTAGCATCAATTAGCAATGTGTTGCAACAAAGAACATCGAACATCTTGATGGCCGCAGATATGATCTCTGACATCTACGAAATGTTTGGAAGCCAAGGCCGTCAAGCCAAGCAAGCTGCGAGTGCGTAACATCATGAACCGCCGGATGAAATCCGGCACTCTGTTCGGGACCATATGCTAACGATCATAAGTCACCTGAATGAGATGGAGCTCATGGGAGTGGGAAATAGATGGAGAGACTCGGTGGATATGATCCTAGAGACTCTCCCGGAGATGTTTGACAACTTCAAACTCAACTACTCGATGAATAAGTTGAGTTATTCACTCCCAGAACTCATGAAGGAGCTTCAAACTGCGGAAACTCTACTGCTTAAAGGCAAGAAGAGGAACAG
This sequence comes from Morus alba, assembly GCA_012066045.3. NCBI lineage: Eukaryota > Viridiplantae > Streptophyta > Magnoliopsida > Rosales > Moraceae > Morus > Morus alba. Next base: position 45,244,238 of record CP050224.2, on the reverse strand, counting down.
AGAGGCAAACCTTGCTGAAGCAAAGCCTTCCACCTCTGGCGCCAAGAAACAGAAGAAAGCCTGCAGCAACAAGAAGAAGCCGGCTCCAAAAGGCAAAAACACTGCAAAGGTGGACAAGAGTAATGACAAATGTCACCATTGCGGAGTAGCTGGCCACTGGAAATGTAACTGTCCTACATACCTCAAGGAGGTTAAAGCTAAAGGTACATTACTTGTTACCGAAGCCTGTTTTGTGGCTGACTCTACTTTTTCTTGGATTGTAGACTCTGGAGCCACTAATCACGTTTGTTGTTCTTTGCAGGGGTTCAGGAAAAACAAAAGGCTTAGCAAGGATGAGTTCAACTTCCTCTGGGGGAATGGAGCATCAGTATCAGCGACATCTGTTGGAAGTATTAAATTAGTTTTTGAGAACAGTTTTATTGTTTTGAACGATGTTTATTATGTCCCGGTTTTTGGGAAAAACCTTATTTCTGTAGCTCGTTTGATTGAGCAAGGATATTCTTTGGATTTTAATAATGATGTTATTCGAATTCTTAAGAATGGCTTCAAGATTACTTCTACAGTCATGATAAACAATCTGTTCTACGTCAAACCAATTATTCCAACGATTTATGATATTGAATTGAATGATGATTCGATAAGAGATAGGAAAAGATTGAGGTTAGACCCAATTGATCAAACCTACAAATGGCATCTACATCTTGGACATATTAGCCTTGACAGGATTAAAAGGTTGGTAAGAGACGGTCCCTTACAAACCTTAAGTGTAGGCTCACTACCTACATGTGAATCCTGCATAGAAGGAAAAATGACCAAGAGACCCTTTTCAGCAAAGGGTAATAGAGCTGATGAATGCCTAGAACTCGTACATAGTGATGTATGTGGGCCATTCAATATCCAAGCAAGAGGAGGATATGAATATTTGATAGCCTTCACTGATGACTATTCTCGTTTTGGTCATATTTATCTAATGTGTCAAAAGTCTGAAACCTTTGAAAAGTTCAAAGAGTTCAAGGCCTTGGTTGAAAAGCAACTAGACAAACAGATCAAAACACTACGATCTGATCGTGGTGGTGAATACTTGCTGGGAGAGTTCGAAGAATTTCTTAAGGAAGAAGGTATGTTTTCTCAACTGACTGCGCCAGGTACTCCTCAGCAGAATGGCGTGTCAGAAAGAAGGAATCGAACTCTGTTAGACATGGTTAGATCAATGATGAGTTACTCATCTCTTCCAGATTCCTTTTAGGGATATGCTTTGGAAACAACAGCATACATTCTGAACCAAGTTCCATCTAAAGCAGTGCCTGGAACTCCATATGAAAGATGGAGTGGCAAGAAGTCATCTCTTGGCCACACCAGAATATGGGGTTGTCCAGCACATGTGCTTAGAAAGAAGACTGGTAAGCTAACCAGTCGTTCAGAACTATGCCTGTTTGTAGGATATCCTAAAGGAACAAAAGGCTACATCTTCTATAGTCCTACTGATCAGAAAACATTCATCAGCACGAAAGCTCATTTTCTGGAAGAGGATTTTATAAAGAATATGAAGCCTAGAAGCAGGCTTGTACTTGAGGAATTGACTGGTGAAAATGTTCAGGCAACATGTCTGTGGTCTATTCCTGAACCGACAACAGATGAACCACAACAAGAGCTAACACCAATAGAGCCTCGACGTGGTGGGAGGGTTGTGAGACAACCTGATAGGTACATGTCTTATGGAGATGCATTGACAGCAGTCTCAGATTCAAACATCGATGAACCTGTCTCCTACTCGTAGGCTATGGAAAGTTCTGAAGCAAACGTATGGTGTGAAGCCATGGACGCCGAAATACAATCGATGTATAAAAATGGCGTATGGACTCTGGTTGATCCTCCTGAAAGGGGTAAAACCCGTAGGGTGTAAATGGATCTACAAGAAGAAGAGGGGTCCAGATGGGAATGTAGAGACATTCAAGGCAAGGCTAGTAGCCAAGGGCTACACCCAGAAAGAAGGCATTGACTATGAGGATACCTTCTCTCCGGTAGCCATGCTTAAATCCATCCGCATTCTTCTATCCATTGCTGCTGCTTTAGATTATGAAATCTGGCAGATGGATGTGAAGATAACTTTTCTGAATGGTAATCTGGATGAGCGCATTTATATGGCACAACGAGATGGATTCATTGAAAGGGGTCAAGAAGAAAAGGTTTGCGAATTGCAAAAGTCCATTTATGGACTAAAGCAGGCATCCAGATCATGGAATATCGATTCGATGAGACCGTTAAAACTTACGGTTTTGTTCGGTCAATGGATGAGCCTTGTGTGTATGTTTCGATACAAGAAGGCAAAGTGGTTTTCTTAGTCTTATATGTAGATGACATACTACTCATTGGGAATGATGTAGGAAGACCGACCGAGGTTAAGCTTCCTGGTGGCAAAGCGATTTGACATGAAGGATCTAGGAGAAGCCGCCTATGTTCGGGAATTCGGATCTTTCGAGATCAGAAGAACAAACAATTGGCACTATCTCAAGCATCCTATATCGATAAGGTAATGACCCGATTCGCCATGCAAACGCCAAAAAGGGTTATCTACCCTTGGTGTGGAGTATCCTCTCAAAGGAGGGTCTCCCAAGACTCCTCAAGAAGAGGAAGACATGAGCCGAGTTCCTTACGCTTGACTGTAGGGAAGTCTCACGATGCAATGCTTTGCACCGACACCGATATATGCTACGCAAGAGGCGTGGTGAGTAGATTCCAGTCAAACCTTGGACCCGAGCACCGGGTTGTTGCCAAGTATATCCTCAAGTATCTTAGGAGAACGAGGAACTATATGCTTGTATATTCAGTCTTCGACCTAACTATGACGGATATACAACTCGATTTCCAATGGGATAAGGATTCCAGAACCACTTCGGGATCCGTGTTTGTCCCGAATGGAGGTTCGGTGGTATGGAGGAGTATTAGCGGACTTGCATAGTCGACTCCACCATTGAGGCCGAATATGTGGCAGCTTGTGAAGTCGCGAAAGAGGCCGATGGCTTAAGAAGTTCCTCGTTTCCACCGAAGTTGTTCGGAAGTCGATAGTCCCATCGCATCAGATTGCGATAACGGTGGGGCTGTAGCAAACTCTAAGGAGCCTAGAAGCCACAAAAGGTCCAAGCACATAGAGCAGAAATACCACCTCATCCGAGAGATTGTACAAAGAGGCGATGTTGAAGTGACAAAGATATCAACACATGACAACTTAGCCGATCCGTTCACAAAAGCTTTATCCGGTAAAGTCTTCGATAGCCATCTGGAAGGTTTGGGCATGCGAGATTGTACACACCTACTTTAAGTCCAAGTGGGAGTTTGTTGGAAACGTGTCCATAAAGTGGGATGTAATTTGTTATTTGTGAAATGACAAATGTCAGACATTATTGTTTTTGCTAATTTTATAAAACGAAATAAAGTTATCTTTTGACACATACTCAAGAGTGTTAGTGATATTGCTTAGTCCATAAACTGTTACCAACGAAAGAAGAGTCAGGGAAACCCTGCCAGACAAACTCTTCTGATACAGCTTAAAATAGATATTTGCAGTCTTAGGATTGATTGGGCAATCGAATCCGATTATGACTGTTAGATCGAACCATGTGATGCTGGTCTCGGGGCATGGGAGTTGGACACTGTGGTTGATCTAGATATGCTCGCAACATGTTGAATAGACCATTTGACTGATTAGGTTAGAGTAAAAACCGTTTACACAACTCTAAAACTAATCATCACAACTTAAGTATATTTGTATAATTATCTTAATCCTGATGTGGATGCATAGCTCAACTTAATATCTCATGATCTTTGATTCACCAATGAGATTAGTTCACAGTTATTGAACGACATCTCGGTCATTGGGATCATGACATAATTGAGTTGGAGTTATATATCGAATTCGTAAGAAATAATATCACCTCATGCTTTATTGATGGGTGTGTGATTAAATAAACCAGGCCTGGTATTCAATGATGATATTCATTGATTAAGACATCGTGACATATGCGAGACATCTTACGAACATGTGTCTTTCTTATTCACAGTCATATAATGGAGTTGAGGAAATAATGATTGGAATGGTAAAACGGTAATATTATATACCATTCTGATCACTGATATTTACGAAGGATAATAATGCATTTACACTGTGGACCGTGTGATAAATTGTATCAACACCATTAGAAAAAAATAGCGCACATGAATCGAGAGATTATTCGGCATCGAACTTTTAGTGGAGTCGTGCGATGTCGGAATTAAATATGTCAATAACTTATCGGGATAAGTTAGTCGAATATTGTAATTCCAGAGCTTTGTTCATGTGGGTCCATTCGATCTCAAGGCTAGCTCTGATAAATGGAAAAATGGAAAATGATGTTTTGTTATATAATTATGTTTAAAATTCGTTATGTTATTTTTCATTTATTTGATAATTGAAAAATAAAAGGAATGAATTTTGAATTTCAAAATTAATAGAAATTAATTTAAAATTCAAAATAAAGTTTAAACATGATGTTATTTGGCAACTAAAGGAGAGAGAAAGTTGATATATTTTTGGGAAAATTCAGAAATCCCTTGCCATAAGAGGATTTCGAATTTTGCTCCAAAAGGGGAAGGAAAATTCGGAAATCCCTAGCCAAGTAGGGATTTTCGGATTTTAATCTAAGGGTGAAGGGGAAATTCAAAAATCCGATCTAGGGTTTGAGTTTTTGAGTTTCCTCCTATATAAGGATATTTTATTGAAAACCCTAAAATGAGGTTTTTGAGAAGAAAAAATATCACACACTTTTCTCTCCTAGGGTGGTCGGATTTTAGAGACAAAATAGAAGGAAAATTGTTTCCTTAGTTTTTGAAAAAAGAGCCCACTCTCTCATCCCAAATACCATAAAGTCATAGCCTCGAATCAACGAGTTGTTTTTGGTGTGATCGTGTCGATAAAATCAACGATCTTGTTTCACGGCAATTCTCCATCTCGGAACGTGAGATAGTGAGACAAGATCCTTGCGGTCATTTATTTCAATCGTCCCAAAGGTATATGTATTATTCTAATCCTTTGTCTACAAACATATATCATGCATGTATCTCTCGTTGTGGTTTACGTTTAATTTGGAATTAAATGGATATGATAAAATTTCTGAAATTCCGCCTACGATGTTGTTGTTGTTCAAATGATTTTTCATCTATAAATCACAAAAAGATCCTACAAGGTTTGCTTCAGAACTCGCCATAGCCTGCGAGTAGGAGACAAGTTCGTCGATGTCTAAATCTGAGACTGCAGTCAATGCATCTCCATAAGACATGTACCTATCTGGTCATCTCACAACCCTCCCACTACATCGAGGCTCCATTTGTGTTAGTTCTTGTTGTGGTTCATTTGTTGTCGGTTCAGGAATAGAATGTGGTCATGTTACTTGAACATTTTCACCGGTCAATTCCTCAAGTACAAGCCTGCTTCTAGGCTTCATATTCTTCACAAAATCCTCTTCTAGAAAATGAGCATTCGGGCTAACGAATGTTTTCTGATCGGTAGGACTATAGAAGATGTAGCCTTTTGTCCCTTTAGGATATCCTACAAACAGGCATAATTCTGAACGACTGGCTAGCTTACCAGTCTTCTTTCTAAGCACATGTGCTGGGCAACCCCATATTCTGGTGTGGCCAAGCGATGACTTCTTGCCACTCCATCTTTCATATGGAGTTCCAGGCACTGCCCTAGATGGAACTTGGTTCAGAATATATGTTGTTGTTTACAAAGTATATCCCCAAAAGGAATCTGGAAGGGATGAGTAACTCATCATTGATCTAACCATATCTAATAGAGGTCGATTCCTTCTTTCTGAGAGCCATTCTGCTGAGGAGTACCTAGCGCAGTCAATTAAGAGAATATACCTTCTTCCTTAAGAAAGTCCTCGAACTCTCCCAGCAAGTATTCACCACCACGATCAGATCGTAGTGTTTTGATCTGTTTGTCTAATTTTTTTTCAACCAAGGCCTTGAATTATTTAAACTTTTCAAAGGCTTCAGACTTTTGACGCATTAGATAAATATGACCAAAACGAGAATAGTCATCTTTGAAGGTTATAAAATATTCATATCCTCCTCTTGCTTGGATATTAAATGGCCCACATACATCACTATGTATGAGTTCTAGGCATTCATCAGCTCTATTACCCATTGCTAAAAAAGGGTCTCTTGGTCATTTTTCCTTCTATGCAGGATTCACATGTAGGTAGTGAGCCTACACTTAAGGTTTGTAAGGGACCGTCTCTTACCAACCTTTTAATCCTGTCAAGGCTAATATGTCCAAGACGTAGATGCCATTTATAGGTTTAATCTGTTGGGTCTAACCTCAATCTTTTACTATCCCTAATTGAATCATTATTCAATTCAGTATCATAAATCGTTGGAATAATTGGTTTGACGTAGAACAGATTGTTTATCATGACTGTAGAAGTAATCATGAAACCATTCTTAAGAATTTGAATAACATCATTATTAAATCCTAAAGAATATCCTTGCTCAACCAAACGAGCTATAGAAATAAGGTTTTTCCCAAAAACCGGGACATAATAAACATCGTTCAAAACAATAAAACTGTTCTCAAAAACTAATTTAATGCTTCCAACAGATGTTGCTGATACTAATGCTCCATTCCCTCAGTGAAAGTTAAACTCGCCCTTGCTAAGCCTTTTGTTTTCCCTGAACCCCTGCAAAGAACAACTAACATGATTAGTGGCTCCAGAGTCTACAATCCAGGAAAAAGTAGAGTCAGCCACAAAACAGGCTTTGGTAACAAGTAATGTACCTTTAGCTTTAACCTCCTTGAGGTAAGTAGGACAGTTGCGCTTCCAGTGGCCAGCTGCTCCACAATTGGTGACATTTGTCATTACTCTTGTCTACCTTTACAGTGTTCTTGCCCTTTCCAGCCAGCTTCTTCTTATTGCGGACTTTCTTCTGTTTCTTGGTGCCAGAGGTGGAAGGCTTTGCTTTAGCAAGGTTTGCCTCTCCATTCCTCTATTTGCCTTTAAGCAGTAGGGTGAAATTAAAAACCTAAAGCCAATCGATCGGGATCCAATCACAAATATAATCAAAACAATTTTGAATTCATCACATATTCATGCAAGATGCCAATATCAACACATATCATACATTCAAGCGCATAAACATAAATCATGCATGATCATAAACCCTAGGCTCTGATACCAATTGTAGGATCTAGTTGTGATTTTTAATGAAAAATCATTTGAACAACAACAAACTTGTCGGCGGAATTTCAAAAATTTTAAACACATCCATTAAATTCCAAATTAAACGTAAATCGTAACGAGAGATGCATGCATGATATTTGTTTATAGACAAAGGAATAAAAAAACAATCATACCTTTGTGACGATTGAGTCAAAATGAACACAAGGATCTTGTCTCACTATCTCACGTTCCGAGATGGAGAATTTCCGTGAAACAAGATCGTTGATCTATCGATACGATCACACCAAAAACCACTCGTTGATTCAAGACTATGACTCTAAGTGTTTTGGGATGAGAGAGTGGGCTCTTTTTCAAAAACCTAAGGAAATAATTTTTCCTTCTATTTTGTCTCAAAATTCCGGCCACCAAGGGAGAGAAAAATGTGAGATATTTTCTTCTCTTAAAAACTCATAGCTGGGGTTTTCAATAATATCCTTCTATAGGTGGAAATTCAAAAACTCAAACCCTAGATGGGATTTTCGAATTTCCCCTTCTCTCTAGGATTAAAATCCGAAAATCCCCATATGGCTAGGGATTTCCGAATTTTCCTTCTCACTTTTGGAGCAAAATTCGAATTCCCCATACGGCAAGGGATATCCAAATTTTCCCAAAATAAAATCTACTTTCTCTCTCCTTTAGTTGCCAAATAAAATCATGTTTAAATATTATTTTGAATTTTAAATTAATCACTATTAACTTCAAAATTCAAATTCGTTCCTTTTATTTTTCAATTATCAAATAAATGAAAAATAACATAATGAATTTTTAAACATAATTATATAACAAAATATCAGTTTCTATTTTCCCACTTATTAGAGCTAGCCTTGAGACCGAATGGACCCATATGAACAAAGCTATGGAATTACAATACTCGACTAACTTATCCCGATAAGTTATCGACATATTTAGTTCCGACATCGCATGACTCCACTAAAAGTTTGATGCCGAATAATCTCTCGATTGATATGCGCTATTTTTTTGATGGTGTAAATACATTTTATCACACGGTCCATAGAATAAATATATTATTGTCCTTCGTAAATATCAGTGATCATAATGGTATAGAATATTACTGTTTTACCATTCCAATCATTATTTCCTCAACTCCTTTATTTGACTGTGAATAAGAAAGACATATATTCGTAAGATGTCTCGCACATGTCACGATGTCTTAATCAATGAATATCATCATTGAATACTAGGTCTGGTTTATTTATTCACACACCCATCAATAAAGCATGAGGTGATATTATTTCTTACGAATTCCATATCTGTGAATCACATAACTCCAACTCAATTATGTCGTGATCCCAATAGCCGATATGTTGTTCAAAAACTGCGAACTAATCTCATTGGTGAATCAAAGATCATGAGATATTAAGTCGAGTTACGCATTCACTTCAGGATTAAGATAATTATAAAAATATACTTAAGTTGTGACAATTAGGTTTAGAGTTCTGTAAACGGTTTTTACTCTAACCTAATCAGTCACATGGTCTATTCAAGATGTTGTGAACATGTCTAGATCAACCACAGAGTCCAACTCCCATGCCCCGAGACCAGCATCATATGGTTCGATCTAACAATCATAATCGGATTCGATTGCCCAATCGATCCTAAGACTGCGAATATCTATTTTAAACTATATTAGAAGAGTTTGTCCGGCAGGGTTTTCCTGACTCTTCTTTCGTTGATAACAGTCTATGGACTAAGCAATATCACTAACACTCTTGAGCATGTATCAAAACATAACTTGATTTTATTTTATAAAATCAGCAAAATAATAATGTCTGACATTTGTGATTTCACAAATAACAAATTACATCCTACTTTATGGACACATTTCCAACAAACTCCCACTTGGACTTAAAGTAGGTGTGTACAATCTCGCATGCCCAAACCTTCTAGATGGCTATCGAAGACTTTACCAGATAAAGCCTTTGTGAACGGATCAACCAAGTTGTCATGTGTTGATATCTTTATCACTTGAACATCGCCTCTTTGTACAATCTCTCGGATGAGGTGGTACTTCCGCTCTATGTGCTTGGAACTTTTGTGGCTTCTAGGCTCCTTAGAGTTTGCTACAGCCTCATTGTTATCGCAATACAGTACCATGGGCCTATCAGCTTCCGGAACAATTTCTAGTGATACTAATAACTTTTTAAGCCATACGGCCTCTTTTGCAGCTTCACAAGCTGCCACATATTCGGCCACCATGGTGGAGTCGGTGATGCAAGTCCGCTTAATACTCCTCCGTACCACCGAACCTCCATTCAGGACAAACACTGATCCTGAGGTAGATTTCCTGGAATCCTTATCCGATTGGAAATCGGAGTCGGTGTATCCCGTCATAGTCAGGTCAGTACCTGAATATACAAGCATATAGTTCCTTGTTCTCCTAAGATACTTGAGGATATGCTTGACAGTAACCCAGTGCTCGGGTCTAGGGTTAGACTAGAATCTACTCACCACGCCTACCGCGAAGCATATATCAGGTCTGTTGCATAGCATTGCATACATGAGGCTTCCTACGGCTGAAGCGTAAGGAGCTCGGCTCATGTCTTCCTCTTCTTGAGGAGTCTTAGGAGACTGCTCCTTAGAGAGGGATACTCCATGTCTGAAGGGTAGATAACCCTTCTTGGAGTTTTGCATGGCGAATCGGTCCATTACCTTATCGATATAGGATGCTTTAGATAGTGCCAATTGTTTATTCTTCCGATCTCGAAAGATCTGAATTCCCAGAACATAGGCAGCTTCTCCTAGATCCTTCATGTCAAACTGCTTTGCCAGCCAGAGCTTGACCTCAGTCAGTCTTCCTACATCATTCCCAATGAGTAGTATGTCATCCACATATAAGACTAAGAAAACCACTTTGCCTTCTTGTATCAGCTTATACACACAAGGCTCATCCAATGACTGAACAAAACCATAAGTTTTAACAGTCACATCGAATCTAATATTCCATGATCTGGATGCTTGCTTTAGTCCATAAATGGACTTTTGCAATTCACAAACCTTTTCTTCTTGACCCTTTTCAATGAATCCATCTGGTTGTGCCATATAAATGCGTTCATCCAGGTTGCCATTCAGAAAAGCTGTCTTCACATCCATCTGCCAGATTTCATAATCTAAGGCAGCAGCAATGGATAGAAGAATGCGGATGGATTTAAGCATAGCCACCGGAGAGAAGGTATCCTCATAGTCAATTCTTTCTTTCTGGGTGTAGCCTTTGGCTACTAGTCTTGCTTTGAATGTCTCTACATTCCCATCTGGACCCCTCTTGTTCTTGTAAATCCATTTACACTCTATGGGTTTTACCCCTTCAGGAGGATCAACCAGAGTCCATACGCCATTTTTATAAATTGATTGTATTTCGTCGTTCATGGCTTCTTGCCATAGGTTTGCTTCAGAACTCGCCATAGCCTGTGAGTAGGAGACAGGTTCGTCGATGTCTAAATCTGAGACTGCAGTCAATGCATCGCCATAAAACATGTACCTATCTGGTTGTCTCACAACCCTCCCACTACGTCGAGGCCTAGCTTACCAGTCTTCTTTCTAAGCACATGTGCTGGGCAACCCCATATTCTGGTGTGGCCAAGAGATGACTTGTTGCCACTCCATCCTTCATATGGAGTTCCAGGCACTACCTTAGATGTAACTTGGTTCAGAATATATGCTGATGTTTCCAAAGCATATCCCCAAAAGGAATCTGGAAGGCATGAGTAACTCATCAATGATCTAACCATATCTAATATAGTTCGGTTCCTTCTTTCTGTCATGCCATTCTGCTGTGGAGTACCTGGCGCCGTCAGTTGAGAGAATATACCTTCTTCCTTAAGAAAGTCTTTGAACTCTGCCAGCAAGTATTCACCACCACAATCAGATCATAGTGTTTTGATCTGTTTGTCTAATTGTTCTTCAACCAAGGCCTTGAATTCTTTGAACGTTTCAAAGGTTTCAGACTTTTAACGCATTAGATAAATATAACAAAAACGAGAGTAGTCATCTGTGAAGGTTATGAAATATTCATATCCTCCTCTTGCTTGGATATTAAATGGCCCACATACATCACTATGTATGAGCTCTAGGCATTCATCAGCTCTATTACCCTTTGCTGAAAAGGGTCTCTTGGTCATTTTTCCTTCTATGCAGGATTCACATGTAGGTAGTGAGCCTACACTTAAGGTTTGTAAGGGACCGTCTCTTACCAACCTTTTAATCCTATCAAGGCTAATATGTCCAAGACGTAGATGCCATTTATAGGTTTGATCTATTGGGTCTAACCTCAATCTTTTACTATCCCTAATTGAATCATTATTCAATTTAGTATCATAAATCGTTGGAATAATTGGTTTGACGTAGAACAGATTGTTTATCATGACTGTAGAAGTAATCATGAAACCATTCTTAAGAATTTGAATAACATAATTATTAAATCCTAAAGAATATCCTTGCTTAACCAAACGAGCTACAGAAATAAGGTTTTTCCCAAAAACCGGGACATAATAAACATTGTTCAAAACAATAAAACTGTTTTCAAAAACTAATTTAAGACGTCCAACTGATGTTGCTGATACTGATGCTCCATTCCCCCAGCGAAAGTGAAACTCGCCCTTGGTAAGCCTTTTATTTTCCGTGAACCCCTGCAGCGAACAACAAACATGATTAGTGGCTCCAAAGTCTACAATCCAAGAAAAAGTAGAGTCAGCCACAAAACAGGCTTCAGTAACAAGTAATGTACCTTTAGCGTTAACGTCCTTGAGGTAAGTAGGACAGTTGTGCTTCCAGTGGCTAGCTACTCCGCAATGGTGACATTTGTCATTACTCTTGTCCACCTTTGCAGTGTTCTTGCCCTTTCCAGCCGGCTTCTTCTTGTTGCGGACTTTCTTCTGTTTCTTGGCGCCAGAGGTGGAAAGCTTTGCTTTAGCAAGGTTTGCCTCTCCATTCCTCTTTTTGCCTTTAAGCAGTAGGGTTTCCGCAGTCTGAAGCTCCTTCATGAGTTCTGGGAGTGAATAGTTCAACTTGTTCATCGAGTAGTTGAGTTTGAAGTTATCGAACATCTCTGGGAGAGTCTCTAGGATCATATCCACCTGAGTCTCTCCATCTATTTCAGCTCCCATGAGCTCCATCTGATTCAAGTGACTTATGATCAGTAGCATATGGTCCCGAACAGGAGTGCTGAATTTCATCCGACAATTCATGAAGTTACGCACCGCAGCTTGCTTGGCTTGACGACCTTGGGCCGAACATTTCAGCAATGCTGTAGATCATATCTGTAGCCGTCAGCATGTTCCGATGTTGCTGTTACAACACATTGCTAATTGATGCTAAAATAGAGCACTTAGCAATCTCATCGGAACGCATCCAAGCAGTGTATACTGTTGGAAATGTGTCCATAAAGTGGGATGTAATTTGTTATTTATGAAATGACAAATGTAAGACATTATTATTTTGCTGATTTTATAAAATAAGATAAAGTTATGTTTTGACACATACTCAAGAGTGTTAGTAATATTGCTTAGTCCATAAACTGTTACCAACGAAAGAAGAGTCGGGGAACCTCACGGACAAACTCTTCTCGATACAGGTTTAAAATAGATATTCCTGATCTTAGGGTTGATTGGGCAATCGAATCCGATTATGGTATTAGATCGAACCATGTGATCTTGGTCTCGGGGCATGGGAGTTGGACTCTGTGGTTGATCTAGACATGCTCGTAACATGTTGAATAGACCATGTGACTGATTAGGTTAGAGTAAATACCGTTTACACAACTCTAAACCTAATCATCACAACTTAAGTATATTTGTGTAATTATCTTAATCCTCAAGTGAATGCATAGCTCAACTTAGTATCTCATGATCTTTGATTCGCCAATGAGATTAGTTCACGATTATTGAACGACATCTCGGTCATTGGGATCATGACAATATTAAGTTGGAGTTATGTGATTCATGATATGGAATTCGTAAAAAATAATATCACCTCATGCTTTATTGACGGGTGTGTGAATAAATAAACCAGGCCGGTATTCAATGATGATATTCATTGATTAAGACATCGTAACATGTGCGAGACATCTTACGAACGTTTGTCTTTCTTATTCACGGTCATATAAAGGAGTTGAGGAAATAATGGTTAGAATGGTAAACGGTAATATTATATACCATTACGATCAACGATATTCTGAAGGATAATAATGCATTTACACTGTGGACCGTGTGATAAATTGTATCAACACCAAAAGAAAAATTAGCGCACATGAATCGAGAGATTATTCGCATCGAACTTTTAGTGGAGTTATGCGATGTCGGAATTAAATATGTCGATAACTTATAGGGATGAGTTAGTCGAATATTGTAATTCCATAGCTTTGTTCATGTGGGTCCATTCGGTCTCAAGGCTAGCTCTAATAAATGGGAAAAAGAAACCGATAATTATGTTTAAATTCATTGTGTTATTTTTCATTTATTCGATAATTGAAAAATAAAAGGAATGAGTTTTGAATTTTGAAATTAATGGAGATTAATTTAAAATTCAAAATGAAATTTAAACATGATTTTATTTGGCAACTAAAGGAAAGAGAAAAGTGATAATTTATTTTGGGAAAATTCAGAAATCCCTTGCCTTAAGGGGATTTGAATTTTGCTCAAAAAAGGGAAGGAAATTCGAAATCCCTAAGCCATGTAGGGATTTTCGGATTTCAATCCTAGGGTTAAGGAGAAATTCGAAAATCCCATCTAGGGTTTGAGTTTTTGAATTTCCTCCTATATAAGGATATTATTGAAAACCCTAGGAGAGAGTCTTTTGGAGAAAAGAAAAAGAGATCACACTTTTCCTTAGGGTGGCCGGATTTTGTAGAGACAAAATAGAAGGAAATAGTTTCCTTAGGTTTTTGAAAAAGAGCCCACTCTCTCATCCTAAAAATTGTAGAGTCATAGCCTTGAATCTACGAGTGGTTTTTGGTGTGATCGTGGCAATAAACAACGATCTTGTTTCACGGCAATTCTCCATCTCGGAACGTGAGATAGTGAGACAAGATCCTTGCGGTCAATTAATTCAATCGTCACAAAGGTATGTGAGATTTTCTAATCCTTTGTCTATAAACATATATCATGCATGCATCTCTCATTGTGGTTTACGTTTAATTTTGAATTAAATGGATATGATAAAATTTTGGAATTCCGCCTACAATATTGTTGTTGTTCAAATGATTTTTCATATATAAATCACAATAAGATCCTACATATACGTCTTGCTCCTCTTGAGTGGACTCATTAGTCGGCCCAAGAGGACATGGGGGTGGTGAGCACATGCTTGTGCTTGTCTACCGTCAACACGATATCAAGGTTACGTTTCCAGTCAACGTAATTTTCACCCACTAGTTTGTTTGTACTAAGAATTTGTGCGATCGGGGTTAAAGACAGGATTGCTGAAAAATAAAACAAAGCGGCGTTGGCAATTTGCTTAAATTTAAGAAAAGTATGATGCATGAATGCAAGTACTTAAACATAAAGAAAATCCTTAAAAAATATTTCATCTATGGTGTTACGATCATAAACGGCAACACATCCCACCTAGGGGTGGCGTCCGTGAAGCCTCCTATCGCATCGAGACTCCTCTCGTTTGGTCCACTTCACAGGATGTCTCCACATCTAGTGCAACCAATCACCATCCTTTTGGTCACCTCAGATCCATTGCCTAGCCCCAATGGGAGGTTATAACGATCTTCAGTCTAAGTGTTTAACCGACTAATCGACTCTAGAGGTTGTTATGAACTAGCGATCCATCTAGGGATGGTCCCGCCTCACTACTTCCTTTTCGAATCTTATCTTCTTTAAGCAACCTGATGACTCCTTAGCGACTTGTTTCGTGGGTTTCTCCCATTGAAGTGAAGACCACTAAGGTGGTTCTTAACCCATCCACGTGTCACGATCAGGCTAAAGTCGGAGACCTTGGGAACGTTTCAACGCAAACGACCCTCCCACTCAGCTTTTTGAAAAATGGATTTTGTTTTTAAAAATTAAGTCCAATTAGTAATTTGTCAACAAAATTAAAACCCTTACAAATTTTGTTGTTGCATTTTATAACTCTTTATAAAATTTACCCATTGCATTTATAATTATAATAATTTATAATATTAAACTACAATGATGCATGAACATGTTTGCATGGCAATTTGATATTCGCATCTCTATATCCTATATGGCATGTTATAATGATGCGAGATTAAATAATAAATCATATATTTACAATTTAACCTCTCTATGGCTCATTTCTAATTACAACCCATAAAACAAATGAAAACAATTACAATAATTTTCTTCATCTTGTCTCCTTGGCATCTTCACAATTTCCCTTCTCATGATCCCTGAAAAGTGAAAATGTTTTTGTGGAAAAATTTAAAATTTGAAATCCAAAAATTAAAAAAAAAAAATTTATTTGGGTTGGGCTCGGGATAATCCCGAGCCCACCATATTTGCCTAGCCAGGACTAGGCCCTGCCTAGCGCAGCATGGGCTGCCAAGCCAGGCAGCCCTTGCGCGTTCAGTATGGGCCGCGGCCCTTGCCAGGGCAAGGCCAGCGGCAGGGCCTGCATGCCCGCTAAGGTTTCAGAAAACCCTGGAGCACGCTAGGGTTTCTGAAACCCTAGTGTGCCGCGCAGCGAAACCCAGGGGAGGGGCTGGCGGCTGAGCTTGTGGTGGAGGCAAGGACTCGTGCCGCGGCGTGCGACGGTGACGGCGGCGGCGGCACTAAAAAAAAATTTCTGAAATTTTTAAATTACAAAATTTCCTATGCCCTTTAATGGCTTACATTATTTTCTAGAGAAAAACATAAACCACCAACTTGGTGAAATTAAAAACCTAAAGCCAATCGATCGGGATCCAATCACAAATATAATCAAAACAATTTTGAATTCATCACATATTCATGCAAGAGGCCAATATCAACACATATCATACATTCAATCGCATAAACATAAATCATGCATGATCATAAACCCTAGGCTCTGATACCAATTGTAGGATCTAGTTTTGATTTTTAATGAAAAATCATTTGAACAACAACAAACATGTAGGCGGAATTTAAAAAATTTTAAACACATCCATTTAATTCCAAATTAAACGTAAATCACAACGAGAGATGCATGCATGATATATGTTTATAGACAAAGGAATAAAAAAACAATCATACCTTTGTGACGATTGAGTCAAAATGAACACAAGGATCTTGTCTCACTATCTCACGTTCCGAGATGGAGAAATGCCGTGAAACAAGATCGTTGATCTATCGATACGATCACACCAAAAACCACTCGTTGATTCAAGACTATGACTCTAAGTGTTTTGGGATGAGAGAGTGGGCTCTTTTTCAAAAACCTAAGGAAATAATTTTTCCTTCTATTTTGTCTCAAAATTCCGGCCACCCTAGGAGAGAAAAGTGTGAGATATTTTCTTCTCTTAAAAACTCATAGCTAGGGTTTTCAATAATATCCTTTTATAGGAGGAAATTCAAAAACTCAAACCCTAGATGGGATTTTCGAATTTCCCTTCTCTCTAGGATTAAAATCCAAAAATCCCCATATGGCTAGGGATTTCTGAATTCCTTCTCACTTTTGGAGCAAAATTCGAATTCCCCATATGGCAAGGGATTTCTGAATTTTCCCAAAATAAAACCAACTTTCTCTCTCCTTTAGTTGCCAAATAAAATCATGTTTAAATTTTATTTTGAATTTTAAATTAATCACTATTAATTTCAAAATTCAAATTCGTTCCTTTTATTTTTCAATTATCAAATAAATGAAAAATAACATAATGAATTTTAAACATAATTATATAACAAAATATCAGTTTCTATTTTCCCACTTATTAGAGCTAGCCTTGAGACCGAATGGACCCATATGAACAAAGCTATGAAATTACAATACTCGACTAACTTATCCTGATAAGTTATCGACATATTTAATTCCAACATCGCACGACTCCACTAAAAGTTCGATGCCGAATATTCTCTCGATTCATATGCGCTATTTTTCTGATGGTGTAAATACATTTTATCACACGGTCCACAGAATAAATGCATTATAATCCTTCGTAAATATCAATGATCAGAATGGTATAGAATATTACCGTTTTACCATTCCAATCATTATTTCCTCAACTCCTTTATTTGACTGTGAATAAGAAAGACATATGTTCGTAAGATGTCTCGCACATGTCACGATGTCTTAATCAATGAATATCATCATTGAATACCAGGCCTGGTTTATTTATTCACACACCCATCAATAAAGCATGAGGTGATATTATTTCTTACGAATTCCATATCTGTGAATCACATAACTCCAACTCAATTATGTCATGATCCCAATGGTCGAGATGTTGTTCAAAAACTGCGAACTAATCTCATTGGTGAATCAAAGATCATGAGATATTAAGTCATGTTATGCATTCACTTCAAGATTAAGATAATTATACAAATATACTTAAGTTGTGACAATTAGGTTTAGAGTTCTGTAAACGGTTTTTACTCTAACCTAATCAGTCACATGGTCTATTCAACATGTTACGAACATGTCTAGATCAACCACAGAGTCCAACTCCCATGCCCTGAGACCAGCATCATATGGTTCGATCTAACAGTCATAATCGGATTCGATTGCCCAATCGATCCTAAGACTGCGAAAATCTATTTTAAACTATCAGAAGAGTTTGTCTGGCAGGGTTTCCCTGACTCCTCTTTCGTTGATAACAGTCTATGGACTAAGCAATATCACTAACACTCTTGAGTATGTATCAAAACATAACTTGATTTTATTTTATAAAATCAGCAAAACAATAATGTCTGACATTTGTCCTTTCACAAGTAACAAATTACATCCTACTTGATGAACACATTTCCAACAGTGCCTAGCACATGGATAGGATCACCTAGGTTGGCCGGCCATCTTGAGGACAAGGAGTAGGAGATTTTGTTCTAAATTCAAATAGTAGATAATTAACAAGCTTTTTCTTAGGTATAAAGATTGGATTCCTTCAAAAAGTTTGACTTCTACTCTATAAATAAGAGAATGATAGAAAATTGTGGAGATAATTTTTGACCTAATTTTCTGAGTGTGGCAGAAATTCCCTAGTAGAGTGAGAAGGAAAATTTTTCTCCCAAAAATTCCGCATCGTGCATATGTTAGTGTTTGTGGAAATTTGAGTGTTTATTCCAACCTGTTTTTTGTCTCAAATGTGCCCACACACACGTCTACATAGATTCAAGGAGTTGATGTGGAAGACTTTGATTTTCTAAACACAAGGCTATGGAGCAAGGATTGTTTGAGATCAAAGAACTCAAGTTATCATCTTAATCGGCCTCTAGGTATTTTTCCTAATCGAGTTCTTAATAAAAAAGATTAATATGATTAATTTATTTGTGTATAAATTAATATAATCTATAGAGTATCTAAAATGTTTTGTTAAAATTTTTGTTATACTTGATCCACCTGCTCCAAGTTTCCGCATCTAAATTCGATTCGGTAACCAATAATTGGTATTAGAGAGGTCTATAGACGATATTAATTTATGCTCCGATTATTTGATAATCAAAATTAATATTTTAAATATGCGATATTTAATTATGTATGTATGTGATTAGATGTGTGAAACGTGTCGTGCCGGCCCGGCACGGCACGCTTGACACTAGGCCCATTAAGGGCCTGGGCCGTGCCAGGCACAGCCCTGCACAGTGCAGGGCCGTGCTTGGGCCAGGCCTGAGAAGAAAAACTCTAGCTCAGTCCAGGCCCTTGGCCCTGGTCCATAAGGGTCAGGGCCGGGCCTGGGCCCCAGCCCTTGTATTTTTTTAAATTTAATAAAAAATATATATATCATATGCCTTAAAAGATGTGATATTATTGAATTGACATAATAGGAGTACACATAAATGACTGCCTTGTTAAAAACCTTTTAAAGTAAAACCCGTGGAGAGATCGGGACAAAACCTTAGCGAAGGGAAAAAGAGTGCAGTTGCTAGGAATTGTAAATTATAAACCTAAGTGCTTCCAGAAGATTTTGTTATTTCTAAGTTAGAAAAATATTCTTGCATTGAATCATCTGTGTATTGTTGTTTTCGTCTTCTGGCATCTTCTCAGTCTTTAACGCACATTAGTCCCTGCAAGATATCTGGATGCATTCTGCTTTTCTTCTCGTCAAGAATTCAGTTGCTTGCGCTAAAAGCTTGCTCTGATGCTACCGTTGACACTGGAGTTGTCAGAATGTCACGAGCTATTATGGGCAGTGTTGGAAAACGATCGGTCTTACTCCTCCACCACTGTTAGATGTCTAGTTTTTCGTCATTGATTACAAAATTTGCATCAAAATATTTGACTAGTTCCGTACACGCTTGTGTTGAGGAAGATCCTGCCGTTTTCTCTTACTTCTTCAAGAAAATGCATGACGATCCTTTAGGCCCTGAACTGGTAGTTGACGATGAAGTTTCCTGTTCTTTTTTACCTATGCTGTATTTTGCTTCATACAAACTAAAAATCTTTTCTAACATTTTCTTAGCGTCAGTAATACTTAGTTGCATATCTATTTCTAAATTCTTTGTGGTAGCAGTCAACAATGATTCAGTTCCATCTACTCCACACCTAGAATCTAAAATGGTTGCCAATGCATATAACATAGGACAAGCTAACCAATAAATTTTAAATTTATTTTCCATTAACTTAACTATATTTCCAAAAAGTTCTGTATCCCGATAATAAGAAAATGTTTCTGAAATATTAAATAGTTGATGTAAAGCTAAATGTATAGTAGGATAATAAACTCCAGAAAGTAATTCAGTAGCATTGTAAAAAACTTCTAAAAATTTAAAAAATACTCAGCAATCTGCCAATCATGATCGAAAATTAAAATTTGATCGTTCTTACTGTTTACGTATGCCGTGATAAGCAATGAATATGGGAGTGCTACCTTCAACATTAAATATGTTGAATTCCACCTATGTCTCACATCAGTTGGAAACTTTCTTCGGCGCATCTGAATGTTCCTGCAATATTATTTGAATTCTTGGAGCCGAGCTCTAAAACTAGATATGAATGATAACGATTCTCCAATATTTGTAAGATTAGCTGAGATATGTTCAATTCCTGCCTGAACTACTAAAT
This sequence comes from Morus alba, assembly GCA_012066045.3. Taxonomy (NCBI): domain Eukaryota; kingdom Viridiplantae; phylum Streptophyta; class Magnoliopsida; order Rosales; family Moraceae; genus Morus; species Morus alba. The sequence goes on along the minus strand of CP050224.2, from coordinate 45,223,827 downwards.
GAATTTTGTGACATTCACACCGTTGATGAAAAATTTCCCCGCCAAATGCTGGTTTCAAACTACATTTAAACAGATTAATTGCAGCTGTGTTAGCTGATGCATTATCAAAAGTAATTGTTAAAACTTTATCTTCTATCCCATAAAACCCAAAAATTTCCATTATTGTACTAAAAATAGCTGTTGCATTATGAGGATATGGACATAAATGAAAACCAATTATTCTTTTTTGTAAAACCCAATAGTCATCAACGTAGTGCGCTGTGACACATAAATATCCAGTTGTAATGCAACCCTCTGATGATGGGTATTTCTACCAACAAATCAAGTACTTTTAAGCTTGAATATTTGTAAGTTTTCAAGCAGTTTTGTTAGTTTAATGTCTTTGGTGTGTTTTGTTAGATGATTTTGCATGAAGCAAAGAAGAATATTTACCCAACTTGTGAATCAATGGCAAGATGAGGCAAAAGAGGATTTTAAGGTACAAAAGAGGAGGCTTGGAATGCAAAAAAAGTGGGCTGTAGCGCACCCTTTTGGGCTACAGCGCGCAAAGGAATGCAAAGAAGTCCAGAGAGCAAGGGAAGCGCAGGCTGCAGCGCACCAAAGTGGGCTGCAGCGTGCCCAAAACGTGCCTAGAGGCTGGACAAGCACTGCAGTGTTCCAAAAGGGCCCAAGAATGTGTCGTATGCGCTACAGCGCGTCTCAACCCCCTACGAGCGAAATCCCTCTTCCAAAAATGCGCGCCGCGCCGCAACGCATTTTCATGCGGGCTGTAGCGTGCGACTGAATTCCTAGCTCCAAAATTTTGTAGTATAAAAGGAAAGAGATGCCATTTGGAAGGAGAGCCCCGGAAAAGTGAAGAAAACATCAAAAGGAGGCCAAAATCCTTCATCTTGGAGGTCCTTGGAAGCTCTTCAATGGATATTGGGTTTTATCTTCTTTCATCTATTTTTCCATGTTGAGCTAGACATTAAATCTAGGACTTGATGTAGTTTTATTTGAACTATGTTTTGAATATTTTGTTGATTGTTAATTTAATTTCTTTTTCAATTCATTTATGTTTCTCTATACTTAATGTTTAATTTATTTGGCCAAAGAGTTAGATGATTTTAGATTGCGAATTTGATGCTCGGGAGAGATTGAATTCTTTATCTAGATTTGAGAAGCATAGTCTAGCTTGTTGTGAGACCGGGAGGAGATCAACGCTTAGATAATCAAATTAGGATTTAGGTCGTTGTGAGGCCGAGAGGCGATCAATATTCCTATTTTCTAATTCTAAAGGTGAAGCTTAATTTGTGTTTAAATGTTCATTTTGAATAGGGATATTCTTTTGGGTATTTAAATACAATTTCTTGTGAGGCACTCGGGAGAGGTTGCGAGATGATATTAGAGCCTTTATTAATGAATTGAATGGAATTGATTAGCGATTACATAATAGGATGAACATAGGAATAATAAAGCGAAATCAAGTCCCTAGACCATTTGTGTACAGATACTTTATTTTCTTATTTTCATATTTATTTTGTTTTATTTTCTTAATTGTCATTTTATTATGTTGCCTAGATAAATTTAAGTTACAATAATTGTGGTACTTAATGGCAATTCTAAACCCAATCTCTGTGGAGACGATACTCACTCACCTTATACTCAAAACTTGACACCGTACGCTTGCAGAAATTTATTATACAAAATAAATTCGCATCACCCTCCCACAGATCAGAAGTGCAAGAGATAGTAGCATTGAAAGTCCTAAAATTATCAACAAGAGATTGTCTCATTGCATAAAAAACTTTCATGTAATCAGAACGAGTTGGGTTTCTACTTACCTGTTTAAATTATGGGTAAAAGGCTGTCTGGATGAATTCTTCGAATGAGGCATCATTTCTAAAAGAAAGAGGCAATTTGGTACTAGCTAGATATTTAGCTAGTGCCTCACGAGCACGTTGTGCATCGTATGTAAAATTTTGTAACCCTTGTGATGTGAGTGGTAGTGTTTGTTGGCGGGAGTCCACACTCCCACCTTATTGCAACGGTAGACATAGTTTCTAATGTCTATCTAGATGACTAGTACCCCTACCCTTTTTATTAGAAAAGTGCTTTTTACAATAATTACATACTGCACGAATTTTCACCTCACCTGTTTTTGGATTTGGTCGGGGCTCCTCAGTGAAATGCTGCCATGCCAGAGAAGTTCGCGGTCTTTTTCCTCTATTGCATTCTCCAGCTTACTCGTTGTGTCCTGAAGCATTATCCATTGGAAATTGATAGAACTTGATTGAACTTTGTAAATGAAAGAGCTAGAAAAGGAATAAACGCGAGAAAAAAGCTTAGAATCAAAATCAAAGAGACAAGTTGAGAGATAGAATGAGAGTGAGATGAGAAATTGACAATGAATTATTGTGTGAGATTTATGGTGGAATTAAGGGCTATTTATAGGGGATTTTGGGGGTGAATTTCCGGATTTTAGGCTTTTTAGCCGTTGAACACGTCGTTGGCCCAATGTGCGGAACGTGACAGGCCTCCCGTTTGGCCCGTCACGTGCCAAATGGGAGGCACGTGACGGGCCAAACAGGAGGCCCATCACGTACCTCACGTTGGGTCTGCGATGGGGCCCCTGGACCATATGAAATGGGCCGTTTAATGGGCCATTTCACGGGCTTGGGCCGGGCCGAACAAGGGCCGTGCCGCGGGCCTCCATGTTGTTGGGCCATGCTTGGGCCACGGGACTGAGAAGTTGAGGTCCAGCCCTAGCCCAATACACGTGCCGTGCCGGCACAGCTCGTAACCGTAGCAAACCAGGCCGTACCGAATCTGACACTATTAAAGGCTGAACCATGCTGTCCATGGACGGCCCGACCCATTTGACACCTCTATATGTGATGGGTAGGCACTTCCATTTATCAAAGTTTATATGAGTTACGTAATACTCATAGCCTCCTCTTGCCTTGATGTTCATGGGACCACAAGCATCACTATGCACTAGTTCAAGAACATCTTCAGCCCTATTGCCTTTAAACCCAAATGGTCTTTTGGTCATTTTACCCTCCAAGCAAGACTCACATTGGGGTAAGGACCCAACCTTTAAAGAACTTAAAGGTCCATCCCTTACCAACCTCTGTATCCTATTAAGGCTAATGTGACCAAGTCGCAAATGCCAAAGATATGTCTCATTAGAGTGAGAAGTGTTAAGCCTTTTAGAGTTATTAACAACTTCAATGTTTAGCAGTGAGTCCATCTTAGGTTTGATAAAATATAGATTATTTTGCATCCATCCATCAAAGATAAAAGACTTATTTTTACGAATCACAACTTTATTATTAAAAGAATCTAAATACGAATCCTTAAATAAAGAAGCAACAAAAAAAGATTCCTCTTAAATTGAGGAACATAAAAATAGTCTCGCAAAAATAAACTCCTATAACTATCAAAATAAAGATGGATGTCTCCAACTGCTTCAGCCAACACTAGAGTTCCATCGCCCATCCTCAACGTGAAGCTCTCATTTAGAAGACTTCTTGTTCGCTTGATTCCTATAGAGAAACACACACATGATTAGTTGCTCCAGAATCTATGACCTAGTTGTCACTAGATTCCTTAACCAAACATCCTTCCACAATTTAAAGATCATACTCAGCTCCATTGCCTTTAGAGGCTAGGTGGTCCTTGCAATTCTTCTTCATGTGCCCCACCTTCCTGCAATGAAAGCACTTGAGCTTGTTCGAGTTCTTCTTCTTCTTTTTGTTCTTGCCCTTGTTTGGCGGAACTGAAGAAATTTCCTTCTTGGCTCCTTGCTTCTTCCTTCCATTCCCTACACAAGGTTTGGACGAAGATGCCTCAGCCAAGTTGGCTTCCATAATAGTTGACCCCTTGATCATCCGCTCAAACTTTTGGAGTTCTTACATCAACTCTGTCAGGGTTATATTCTGTTTAGCGCTCAAATTGAACGTTGCCCTAAACAGAATATACTCCTTCGACAAAGTCTGAAAGATCATGGTCAATTGAGACTCAACATCGATGTCGGCGCGACAAGACTATTCGTCAGCCAAATAGCCCATCACGTTCAGCATATGTTCCTTTACAGAAGACCCAGCCTTATATCTGCAATTAATGAGGTTACTTAGGGCTTCCTGATGTTTCTCAGCGGCTTGGCCGCCGAACATGTCCTTAAGATTATCCATAATCTGATGAGCAGTTATGTAATCTTCATGTTATGCTTGTAGCACAGTGGACATGCTCGCCATCATATAATAGCGAGCCATATCGTCAGAGTCCTTCCTGCGTTGATTCGCTAGGAAAACCTCATTAGGAGCATCAACAGGTGGCTCCGGAGGATATGGTGTATTTAGTATGAAATTCAATTTCTCAAAGGTTAGGACGATCTTTAGGTTCCTTTTCCAATCGGTAAAATTCTTGCGAGTTAAAGTGTGTTTATTAAGTATCGATGATAATGTGCTAGCAGACAATTTGATCTACAATAAACATTCATATATCCCGTATAAGCAAACTTGCATAAATATATAGTAATCAAACATATATACATATTATAATGCAAAAAAAAAGTTTGTGTATCAAAACCTTGAAAAAATCACAACCTTACAACGATATTCCCAACTCAAAATTTTGTAAGTCTCCTAGGGGAGATCATGCAAAATTTAATTGGGAACACGGATCCCCTCCGATCAATATATACCATCCGGATCAATCTCTGTCCAGCATATATTGATAATCATTTTCTTTCGCCATTAATTTAATTAGCAGAGCTCCTAGGGGAGATTAATAATTAAATTAATCTTGAGTGTATAGCCATCATTTCAACTATTTGATCCATATTTTATAATTGTCACATAGGGGTGTACAACCATAAAAGATGTTCAAATAAATTATCCTCTCGGAAATCCACACCAGTATATAATGAATCCCTTCCTAGGGGTCAGTATCACCATGTGTTACCTGCGGACCAACGATGGAGGCCATGGGTCTTTTCTTCAAAAACCCTCACCTACTCAATCTTTTGGAAAACAAGGTTTTATGTTAAAAAATATACATGAACAATTTTAATGAGCGGCACTCCCTATTCTACATGACATGTTATCACATATATAGCAAATCATATTACATGCAATCATACAAAGCAATTAAGCTAGGCAACAAGCATAATAATAATAACTGTAATATTATGGTTCCAACCTAGAGAAAAGAAAAAATAAAGATTACTAAGAATAATCGAAACATATATCGATCCTTCATCTTGAATCTTCCCGGTTGTCCTTGAATTCTTCATCACGATAAAATTCTAGCTATCATAAAATTATTTTTCATGTTTTCTTGAAAAAATCTCAAAAAATTGCAAAATCGTATACAGTAACATTTGATCTAGTGGACTGGTGATAGAGCAGTTATACTCAACCGGTCGACCTCCTTACACTAACTGGCTGACCAGAGTGGTCGACCGGTGTCTGTGTGACAGTAACTCAGGTTTTTAGAAATCAAAGCAATTTTTTAATTTATTAAAAAACACAAAACAATTTTATGAACCAAGAAAAATTAGATAACTTTATATCCTTCATCTTCAAGATCCATGATAAATCTCCTCCAATAATTTTTACATGAAAATTCCTATACCGTTTTTCGGTTTACAAGATTTCTACTGAAGAAAATAAAATAAACCCTAACGGCGATGATAGGCCGTATATCTAATTACATTGCAAAGAATAAGTTCCTATACAACCATTCTAAACTCTAAGGAACCATAACTGGTAAAAAGTAAATAATAAATAATCATTGATAATTTATTAATAATAATCAATAATAATAATTTAATCATCCATTCACCATATATCCATGATAACAACAAAATATAGAAACCCTAGGTGCCATTTCTCTAAAATATCAATTCAAGCATAAATGAGATATTTTTAGATCACAAATCTATGTACATAGCATAACCATGGCTCTGATACCAATTGTTGGAAATTAATGGCATCGAGTGCGCAACAAATTTTTAAAAAATTTAAATCAAAGTCAAAGCCAATCAAGAACATGTTCATGATGCTATATAACATAAATACTAAAGATCTAAATCATACCATTTGAGATTTAGAAAACTGCACGTCTGACAGATCAAAGCGTTCTAAACAGCAACCGAAAGAGCCTCAACTAACTAGTCTTCTTTACTATTCTCGTTTCCCCAATTGGAGTGCAGGTGGGCACATTTCGTTCAATCTCCTCTTGGTATTCTTAATTTCCTTCTAATCACAAGAGAGCCAAAGAAAAAATTGTTCTTGAGAATTAAATAATTTTTCCTCTCAAGAATCTTTTGTCAATAGCATCCAAAAAGTCTCTCAAGTGATCGAATAAATAATGTGACTTAATAGGCTATTTATAGTATTTAGGAAGTCATATTTCCATAACAATTAGGTTTCCCAAAGTTTATCTCGCTTACAGAGTCAATTTTACCACGTCAACATGCGTTTTATGTTACAATCGGTCAACTTGTGACAGAGACGTTATAACTCACTGGTCGACCTGTCTTCACTAACCGATCGACTGTACCGGTTATCCTGTCTGCATTGACGAAACTTATTTTCCTAGTTTTTCAGCACGGGAAACTTGCATAGAGCCTCAATTTTGATTCAAGCAACCCAAGAGAGAAGTTGTCTGATCAAAATAGTCATATAATAGTCTTCCCATATTAAAAAACTCTTAAAACAATAATTCAACCAACTTATCTAGAATTAATTTATCAATTAACCCACCCGATAAATCACTCCTGAATTAATCAGTCTCATAAGAACTTTGAACCTCTTTTACAGAAATAACACAAGTTACCAATATGTCGGAAATAGACCGTATCGTTACAAGAAATTATGTCAGCTAGCAAAGGGACCCGATGGACATATATAAATAAAGCTCCTATAATCACAATGCTACTTGTAAACAACCAAGTCCGTCTCATGATTACAAAACTCTAGCACTATTGCACTAAAAGCCTAGAGCTGCACTCTTGATTTATATAGTGTGTTTGCAAAGCTTTGATTAGCTCTCATCCTTGACTCAATATATTAGTGTATCATCCCCATAGGATATCCACAATCGACTTGAGGTCAAATTTCGTTTTACCTTCCCGATTACATTTATCTTATGTTCCATTATCACACCATCAGAAAAACACTATTCGTACCACTACAAATAGTAAACCATTAGATAACACAGAGTAGTCTAATGGTCGAGCACTCATATTTTTCAATCCACTGATAATGCATAAATAGGATATCATTGACTCTTTATAGGAGCTATGGATTCCATTATCTATGAATAATGAATCTACGCATACATGGGTCATACCCCCTATGTACTGGTAAGCGTACCTTTAAATGATGTCAGGATGTCTTCCTTTGGTACATTAAAGAATATAAGTCAAGCATACGGGTTCATCATCCATCTCAGGATTAAGATGACAACATATAATTCGTCAAAAGTGAATTGTTTTATTCAAACAGAATTATTTATTAAAACAATTCAACTTTTTTCCGATCCAATATAGATTTCACCATTAGAAACTATATCAATGTCACCACCCATGGAGTCCCACCTCCGACGACCAAGACAAGCCGTCTCCGTTAGGAAGTGGACAACATAACAATCTTAACATGAATAAAGTGCCTAACTTTATTCCCTCGATTGTGGATCATAAGATTTAGACTATCATCTTTAGATTCTTGTCTTCCGCATGTTCTTCACATTACATGCATGACCTAATGATTTAGAATGACTGTCTCAGACTTTCAGTTTGCTTATCATACATTCAACTAATATGAACATAAAAAGGCAATACTTAGATATATGAAATAAATAAATATTTATTAATAGCCAAAATGTCTCAAAGAACATTGTTACATTTATTCCTAAGGGCATAAACATGAATAGGTAGCTGAGATAAGACTTTAGAAAATGAAGCACAACATTCAGAAAGCAAAAGCAGCAAATGAGCTCATAAAAGGCAAGAAAAACACAAAAAATGAAGACAACATAGCCTATCCTAAGTCTATCAGAGAAGAAAAAAATTACTCAGGTCATGTTAATTACAATATTCTTGCTCATTTAAAGCACATTCCTTCTTTGTTAAGTGTTTACAATGCTCTACAAATGTCTCCAGAGCTTAGAAGAGCGCTCTGCATTAACCGATCCTGAACCTTTTAAAGGGAAAATAGAGGCTCCCAGAGGTAAAATGTCATCTTATGAGATCTGCACCTCTTGCATGGCATGTATCTCCTTTAGTGATGATCACCGCCAACTTGGTGAAGAAAACCACAATCGACCACTTTATGTTACGGTAATGATTCTAGATACTGAAATAAACCGCCTAATGTTGGATGGTGGTTCGGCGGTAAATGTACTCCCTTTGAAAAGTCTCAGGGCAGTTGGCTTACAACCTCGACATTTATCCCCTTCCCTATTGACAATCCAATGGTTCAACCAAGCAGGGGAGACAGCATTGGGGAGTATCACCTTAAAAGTTGAAATAGGTGAATTAACCTCAAATGTCCTTTTCTATGTGATCGATTCAAATACTTCCTACAACGTGCTGTTAGGAAGACCGTGGCTCCATGAGTGTGGTGTTATCCCTTCAACACTTCATCAATGTTTCAAGTTTTGTAAAGATGGGGAATTAATGAAAGTAAATGCAGATATGGACCCGTTTAGAGGGGAACAGGTAAACTACGCTGATGCCAAGTTCTACAAATCGGTCGATGTCACAATCTTAAGGGATGCCAACAAAATGTCAAAAGGAGAAAAGATGAATGGCACCACCAAACAGGTTAAGAGCTCATCCAAGCCCAATCAAAAGATGACTTTTAAGTACATGCCTAAAAGTCAGCGAGCTCCTGGACAAAAGGCTTTAGCATCCATCAAGAGTGTGGTTAAGACATTAATTACCAGTTTCACCTTCCCGCTTTGGAAGCTAGATCAAACTTTTCCAGTTGGAAAAATGCAGATCTCAATTGCTTTTGGTGAACACAGAAGCTCAAACAAACGTGTTGTAACTGTCAATTCAAACGAGCCAAGGAAATTTCCTAACCCTATGTAAAAACAAAGGTGATGGGCAAGAAAGTTTTGTTTAGGAAACAACATGGAAAAGTTGTAATTAATCAAAATATCTCTTGTTTGAAAGGAGCCTTTGAGCCTGACGTATTTATGAAGAAAGAACGGGACATCTTCTTATAAGAAAATACGAGAGCTATAACATCACGAGTTTCTATCTTTGAAAGAATCAAATACCCATATGCATCTTGACCAAAATGGTTCAAAAAGAACAAGAAGTGGAAGGTAAAAAGACAACAAAAATCTACTTCATCAGAAAAAGAAGAGATTGTGATTCAAGAGCAACCAGAAGAAAATGAACAGGTTAATTGTATCTCATTCGAAGAAAGTTCTAGTAATAAATTAGAAAATCGTACACCTGAATCCTCAGAAGAATTCATTAATACTTTACCAGCTCCTCCGGGATTAGAAGATGGAGGACAAGCAATGGTTGATGAGCATAAGGGAATTAACCTCGGTATAGAGGAAGACCCAAAACCAGTTTTTGTGAGTGCTCTTTTGACAGTGCAAGAACAACAATCATGTGAGCAATGTCTTAGAGAATATTGAGATGTGTTTACTTGGAGTTATAAAGACATGCCAGGGTTAGATCCAAAGGTGGCAATGCATAAATTGGCTATATCAAAGGATGTTCAATGTGTAAAGCAAGCTTAAAGACGTGTCCGTCCACAGCTAGTTGTACAAATAGAAGCAGATGTTGATAAACTAATTAAAGTTGGCTTCATCCGGGAAGTCTAATACCCGACTTGGTTTGCGAATATTGTCTCTATACAGAAGAAGAATGGGCAAATTCGTATTTGTATGAATTATAGAGACCTCAATAATGCTTGTCCAAAGGATGACTTTCCACTCCCAATAACTAAGTCGTTAGTTGATGCTACTATTGGATTCGGAGCGTTATCCTTCATGGATGGATTCTCGGGATATAACCAAATCAAGATGGCATCAGAAGATAAAGAGCTTACTGCTTTCCGAACACCAAGGGGCATTTATTGTTATATAGTGATGTCATTTGGACTTATATCAAAGGGCCATGACTGCCGTCGTTGATGACATGCTTCATAACACCGTTGAATGCTATGTCAATGACTTGTTAGTCAAGACTAAGGAAATGGAGTATCATTTAAATGAACTTAAATGAGTCTTTGATAGACTATGACAACACCAAGTTGAAATGAACCCCTTGAAATGTGCATGTGGTGTAACTTCTAGATAGTTCCTTGGGTTTGTGGTGAGACATAGAGGAATTGAAATTGATTCAGCAAAAATAAAGGCCACAGAAATGCCTCCACCTCGTAACCTGCACCAATTACGAGGAATGCAGGAGAAACTTACGTACATAAGGAGATTCATTTCTAACATGTCTGGTAGATTCCAACCCTTTACCAGGTTAACTCAAAAGAATGTGCCATTTGTATGAGATGTTACATGTCAAAATGCTTTTGAAAGCATAAAAAGATACTGGTTGAATCCACCAGTACTTATGGCTCCAATCATTGGAAAACCATTGATCTTGTATATTGCGGCGCTCGAACGCACTTTAGGAGCATTATTAGCTCAAAACAATGAAGATGGGAAAGAGCATGCCCTATACTATATAAGTAGAACCTTAGTTGGGGCAGAACACAACTATCGCCCAATTGAAAAAATGTGCTTGGCCCTAATCTTTGCTGTCACAAAGTTACGCCATTATTTGTTATTACACTTAGTGATTCTCATATCAAAGGCAGATCCCTTGAGGTACATACTCTCAAAGCCGGTACTCTCAGGGTGTCTCGCTAAATGGTCTATGATCTTGATAGAGTTCAATATCAAGTTTGTTCCACAGAAAGCAGTCAAAGGCCAAGCACTTGTTGATTTCTTGTCCGCACACCCTATTCTTGACAATATGGAGTTGTCCAATGACCTTTCAGATGAAGAAGTATTTGCCACTGAAATGTCTTTTTGCCAACTTTACTTTGATGGAGCAACAAGAAAAAATAGTGCTAGAGTAGGCATTGTATTCATTACACCAACAGGAGGATTAATACTTCATTCTCTATTCTCGCAACTTGCACAAAAATGTTGCAGAATATGAAGCACTGATCATTGGTTTGGAAATAGCACTTGAAATGCAGATAAACCATCTTAGGGTATTTGGTGATTCCCAATTGATCGTCAAACAAATAAATGGGGAGTACGCTGTCAAGAATGAGAATTTGACACTGTATCATGAGAAAATAAAGCATTTAATGTCCCAGTTTGAAGACATCATGCTAAGTCACATTCCAAGATCAGAAAATGACAAAGCTGACACCTTAGTTAGTCTCGCAGCATCCTTGGTTTTTCCAAACGAAAGGGGAATGTAGATAACTGTTGACGAATGATGTTTGCTACCACCAGTAGTTAAAAGAACCCAAGAGGAGGAAACGGTAAATGTAGTCACTTTTAGTGAAAATGCAGAGGAAGCAGATTGGTGTCAACCATTGATCGATTACTTCCAACATAGGGCATTACCAGATAATCCAAAGAAAAAAATAGAAGTACAAAGAAGGGTTCTTCAATTTGTCTTCATAAATGACACTTTGTACAGACGATCTTTTGATGGAATATTATTGAGATGTTTATCAAAAGATGAGGCATCACATGCCCTTTAAGAAACACATGCCGGAACATGTGGAGCTCATCAATCCGGCCCTAAACTTGCAGCACAAATAAAAAGATTAAGTTATTATTGGCCTACCATGGTGCAAGATTCGATTAATTTTGCTAAGCATTGCAAATTATGCCAGCTCAATGGAGATTTCATCCATCAACCTCCATTGCCACTTCACCCAACAATCATGTCATGACCACTTGATACTCATGGCTTAGATGTAATTGGACCTTTCATGCCAGCATCCTCAAAGGGTCATAAGTATATTTTGGCTGGGATATACTATTTTTAAAATGGGCTAAAGTAGTACCTTTAAAAGAAGTAAGAGCAAAAGATGTCACAAACTTCATAAAGAATCATATAATCTATCGTTATGGGGTGCCATCGAAGATCATCTCTAACAACGCTCTTTATTTCAGATGTAAATCAATGACAAAGTTGATAGAAAAATACAGATTCTGACATGGATTCTCAGCAAGTTGTAATCCGTCCTCAAATGGCCAAGCAGAAGCCTTTAACAAAGTGCTATGTAAAATCCTAAAGAAAATGGTGTCAAAGAACATGAGAGATTGGCATGAACACCTCCTAGAAGCCCTATGGGCTTATAGAACTGTAACACCCTGAAAGATTAATTGAGATTAATTAAGGTAATTAAGACTATTAGTGTGCCTAATCTGATTTAATTAATTGAGTTTAAATGATTCCAAGGTATTTAAATTATTCACAGTAATTTATTTTAATCTAGAAGTGTGTATGGGCGCATTTCTGGACTGTTTTAGTGCACATGTCATTTCCTTTTTATTTTTCTTTTCCTTTTTCTTTTTCTTTTCTTTTCCTTCCATTTCTTTTTCCCTCTCCCGTGCGTTTCTCTCTCTCTCTCTCTCTCTCTCTCTCACTCTCACTCCCGTACTCTCTCTCCCTCTCTCTCTCTCTCCCATTTTGTCTCAAATCAAGACCGGATTCGAACCAAGAGTGATTTCAAAGAGTTTTCAACATCAAGAGAAGGATTCAAGGTAAGATTACTGAAAGAACCTCTCTTGGATTTCAAGTTTTTCGGATTTAAAACTTACTTTTGGTTCAAAACGGATTTTGATGATTTTCGAGTAAAACTAGAGTAGAAATTGGAGATCTTGGGTTCTTTGGACTTGTTTTAGGACCTAGAACCCGGATCTAGTGGTTGTCCCTTGAGATTTTGTGAATTGGGACTGGATTTGTAGGTTTTTGAACCGATTTCCACGAAGTTTTCGCGAATCGAGTTTTCACCACGGTCGACCGCATCGGGTCGACCGGATCTTGTTATGGCCACCGGCCGACCGGACCGGTCGACCAGATGCACACCACTGGCCGACCGGTGGTGATGCACTCCTCTGTCTCCGGTCGGCCGGTGTACACGGGGTTTGACCCTGTTTGGCCTGAAATTGTTGTTTTCACCCCTATTTTCGGGGAGAACCCAAATTAGCTTCATTTGGGGACTTGGGATGAAAGGATTAGTATCTTTAATCCCTGATTTGATATTTAAAACCCTTGGAATGTAATTGGAAACATGAAAATGGATTAGGGCACACTAATTGGAAAATCTTGGTATATGATTGAGATTGGATTACTTTAGGAATGAGAATTGATCCTAAAGTGCTATCTTGTATCAGTGATCGCTGAGGATTCAGACTGAAGGGGCTTGAGGAAGCGGAAGCCGGAAAAGGCAATGCTAGTCCCAGGTTTGATTGTACGAGGTAGGATTTCTATCCCTTTTTCCTTGCGAGCCTGTTTTCAAAAAGGAATTTTGGCCTTGAAAATGTTTTTAAAGAAAGGGATTAGTTTGCGAAAGAAAAATATTTTAAAAACCATGGCTTGTTAGTTTATGGAAATCCTTGGCTTGTCCTGTCCATGGAATCCATAGGTTGCCTAGTCATGGAACCTCATGGCTTGCCCAGTCATGGGGCCCGCGGCTTGAGTAGTTCGTGGGGTCATATGAACGATTTCATAATGTTAAACGGATGATTTCTTAAGATAAGAGATATTGTGAACTGGTAATAGAGTCTATTGCTGTAAGTCTAGATAGGATGCGGAGAGTGCATCCTCGGGGGCAGAACCCGAAACCGGTCCGGTAGGTGAGGCACTTGGTGAGGTAAGTAATTTGCACTAATTACTTACTGAAGCCTGTAATATGGTTAGTTTCTGTTATATTTCCTTTGAGAAAAAGGATGTGAGGTTCCGGCTGTTCTGTTGGAACTGAATGTCTTATTTTATTTATTTATTCACTTATGCACTCATTTATTTAAGTATTTTAAATTATATCCTACTGGGCCTTTCGCTCATGTTTCAAATGTTTAAACCCCTCCCAGGAGACTCGAGGAGCGGTGCATCGTAGCTGAGCGGTGCTACGGATTGACCAAGTGAGGATCGCGTTCATCCTCTGTTATAAATGTAAGAAAATTGAGAAAGGTTATGTAAACTTATTTAATATTTGGATTTACTAGACTGTGGATGATGTCTGTTGTAATTGATTATTTACATGAACATGTATGTACGATACTGTATGTCCTGTGGGGTGGAGCCCTGTGTGTCAGAGGCTCCTGGATTATGTAATTTATTTATATTTAAATGCAGCTAAGTGTGGGACCCGGTTGGGGATCTGCTTTATTAATCCCTAATCAAGCTCCACGTCACCCACCCCGTTTGGGGGGCATGACAAGAACCACAGTGCGAACTGCAACGAGTTGCACGCCATACACTTTGGTTTTCGGCTCCGAGGCCATACTCCCATTAGAAGTGTAATAACCATCTTTAAGAATTGCTTCTCAATTGATGGCACTGGACGAAAATGTCCAAGTGAGATTAGTGGAGCTTGAGGCATTAGATGAGAAAATGCTCGCAGTACAACAAAAGCTCAAAATTGTTGGGAATGGTGTCCTAGAAGCATAAGATGTAATAGGATATTTATTATTTATTTAATGAAAGAGTTTATTCATCATTTTATGTGTATATATTTGTGAATATTTTATGAATATCAATGAAAATTCCGTGATTATTTATGTAACCTTAAATAATATATATAAAAGTTATATACGAGAGGATAATATTTAAGGATAATAATCAAAAAGCAACGCTCATAATGAATTTAATTAAAGTTTAAAATCTTTAATTAAAACATTATTAATACATGTTGTTGTGTGGGAAAATGTGATGGATACCTGGACCAATAACACCGCGACATGTGGCCATTTTTGCTCTCCGCCAAGAACACAACCCTCGACGCCTCGTTCCCTCAAGATCAGCTGCAGAGCCTGAAGCTGAAGTCCAGATTAGGGCGACGACCCCATGTGGCGTTGATGGATGCAAACCGCCTAGATTAAGGTGTTAAGATCCCTCGACTGCAGAAAAGGTCCCTGGAAAGGACGAAAGAGGCTAGACAGCGCTGGCAACGAGGGGAGCCTTCCGTCAAGACACAGCGGGTTACGTGCGAAAGTGAGAGACACCTGACAGCATTAATGGCAAGTTTACAAATCGCCCCACAGGGGACAGAAAAGCATTACGGAGACCTACAGAGCCGTAATAGAAGACTAACTAGTTGAGTGAACAGTACTGATTAGTGGGCTATGATTGGGCCTAAAAAGAGGAAGCACTTGAGTGCATAAACCCCCCCAGCGAAGGAAGCCCAAGTATAAAATAAGAAGGACCCCCAATAGAGAAGGGATCCATATTTTCCAGAGAAAACGAGTAAGAGAGAACAATTTGTGTAAATTGTAATCCCCTCAAAAGAAATGCAATACACACACAGTGGATGAAGCTCTGACTTTATAGAGTGAACCACTATAAAATTTCCCTTGTGTATTTACCTATAGTTCATTCATTCACGCAAATAACCAAATCAAACAAGAATCCCACTTTCATTACATCCGTAAGCCGATAATCCAAAGGGTAACCCCAAGGTAATCCGGCAGGTTTATTGTTGACGAAATCCTACCGTCAACACATGTCATTCCCATTTAGAATGGAACGGTGTTATACGCATTGTTAATATGGTGAGATATTGAATGAATGTATTTCGCATAATGAGATTATGTGGAACAAGGACACAGACACAATATGAATTTCTAATAATTTCTGTTAAGTATAGAAATTCTCATTGACTCTATCAATGGTCATAAATAGAATGATCTTAATCCTGAGTTCTTAACATACTCCTATTTATGAATTTGTGTCTTTTGATTTTACTCGGTACGGATTCTGAGATCCTGAATCCTATTCCTTGTAGTTTGGAGACATGATGAAGTAGATAGCCGGGAATGTTATTACACGAGATTGAATCCATTCCTCCTTAAGAAAGAAGTAGATAAATAATTCTCTTGAGGGTTGATTTGGTACTTGGACCAGTAAGAGCTCCGATTCATGAATATGTTTTATGAATCACTGTCCATTAGAGATTCAATGGTACTCAAGGATAAAGATGTAATTAGAGAGGTTAACGGATTTTACCTTGCTCTAATTATGAATTATTTATGGAGGATCAATCTATATGCGATGACTATCAAATGGACACTTCACAGTTTAGAAGTAATTTATATATATAATTTCGAGAGTGCAATTCCAAGTTTATAGTGGAGTAACTATTGGAATTAATAGAATTAATTAATTAATTAAAGTGTTTAATTGATTATAAATTTTATTAGAGCTCGGGATTATAGGTCCATTAGTCCCCGCATCGTCCTAGTAATTCTACCAGACACAAAGGACAAAATGGGAATTTTAGACTTACGGAATTCTAAAATTAAACACTCGAAAATAATTAATTGAGAATTAATTATTATTTAAATAATGTGATTATTTAAATTTGAATTTGAACACATCTAGATTTATCCATTTAAACTTATTTGATAAGTTGTTCAATTTAGAATTCAAATTAATTTAAGGTTGACTTAAATTAGAATTTGAATTTGAGTCAAAATTGGTCTACAGGATAAAGGATGATTTTCTCTTCCTTCCTTATCAGCAAATTGGTCACACAGGGATGAGAGTCCCCTATCTTGGCCTGCGACATTAAGGATAAGGAAGAGGAGTTTTTATTTCAAATTCAAATAGGAGATAATTGACAAGCTTTATCTTGGAGATAGAGATTTGATTCCTTTTAGAAGTTTGACTTCTACTCTATAAATAAGATATGATGAAAAATTGCGCGACACAATTTTTTAACCTAACTTGAAGGAGGCTGGCCAAATTCCCTATCATAGAGTGAGAGGAAAAAGTTTTCTCCAAAAATTCCACATCGTGCATGCGTTGGTGTTTGTGAAAATTTGAGTGTTTATTGTAACCCATTTTGTCTCATGTGTGCACATACACACGTCTTCGTGGATTCTAGGAATTGACATGGAAGACATTGGTTTTCTAAACACAAAGCTTTGGAGCAAGGATTGTTCGAGGTCAAAGAACTCAAGTTATCAACCGAGTCGGCCTCCAGGTATTTTTTCTAATTGAGTTCTTAATATATGAATTAATGTGATTAATTTATTCGTGCATAAATTAATATAATCTATAGAGTATCTAAAAGGTTTTGTGAAAATTTTTCTTATACACGATCCACCTCCTGCCACGCTTCGGGGTCCGAATTTGATTCTGCAACCAACAATTGGTATCAGAGCAGTCTATACACTATATTAATTTATACTCTGATTATTTGATAATCAAAATTAATATATTAAATATGTGATATTTAATTATGTATGTATGTGATGGGTAGGCGCTTACATTTATGGATGTTTATATTTGATTCATGATGTTGAATGTATGGATGATGGATTTGGTCGTTAATTATATGGTTCCATGGATCGTATTAAATTCGTTCAAATTAAATTATTTGCAATTTAATTCAGGATTAGAATTATTGTAATTCTAGGTTTTGGGTAGAATTAGGGTTTTGATTTTGAATCAAAAAGAGGCATGCAAGATCAAGTTTGAAGCTTTGAAGATGCCCAGAAACAGCCCCAAGTTTGCCCAAAAGTTTTTCCAAAAAATCGCCCAGAAAGAAGGCCAAGGCGCGCCCCAGCGCACAGCCAGGGGCGCCCAGCATGCGTACAGCGCGCGGCCCGCACACCCCAACACGCGTACAGCGCGCGGCCCAACACGCGCACACGGACAGTCCGCGCGCGCACACACACACCTAGGCGTGCGGCTAGCGCACCAGACGCGGTCAATGGGCCCCTAAACGGGCCCGAGGGTTTCCGAAACCCTCATAATGCATGCTGACAAACCCAGAAGAGTTTTTGACCCTGAAGAAGGTGAAATCTGACCCGAAGACGAAGAACGAAGCCAAAGAATGAAGAGTTCAAGAATCAAAGACCAGTTGATGTTACGGAAGAAAATAATTGTTATAATTATTTATTTATTCTATTCGATTTTGGTTGTAATTTATATTTTCCATGGGACTCAGCCAAATCCATCTCAATAGCCGATTGCATATATTTATATTTTATGTTGATAATTATATATTATATTTTTCATGCATATAACATGCCATATAGATATAGTGTGCCCACACATATGTTTTATAACATACCATGCGTATACGCGCATTTATTATTATTTATTTATTTATTTAAAAGAGTTTTAAAAGGATAAAATAAAAAATATGAACCATTCGATAAAATCGATTTAATATGATTACATTGATTTAAGGTTCAAAATTGATTTGCAAAATAATGTTATTTGTGAAATTGAATTTAAAAGTTAAATTTTAGGATTTCACATATCCGAAAAATAAATTATTTATTTATCGGGATTGGAAAAATATGAGATGTTTTTCAAATAAAATACATATTTACAAAATAATGAGTGGGAGAGGGTTGTATGACAATATAACCCACTGGTCTCCATCATTAGTTCAACACCGTGAGATTCGAAAGGGGCTTCGTGGCGGCACCGATTCCGCACTCCCTACGGAAAGTGTTCTTTCGGATCAATAACAAGGTTGACTTCCTTGCGATAGGATTTTAGGATATATTTCCAGTTTGACCTACCCTACGGCGGCACTCCAGAGTTAAGTTGTTAGAATATGAAATGATGGGTTACACTCATGAATATATAATCAAATTGTTGATTATATTTTTGACCAAAATAACGGTAGTTGATAAATATGAAAATATGAGATCTTTTGATTATATTTATTAATTGAGAAGGTCTCAGTTCAATTTGTAATATTTTGACCTACCCTATGGCGGCACTATATTCGTGGTAAATTGGATTATCTTTGGCATCTAAAATTAAAACATGATTTATGTATTTTTCATGTGCATCATGCATAATATTTAATTGTGCCTAAATTCATATGTTTTGACATTCATGCACATAAATTGATTAGATGAATATTCTACTTATTTCCAGCAATATGTCAAATCTCACTACATGAAACTGAAACGCTGACTAGAGATAAACTATGCAAAGTGGTATAATAACATAAACAACTTACATTCATGTGATGAATATAAGTTTGTCCAAAATGGAGGATTTGTTGGTTGCCGAATCGAATTCGGCAGCGGAAACGCAGCGGAAAGGCGGATCGTGTATAACAAAAATTTTCATAAAACTTTTGAGATACTCTATAGATTATGTTAATTTATGCATGAATAAATTAATCTCATTAATTTATATCATTCAAGGTTCAACCGAAAAGATACCTGGTAGCCGACTCGGATGATAACTTGAATTTCTTTGACCACGAACAGTCCTAGCTCCAGAATTTGTGTTTAGAACACCAAAGTCTTCCACGTCAATTCCTTGATTCTACGTAGACGTGTGTGTGGGCACACGCGAGACAAAACATGTTTCTTAAACACTCGAATTTCCACAAACACCAACGCATGCACGATGTGGAATTTTTGGAGAAAAAATATTTTTCACTCTTTTTCCCTATATGAGAATTTCGGCCACACCTTTCTTTAGGGCTGAAAAATATGTCAAAAATTGTTCCCACAATTTTCTATCTATCTCATATTTAAAGAGTAGAAGTCAAACTTCAAAATAGAATCAAATCCTTATCTCCAATTTTGAATTTGGAACAAAAAATCCCTTCCCCTTATCCTTAAGGTGGCCGGCCACACTCTAGGGTTTTATCCCTGTGTGTGGCGCCAATTATCAGATAGGGAAGGAAGAGATTTTATCCTTTATCTAGTAGTCCAATTTTAATTCATATTCAAATTCGAATTTAAGTCAAACTTAAATATATTTGAATTCTAAATTAAACAACTTATCAAATAAGTTTAAATGGATAAATCTAGATATGTTCAAATTCAAATTTAAATAATCTATTTATTTAAATAATAATTAATTCTCAATTAATTATTCTCTGAGTATTTAATTTTAAAATTTTAAAATTCTAAAATTCCCATTTTGCCCTTTGTGTCTGGTAGAATTACAAGGACGACGCGGGGACTAATGGACCTATAATTCTAAGCTCCAATAAAATTAATAATTAATTAAACACTTTAATTAATTAATTAATTCTATTAATTCCAATAGTTACTCCACTATAAACTTGGAATTGTACTTTTGGAATTATAGACATTAATTACTTCTAAAATGTGAAGTGTCCATTTGATATAGTCATTGCATATAGATCGATCCTCCATAAATAATTCATAATTAGAGTCAGGTAGAATCCATTAACCTCTCTAATTACATCTTTATCCTTGAGTACCATTGATTCTCTAATGGATAGTGATTCATAAAACACATTCATGAACTAGAGCGCTCTTACTAATCCAAGTACCAAATCAACACTCAAGAGAATTATTTATCTGCTTCTCTCTCAAGAAGGAATGGATTCCATCTCGTATAATAACATTCCCACTACCTACTTCATTATGTCTCCAAAATACAAGGAATAGGATTCAGGGTTTCGAATCCGTGCATCGAGTAAATCAAAAGACATAAATCCATAAATAGGAGTTTGTTAAGAACTCGGGATTAAGATCATTCTATATATGACCATCGGTAGACTCAATTAGAATTTCTATGCTTAATGAAATTATTAGAAATTCATATTGTGTCAAGCGTCCATGTTCCACATAATCTCATTATGCGAAATGCACTCATTCAATATCTCACCATATTAGCAAAGGCGGATAACACCGTTCCATTCTAAATGGGAATGACATGTATTAATAATGTTTTAATTAAAGATTCGAACTTTAATTAAATTCATTATGAACAATTACTTTTGATTATTATCCTTAAACATTATCCTCTCGTATATAACACTTATATACCATGTTTAAGGTTACATAAATAATCAAGGAATTTTATTTGATATTCATAAAATATTCATAAATATATGCACATAAAATGATGAATAAACTATTTTATTAAATAAATAATAAATATCTTTTTACATCTCACGCTTTCAGGATACTATTCCCAACAATCTCCCACTTGTCCTAAAGCAGGTGTGTCATGTCTCTAATCCCAAATCCATCTAAGTGTCGATCAAAAACATTCAATGGCAATGTCTTGGTGAACGGGTCGACAAGGTTGTCCTCTCGACGTGATCTTTGAACCGCTACATCGCCTCTATCCACAATGTCTTTGATCGGGTGATATTTCCTTTCTATATGTTTCGCACTCTTATGGCTTCTAGGTTCTTTTGAATTAGCCACCGCTCCCTTTGTTGTCACAAAGAGAGGTTAATTAGCTTATCCATATCCGGAACAACTTCCGGATTAGTTAAGAACTTCCCGAGCCATGTAGCTTCTTTTGCGGCTTCACAAGTCGCAACATATTAAACTTCCATGGTAGAGTCAACAACACACTTTTGCTTTATACTTCTCCATACCACGGCTTCTCCATTAAGAGTGAACACATATCCAGATGTCAACCTTCGACTATCTCTATCCGATTAGAAATCGAAATACGGTATCCGTGAGAGACAGATCTTCTCCGGAATATGCCAACATATAGTTTCTCGTTCTCCTAAGATACTTGAGAATACACTTTATCGCAACCCAATGATCCAATCACGGGTTGGACCGGTAGCGATCGACTACTCCCATTTGCATAGCGGATATCCGGTCTTGTACACAACATGGCATACATAAGGTTTCCCACGGTACCAAGGCGTAGGGATACCTTCTCATATCTTCTTCTGGTGCGGGGTCTTTGGACATTGCTCCTTAGAAAGATGAATACCATGCCTAGAAGGTAAATTCCCTTTCTTGGAGTTTTGTATCGAATATCTAGACAACACTTTGTCTATATAAGATGCTTGTGATAACGCTAAAGCTTTTTCTTGCGATCTCGAATAATCTTGATCCCAAGAACATAGCTTGCCTCTCCTAAATCTTTCATTTGGAATTGGCTGGCTAACCACTCCTTTACATCTGTCATCATTCCCACATCATTCCCAATGAGTAGGATGTCATCGACGTAAAGAATTAAGAAGACCACTTTCTCTTCTTTCTTGTACTTGTAGACGCATGGTTCATCAATGTTTTGATCAAATCCATAAGACTTTATAGCCTCATCAAACCTGATATTCCATGATCTAGAAGCCTGCTTCAGTCCATAAATGGACCTTTGCAGTTTGCAGACTTTCTGCTGTTGGCCTTCCTCTATGTAACCCTATGGCTGATCCATATAGATGGTTTCATCAAGATAGCCATTCAGAAAAGCTATCTTGACGTCCATCTGCCATATCTCATAGTCAAAATATGCTACAATGGCCAGGAGTATCCGGATGGACTTAAGCATGGCTACCGGCGAGAAAGTTTCCTCATAGTCAACTCCCTCCTTTTGGGTATAACCCATAGCCACTAGCCTCGCTTTATAAGTTTCTACTTTTCCATCCGCTCCTCTCTTTCTCTTGAAGATCCAGTTGCATCCAATGGGTTTTACCCCTTCGGGTAGATCTACAAGTTGCCAGACTGAGTTAGAGTGCATAGACTCCATCTCGAGTTTCATAGCTGCTTGCCATTCTTCCTTATCAGAATCATCCATCGCATCCCTAAAGCTCGATGGATCCTCCTTACCGTCATCAGCAGTGACGATTTGGGCTTCCCCGGTATAACGGTAGGGTAACCTGCTTACCCTCCCACTACGATGAGGTGCCGTAGGAGTCTGATGAGGAACTGTCGTCTTTTCTCTGAGTGGTCCGACAACTCTTGTCAGATGTGGTCCGATCTCATTGGAAAGTAACTCTTCTAATACATGCTCCAGAAATGTGGCATTTGTCGATACAAACACCTTTTGATCTGCTTGACTATAAAACAGTCCTCCTCTTGTCCCTTGTGGGTATCCCACAAAGATGCATACTTCTGACCTTGGTTCCAACTTCCCGGTCTTTTGCCTCAGCACGTGTGCTGGACTCCCCCATATGCGAATGTGTCTCAAACTAGGTTTTTGACCATTCCACAACTCTAGGGGTGCCTTAGGTATAGATTTAGATGGAACTAGATTTAGAATATACATAGCGGTTTTTAGGGCATAACCCCAAAAAGAAGTAGACAGTGAAGAATAACTCAACATTGATCTTATCATGTCGAGCAAAGTCCTATTTCTCCTTTCGGCCACACCATTCTGCTATGGTGTACCGGGTGCAGTCAATTGGGATACCACACCTTCTTCAATCAAGAAATCCCGGAACTCTTGGTCCAGGTATTCACCCCCTCGATCTGATCGAAGTGTCTTGATTGGTTTACCTAATTGTTTTTCAACTTCTGCTCGGAATTCTCTAAACTTTCCAAAAGTTTCATTGCATCAGGTAAACATAACCATATCCCGAATAGTCATCAATAAAGGTGACGTAATATTCGTAACCTCCTCTAGCTTGGACATTTAACGGTCCACATACATCTGAATGTATCAGCTGTAGGGGTTCTGTAGCTCTTACTCCTTTTGCTGTAAAAAGTCTCTTG
Source organism: Morus alba (assembly GCA_012066045.3). Lineage (NCBI taxonomy): Eukaryota > Viridiplantae > Streptophyta > Magnoliopsida > Rosales > Moraceae > Morus > Morus alba. The sequence continues at coordinate 45,200,196 of CP050224.2, read as the reverse complement.
GTCATTTTACCTTCCAAACAAGATTCACAGACTGGAAGCTCGCCAACTTTTAGCTCACACAAAGGACCATCCTTTACTAGTCTTTCAATCCTATTTAGGTTAATGTGACCAAGTCTAAGGTGCCACGGATATGTGTTATTTTCGTGAGAAATCTTTTGCCTCTTATTCTTAGGTTCGGCAACTCTGAACATTTCAGTGTTAAGCAGTGAGTTAGGTATTGGTTTTATACAATATAAACCATCATCCAAACGTCCAGAACAAATATTTAAACCATTTCAAGAAATATGAACGAATTCATTATCAAAATAAACTTTAAATAATTGTTCAAATAATTTGGCCACAGAAATCAAATTTCTACGAATTTCTGGAATAAAATAAACATTGTTCAAAACTAAAAATTTATTTTCCCTAAATCGAAGTCTAACTTCTCCCACTGCTTTTGCAAAAACTCTTACGCCATTGCCTACTTTCATCATGTAGTCCCCATCGGCTAACTCGGTGTAAGAACTAAGACTTTGCAAAGAAAAACAAACATGATTAGTTGCTCTTGAATCAATTATCCAGGCTGAGGTATCACCCTCTACTAAACATGTTTCAAGGACTAGTAAATCTAATTTACCTTGTTCCTTTTTCTTCTTCGCTTTTCCCTGGTCCTGGTTCTTTCTTTCATTTTTACCAGAACTTTCTGCAACTACAACATTTGCTTCTCCTCCTTTTCTTTTGTTGGTGGATTCGAAGTTTTGCAGGTCATTCATGAGTTCAGTGAGATTGTACTTCCTTTTGTTCATAACAAATTTGTTCACGAACTCATGAAAGTCAGGGGACAGGCTTTCCAGGATGATGCGAACTTGGGTGGCTTCATCAATTCTGGCACCATTGAGCTCCGCATCGTGGAGGTGATCAATCATGTTCAAAACATGTGCCTTGATTGAAGAACCTTTCTTCATCTTGTCATTCATGAAAGCCCATACGGCATCCAAACGAGCCTTTTCAGAAGGAGCGCCGAACATGGCTTCTAGAGACTCCATTATCTCATAAGCAGTCTCCATCTCCTCATGCTTCTTGCGAAGCACATCGCTCATGCTGGCCAGCATAAAGCACTTTGCTTTATTGTTGGCCTTGATCCAGCGATCAAAAGGCTCCCTTGCGGTTTTGGATGCATTAGCCGCGGGTTCTGGAGGACATTCCTCCGCTAGGACAAACTCATAGTCTTCGCAGACCAATAGTACGTTCATGTTACTTTTCCACTTAGCATAATTATCACCGTCTAATTTTTCAGTCGCTAGTAGTGTGATAATGGGATTCGACATATTGCTGGAAATAAATAGAATATTCATCAAATCAATTTATGTGCATGAATATCAAGGCATGTTAATTTAGGCACAATTAAATATGATGCATTATGCACATGAAAAATACATAAATCATGTTTTAATTTTGGGTGCCAACGATAATTCAATTTACCACGATTATAGTGCCGCCGTAGGGTAGGTCAAAATATCGCAAATTGAACCGAGACCTTCTCAATTAATAAATATAATCAAAATATCTCATATTTTCATATTTATCAACTACCGTTAATTTTGGTAAAAAATATAATCAACAATTTGATTATATCTCCATGAGTGTAACCCATCATTTGATTCTCTGAGACTTAACTCCGGAGTGCCGCCGTAGGGTAGGTCAAACCGGAAATACATCCTTGAATCCTATCGCTAGGAAGTCAACCTTGTGATTGATCCGAAAGAACACTTTCTATAGGGAGTGCGGAATCGGTGCCACCGCGAAGCCCCTTTCGAATCTCACGGTGTTGAACTAATGATGGAGACCAGTGGGTCGTATTGTCATATAACCCTCTCCCACTCATTATTTTGCAAATATGTATTTTGTTTGAAAAACATCTCATGATTTTCAAATTGAAAAATAAACAATTTATTTTTCGGATATGTGAAATTTGAAAATTTAACTCTTAAATTTAATTTCACATGTAACATTATTTTGCAAATCAATTTTGCAACTTAAATCAATTTAATCATATTAAATCGATTTTCAGCGCATGGTTCTTATTTTATTTTATTTTTCTAAAACACTTTTATAATAAATAAAATAAACAATAACGAATGCGCGTGTATGCATGGCATGTTATAAAAACATATGAGTGGGCACATTTTATGTATATGGCATGTTATATGCATGGACATATAATATATAATTATCAACATAAAATATAAATATATGCAATCAACTATTAAGATGGATTTGACCGGGCCCCATGGAAAAATAAATTACAACTCAATCGAATCGAATAAATGAATAATTACAATAATTATGTTCCTCCGTTACATCAACGGGTCTTTGATTCTTGAATTCTTTATTCTTCGGCTTCATTCTTTGTCTCCGGGTTGAATTTCACCTCCCTTGGGATCCAGAACTTTTCCTGGCCCATCGGCACACTTTACGAGGGTTTCGGAAACCTTCGGGCCCGTTCAGGATCAAATCCCGAACTTGGGCGCCCCGCTACTGGGGGCGGGGCGCAGCCTGGGCACAGGCCCAGCCCGGCGCGGCCTGGCCTTGCGGGTCGGGGCGCTGCCTGGGGCCGGGGCGGCGCCTGGGCGGCTGGGCGCGTCTGGGGCAGCGCCTGGGCCTTGTCCGGGCCGGTCTCGGGCCTTGTCCGGGGCCGCGTCTGGGCCACGTTTTCTGGAATTTTCTGGGCAGTTTTCTGGGCTTCTTTGAAGGCTTCAAACAAGATCTTCAAGGCCTCCTTGATTCAAAATCAAAAACCCTAATTCTACCTAAATCCTAGAATTACAATAATTCGAATCCCGAATTAAATTACAACTAATTTATTAACGAATGAATATAACCGATCCATGGAACCATATAATTAACGACCAAATCCATCATCCATACATTCATCATCATGAATAAAAAATAAGCATCCATAAATGCAAGTGCCTACTCATCACATACATACATATTTAAATATCACATATTTAATATTGATTATGATTATCAAATAATCGAAGCATAAATTAATATCATCTATAGACCGCTCTGATACAAATTGTTGGTTGCCGAATCGAATTCGGCGGCAGAAATGCAGCGGAAAGGCGGATTGTGTATAACAAAAATTTTCATAAAACTTTTGAGATACTCTATAGATTATATTAATTTATGCACGAATAAATTAATCTCATTAATTTATATCATTCAAGGTTCAACCGAAAAAATACCTGGTAGCCGACTCGGATGATAACTTGAATTTCTTTGACCACGAACAGTCCTAGCTCCAAGCTTTGTGTTTAGAACACCAAAGTCTTCCACGTCAATTCCTTGATTCCACGTAGACGTGTGTGTGGGCACACGCGAGACAAAACATGTTTCTTAAACACTCGAATTTCCAAAAACACCAACGCATGCACGATGTGGAATTTTTGGAGAAAAAATATTTTTCACTCTTTTTCCCAATATGAGAATTTCGGCCACACCTTTCTTTAGGGCTGAAAAATATGTCAAAAATTGTTCCCACAATTTTCTATCTACCTCATATTTAAAGAGTAGAAGTCAAACTTCAAAATAGAATCAAATCCTTATCTCCAATTTTGAATTTGGAACAAAAAATCCCTTCCCTTATCCTTAGGTGGCTGGCCACACTCTAGGGTTTTATCCTGTGTGGCGCCAATTATCGATAGGGAAGGAAGAGATTTTATCCTTTATCCAATGAGTCAATTTTAATTCATATTCAAATGAATTTAAGTCAAACTTAAATATATTTGAATTCTAAATTAAACAACTTATCAAATAAGTTTAAATGGATAAATCTAGATATGTTCAAATTCAAATTTAAATTATCTCATTATTTAAATAATAATTAATACTCAATTAATTATTCTCCGAGTATTTAATTTTAGAATTCTGAAATTCTAAAATTCCCATTTTGCCCTTTGTGTCTAGTAGAATTACAAGGACGACGCGGGGACTAATGGACCTATAATTCTAAGCTCCAATAAAATTAATAATTAATTAAACACTTTAATTAATTAATTAATTCTATTAATTCCAATAGTTACTCCACTATAAACTTGGAATTGCACTTTCGGAATTATAGACATTAATTACTTCTAAACTGTGAAGTGTCCATTTGATATAGTCATTGCATATAGATCGATCCTCCATAAATAATTCATAATTAGAGTCAGGTAGAATCCATTAACCTCTCTAATTACATTTTTATCCTTGAGTACCATTGATTCTCTAATGGATAGTGATTCATAAAACACATTCATGAACCAGAGCGCTCTTACTAATCCAAGTACCGAATCAACACTCAAGAGAATTATTTATCTGCTTCTCTCTCAAGAAGGAATGGATTCCATCTCGTATAATAACATTCCCAGCTACCTACTTCATTATGTCTCCAAAATACAAGGAATAGGATTCGGGGTTCGTAATCCGTACCGAGTAAATCAAAAGACATAAATCCATAAATAGGAGTTTGTTAAGAACTCAGGATTAAGATCATTCAATATATGACCATCGGTAGACTCAATTAGAATTTCTATGCTTAACGGAAATTATTAGAAATTCATATTGTGTCTGCGTCCATGTTCCACATAATCTCATTATGCGAAATACACTCATTCAATATCTCACCATATTAACAGTGCGGATAACACCGTTCCATTCTAAATGGGAATGACATGTATTAATAATATTTTAATTGAAGATTCTAAACTTTAATTAAATTCATTATAAACAGTTACTTTTGATTATTATCCTTAAACATTATCCTCTCGTATATAACACTTATATACCATGTTTAAGGTTACATAAATAATCAAGGAATTTTATTTGATATTCATAAAATATTCGTAAATATATGCACATAAAATGATGAATAAACTATTTTATTAAATAAATAATAAATATCCTTTTACATCTCATGCTTTCAGGACACTATTCCCAACAAGATTGTCCTCATGTCCTTAACAAAACCACTGTAGGTAACTATTAGCTAGGGTTGTGCATGGTAATTAACAAGAAGCCTGAAGGCATGGAGACAACTTATAAGATAATGCAGTCGTCAGATACCATATCTGGAAATCCATAAAACAAAAGGGTTGGCTAAATACTGTGAGAGCCTTGAGTAAAAAAAAAAAAAAAGAAAAGTCATTTCCAACAAAATAAAGGAAAAGAATCAAGCAAATATGATTTGCTAGTTCTGAAAACATGTTTTAGTAAAAGGGTGATTTCTTATCCTGAATAGTTTATTTAGAAATAACTAATCGTGTTTTTTTTCTTTATTAAGTTTTAGCCCTTAAATGGAAATTGTTTCCACCTAAACAAAGGAAAAGAATCAAAGTAAATAAGATTTACTAATTCTAGAAACATCTTTAGTAGAGGGTGATTCCTCATGCCGTCAGGGACTACACATTGGTAGGAATACTGCTAGGGTATCGACAAAGGCAGTGGGAGAATTTAGACTTCAATTTTAGAAATACCTTGTTGTGAACAATGTTTATTTCCCTCCAAGCATAAAGAGAAATTTGATTTCTAATTCCAAATTATTTGAACAATTGCCTTTAATAAAAATCTAGTACACATCTTTTAGAATGGTTCTGATATTTGTTTCGGATATTTGGAAAAAGGTTTACACCGTTTAAACCAATGCCTGGCTCACTGCGTAATGTTGAAATGTTCAAAAGTTGTCGAACCTACGAATAAGAAGCAAAGGATCTCTCACGATAAATAACACATATATGTGGCATCGTAGACTTGGTCATATTAGCCTAAACAAGATTTAAAGACTGGTAAAGGATGGTCATTTACGCGAACTAAAAGTTAGTGAGCTTTCAGCCCATGAATCTTGTCTGGGAGGCAAAATGACCACGGGCCTTCCATGTCGAAATGAGAAAGAGCCACAGTACCTCTTCAGCTAATACATTCGGATGTATGTGGACCGTTAAATGTCCAAGACAAAGGAGGTTATGAATATTTCATTATCTTTATTGATGATTATTCGAGATATGGTTATGTTTACCTAATGCAATGGAAATCTAAAACTTTTAGAAAGTTTAGATAATTCTGAGCAGAAGTTGAAAAACATTTAGGTAAACCAATCAAGACACTTTGATTAGATCGAGGAGGTGAATACCTGGACTAAGAGTTTTAGGTTTTTGATTGAAGAAGGTGTGGTATCCCAATGGACTGCACCTAGGAGACCAAAACAGAATGGTGTAGCCGAAAGGAGAAATCAGATTTTGCTCAACATGATAATATCAATGTTGAGTTATTCTTCACTTCCTACTTCGTTCTGGGATTATGCCCTAAGAACCACCATGTATATTCTGAATCTAGTACCATCTAATTCTATACAAAAGACACCCTTAGAGTCTTGGAATGGTCGAAAGTCAGTTTTGAAGCATAGTCGCATATGGTGGTGTCCGGCTCATGTGATGAAACAACAGACTGGGAAGTTGGAACCAAGATCAGAAATATGCATACTATGTGGGATATGTAATGGGGACAAGAGGATGATTATTTTATATAGTCACAAGAATCAAAGGGTATTTGTATCAACAAATGCCACATTTCTAGAGCATGACTATATGATAATTTTCATGCCTAGAAGCAAAGTAGTTCTGAAAAGTTACTTTCCAATGAGATTGGACCACTACCGATAAGAGTTGTTGGTATGCTAAGAAGTAAGACCACGATTCCTAATCAAACTCCTATGGTACCTCATCGTAGTGGGAGGGATAAGTAAGTTACCTGACCGGTATACTGACGAAGCATAGATCGTTAAAGGAGAATCCATTAACCTTTAAGGCTATGATGGATGATTTTAATAAGGAAAAGTGGCAAGCAACTATGAAACTCGAGATAGAGTCCATGTACTCCAACTCAGTCTGGCAACTTGTAGATCTACCTAAATGGGTAAAACCCATTAGATGCAAGTGGATCTTCAAGAGAAAGAGATAAGCGGATGGAAAAGTAGAGAGTTATAAAGCAAGGCTAGTGGTTAAGGGTTACACCTAGAAAGAGGGAGTTGACTATGAGGAAACTCTCTCACCGGTAGCCATGCTTAAGATCATCCGGATACTCTTCACCATAGCAACATATTTTGAATATGAGATATGGAAGATGGATGTCAAGACAGCTTTTCTGAATGGCTATCTTGAGGAAACCATCTATATCAATCAGCTAGAGGGTTACATAGAGAAAGGCCTAGAGCAGAAAGTATGCAAGTTGTAGAGATCCATTTATGGATTGAACAAGCTTCTAGATCATGGAACATCCAGTTTGATAAGGCTATTAAGTCTTATGGATTTGATCAAAACCAAGATGTTTTAAACTAAAGAAAAGAAGATGTTCTTATTCTTTATAAGCGTGAATATCTGATACTCAGTGGGAGTAGTTAGTCGTTGTTAGTTGAACTCAAGATTCGATCATTGAGCAGCCATGTAGTGTATCCTTAAGTATATAAGGAAAATAAAGAAACTATAAGATAGTTTAGTCAGTGAAAGAGTTGTCTTTCACTGGATACATAGACTTTGACTATGAATCATGACAAGAGAGGTTGTAGGCAAAGTACGATTGCTAATTCTATCATTAAGAGTTAATGTGTAGCAGCTCGTGAAGCAGCAAAAGAAAGCAACATGACTCTAGAAATTCTAAACTGATCTGGAAGTTGTTCCAGACATAGATCAGTCATAGATACCTAGAAAGTTTCAAGAATCGAGACATATTCTACCTGCTTTAGGACAAGTGGCAGATTGTTGGGAATGGTGTCCTAGAAGCATAAGATGTAATAGGATATTTATTAAGAGTTTATTCATTATTTTATGTGCATATATTTGTGAATATTTTATGAATATCAATGAAAATTCCGTTATTATTTATGTAACCTTAAACATTGTATATAAGTCATATACAAGAGGATAATGTTTAAGGATAACAATCAAAAGGCAATGTTTATAATGAATTTAATTAAAGTTCGGAATCTTTAATTAAAACATTATTAATACATATCATTCCCATTTAGAATGGAATGGTGTTATCCGCATTGTTAATATGGTGAGATATTGAATGAGTGTATTTCGTATAATGAGATTATGTGGAACAAGGACACAAACACAATATGAATTTCTAATAATTTCCGTTAAGTATAGAAATTCTCATTGAGTCTACCGATGGTCATATATAGAATGATCTTAATCCTGAGTTCTTAACAGACTCCTATTTATGGATTTGTGTTTTTTAATTTACTCAGTACGGATTCTGAGATCCTGAATCTTATTACTTGTATTTTGGAAACATGATGAAGTAGGTAGCCGGGAATGTTATTACACGAGATGGAATCTATTCCTTCTTAAGAAAGAAGTAGATAAATAATTCTCTTGAGGTTGATTCGGTACTTGGACCAATAGGAGCTCCGATTCATGAATGTGTTTTATGAATCACTGTCCATTAGAGAATCAATGGTACTCAAGGATAAAGATGTAATTAGAGACGTTAATGGATTTTACCTTGCTCTAATTATGAATTATTTATGGAGGATCGATCTATATGCAATGAATATATCAAATGGACACTTCATAATTTAGAAGTAATTTATATCTATAATTTTGAGAGTGCAATTCCAAGTTTATAGTGGAGTAACTATTGGAATTAATAGAATTAATTAATTAATTAAAGTGTTTAATTGATTAATAATATTATTGGAGCTCGGGATTATAAGTCCATTAGTCCCCGCGTCGTCCTAGTAATTCTACCAGATACAAAGGACAAAATGAGAATTTTAGAATTACGGAATTCTAAAATTAAACACTCAAAAATAATTAATTGAGAATTAATTATTATTTAAATAATGTGATTATTTAAATTTGAATTTGAACACATCTAGATTTATCAATTTAAACTTATTTGATACGTTGTTCAATTTAGAATTCAAATTAATTTAAGTTTGACTTAAATTAGCATTTGAATTTGAGTCAAACTTGGACTACAGGATAAAGGATGATTTTCTCTTCCTTCCTTATCTGCAAATTGGCCACACAGGGATGAGAATCCCCTATCTTGGCCGGCCACATTAAGGATAAGGAAGAGGAGTTTTTTTTCAAATTCAAATAGGAGATAATTGACAAGCTTTATCTTGGAGATAGAGATTTGATTCCTTCTAGATGTTTGACTTCTACCTATAAATAAGATATGATGAAAAATTGTGCTAGACAATTTTTTAACCTAATGAAGAGGGCTGACCGAATTCCCTATCATAGAGTAAGAGGAAAAAGTTTTCTCTAAAAATTTCACATTGTGCATGCGTTGGTGTTTGTGGAAATTTGAATGTTTATTGTAACCCGTTTTGTCTTATGTGTGCCCACACACACATCTTTGTGGATTCTAGGAATTGATGTGGAAGACATTGGTTTTTTAAACACAAAGCTTTGGAGCAAGGATTGTTCGAGGTAAAAGAACTCAAGTTATCAACCGAGTCGGCCTCCAGGTATTTTTCCTAATTGAGTTCTTAATATATGAATTAATGTGATTAATTTATTCATGCATAAATTAATATAATCTATAGAGTATCTCAAAGGTTTTGTGAAAATTTTTGTTATACACGATCCACCTCCCCCCACGCTTCCGCATCCGAATTCGATTCGGCAACCAATAAAAATTTACCATGCCCAAGTGGCAGGGCTTTTAACAAAAAGGTCAAATTTAGATCCTTCATTGTGGGAGAGTTAGTCCTTACAATCGAAAGACCAATTGTTATAACAAGAAGGATGCAAGGTAAATTTGAAGCAAAGTGGGAAGGACCATACGTCGTTACTAGGGTTTTTTCAAAAGGGGCATATGAGCTTTCTGACTCAGAAGGTCATTGCATTTACTCCTGTGTAAATGGAAAGTTTATCAAAAAAAAATCTATGCCTAAATGGAAGAGGTACGCCTCCTGACATAAATGAAGCACAATTAACTATGAATGGCTTGATCTCCCAAAAAGGGATACGTAGGTAATCCGGTAATGAACTTGATGCAACCACAAAACAAAACAAAAATACATGTGTCCCTCCATAGAACTACGGAAGGCTTGATTCCTTTGAAAAGGATACATAGGCAATCTAGTAATAAACTGGATGCAGCCACAAAATAAAAAAAAAAAAAAAATAAAAAAACTATTTCATTCTACTGGACTGAAATAAATTGATCAAATATGTTTTATTAACATAAAGTCCAAAGAAGAGAAAACAAATCCTGATGAAAGAGACATAAAGAAAAATGTCTAAACAAAAAGAGGGGAGCTAAACAACAAATAAAAAGAAAGGAAGACAAATAATGGATTCTCCTTAAAAAATGCAAGATGTGAATCACGAATCTTTTAAGATTCCTCCCTTTTGACTGAAGTTCAGCCTCAACTCTCTCAATTTTGAAGTATCGATCTACTCTCGCTGTAGTTTTTAAAATCTGGAGCTCTTCACTAAGTTTCCACTATTCTTCTAAGGAAGTCTTCAACTGTTGGACGCGTGCCTCAGCAACCTTCAACCTATCTTCATAAGCCTGACACAACTGTTGCGCCGCTAGTAGCAGTTTTTGTGCCTCCAATTCAATTTTGATAACTTCTTCTTCAGTGGCATTTTCCCTGATCACAAATGATTCAACATCAGATACTTGGATTGAAAGTGACTTCATAATGGAAAGGCATTCTTCATCATGATGAGGCAGATCTTTAATCTCAACACTGTTTAGAGCTGCCTTTTCTTCTAAAGTGGATGAAGCATTAGCCAGCTTTTGTTCTGAGTTGAAAAAATCATCCAGGGTATCTTTGAGCCAATTAAGTGCATGATCATCTAACCTTTTTCTGAGCACAAATGAAACCAATTGTATCAACATACTCAAACACTTGTGAGCGATAAGTCAAAGTCTCTCAGGTTGATTGCGAGCTGAATATCCAAGTAAAGATTTGCCGTAGCATACCAAACATGAAATCCTTATTTAACTTATCTATATCAACTATAATGATACGTGAGATTGACATAGACGGTTCTTGAGAGGCCGCTGGAGCAACTAACTCTGGAAATGGTTGTTTGATATTCAATTCTTGAGAAGCGGATGCGACGACAGACTCTTGAAAAGATTGAATGGCAATCGGATCTTGAGGCAACATTGTGATTACTGGATTGCAGGGAGGAGGAACCATCATCGCCAAAGGATGAGGAATTTCTACATAAGGGACAATATCTAAACATTTGGATGTCTCTGCACCAGTGTCTTCCCTGATAGTAGTATGTTCCTTACGTTGATTCTCTTCCAAAAAGTCCTCTCTAAGTGGACTATCATATCTCAATGGATTATAATCTGCGAACTCATCCTCCCTGAATGGACTGCCATTCATATGATCACCTCCCACATCTAAGTTGTCTACAGTAATATGGGTATCCTAGCCGATTGGGACAGAAGGAGGCTCGATAGTCTTAGGAAGTCCAACATTGGAAATTTTAGGTTTGTTTAAAGCCCAATGAGCATCTATATTCATTGGTTTAATGTTAGAAGTCTGAGCACGCTGGGTTTTGGTCCTCTTATGGCGTGTTTCAGAATCGTCTACTTCATCAAATGACACACGTTTCTGAACCTCAGAAGTCCCTTCATTTACTTGAAATCGACATTTGTCAAGCATGTCATCAAGTGTTTCATATACCTTCCTAATATTGGTAATTATGAATGTGGGCTCTTCTGCCTTTCATATAACCATGTGCATTAGCCCATTCAGGTCATACTTGGCACCTCAAAACGGGCACCAGTATTCCTTCTTAGAAGAAAATCCCATATGCCTTTTATGTCAAGAATCCCGATAGATAAACCACGTTTGGGACTGAGGTATAAGTTGTTTGAAGGCACGCCTTGGTCAAAACCAAATTGACGAGCAAATCTATTAGGGGAGTATGCTTAGAAGTATAAATCATTTCGCACTCTTACAGGTAATATGGAGGACTGTAAGGAAACAAGAATCTCAAAGATGTCATCAGATAAACCATTATCATCTAAGTAAAGAGTGTCTTCTCTCTGAAGGAAATAAAATGGACGACGACGCACATAGTCCTCGCCCCTAAAAGTGCTTCTAGCTATATTTAAACTTTGCTTATCAACTGGAAGTCCGACCACCCTACGCATCCGAGGGGAATCGTCAACAACATCCTAACTTGAATAACGATAAGGAAAGTATTCGGCTAGCCATCCTATCACGTAATGCATAGGCAAGTGAATTTCAGAAACACCAATTCCTCGTGGATCTGTTGCAGAAGTACTCAATCTATGGTAGATATAACCCAAAACAGAAGGTGCAAGCAACACTTTCTTTCCTTCCGCCATCAAAGTGGCCATGCAGAAAGTCTCAGGCCTAATGTAACTATTCTGATAGGGAAAAACAAACCGGCTTAGCCAAAGAGATAGGAAAGCTATGAGCATGCACTCTTCTGAAGCATCCAAACACAAGGTCTTAAGAGAAGACCTTTCTTTCAAAAAACTTTTCCCTTTAAAAGGTGTTTGCCTAGGTTTAGTCGAAGGCCCACTCAGCAACCCATGAAGAAGTGTATCCCCATGATAAAAATACTCAATCCATTCTCCCCAGGATACCTATGTAACATTTAAAAATTTACAAATTCTGGAATAAGTCCTCAAAAGCTCAGCAACAGTGGGAGAATACAAGGAAATATTAAGTAATCGAGCATTAGGCAAAATAAATTCTTCATAAGGAATTTCGAGAATGGTTAAACCTCCAATTCTTTTCAAATCCTATAAAGAGATTCTCATTTCACCACCACTGTGATGGAAAGTATTAGTTTGTGGCCCCCATAGTTCAACAAAGGCTCTCCATACGTTAGCATTAAATGCATAGGGGAACCTAGAAACATCAACCGCTCCATAAATGTTTGCACTACGTAAAATAGTGCGGTTATGTATTAAAATGTGCCCAGTCCATTCCATTAGAGAAAGTTAGAAGCAAGCTCGACCACGAAAATTGAATTTTCCTGACATTTTCTTGTCTTTCAAATTGTAAAAAACGCCCCGGGTAGAATTCATTTGTCGCCACAAATCTACAATCCAGATCATCATCATTGTTAATTTCTCCAAGAAATTTCTCATTAAAGATAGGATCATGTTGTTAAAGATGTTGAACGGCTTTGGTCTCACTTGAGAATTTGTATCTCAAATCTCCAGAAGGTACCTCACAAGTGGTGGTCAAAATAGCCTGGTGTTTCGAATCCGTAGATGCAATGATTTCATTTAACGATTCTGAACGGCGATATTTTGGACCAAAATCAACCTCTCCACCACGATTGTCTGACGCTCTCTCTGAACAAATCTCCCCATAAACATCCATCGGCAACTGAAAAAAAAAATAATAACAAAAAGGGAGTTAAAAAAATGAAAAAATCTCCCACGTGTTAAACAATCCACACGCTTGAGAGGGCATCTATTCAAAAAAAAAAAAATATGTACATTGGATGATGAAAAAATGGGTTAAAAAAAAAAGAAGAAAATAAAAAACTTTAAACTGCCTAAAAAAAAATAAGGAAATAGTAGAAAATAGGCCAATATGTTAAGAAATAAATAGGCCAATTTTTAGTTATAGAAATTAATAGGCCATAACTTGAGTTAATAAAAAAAAAATATGTAAACATTGGATGATGAATTACAAATGGGCCCTAAAAAATAAGAGAAGAAAATAAAATTTTGTAAACTATTGGCCTATTAATTTTAATTCATCTCAAATTTTGACCTAAAAATTTTCCTCTTTCTCCCAAAAAATAATAATAATAAAAAGAAGGGAAATTAAAAAAAAAAAAATACACGTTTTAAAATGTAAAGTAAAAATAAAAAATGGGGTGCAAAAGTGGTACAAAATGTGGTACATAACGTGGTGCAAAACGTGTAGAATGTAAAATTCTCTTATATTAAAGGAAGCGAGTGCAGAAGAAAAGAAAAAACGTTTCGGAGAGCTTTTCATCTAGAAACGTGTGGGCGGAAGAAAAAAAAATTCTGTGTGCAGGTGCGTGTGCGCGTGAAAGAGAGAAAAAAAAAAAAAAAAAGAAAGTGTATGTGCAGGTGCGTGTGTGCAGAGAAGTTAAAGAAAGAAATCAAATTTCAAAGTGCAGGTGTGTGCAGGAGACGTGAGAAGTGAAAAAAAAAAAAAAAAAAAAAAAAAAAAAAAGGAGGTGCAGGAGACGTGAGAAGAGAAGAAAGAAAGAAAAAAAAAACAAAAGAAAAAAAAAAACAAAACAAAACGTGTGCAGGAAAAAAAAATGGGGTGCAAGTGTGCAGTGACAGTGACGTGAGGAAAGGAAAAATATACATTTTCAAAAGTGATATTTCAAAATAATAAGATAAATACATATTTTAATTTTTTAATTTTGTTTTTTGTGTTATAATGTATTTAAATTAAGTCTTGTATACATTTTAAAAGGTGAGATTGTAATTTATTCCTTTACATTTACATTCTTTAGGAAGAAAAATTTTATACACACTTTATAGTGTGAGATTGTTTATTTATAATACTTTTAATAAATTTTGAATGCACTCATAAGGTGTAATTTCTCATTCTTATCATAATTTTATGATTATTATTAAGACATAAATTTTTTTTAAAAATCTATATTAATCAAATGTGATTTTAAAAAAATTAAAGATTAAAAATTTTTTAAATTATTTGTTACAATTATTTTGAGTGTAATTCAAATAAAAAATTTATATGAATTATATTTTAAAAATTGAGATATAAAAAATTATGTACATATAATTTATATGAAAATATTTATATGAATCATACTATATCCACAAAAAACAATTAAAGAATGAGGATTAAAAAAAGAAAAAGATGTGTAAATTCTCGGACTGATAGCTTTACACGCAAATCAAGAATTGGTGGGAATTGATGTTCACGTACACGTATATATATCAAAAGGCACGTATATATATCAAAAGGTTTCTTGCTGCTTTTGCAGCGTAATGATTTATATATATACATAATAAAAAAAGGAGAAAATTAGCATCTGGTATCTTCGCAATACACCAAACGGCGCGCGCGCACATACCCATATATAAAAACCGTAGGTGTGTGTAAGTGAAAAAGTTGTGGTGTTGGCTGTGGGGGTGTGTGTGAGATATGAAGTTATGGATGTGTGCGTCTTATTGTGTTGTTTGAGATATGAAGTTATATATATGTGCGTGTGTCAATCACGTGAAGCAAAAAGGGATTTTAATTTCTTTTGAGATTAGAAGATTAGTCAAAACAAATTAAATCATAATAAATTAAATCCAAACGGTAGATTTAATTTTGAATTTTAAAATTTAAAAAAAAAAGAAAAAGACAATAAATTTTAAAGAAATTTAGAATATTAAATACCTAAAAATTTAAAGTACACAAATTGAGCCCTTTTACTGCCTCTTAGTTTAAAAAAATGAGCTCATTGTCTCATAAAATCATATAGTGATTAAATACAATTTTCAAATCCCAAATTCAAAAAAAAAAGTCTCAACACTAAATTCAAAAAGGATCCTTTTAATTCCCCAAAAAGTCATATACCAGAAAATTACCCAAATATAACTTTCAAATCCAAATTCTAAAGTAAAATTCCAAATAGAATTTTTAAATATCTTTGAATTCCTCCTATCGTCATATATCGAGGAATTCTCCAAAATTCAAATTCAAATTTAAGAACTACAATTGACTTGATTCCATATCGGATACATTGGCAACGTAAAATTTAGATGCAGTTTCAAGACCAAATTCAATCCTAAAAATCCTCATAAAGGACAAAGTCAAAACAAAACTAAATCAAGCTTCAAATTGCGTAAATTCCTCATAAGGTCATACACCGAGGAATTATCCAAAATTTTCAAACCCAAAATTCAAACTACAAGTGGCTTGATCCCCTAATGGGGTATGTAGGCAACTCGGCTAAATTCATCAAGTTCAGCTGCAATTTTAAACAACTCAAATTTCTCAAATTCACAGAAAATAGAATTTACTGTTTTAATTGGAATCAAAAGGTCTTCCCTTGTACCAAGGGATTGTAATTAAGAGGTTATTCTTATAATCTTGAATGAGTTGAACTAAAAATAATAAACTCCTATATTAATTAAATCCTAGTATTGGTGAAATTATGTTGTGTGTAAAATATTATTTTAATATTAATAAATATTTTTTCTCAACAACCCATTTATGACCCAACTAACAAAAATAGTGAAATTTTATATTGTATTCAAAACTATATTAATTGAATACTTAATATCACTTATAGTTAAAATCATGCATAATAGTCAACACACATTAAAATATTTAAATATCAAACACACACACATATATATATATATATATATATATATATATGATACTACTAGATTATCAAGTATGCATGTTTCAAAACATAACAATTACCAAAATTCAAAGAAGTTTGAAAACATAACAGAGTACATTTAAATAAATTTGAAATCATAACTAAACATTTGAATATTTAAGTGCATAAAACATAAAATAAATATAGAAAAATGTCTTCTTTGAGCCTTGAAGTTGAATGCCCAACTACGCTCTAAAAACTAAAATTAGTTTCCAATTGCTTTAACCTATTCATGGAAAAAGAAAATATTTTATTAATGAAAAGAAATTTATAGCTTGGGCATGCCACAAGGAAATTCTTGTTACATTCCATTGCATTTGAGGTGTTGAGGTTGTGAGAATTTTGAGATGAACCAGTAGTGGGCTCATTGATATCCAAAGTAAAAACATCTTCAATAATTTCATTCACAGCTTCACGAATCGATTTGTTGTTTTTTACACATAATAGATAAGTTATATGGTTAAGACTTAAGATAACATAAGTTAAGATAGTAAATAAACAAAAATAATAATAAATATACCTTTATCTACAAAAAAAAAAAAGTAAATAAACGAGTTGGGCCGGGTGGGGCCGAGCCGTGTCGGCCTAATAACGGCCCGTATAACTAAACGGGTTAAGCGTGTTAAACGGGCTGGACACGAATCCAGCCCCTAATAACGGCCCGTCTAACTAAACGGGTTAAGCGTGTTAAACGGGCTGGCACGAATCCAGCCTATTTATTTTCATATTATTCATGTCAGCCCGTTAACGATCCAATTAAAAATCGTGCGGTCCAATATCGTTTATTTCGTGTTGTTTTCGTGTCATGTCCAAAATTACCAGCCTTAGTTGTCTATATCAAAAACTGAAGACCTTCAATGCTTTGATCCAGCAAAATATGGGTGACTGCCGATCCAGCCATTTGGAGAAACTGATAATTGACGGAGTCAAGCCTTGGACAAGGGGGATAGAGGTTGCATCTTGCATACAGCTTTATATATATATATATATATATATATATATAGGCAAGGTCTTTAATCCGGCACTCACTATTTACCGGACTAAAACGGCAAATGTATAATTCTGCCGTTTTCGTGTATATTTATATGTAAGGTGCGTATATTTATATGTAAAGATGTATATGTTAAATTATAAGAAATGACAATGTATATTAATCTTCAAAATATGTATTTTTATTAGCAATTAAGTGAACACATAGCATAAAAATATGTATATTGACTGATTTGTTGTATTTCATGTTAATGAACGTAAGCAAGAATGTATATAGCGAAATATGTTTTAGTATCTTGTGTTCTTGATAATATTAAAATGATACTGCAACGTTTTTAAAAACATATTCTTGGTACTCTGAAGTTGATTTTTAAGATGTAAAATGACCTTAATACTCTTTTACTTAATCAAAATGTAATAAATCTAGGAAAAAAAAATCATGAACTTTTTATTTTATTATTTTCCTTTAAATATTTTAATGTCTTAAAATATTTTCATTTTTTTTAAGAAACTAGTAAAAGTAGGCACGTGCAATTGCATGAATTTGACTGTTATATTTATTGTCTATTAGAAAAATAATTTTATGATGTAAACAAATAAGTTCTAACTAATTGCCATACTCTATTATTTTTCTTAATATTTAGACCGCACAGCTTATTTTAATGGGGTGAGTTTTGTAATTTAGAAACCATGTTCAAGTAAGAGAAAACCGTTTTCTTAAAATATTAATATTTTTCTTAATATTACAAATGAGTTTTGTAATTTGACCACTTTTTGTAAGAGAAAACAATATATAACAAATAAGTAAAAAGTACAAAAAGTGAAGAACATAGAAGGATGTAGGATCTTGTTGTGATTTATAGATGAAAAATCAATTGAACAACAATAATTTTGTAGGCGGAATTTCAAAAATTTTTATCATATCCATTTAATTCAAAATTAAACGTAAACCACAACGAGAGATGCATGCATGATATATGTTTATAGACAAAGGATTAGAATATCACACATACCTTTGTGACGATTGAATTAAATGACCGCAAGGATCTTGTCTCACTATCTCACGTTCCAAGATGGAGAATTGCCGTGAAACAAGATCGTTGTTTTACTGCCACGATCACACCAAAAACCACTCGTTGATTCAAAGCTATGACTCTATGGTATTTGGGATGAGAGAGTGGGCTCTTTTCAAAAACCTAAGGAAACTATTTCCTTCTATTTTGTCTCTACAAAATCCGGCCACCCTAAGGAATATGTGTGATATTTTTTTTTCTTCTCAAGAAAATCTCTCTTAGGGTTTTCAATAAAATATCCTTATATAGGAAGAAATTCAAAAACTCAAAACCCTAGATGGGATTTTCGAATTTCTCCTTAACCCTTGGATTGAAATCCGAAAATCCCTACATGGCTAGGGATTTCCGAATTTTCTTTCCCCTTTTGGAGCAAAATTCGAAATCCCCTTATGGCAAGGGATTTCCGAATTTTCCCAAAATAATATATCACTTTTTTTCTTTCCTTAGTTGCCAAATAAAATCATGTTTAAATTTTATTTTGAATTTTAAATTAATCTCTATTAATTTCGAAATTCAAAACTCATTCCTTTTATTTTTCAATTATCGAATAAATGAAAAATAACACAATGAATTTAAACATAATTATGTATTGAACATCAGTTTCTGTTTTTCCCATTTATTAGAGCTAGCCTTGAGACCGAATGGACCCACATGAACAAAGTTATGGAATTACAATATTCGACTAACTCATCCCTATAAGTTATCGACATGTTTAATTCCGACATCGTACAACTCCACTAAAAGTTCGATGCCGAATAATCTCTCGATTCATGTGCGTTAATTTTTCTTTTGGTGTTGATACAATTTATCACACGGTCCACAGTGTAAATGCATGATTATCCTTCGTAAATATCGGTGATCGAATGGTATATAATATTACCGCTTTTACCATTCCAATCATTATTTCCTCAACTCCTTTATATGACCGTGAATAAGAAAGACAAACGTTAAGAAGATGTCTCGCACATGTCACGATGTCTTAATCAATGAATATCATCATTGAATACCAGGCCTGGTTTATTTATTCACACACCCGTCAATAAAGCATGAGGTGATTTTATATCTTACGAATTCCATATCTGTGAATCACACAACTCCAACTCAATAATGTCATGATCCCAATAACCGAGATGTCGTTCAATAACTATGAACTAATCTCATTGGTGAATCAAAGATCATGAGATACTAAGTTGAGCTATGCATCTACTTCAGGTTTAGAGTTGTGTAAACGGTTTTACTCTAACCTAATTAGTCACATGGTCTATTCAACATGTTGCGAGCGTGTCTAGATCAACCACAGAGTCCAACTCCCATGCCCCGAGACCAGCACCACATGGTTCGATCTAACAGTCGTAATCGGATTCGATTGTCCAATCAATCCTAAGACTGCCAATATCTATTTTAAACTGTATCAGAAGAGTTTGTCCGGCAGGGTTCCCCTGACTCTTCTTTCGTTGGTAACAGTTTATGGACTAAGCAATATTACTAACACTCTTGAGTATGTGTCAAAACATAACTTTATCTTATTTTATAAAATCAGCAAAATAATAATGTCTTACATTTGTCATTTCATAAATAACAAATTACATCCCACTTTATGGACACATTTCCAACAAAGGAAACATAAATTAAACTGTTTTCTTTTTAAGACTTAAGTAAGAGAAAACAATAGATAACAAGTATATTAAAAATACAAAAAATGATAAGGGCATAAATAGAAACACAAAACTAGTACATAACACGTAAATAAAAAGTACAAAAGGTAAATAACATAAATGGAAACACAAATTAAACCGTTTTTTTTTTTCTTAAGCCCTAAGTAAGAGAAAATAGTAGATAACAAACAAGTAAAAAGTACGAAAGGTGAAGGACATAAATGTAAACACAAATTAAACCGGGTTTTTTTCTTAAGCCTTAAATAGTAGATAACAAGTAAAAAGTACAAAAGGTGTAAATCTGATGGCCACAATTTTTGAGCGGATCAGTCAGGTAAAATTGATATGCCGGATTAGAGACTCATCTTTAATATGTATATTGGTTTATTTGTTTGTATTTCATGTTATTGATTTGTTTTTTTCCAGTTAATCACTTCCTCATCGGTGTCTTGTTGTTTTAAGTCATCCTTCCCATCAAACAAACCCATAATTTTACCAAACAACTCCGTTGTGGGGACAAACGTCTTCCCGTAAATAGTCAATGAGCAATTCTCCTCTTTAAAGTTGTCCACCATCTACATAATCACGTATATATCGGCAACTATTGTCTTGAACTCGCTTTCAAAGATGGCAACCTTAGCACTGGGAAAACTGGCACCAACATCAATTGTTGGCTCACGAGTAGTGCTCGCCTGTGTTTTCAATAAACTTGCTTAGTCACTTTTGTTAAACTTGTAATTTAATTTCAAAACTTGAGGTGGTATGAATGACTCTTTCGCCTATTGTAAAACTGCAAAAATAGCTACTTTTACTAAACTATTTCCCCCTCCATAAACGATTAAACCTCACTTTTATTTTCTTCTTTTTTTTTTTTTTTTTAATTGGGTTCCACATCTTTTTAATATATTTTTTCTCTACAGCCATCTCCTTTGTCCCTCACATATACACGTGGCTACCAACCTCATTCTTCCTTCTCTCTTTTCTTTTTGTTAAACACATGGCCAATAAAAGCTGCTACTTGCAGTGTACGGAAGCTAGCACCTACGAATGCTTCTGCAAGGACGTGATGAATCCCGTCTGTCTATTTCTTTCGAACGGCTGAAAATTACTTACCGAATAAGTCAAGTAAATAGTTACTGCCGGACTAAAGACCATTCATATATATATATATATATATATATATAATTAACTCTTGCATACAGTTTTGTTCTCTTTCCATACTGGTCTAAGAAGCAGCGAGACCTTCCATGTTCAAAAGAACAACTTCACTAGTCAGTTTTGTCTTCATGATACATTCATGCAAAATAAACACCATAATGTTTATTGGTAATAACATCACCCCAAAACACTAGAACTGTAGCAGGTGTTGCATTGGAAATTGCTTGTATATTATTTGAAAGGATTTATTACTCTATTGGTCCATAAATATGCAAAATGTCTCTTTGTTGTCCCTAAACTTAGAGAGGTTTAGGACCCAAAACTCTATAAAGCACTCTGTTAGGTCCTGAAGTCAATTGGGGGACAATAATAGTTTCACGTGCTTTGTTATTTTGTTACCTTTTTTTGGACATTAGCACCAACAGCGTTCTTTTTAAAAACTTCGGGAACTACTTGATTTTATAGTTAATGGACGAAAATGAGACTTCTAGTACAGTTCAAGAAGAACAATATGTTAACAAAAGAATTTTGATAATTTTTTATTTTATAATTTTTTTTTTTTTTTTTTTGGTCTAGTTCAACCAATACTTTATGCAAGTCCTCTGTACCAAAAATTAGGAATGAATATTGTTGGTACAAACTCTATGGATATAACCATGTATTTGATTAGATGTTCTTTGTGAAAGATGGCAAAGGATACCCAAAAGCTAGAATCAGGAGAGAAAAATCAGGAAGAGTCAAAATGAGCTTAATTTGTAACAATATACTTGTGTAGAAAAAAGAAAAAGGCTCGTTACTGTGTAAACTGTTATTAAGCGGTAAGCACCAAGATCCAACGACATGTTGTTTCTTCTTCTTCTTCTTCTTCTTCTTCTTCTTCCTTATGTATTTTTCTATTAAATTCTATAAAGTTGTGTAGTGGCATTTAGCAAGTAATGCTATTAAAATTCGATGGTGAACTGTAAAGAAAATGTCTCAGAGAACTGCACTTCACTTGTCTTCTTTACTGAGGAGTTCTTGCCTTTACCGGTCGGATATTTTTCAAGCCAGGCAAACCCACGCTCAAGTTCTCGTTCATGGCTTACTTTCTCATGTCATCCTTCAAACCGATCTCTTGTTGGCCTACTCAAAGTGCGGGTTTCTTCAAGAAGCTCGCCAAGTGTTTGATAAAATGCGTGAGAGAAACATGCACTCGTGGAACATTTTGATTTTTTCCTACGTGCAGAATTCCATGTATTCTGCTGCTTTGGAACTTTTCGATGCGTTTAGGAAGACGGGTCTTCGACCTGACCATTATACTTTGCCTCCGTTGTTTAAGGCGTGTGCGGGAACTGGAGATGGCTCTCTGGGAAGAGTGCTTTATGGTTGGGTGATTAAGCTTGGACTAGAGGGATGTGTAGTTGTGAGCAGTTCATTCTTGGATTTCTGTGTTAAATTCGGAAGTATGATTGATGCCAAAAGGGTATTTTCCGATATGTCGTGTAGAGATACTGTGGCATGGAATTTGATGATTTCGGGGCTTAGAAGAGCTGGTTTCTACAAAGACGCGTTGAATTGTTTCAGAGAAATGCTTGAATCAAGTGTGAAGATGGATTCTATGACGATTCCTAGTGTTTTAAATGCGTGTGGTGGAAAAGGAGACTTGATTAAAGGGAAAGAAGTTCATGGCCAAGTAAGTAAGAATCTCTTGTATGGCAAGGATGTTGCTATTGGGAATTCATTGATTGATATGTATGCAAAATGTGGATGCTTGTATTATGCAGAAAAAGTTTTCAGGAGCATAACCAACTTGAACATAGTAACTTGGACCACAATGATATCTTGTTACGGACTTCATGGCAAGGGAAAGGACTCCTTGCTCATATTTAAGAAAATGGTAGATTGCGGATTCAAACCTAACTGTGTTACACTAACTGCTATTTTAGCCAGTTGCAGCCACTCAGGTCTCATAGATGAAGGTTGGAGGATTTTTAATTCCATCAGTTCAGTTTATAGTTTCGAACCAAGTGTAGAGCACTATGCGTGTATGGTGGACCTTCTCGGTCGTTTTGGGTACCTTGAGGAAGCACTAGGGTTGGTAAAGAATATGAAGGTGATGGCATCAGCAAGTGTCTGGGGTGCCCTACTTGCTGGATGTATGATGCACAAAAATGTGGTGATAGGAGAAACTGCAGCAGATCAACTTTTCAGATTGGAACGTAGAAACTCTAGCAACTACATAGCCTTGTGTAGTATTTACGATTCTCTCGGTATGCATAATGGTGTTTCTTTTATTAGAGCCAAAATGAAAGATCTTGGTTTGGTTAAAACTCCTGGTTGTAGCTGGATAATCATTTCGGGGACACTTCACAAGTTCTACCAAGGAGATCATTCTCATCCTCTCAGTGTGCTGATATATGAAACATTAAATGGAATAATTAAGGTAGCATCATTAGGCAGAGGTTGCTGGGAGGGAGACTAGTCAGCCTTCAATACTTCCACATTTTGCAATCTAAAAAAGGCTCTTAATATTATACGATAGGGCTTTTTTTTTTTTTTTTTTTTTTTTTTTTTTGTATGGATCGTCAATGTATATATTAGGCCCCTTTTTAATGTTGCTGCTAATATGGTGCACAATTGAGATAAAATTTGATATAAGACTTTACTCTTAGAAAACTTCTGTTGATCAACAGGGAAAAGAGGAATAAGTTTGCGTTTCCTTGTTAAATAATGATGATTGTTGATTTTGGAGTCATAACTTCAGTCAAACCTTTCGTCAAGGCGCTAATCATGCAGATTTGTCACATATCTTGTTCCTCAAGGTCACATATCATTATCTTTCACTAATTATAAATGAGTGAAAATTTGCAGCCGAATTCATGTTATTCCTTTTGACATACAAACAAGTCATGCTTTAACTGCACTTTTCATTCTTACAAATGTCAGGAGATGATAATCTTAAATTTTACATCTTTGCTGCTTCAATTGGTCGTTTTCCCTGCTGATAGTACTGCAAATAGATGTTGGGATAATTTTTGATAATTTTGTATAATCTTGGCCTTGACTCGTTAACCAGCTTTTCAAATGGTTCAATATCTTTATCTATTTCTGGAATATAGAACACAGCCAAAGAAATCCTCCCTCTCTCCGAGTTCGTCACTACTCTATGTACTTAAGCTCTTGAATATCCCATTACTCGATATCTGCATGTCATAGAGAAGCATTTTTATGACGGTCTTTGTTATAATTTTCTCAATCATGTATACATATGTGTATGATAACTATTGATTTATATATTTTATTTGTGACATTACCTCTGCTTGATCACCAATGTTGATGAAAAGAGCCTCAGGAATTATGGGAGCTCTAAACCACTGATTTTCTTTCAAGAATTGAAGACCTTCTGTGTTTTATCCTGCAAGATGAGGGTGATTGCGGAACCATCAGCATGTGGTTTATGACCAAGAACCAGATCGGGCCTCGGACATGGTGGGTAGAGGTTGAACTTTGCCTTCACTTTTGCTCTTTCTCCATATTGATCCAAGAAGCAGTTCTCTTCCAACTTCAATGAGCTTGCCATGGCCTTAAAGACAACTTTAGTTATCAGTTGTAAGTGGGTGGAATATTCATGCAAAATAGACCTGCAACATGTCAATTACTACTTTATTACGTATCCATAATTGGTTTCACAGTTTAATGAGAAGAGAAGAGCTAGAAGAGGTTCATACTAAGAGTCTGTTTAGTTCGCTGATTCAAGTTTTCAATTTGAATTTAAATGTGACTTTATGTGAGAGCTCTTACTGTAATAAAAAAGTTAGATGTGACTTAGAGTTTTTTATTGTAGCGAAACTTGAACTCTAAACTTGGTGAAATGAACGTGGCCTAAAACTACTCTCGAGTGTTGAAAAATGGTCATGATTGAATCCTTCATCTATCTAAATATATAATTAATCTAGATTCAAGAACCGGAAGGTTTAGGAATAGTTACATTTAAGTTTAGAATTTATGGTTTGAAGTAATTAATAGTTCCCTTCTTGTTGAGAGCTTAAGTGGATTGATAACAAGAACAACTATGTTAGTCTCTTTCGTGGTTGCAAGCATAGTCTAACGGTAATTCCATACCTAAATCCATGAAGGAGTGCAGAGTTCAAAAGCCCTCATCCCCGAGTAGGGAAAAAAAAAAAAAAAAGAACACACGTCTGGTAGTCTTTTAGAAGTTAAAACAAGTTCTTACGAGCTGCATGATGAGAAAGAAGGCTCGGATACAAGGATTAAAATAGATTATACGAGGAAAACATTACTTATTTGTGTAGCTTGTTTAACATTACTTCTAAGTATTGACCATTTGAATATAATCATATGCAAGGATTACAATAGATACGAGGAAAACATTACTTATTTGTGTAGCTTGTTTAACATTACTTCTACGTATTGACCATGTGAATATAATCATGTTTGAATCCTTCATTTCATGTGCTTAGTTAAAATATACAAATTTACCTGAAAACTTCAGGCTTTTCAGGCCACAATTTAAGCTTACGTTGATCTTCTGGTTGTATAACCAGGTATAGGCTCTCACTCCAATCAAGCTTTTGTTCATCTGAAAGAACAATCTCGTTTCCATAACCTTGAATGTCATTGGCTTCTTTAGAGTATTTCTTCTTCTGTTCCAATGGAAGCTCAAAAATTGTTTAGTAACATCACGTACCTTATCCAGGAATTCAGGTGTCATGCCATGGTTTATTGCCTAAAACACCAAAACCAATTCTTTAAACATGGTTATTGAAAAAAAAAAAAAAAAAAAAAAGAAAAAAAGAAAAACTTTAGAACATGGTTGGCAACAAAGGAAAATTTTGAAGAACGGTCATAATAACATCAGCTTAGTTCCGTAAACAGAACAAGTTCTTATAAATTCCCTTTCATTTGATTAAAATTTCTATACTAAAAAATTATTTATCTGTAATTAAAGTTGTTCAAAGCTTAATATCTTCTTGTACTTCATAGAAAGTTGATAATCAATTACTTTGAATTTGTCATCAACAGTAAAAGGTACCAAAGAGTTTAATTTTTGAATTAGTTTTGGATCAAAATTATAGGAGTTTATCAGCTAGAGAACACTGCTTTTAAAGATCTTTCACGCACACCCTTTATTACAGAAAACATAAATATGAACTAGCAAAAAAAAAAAAGACAAATTTTACAATCAAAATTGTATGCTTCAAGAGGTTAGTACTAGTGATTGTTTGATGTGGAAAGTTCATAGATAAGAGACCTGAAAGCAACCCCATGAACTGAAAGCTGATCTAAGCTTTACAAGTTCATGTGCAGAAGAAGTTGGTGAAGTTCTAAGAAGATCAAGATCAATAACAGGAATGTCCATGGCAGGAAATTTAGCATCAAGAGGCTCGCCATCTCTATCTTTTCGGATATACTTTTCTGGCACTTCTCCTTTTTGTAACTCCATCCCTCTTTGGAACTTTTGGGTAATATTGTAGTTATTCACTATGTATTCTAAGGATAATTAATATCAGCTAAACTTCGTTGCGTCCGAGAATATACAACTTATAGAGGAAGTTTGAAATTTGGGCTGTTTAAAAACACCTCTTGAAATAGTCTTTTTTTTTTTTTTTTTTTTTTTATCCCTTAATATTAACCAATATATTTCAACCTTTTAAATTAAAACTAGTCAATAAGTAGAGTTTTTTAAAATGAATACTTTTAATAAATTAGATATTTAAAAAATATGAAATCTGTAATTTTCTTTTGAAAATTTAAAACTGAAAGCCCAACAATTCAAGGTCAGTGATTCTCTTTGTTGTTATGGGGATGATTATGTGAAGAAAAAATGTCCCGACAAATAAAAGTCATCATATGTAAGGTATATCTTTATGATTTGTTGTGTCCGACTCTTTTGAATAACGCTACTCTTTTATGAAAGGATTGTTATTATTTTTTAAAAGTTGATGTGGTATTATTATTATTATTTTCAAACAAGTGGTTGAGGATATGACATGGGTCTATTAAGCATGGAAATTTTATCCATAGGAGTTGTGTTTTTCTTCATAAAGGTTTTCCATGTCAATATCAGAAATAATAACTCAAGTCCATTTGATTCTCCAATCAAAAGCAGTGTCTTTTGACAGTTTTGACAGTTTTTCCACTAAGAAACGCACCAGTCTCTAAACTAGTATTAAGTCATCGATGACCACATAACATAGTTATTCTTACTTTTCTTTTGTTTGTTTATGGGAAATTTGATGGAAGATCACTTATTGACAAAAACTGCTAAATCTTGTTAGTATTTGAAACCAATTCAAGTTTGATTCAGCGTATTTGACAAGTTATCCATCTGAAATTTTTAATTTTGACAATTTACTCTCTAAATTTAACAAAATATTATAGAGCACCCTCAAGTCAATGGCTATTGTAAATTTGACAAAAATATTACGTAACAAAGCAAGTCATTTCATGTGTATGAGGACCGTTAATTTAATTTTTAACATTATCCATCTACTGGGGGCATTCATTGCACCATCTAGTTAGGGAGAAATAGAGAAATAGGCCAAGACTTGAGATGAATTAAAATTAATGGGCTAATAGTTTACATAAGTTAATAAATAGGCCAAATTACTGTTTTCGTCCATAACTTGTCTGGTTATGAACCATAACTTGATAAGTTATTATCTATAATTCACGGTTTTTATCCATAACTTATCTGGTTATGAACCATAACTTGACAAGTTATGGCCTATTAATTTCTATAACTAAAAATTGACCTATATACTTTCTTAAATATTTCATATTAGTATATTTCTTACTATTTCCGATCTAGAGTTACATATCGTTGATCTCACTTCCAAGCTGCCAACAAACTTTGTTATTGGTATGTTCTCATAAGCATTATTTCTTCATAGGTTTTCACCTTCAATAAACTATATAACCCTTTTCCATGTATTCATGGGTTAATGTCATAAATGGTCATTTAGGTTTACTTTCAATCTTATTTTAAATCCTAACTTTTTAAATGTCACACAGTTGATCTTTGAGATTTTATTTTGTTTCAGTTTCAGCTCTTTTGTTAATTAGGTGTTAAATTTTTGATGGAATTTGTGTAAATTAAGGACCAAAATTGTAAACAACTAAGATTTTGAGATTATCTGTAAAAATTTACTTGTATTTTTGAATTGTTTTTGTCCCTAAATTTTATTTGTTTCTAATTTTAGTCCCTAATTTCACAGATTCCGTCAAATATTTAACATCAAACTAACAAAACGACTGAAACTGAAACAAAATAAAACCTCAATGAACAACTGTGAGATGTTTTAAAAGCCAGAGACCAAAATGAGATTGAAGGTAAACCTCAAGGACTATTTGTGAGATTAACCCTATATTTTTTTTTCGCAGAAATTTTACTCTTCTCCTACCCTTGCTAAAAAAGCCAAACCAAAATGGGTAATTTTGACAAATACCCTTTGAAAGTGCATGTGTCAAAATTTTTACCCTTCACTCTTGATTCATAACTTTTTTAGTCAAATAATTACACTAATAAAAGGGTATTTATCAAGAATAGATGGTAAAAGTCCAGACTCATACACTCTCAAGAGAAATTCTCCATTTTTTACAACCAAAATACTGCCACAAATCCAAAGTCAAAGTTCAACATCAAGGAATGTCACACTTCAAACGTGTAACATCGGTTAAATTAATTGAGATTAATTAATCAAATCTGGTGGCTAGTGTTAATTAATATGAGATTAGTAAAAGATTCTCAGTTACAATTATCACATAAAGGACATTTCTCCTCTAAGAGGATTATTTTGAAATTAACACTGCTGTGCTCCGAACAATTTTAAGTATTGGTAACTAATTTTTCAGAACTTGAATAATGGGTCATTCCATACTCTATTCAAATTGGGCTTTGAAGTTTAATCATCAAATTTACACAGAAAGCCCAAGCTCATTTTTTCCTTTTTTTCTTTCTTTTTTCTCCTCATTTCTCTCTCTCTCTCTCTCTCTCTCTCTCTCTCTCTCTCTCTCTCTCCCACGTTCACTCTTTCTCTCCACCCCGGCCAAACACTCTGATGAGGATTCTAGTGTCCATTTTTGACAACTCCCAATTCGTTGTAAAGATCTTGATGAGCTGAGCATGTTGACATGTTGCACGACTTCCAACTCTGCCAGAATTAGCCGCAATCTCCAGCCAAAGTTTTGAAAACAGTCAAAACTTTCGATCGCAATATCTCTTCCGCCCAACATCCAATCAAGGTGATTCTAATTCCTATGGATTATGAACCAAGAGATGAAGAAAACCCATCCTTTTTCATAGCTCGATTCTGGCCAGAGCACCACCATCCATGGTGGTCAGAATTCCCGCCACCGCCATCGTCGTTCACCTCCTTCCTGACCGTCGTTTTTGACATCCCCAGTGCCATTGAACTTAGAGGATGACGCATAGCAAGAAGCAACCCTCAGCCGCCCAAATCTGCCACCGTTTGCCAAATATCGAAGCTTGCCCCCGCCGCTGTTGTGGTGGAGGGTGGTTTCGACGATCTAACCGTTAGATCATCATGATTTTGGTGTCTGAATTCTTAGAAGATTATGGGTAATAAAAGTCCTCGACCAATTTTGATATCCCATAGTTGGAGAATTAAGATCAAATTTTCCAGATTTTGTCGACGTTTTTGAGTTCACTCTGACCAGTTAGAGGTCGAATTTGGTGAAATTGACTACACCATTGAACTTAGAAGTGTCGATTTAGGGAGGGGGGGGGGGGTGTAGGACCCAAGTCTACCGCGGAAATATGCTACGGGAACCTCCGCCTCCGCCGCCGCCGCGCCGGTGGCTGTTTAGCAGCCTCCCGACCCCCATTAATCGATCTGAGACCATATCCTAACTTGTTTCGATGTGCTAAATGCAATAGTGACCTCCGTTTGCGCTAATTCCACTCCGTTAAAAATTCCACCGATACTATGCATGTAGATCGAGGCGCATCGAATGGATTCGTTGAAGTTCAGAGCGGGCCATGGAGCTTTAAGAATAGTCGGTTGGACAATGTGAAGTTATCCATATATTAAATTGCCAAGAAGTGGGATATTTGATTAACGCCCAAAAGTGATGCTCACAAGCGGTCAATTCTAGCACAGAAGGGCGGTCGTATTCACAGAGAGATAACAAAATAACAAGAATGACTAACAGAATAAGTGTTGGTTGCCAAATCGAATTCGGACGTGGAAGCATGGGGGGGAGGTGGATCTTGTATAATAAAAATTTTCACAAAACTTTTGAGATAATCTATAGATTATATTAATTTATGCATGAATAAATTAATCTCATTAATTCATTTATTAAGAACTCAATTAGGAAAAATACCTAGAGGCCGACTCGGTTGATAACTTGAGTTCTTTGACCTCGAACAATCCTTGCTCCAAAGCTTTGTGTTTAGAAAACCAATGTCTTCTACATCAATTCCTAGAATCCACGAAGACGTGTGTGTGGGCACACATGAGACAAAACGGGTTACAATAAACACTCGAATTTCCACAAATACCAACGCATGCACGATGTGGAATTTTTGGAGAAAGAATTTTTCCTTCCTCTCTACTTGAGAATTTCGGTCAACACTAACAATTAGGGCAGAAAAATTGTTTCAAAAATTATTTTCACCATTTTCTATCATTCCCATATTTAAAGAGTAGAAGTCAAACTTCAAAAAGAAATCAAATCTCTATCTCTAAGATAAAGCTTGTTAATTATCTCCTTTTTGAATTTGAAACAAAAAATCCTCTTTTCCTTTATCCATTATGGCCGGCCACCTTAGGGGGATTTTATCCCTGTGTAGGCGCCAATATCATATAGGGAATGAAGAGAAAAATCATCATTTATCTTGTAGTCTAATTTTGACTCAAATTCAAATTCCAATTTAAGTCAAACTTAAATTAATTTGAATTCTAAATGGATAAATCTATATGTGTTCAAATTCAAATTTAAATAATCACATTATTTAAATAATAATTAATTCTTAATTAATTATTTTCGAGGGTTTAATTTTAGAATTCCGTAATTCTAAAATTTCCATTTTGCCCTTTGTGTCTGGAAGAATTACTAGGACGACGCGGGGACTAATGGACCTATAATCCCGAGCTCCAATAAAATTAATAATCAATTAAACACTTTAATTAATTAATTAATTCTATTAATTCCAATAGTTATTCCACTATAACTTGGAATTGCACTCTTGAAATTATAAATATAAATTACTTCTAAACTGTGAAGTGTCCATTTGATATAGTCATTGCATATAGATCAATCCTCCATAAATAATTCATAATTAGAGCTAGGTAAAATCCGTTAACCTCTCTAATTACTTCTTTATCCTTGAGTACCATTGATTCTCTAATGGACAGTGATTCATAAAACACATTCATGAATCGGAGCTCCTACTGGTCCAAGTACCGAATCAACCCTCAAGAGAATTATTTATCTACTTCTTTCTTAAGAAGGAATGGATTCCATCTCGTATAATAACATTCCCGGCTACCTACTTTATCATGTCTCCAAAATGCAAGGAATAGGATTCAGGGTCTCGGAATCCGTACTGAGTAAATCAAAAGACACAAATCCATAAATAGGAGTCTATTAAGAACTCATGATTAAGATTATTCTATATATGACCATCGGTAGACTCAATTAGAATTTCTATACTTAACGGAAATTATTAGAAATTCATATTGTGTCTGTGTCCTTGTTCCACATAGTCTCATTATACGAAATACATTCATTCAATATCTCGCCATATTAATAATGCGGATAACACCGTTCCATTGTAAATGGGAATGACATGTATTAACAATGTTTTAATTAAAGATTCTGAACTTTACTTAAATTCATTATGAACATTGCTTTTTGATTATTATCCTTAAATATTATCCTCTCGTATATAACACTTATATACAATGAATTAGGTTACATAAATAATCATGGAATTTTCATTGATATTCATAAAATATTCACAAATATATATACACATAAAATTGATGAATAAACTCTTTTATTAAATAAATAATAAATATCCTATTATATCTTATGCTTTTAGGACACCATTCCCAACAATAAGAGCGTTAGAGAAAAGTGAATTAAAGAAAAAAAGAAGAGTTTTTGAGATTTTGTTGCAAATAAAATAGAAAGGAGAGAATTTGTATGAAGAAAATTCATTAGTAAAAACGGTAAGGTGTCGAGAATCTCTAATGTTTCGTTCACCAATTCTAGTTTTGATTCACAAAATAAAATAACTGAATAAATTAAATGTTGACTCCGAAAATATTATTATTACAAGTTATCTAAAATTGACAATATATCAATCTGACAATATTCCAGTAAAAGACAATTTGCAAAATAATTTGAATAACAAAACAATGCATGACATAATTACATAAGAAAAGCGTGACTAAACTTATGTAAAAATTGGCACACAATATTTTGAAAAGTAATAGAAAAATAGATAAGATTTAATTCATTCAGATGTTGAACTTTACAGCACACGGAATCAAAACTCTGAATTGGGTCGCTCAACAGAAGTTCATCTCTAACCTCCCCAAGAGAACTCTAGCCTAGCTTGCAAAACATTCTCACAAGTTCTAGAGAGAAAATATGAGATTGACAGCAAGACGACAGAAAATTGAATATTCAAGCCCAAAAAACCTTAGGCCAACCCCTCTATTTATAGTGTTTAGAGGTATACTAAAAATAGAAAATTACAAAAGAAAAGGAAACAAAATAAAATTACACATAAATTTGGAGAAATTATATATTTGATTTGGGGAAGAAATCTTGCAACTCACGGAGAAGAAATCCGGATTCAGCACCTCATCTGGACACGTGTCAAAGTTCGGTTGGACGAAAGAAATAGATAGCCACGTGTTGTGTGCAGAGTGGAAGAAGTGTGATGGTGTTGGAGATAGTTGGGACCCGCTTTTGACAGGTGGCATGTGCAGAGGGAGAGCAGGCTGGCGTGAGCAGGGGCGGGGTCCACGCGGTGGGAGATTCAGATGCACTGGAGACCGTACGGAAGAAGAATGCGCGCCTTGGCAGGCCGGCATGCTGGTGACGCGTGCGAGATGGAGTGGGGAACACGGGAGAGAGCTGGGTACAACACGGAGGCTCGGCTTGATGGCTCAATGGGCTGACGCGGCTTTTGGCTCGTGTGGCTTAATTTTGGCTGACTGAATATGGCTTTCATGGCTTCTTCTTGTGTAGATTTTTACGCTGCTTTTCATATGTAAATAATTAAGTAAAAACTAGACAAATTCCAATTAAAAATATTATGAATAAAAATAATGGAATTGTTTAATTAAAGCTTAAATATTTTAATATTATGTAAATCAAAAGTAATATTTAGGGTGATTTTCATGCACTTATCAGAACTCCCAACTAGCTTATTGCTAGTCTCTAGCAATCCAAGCGCAAGAGAAATCATGTCACAAAGAAAATCTGAGACTCAACTTGCTTAGTCACCTAAGTATTTCAAACAAATTGTCAGTGAGAAGTCAAAAAGATACTATCAAGATTATTTCAGTCATAACTCCAGAGTCGTGTGTGTGTGCTCCAAACCATAACCTTCTTACCACTGACCATAACACATACAGCTTTGAAAAATTCACCAAGTAGAAGTCTCAACTCCATTGATCTCACGGGTGTCAGAAATATTTGAGTGTAAAGGTTTTCTCTCATGGAGTTGGAGGTGGAACAATCAACGCTCAGTGTGAGGAAGGTCAAATTTAAGACAAACAGTCAAATGAACATTGACCAAAAGATAGGTTAATCAACTACTAGAACATTCCACCGTTCTTATCACAAACCAACTTTTGGGATTTCATTCAAGTCAAACAGAAATTTACAGAAACAAACAAAGAGCTAAAAAAATGCATAGGAAAATAAATTACTTTCTTTTGTTTTTTGGCAAGAGACAATCTGCAATAATGAAGTGAATGTAGAAAGGTGTTCTTTTAACAAACAACTATATAGCATCGAATGTGATTATGACCAAACTACAGGATCTGTGAAATGTTGCCCTTGCTCAGTTTTTTATTTATTTATTTTTTATTGGAAGGATAAGAAATGAGGCTCTATTACATAAGATCATTCCTATCTAACCCAAAATCCATCTCTCAAGCATATGCACCAAGCATACCACTAACCATGTAATGATGTTCTAATAGTGATTTTACCAGCTCAAAAGATCAATGAAGGTTCAAAAGCCGTTTACTCTACTCACTAAAAATCAAGCACTTAAACTTGAGAATTTTCTCAGCTGACATGCATTAATATCCATCTTACCACAAGGTTTAGCATGTGTAAAAAGAAACTCTGAAAGTCATTTCTTAGTAACCAAGACAACAAAAATAGACCTAAACCAATCATTTTGAATCATACTCAGACAACTTTGCAAAAAATTTAACCCAAATATCAACATGACAAAAATCACTCCTACGCATGAATATGCTCACCACCCCTAACCAAAATCAGACAGTGTCCTCAATGTCAAAAAAATTATGAAAATATAGAGAAAGAAGACACCTGGACAATGAACACTCCACATATGAGCACAACTTGGGCTTCCTGATATGATTCTCCAAAAAAAAATGTAAAAAAGAAGCAAAGAAAACAGAAAAATGAAGATATGGTACGAAAGATGTGAGCCAACTACTCAGGACTGGTAAACGGGGTCATCGAGAATGATCTCTTGAACTTGGTTCACCCACTGTAAGTAATTCTTCAGACACTGGCCATTTACTTTGAAGATTCTCCCATCGGTCGGGTCCTCAACCTCGACAGCACCATTAGGAAAAATGCGTTTCACTACGAACGGGCCAGTCCACCGTGACCTCAACTTACCGGGGTGAAGATGCAAACGGGAATCATAGAGATGAACCCACTGATTCGGCTCAAAGTTCTTCCTCAAGGTCTGCTTATCTTGAGCCGCTTTCATTTTTGCCTTGTAGATCTTGGAATTATCATGGGGCATCGTTCCTTAACTCCTCAATTTCAGAAAGCTGGAGCTTCCGATTGACACCTGCAGCGCTGAGATCGAAGTTAAGAGCCTTGGTAGCCTAATAAGCCTTGTGTTTGTACTCTACAGGTAGATGACAGGCTTTTCCAAAGATAAGCCTGTAGGGAGACATCCCAAGTTGGGTTTTGTAAGCAGTGTGGTATGCCCAAAGTGCGTTCGGAAGGCGCAGAGACCGATCCTCGCGATCAAGATTAATTGTCTTTTCTAGAATTTGCTTAATCTCACTATTGGCCAACTCCGTTTGGCCATTTGTCTGTGGGTGATAGGCAGTTGAAACTTTATGCACCACACCGTACTTGTGCATCAGAGCCTCAAAAGAATGGTTGCAGAAATGGATTCCTTGATCACTGATGATGGCACACAGCGTTCGAAATTGAGATAACACATTTTCCTTTAAGAACTTTACAACAGTTGTGTTATCGTTGTTCCGGCCCGCCACGGCTTCTACCCACTTAGACACGTAATCCACAGCGAGGAGTATGTAGAGGAATCCGTAAGAAGGGGGAAATGGTTCCATAAAGTCTATCCCCTAACAATCGAATATTTCTATTATGAGAATCATGTTCAAGGGCATCATATGGCGACGGGACAAAGCACCTAGCTTTTGGCACCTCTCACAGGAACGGCAGAAGCCATTGGTGTCCATGAACAAAGTGGGCCAATAGAGACCACACTGCAAGATCTTCGCGATGGACTTTTCACAGAAAAATGACTGCCACATGCATCGTTGTGGCAAAAGTTCAGGACCATAGTGTTGGGAATAGTGTTCTAGAAGCATGAGATGTAATAGTATATTTATTATTTATTTAATAAAAGAGTTTATTTATCATTTTATGTGCATATATTTATGAATATTTTATGAATATCAAATAAAAATTCCTTGATTATTTATGTAACCTTAAACATGGTATATAAGTGTCGTATACAAGAGGATAATGTTTAAGGATAATAATCAAGAAGTGATGTTCATAATAAATCTAATTAAAGTTCAGAATCTTTAATTAGAATATTACTAATACATGTCATTCCCATTTAGAATGGAACAGTGTTATCTGCACTATTAATATGGTGTGATATTGAATGAGTGTATTATGCATAATAAGATTATGTGGAACAAGGACACAGACACAATATGAATTTCTAATAATTTTCATTAAGTATAGAAATTCTAATTGAGTTTACCGATGGTCATATATAGAATAATCATAATCCTGAGTTCTTAACAAACTCATATTTATGGATTTGTGTCTTTTGATTTACTCGGTACAGATTCTGAGACCCTGAATCCTATTCCTTGTATTTTGGAGACATGATGAAATAGGTAACCGGGAATGTTATTATACGAGATGAAATCCATTCTTTCTTGAGAAAGAAGTAGATAAATAATTCTCTTGAGTGTTGATTCGGTACTTGGATTAGTAAGAGCGCTCTGGTTCACGAATCAAATTTATAATGCATTTGTTCACATTTCTCAAAATGGTTTAAATATTTGTTCTAGATGTCTCACGATAACAACACATATTTGTGGCATCTTAGGCTTGGTCATATTAATCTAAATAGGATTGAAAGATTGGTAAAGGATGGTCCTTTACGCGAACTAAAAGTTGGTGAGCTTTCGGTCTGTGAATCTTGTCTGGAAGGTAAAATGACCAAGAGGCCTTTCACGGTGAAAGGAGAAAGAGCTACAGAACCCCTTCAGCTGATACATTCAAATGTATGTGGACCATTAAACATCCAAGCTAGATGAGGTTATGAATATTTCGTCACCTTTATTGATGACTATTCAAGATATGGTTATGTTTACCTAATGCAACGAAAATCTGAAACTGTTTAGAGAATTCTGAGCAGAAGTTGAAAAATAATTAGGTAAACCAATCATGACACTTTGATTAGATCGAGGGGAGAATACCTAGACCAAGAGTTCTGAGATTTCTTGATTGAAGAAGGTGTAGTGTCCCAATTGATTGCACCCGATACACCACAGTGGAATGGTGTAGCTGAAATGAGAAATCAGACTTTGCTCGACATGATGAGATCAATATTGAGTTATTCTTCATTGCCTACTTCATTCTGGGGTTATGCCCTAAAAATAGCAACCTACATTCTGAATAGAGTACCATCTAAGTCTATTCCTAAAACACCCTTAGAGTTGTGGCGCGGTCGAAAACCTAGTTTGAGACACGTGCGCATATGGGGGTGTCCAGCACATGTGCTGAAAGGAAAGACTGGGAAGTTGGAACCCAAGTCAGAAGTGTGTATGTTTGTAGGATATCCTGATGGGACAAAGGGAGGTTTCTTTTATAGTCCTGAAGATCAAAAGGTGTTTGTATCGACAAATGCTACTTTTCTAGAGCATGACTATATGATAGATTTTAAGCCCAGAAGTAAAATAGTATTGGAAAAGTTACTTTTCGATGAGATCGGACCACAACTGTCAAGAGTTGTCAGACCACTCAGAGGAAAGACCACAGTTCCTGATTAGACTCCTAAGCCACCTCATCGTAGTGGGAGGGTAAGCATGTTACCCAACCGATATACCGGGGAAGCCCAAATCGTCACTGCTGATGACGGTAATGAGGATCCATTGACCTTTAAGGATGCGATCGATGATTCTGATAAGGAAGAATGGCAAACAACTATGAAACTCGAGATGGAGTCTATGCACTCTAACTCAGTTTGGCAACTTGTAGATCTACCCAAAGGGGTAAAACCCATTCGATGCAAGTGGATCTTCAAGAGAAAGAGAGGAGCAGATGGAAAAGTAGAGACTTATAAAGCAAGACTAGTGGCTAAGGGTTATACCCAAAAGGAGGGAGTTGACTATGAGGAAACTTTCTTGCCAGTAGCTATGCTTAAGTACATCCGGATACTCTTGGCCATTGTAGCATAATTTGATTATGAGATATGGCAGATGGATGTCAAGACAGCTTTTTTGAATGGCTATCTTAAGGAAACCATTTATATGGGTCATTCGGAGGGATACATAGAGGAAGGCCAAAGGCAGAAAGTCTGCAAACTACAGAGGTCCATTTATGGACTGAAGCAGGCTTCTAGATCATGGAACATTAGGTTTGATGAGGCTATAAAGTCTTATGAATTTGATCAAAACATTGATGTACCAGGCGTCTACAAGTACAAGAAAAAAGAGAAAGTGGTCTTCTTAATTCTTTACGTCGATGACATCCTACTCATTGGGAATGATGTGGGATTGATGATAGATGTAAAGGAGTGGTTAGCCAACCAATTCCAAATGAAAGAATTGGGAGAGGCAAGCTATGTTCTTGGGATTAAGATTATTCGAGATCGCAAGAAAAAGCTCTTGGCGTTGTCACAGGCATCTTATATAGACAAAGTGTTGTCTAGGTACTCAATGCAAAACACCAAGAAAGGAAATTTGCCTTCTAGGCATGATATTCATCTTTCTAAGGAGTAATGTCCAAAGACTCCACAACAGGAAGAAGATATGAAATAGTATCCCTATGCTTCGACCGTGGGAAGCCTTATGTATGCTATATTATGTACAAAACCAGATATCTGCTATGCAGTGGGAGTGGTTAGTCACTACCAATCCAACCCAGGATTAGATCATTGGGTTGCAGTAAAGTGTATTCTCAAGTATCTTAGGAGAATGAGAAACTATATGTTGATATATTCCGGAGAAGATCTGTCTCTCATCGGATACACAGATTCTGATAGTGGGAGATTGTTGGGGAATAGTGTCCTAGAAGCATGAGAGGTAATAGGATATTTATTATTTATTTAATAAAAGAGTTTATTCATCATTTTATGTGCATATATTTATGAATATTTTATGAATATCAAATAAAAATTCTTTGACTATTTATGTAACCTTAAACATGGTATATAAGTGTTGTATATAAGAGGATAATGTTTAAGGATAATAATAAAAAAGTGATGTTCGTAATAAATCTAATTAAAGTTCAGAATCTTTAATTAGAACATTACTAATACATGTTATTCCCATTTAGAATGAAACGGTGTTATCTGCACTGTTAATATGGTATGATATTGAATGGGTGTATTACGCATAATAAGATTATGTGAAACAAGGACACATACACAATATGAATTTCTAATAATTTCTGTTAAGTATAAAAATTCTAATTGAGTCTACCGATGGTCATATATAGAATAATCTTAATCCTGAGTTCTTAACAAACTCCTATTTATGGATTAGTGTCTTTCAATTTACTCGGTACGGATTCTGAGACCTTGAATCATATTCCTTGTATTTTGGAGACATGATGAAATAGGTAGCTGAGAATGTTATTATACGAGATGGAATCCATTCCTCCTTGAGAAAGAAGTAAATAAATAATTCTCTTGATGGAATCCATTCACAAATGTGTTTTATGAATCACTATCCATTAGAGAATCAATAGTACTCAAGGATGAAGATATAATTAGAGAGGTTAACGGATTCTACCTGACTCTAAGTATGAATTATTTATGGTGGATTGATCCATATGCAATGACTATATCAAATGGACACTTCACAGTTTAGAAGTAATTAATGTCTATAATTTTGAGTGTTCAGTTCCAAGTTTATAGTGGAGTAACTATTAGACTTAATAAGATTAATTAATTAATTAAAGCA
Organism: Morus alba; assembly: GCA_012066045.3. Lineage (NCBI taxonomy): Eukaryota > Viridiplantae > Streptophyta > Magnoliopsida > Rosales > Moraceae > Morus > Morus alba. The sequence continues at coordinate 45,160,264 of CP050224.2, read as the reverse complement.
TTTAATTAATTATTAATTTTATTTGAGCTCGGGATTATAGGTCCATTAGTTCTCGCGTCGTCCTTGTAATTCTACCAGATAGAAAGGACAAAATGGGAAATTTAGAACTATGGAATTCTAAAATTAAATACTCAAAAAATAATTAATTAAGAATTAATTATTATTTAAATAATGTGATTATTTAAATTTGAATTTGAATTGTGAACATAATTGAAATTTATCATTTTAAACTTATTTGATAAGTTGTTCAATTTAGAATTCAAATTAATTTAAGTTTGACTTAAATTCGAATTTTAATTTGAATTAAAATTGGACTACAAGATAAAGGATGATTTCTCTTTCTTTCATATCTGTAATTGGCACCACACATAGGGTAAAAACCCTAAGGGGTGGCCGGCCACAATGGATAAGGAAAAGGGAGATTTTCTGTTCCAAATTCAAATAGGAGATAGAAATTTGATTCTTTTTTGAAGTTTGACTTCTACTCTTTAAATATGAGAATGATAGAAAATTGTATAAACAATTTTTGAAACAATTTTTCTACCCTAATAGTTAAGGCTGGCCGAAATTCTCAAGAGAGAGTGAGAGGAAAATTTTTTCTCCCAAAAATTCCAGATCATGCTTGCATTGGTGTTTGTGGAAATTTGAGTGTTTTTGAAATCTATTTTGTCTCACGTGTGCCCACACACACATCTACGTGGAATCAGGGAATTGACATGGAAGACTTTGGTTTTCTAAACACAAAGATTGGAGCAAGGATTGTTCGTGGTCAAAGAACTCAAGTTATCATCCGAGTCAGCCTCCAGGTATTTTTCCTAATTGAGTTCTTGACATATAAATTAATGTGATTAATTTATCCATGCATAAATTAATATAATCTATAGAGTATCTCAAAATTTTTGTAAAAATTTTTGTTATGAACAATCCGCTTTTCCCCACGCTTCCACTTCCGAATTTGATTCGGCTACCAACAACTAGACACTTCATCATCCAGGATGCATCGTCTCATGATCTGATCGGGGTAGTACTTAAAAAGATAGGGGTTCTCCTAATAAAAGTTACGAACCTCGACCAGAAACTTCCTCTTGTCTTATGCACCCCAGGTAGATGGAATCTCACCCATCACTAAGTAGTTAACAATGTTCACATACCATGGCATCTTAGTGATGGTAAAGAGATGTTCATCGGGGAAGTCATCTCCAATAGCAGGAATTTCGGCAGAATCATTAAATTCAAGATGAGATAAGTGGTCCGCTACCACATTTTTGACTCCCTTCTTGTCATTGATTGTCAAATCAAATTCCTGCCGAAGAAGGATCTATCTAATTAAATGCGTCTTAGCATCATTTTTTGAAAAAGGTACTTAAAGGCAACATGATCTGTGAAGATGGTGATAGGTGAACAAATAAGATATGCATGAAACTTATCGAGAGCAAATAGTACAGCAAGCAACTCTTTTTCAGTAGTTGAGTAGTTCATTTGAGCACTATTCAGAGTACGGCTTGTGTAGTAGACAACGAAAGGCTTCCCCTCCCTCCGTTGACCAAGAACGGCCCCCACAGCGTAGTTACTTGCGTCACACATGATCTCGAAAGGTAAGCTCCAATCTGGTGACTGCATAATAGGGCCAAAAGTCACTTTTACGATGAGTGTTCAGAATGCATCCTCACACTCTTGTGTCCAGTTGAACACAGTATCTTTTGCTAGGAGGTTGCTTAGCGGTCTCGCTATAGATGAAAAGTTTCGAATGAACCTCCTATAGAATCCGGCGTGCCCCAGAAAAGATCGAACATCTTTAACAACCTTAGGGGTGAGTAGGTTAGAAATGAGTTCAACCTTAGAGCGGTCGACCTTGATTCCTCTTTCAGAAATAATGTGCCCAAGAACTATGCCGGATGACACCATGAAATGACACTTCTCCCAATTGAGCACGAGACCCTTCTCTTCACATCTTTGCAGAACGGCTTCCAAGTTGAGAAGGCACGTGTCAAATGAATCTCTGAAGACTGTCAAATCATCCATGAACACTTCCATACATTTTTCGATCATATCGCTGAAAATGCTCATCATACAGCTCTGAAATGTGGCAGGTGCATTACATAGTCCAAATGGCATTCGCTGAAAGGCATAAGTACCAAGAGGACATGTGAATGTGGTCTTGTCCTGGTCTTCCAATGCTATCTCTATCTGATAGTAACCCGAATAGCCATTGAGAAAGCAATAGAAAGGATGACGTGCCACACGTTCTAAGATTTGATCGATGAATGGAAGGGGGAAATGGTCTTTACGAGTGGCAGCTGATAACTCTAAGAAATTAGAGTTATCCACTAGTTTTATAGCTTAAAAGTTGTGTGTCCTTGATTAATTGTTCTCATTTATTGTATGTTTTAGAATTGATTTGTAGAATTGCATTCACTTTGGCCTAATTTCGTACCGCTGTTCCTCTTGGAGTAAAAGTTGGTAATTTAGATGTAAAATGAGGTGAAAAAATTGGCTAATGCTGTGTAACTCCTTGTAGGAATTTGTTGACCTAAAATGCTGCAACATTCTTGGCGACATTATGGGACCAGCTGGCAGCTCATTGACGTCAGCGCACTACCTGGGCAAAAGCTGATAGAGGAATCCGTGTGAGCTGGCTAAGGAAGTGTCAAATGGATCCACTGTGCACCTCAGCAGTGACACCTCAGCCCTTGTGTTGCCCTAGAAGGGAATGTTTCTCTTAGGACAATTGGGCAGCCGCCAGGGGGAGAAAAAGAGGAAGAGAGAGAATTAGGCAGCAATATAAAAAGAAAACAATTGCTCATTACAGACAGACAAGCAGCTAGAGTACCAATATACCAGAAAACACAAAAAAGAGACATTTCAGAGAGGAAAAAGCTTCGGGAGAGAGCTGGGGAAAGCAGAACACACGTGAATCTTAGCCTAGAAGGAGAATACAAAGCTGAGAGAGAGAGCTGGAAGTTGAAGAACATTCTTGGCCGGCCACAGAGGAATCCAGATCCAGCCGAACTTGCTCTTCTTCTGTTAGCTTAATTATGTTTTGTCATTTAGCTCCTGATTTTAGCTATGGATTGTACTAAAGCTTTGGATCTTGTAATTATCATTATGAACTAAGTTGCTGTAGCTAGGTTTGCTAATGGAACCAATATTGTAAAATGACAAGTGGTTTATGAGAATGCTATTAATCTACTATTCCTGTTCATTCATGTGAGCTAATATCTATTTCTATTCTTGACTGGCCATCAATTTTAGGATACGAGATTAAGATTAATACTTGAAGGGTTAGTTTTAATCGGATTAACATGAATGATGCTTGTTCAATGTACTTGCTGAGTAGTTGATTAGTGGATGGTATAGGAATATATTATTCACCTAGCATAACTTAATGAAACCTGAGCTTAAATCTGCAGTCCTAGAGCTGGATCCACACAGGAATGTGCTAGAAATAACTTTAAGGACCACAGCCATAATTAATTCAGAAGAACTTTATGCATCATCGAGTTTCTGTTGACAGGATAGTAGAATGCTGCAGCATTCTTGGTAACATTCTAGTCAGACTTGCAGTAAAGGGGAAGTTAGCAGGCCTAGCTCATTTTTACCATTAATTTACATCTCATCATTACATTCTTGTTACATTTAGCCATCAGATTTCATTTCATTTACATTCATTTCAATCACATCATCTTTGTAAACTTTGCCGAAAGTATTTCTTGTTATTTTGTGAATATACAACTCCCGACATATATTTTGGTGATCCATTCCTCGTGGGATCGATATCTGTACTTGTGTACACTTTATTACTTGTTAGCGACACGTGCACTTGCAAGCATAATTATCACGCAACAAGTTTTTGGCGCCGTTGCCAGGGAATTGAAATCATTAAAGTAGTTGTAGGAGTTATTTTGTTTTTATGTTTGTTTACTTTTTAATCTCATTCATTTGGTTCTTAATTCCTCAGGTTATTAAGTTACTTGCATGAATCTACCGCAAGACTTGGAGTTGCTGCCTTTGGATCCTGAAATTGAAAGAACATTCCGAGCTAGGAGGAGGGAACAACAAGGACTAGCAGGAGTGAGAGACATGGTAGAAGGGGCAGCAGGAAACAACGGCCAGCAAGTAATTGCCAACAACCCTGTTCCACAACCAGAGCCGATGGATGATAGAAACAGGGCCATTCGAGACTATGCAGTGCCCATTTTGCATGGACTCAACCCGGGCATCATGAGGCCAACAATTCAGGCACCTCATTTTGAGCTAAAACCCGTGATGTTCTAAATGCTCCAGAACGTGGGGCAGTTCAGTGGCATGGTAACTGAAGATCCTCACATCCATCTCAGACAATTTATGGAAGTGAGTGATGCTTTTAAGCTCCCGGGGGTGACTGAAGATACATTGAGGTTGAAGCTATTCCCTTATTCCTTGAGGGATAGGGCAAGAGTGTGGCTGAACTCCTTGCTTCTGGATTCAGTGACATCATGGGTTGAGTTGGCAGAAAAATTTCTCATGAAATACTTCCCTCCAACTAAGAATGCCAAGTTGAGGAATGGCATTACCTCATTCCAACAAGCAGATGGGGAGTCATTGTATGAAGCGTGGGATAGATTTAAGGAACTACTGCGGAAGTGCCCTCATCATGGGATCCCCCATTGGATTCAAATGGAGACATTCTATAATGGTCTCAATGGGCAAACACGGACAATAGTGGATGCCGCAGCAGGAGGAGCCATTTTGGCCAAATCTTATAATGATGCATATGAAATTTTAGAGAGGATGGCCAACAACAACTATCAATGGCCAACCGAGAGGCATAATACAAGAAAGGCCACTGGAATTCATGAGCTTGACGCCATCACTGCACTCTCAGCCCAAATGTCATCCTTGAAAAATATGGTAAAGGCATTAAACACACCGGCCGGGGTAAATGCAGTGCACACTACTGGTTTTTCGTGTGTTTACTGTGGAAATAGCCACCAGTATGATGATTGCCCATCCAATCCTACCTCTGCATGCTACGTTGCTAATTTCAACAGGGGTAGTCATCACTATTCAAACCCTCATAACCAAGGGATGAGGCAACATCCAAACTTTGCATGGAATAATCAAGGAGCAGGAGCTAGTCAGCCTAATGCCTACCACAAAAGCACCTATCCACCTGGATATCCACCACAACAACAAAGAACTCAACCTGTAGAACAATCTAGCTCTTTGGAGGGCTTGTTGAAAGAATTTATTTCAAGGAGTGAAGCCAAAATCCAGAGCCATGATGCTGCATTGCGGAATTTAGAAAATCAGGTTGGGCAGATAGCAAATTCTCTCAACAACAGGCCCCAAGGTGCTCTACCAAGCAATACCGAAGATCCACGAAGAGACGGGAAAGAACAGTGCAAGGCTATCACACTAAGGTGTGTAAAGGAGTTGGAATCAAGGGCAAACCCTTTGGCTACTCACACAGAGCCTACTTCAATCCAAGGGGGAGAGATGAAAACACTGCCGCAAGAAGAACAGCCCAGGAGTAAGCAACTGAACTTTGGAGTCCAGAATGCTACAGCATTCCCGCAGCATTCTGGAGCAGCCGAAACCAGCAACACCAGTGGCAGCCGACCACCTCTACCATTCCCACAGCGCTTCCAGAAACAACAACAAGATGGGTAGTTCCGCAAGTTTTTAGATGTTTTGAAGCAGCTACACATCAACATACCGCTAGTGGAAGCCTTAGAACAAATGCCAAGCTATGCTAAGTTCATGAAGGATCTTGTGACCAAGAAACGCAGGCTTGGAGAGTTTGAAACAGTGGCTTTGACCGAAGAATCCAATGCTATTCTACAGAACAAACTCCCGCCCAAGCTAAAGGATCCAGGAAGTTTTACTATTCCATGCTCCATTGGAAACCAATACTTTGGTAGAGCATTGTGTGATTTCGGAGCTAGCATAAACTTAATGCCATTGTCCATATTCAAGAAGTTAGGTATTGGAGAAGCAAGGCCAACCACAGTATCCTTACAGCTGGCTGACAGGTCAATTGCAACTCCTGAAGGAAAGATCGAGGATGTATTGGTAAGGGTGGACAAGTTCATTTTTCCTGCTGACTTTATTATTCTTGATTATGAAGCAGATAGAGAAGTGCCCATAATTTTGGGGAGGCCCTTTCTTGCAACTGGCCGCACCTTGATTGATGTCCAGAAAGGAGAATTAACCATGCGGGTGCAAGAAGAACAGGTCACCTTTAATGTGTTCAAGGCAATGAGGTTCCCGAGTGAAACTGAAGAATACTCAGCCATCTTAGTTATTGACTCTCTGGTGGTAGAAACACTTGAGCATGAATGAGTCGAAAGTAATGGAGAAGGAGGCATTGAGCAAGTAGAATGGGTGGGAGCAAATGTGACAATACCGTGCCACACAAGGAAGTTTGAGTCTCTAGATTTGACTGAACGGAAACACCAGCCCACTCAGCCCTCAAGCAAAGAGCCACCAATCCTAGAGCTTAAGCCCTTGCCTCCGCACTTGAGGTATGCCTACTTAGGAAATTCTTCTACACTTTCGGTCATTATTTCTGCTTTATTGACACAGGAACAAGAGGGTAGGCTAATAGAGGTTTTGAGAGAATCTCAAGGAGCCATTGGCTGGACTATAGCAGACATAAAAGGCATAAGTCCCTCCTTTTGTATGCACAAGATTCTCCTGGAAGATGATAAAAAGGGGTCTATAGAGGGACAAAGAATGATGAACCCGATCATGAAGGAGGTGGTCAAAAAGGAGGTGATAAAGTGGCTAGACGCATGGATCATTTATCCAATCTCGGATAGTGCTTGGGTGAGCCCGGTGTAGTGTATTCCTAAGAAAGGGGGGATCACAGTTGTTGAGAACGAAAAGAATGAGTTGATCCCCACAAGGACAGTGACAGGGTGGCGGATTTGCATGGATTACAGGAGGCTTAACAAGGCCACCAGGAAAGATCATTTCCTGCTGCCCTTTATTGACCAAATGTTGGACAGGCTGGCAGGTAAAGAGTTTTATTGCATATTGGGCAGGTATTCCGGTTATAATCAGATTGTGATTGCACCGGAGGACCAACACAAGACTACTTTCACGTGTCCATTTGGCACGTTTGCCTTTAGAAGAATGTCGTTCGGACTTTGCAATGCCCCAGCCACTTTTCAGAGATGCATGCTGGCCATTTTCACTGATATGGTGGAGCGGTATTTGGAGGTTTTCATGGATGACTTCTTAGTTTTTGGGAAGGATTTTAATGAATGCCTCATGAACTTGGCCAAGGTCCTAAAGAGAGGTGAAGAGACTAACTTAGTCTTGAACTGGGAGAAATGCCACTTTATGGTCAATGAGGGAATAGTGCTTGGACATAGTGTCTCAAGGGATGGTTTAGAGGTTGATAAGGCAAAGATTGATGTGATAGAAAAGCTGCCAGCACCGACCAATGTGAAAGGGCTTTGAAGCTTTCTTAGACATGCAGGGTTCTATAGGAGGTTCATTAAGGACTTCTCAAAGGTGTCAAAGCCTCTTTGTAGTCTTCTCGAGAAGGATAGCAAGTTTATTTTTGATGAGGCATGCTCATTAGCTTTTGCCGAATTGAAGAAGAAACTTATTTCAGCACCTATCATCACAGATGCTGATTGGTCTCTTCCTTTTGAAGTAATGTGTGATGCCAGTGACTGGGCAGTGGGGGCAGTTCTCGGGCAGCGCAGAGAGAAGGGTTTTCACTTGATATATTATGCCAGTAAAACTCTATCTGGAGCTCAACTAAACTACACTGTGACAGAAAAAGAGTTGTTGGCAGTTGTATTTGCATTTGACAAGTTTCGAGCTTACTTGATAGGGACAAAGGTCACGATTTTCACAGATCACTCAGCCATCAAATATTTGATGGGAAAGAAGGATGCAAAGCCACAGCTAATCAGATGGGTACTCCTACTTCAAGAATTTGATTTAGAGATCAAGGACCGAAAAGGCACTGAGAACCAAGTGGCTGATCACTTGTCTCGGCTTGAGCCAGCAGAGGAAGGAGCCACAACAGCGCTCATAACTGAAGTGTTCCCTGATGAGCAGTTGTTTGCGGCAGCCCAGGCACAAATACCTTGGTTTGCCGATTATGCAAATTTTCTGGCAAGTGGATGGTTTCCCCCAGATATGACCAGCCAGCAGAGGAAGAAGTTTCTTCTTGATGTCAAGAGCTTCTACTGGGATGAACCGTATTTGTACAAGCAATGTGCCGACCAACTTATAAGAAGGTGTGTACCAGAAGAAGAAATGGAGGGCATTCTGCGAGGGTGCCATTCTTCCCCCTATGGTGGTCACTATGGAGGCCTGAGGACAGCTTCTAAGATTCTATAATCTGGTGCGAAAGAACCGGGAACATATCAAGGAGGAACGAGATGCCCTTAAACAACATCTTAGAAGTGGAACTGTTTGACGTTTGGGGTATGGATTTTATGGGCCCCTTCCCGGTATCATTTGGCAACCAATACATCCTAGTGGCTGTTGACTATGTGTCAAAATGGGTGGAGGCAATGGCTTCACCCACGAATGATGCTAAGGTGGTGCTGAAATTCCTCCAGAAGCACATTTTCACTCGCTTCGGAACCCCCTGAGCTATTATTAGTGATTAAGGAACCCACTTCTGCAACAAATACTTGGGGCAGCTACTGGCTAAATATGGTGTCAGGCACAAGGTCACCACAGCCTATCATCCGCAGACCAGTGGGCAGGCTGAGCTGTCAAATAAGGAAATCAAGCGAATACTAGAGAAAACAGTGAACCCGACTTGAAAGGATTGGTCGGTGTGCTTGGATGATGCATTATAGGCTTTCCGAACAGCCTTGAAAACACCCTTAGGAATGTCCTCATATAGGCTGGTATATGGTAAGGCATGTCACTTGCCTATGGAACTAGAACATAGAGCATTTTGGGCTCTCAAGAAGCTGAATCTTGACTGGTAGGCTGCAGGGCAAAGTAGATTGTTACAACTGAATGAGCTTGATGAATTCAGGCTACAAGCTTATGAAAGTGCTCGGCTATACAAAGAGAAGACCAAGAAATGGCATGACCGTAAAATCTTGCCTCGAACGTTCGAAGCTGGGCAGCAAGTTCTCTTGTTCAACTCCAGGTTGAAGCTTTTCCCAGGAAAGCTAAAGTCTTGTTGGTCTGGGCCTTTAAAAGTCTCTAAGGTATTCCCTTATGGAGCAGTGGAGTTGATTGAGGAGGGGTCGGCAAGGAAATTCATGGTAAATGGACAGCGGTTAAAGCACTATTGGGGAGGTCCAGTGGATCGTTACAAAACGTCCATCACTCTGCAGGAGGCCTGATTCTCAACCAAGGAGGTAGTCAGGCCGATGACTCAAAAACAAGCGCTTATGGGAGGCAACCCATTGTTTTGTTCTTTTGTTTTTGTTTATTTCTGCTATTCTGCATTGATATTTTAATTTGGACTATGATTCATTGGTTGGCAGGATTATTAGGAGTCAACTGTGAAGTGAAAAAAAAAAAAAAAAAAAAAGTGCAAAGAGTCGAATGCCATGACGATGAATCTTTGCAAAGATTCGGGCAAACATTCGGTGTTAAAAAAAATGACAATGTGTTTAGCAAGCATCTTAAAGCCCTAACTCACCCGTATATATACACTCTCACTTCTTTTCCAACTACCACATCCACGGCCAACTTTCCATTTTCGTCATTTTCTCCTCCATTCTCACCACAAACTCAATTGTGTATTCTCTCAACCGCAGCAGTTTTCCAAGAGCTCCATTCGCCCGCCTCTACTACGTTGCATAGCAGGTGTTTGGGGAAGCAACCAGCCGCTAGCCACAGAGAAGATGCATTGAGATTAGTGAGAGCTTTTTCCCCTAACTCTGTGTTCTTTCAAGAGGATAAATACTAGTTAGTCGGTTGAATAGAGTTTGGGGGAGCATTATTTTTGAGAAGATTTGCTGAGAATAGAGGAGACGTGGTATATAGCCTGTGAAGTGTTAGGACAGGCAGCGGGTGTGCAATTCGGATTTAGCGGGTTGAAGTAATAGAGAAAAGGATTTAGACATCAAAATGCCGTTTAAGAGCAGGGCACGAAAAGGGAAAGGAGTGCAGATACAGGTAGATTCAGATAGCTCTGACTCGCAGCCAACCTCAGAAAATGCCGAAGTAAAAAAATTTGTGTCCCTAGAGGCTTAGCAGCGCTTTGACCAATGCATGACTGAGCAGGCATTGCACATGGAAAGGGGATTTGTGTACAGAAGGGGCTGCCCCAGAGGGTACCCCAGCTTTATCCATTCCGTCATCTCGCGCACAAATGGCATGCATTCTGTCAAAGGCCACCTGCAGCACTGGTGCAGCTCGTGCGCGAGTTTTATGCAAATTATGATGACGCAGATCCCGACACAGTCTACGTCCGAGGACGAGTAATCCCCTTCACATCCATGGCAATTAATTGCATCTATGACTTGCCGGATGTGGAGGATGATTTTAAAGACTTCGCCGATAGTTTGAGTGAAGACCAGTTGGACGACGTTATTGAGGAGCTCTGTGTTGAGGGCACCGAATGGAGAAGAGCTACAAGAGGGTCAATGACATTTCCAGGAGAGAGCCTCCAGTCGGGACCAAAGATTTGGTACCATTTTCTAAGGTTCCGGCTGATGCCCTTATCTCATTACCGTTTAGTACACAAAGAGAGAGCTATTTTGCTGTACTGTATGATGAAGGGAAGGCCCTTAAACATGGGGAGGATGATACGCCAGCAGGTAGGAGTCTGTGTGGGGCGTAATAGCGGGGGATTATGGTTTCCATCGCTAATCGCGCAATTGTGTATCGCTCATGGAGTGATTGTTGAAGAGAGCGAGATGAAGGAGCAGCCGGCTGCAGCCATCTCCATAAATGTCCTTGCACGGCTCCTGCAGAATGACGTGCAAGAAGAAGAAGATGGTGCTCCAGCCCCAGCAACGAATGCACCTCACCAGGGAGCGCCTACTGCTGCACCAATCAACCTTGACATCATGGCAAGCCTGAATCGCATGGAGCAGCGCCTCAGCCAAGTGGAGGTGCTTCAATATGATTCTGTGCAGCAAATGAGGGAATTTTTGAAGTACACAAAGCAGAGGGATTTGGCTCTCCAGAAACATTACAGGGCCAATTCCAAGAGATTCCACTCTTTCCCAGTATTCCCTCAGAGCCTGTGCAGTTCTTCCTCCGGGGATGAGGAGCCTAGCCCTGCGGAAGAGACAACACCGCTCTCTCCAACCTCATCTTTCGCTGATCACCAGCATCCTGGGGAGGCTGCCGTGCCCTAACACCAAGAAAAAGGAAAAGCTGTTGCACCCAAAGCGTCAACCAGAAGAATGACGCTGCGGAGTGGAGTGAATTGGCGATGGAGAGGGTGATCACAGCAGCGCTAAAGCAGGGCAGTCCTTCCTCCTTTCTACCTCTTGTCTATATCTCATTGTCGCATGTTTTTAAATTTTTATTTGTTTAATTTTCACTGTCATGTGTTGATTAGTTGGCTTCATCTTTGACTAATTATTTCTTTTTGCATACTTTGTGACTAAAAAAAAAAAAAGATTTTTTTTAGAAGTGCAGTTTTATAGGATGATAATATATTGATTCAGTCTTGTGTTGATTTGATACTACGTTGATTGATTCTCTTGGCTTGTGATTTTTTTTTTCCATTATGCACTACCTTGTGTTATTGAATTGGTGTTTTACATAGGGAAAGATCTTGAGCATGCTTCTCATTTTCAAAATATTTACAGCCCCTAGATCTTGCTTGATAACTCTTGAGGTGAAATCTCGAGTTAACACTTTACCGAGGGAATGAGTTAGGCCATCTTTGGATAGTTTGAGCTTTGTAGCCAGCCTTAATTGAGCATATCCTTAGCAGCCTTGTACCTCGTAACTTAGCTTTTGTGACGACCCGCGCCCTCGCGGCACGGTTGCCGTTCCTTATACTACTACTAATGGGCTAAGTTTTAGTCTAATTCATTATTCGTTGTTAGACTATTGTCTCTTTAATTTACGTTTATGTGCGGGTAAATTTTTTTTTCTTTACTTTAACCCTCGGGTTCTTAACATGTTAGGTTGTTACACTAATAACACATCTTGCTATTACTTTAAGGATTCAGATATCAAACTAATGCCCGAAAATTTGTCTTAACTTATTACAATCCGTTGTTCTTTACTAAGACAATGGTTGTAATATCTTCTTCTTAGAACTGAACATACATACTAGTATTCTATATTACATTACTTTGCAGCGGAATTTAATTTCTAAGCGAGCGTAGTAGAGACCACTCCCGTGTACCCATGACATTTCCGCCATCCTTGCCTCCTTTGTCCATCAAGCAAACCACTATATGGTGGTGCTTACCTTTGTTACCCGCACACGAGTAAACCGATGAGCTAACGCTCAACAAGTATAAACATGCATATATCATAAACTAATAGAAATTACATTAAGAGTTATGATGCCAATATGCTCGTGTGAAACATGCTTTAAACTACTTTCTATCTTTCTGTTCGTTTACGTGGGCCTGGCCCCATGGGTAGAGCCATCTAATGAAATCTGGTCGATGTCGGAATCTCTACTCTTTGAGATTTTTCCTCCCTTTATGAGGTCGACGACCCGTCGGTCTTTTTACTTTTGGTCATTTCTTCTTTGGATGGTCTAGTCGAATCTCTACTCTGTGAGATTTTCCTCCCTAGCGGAGGCCGACGACCCGTCGATTATGGATTTTTACTTTACTAGTCATTTTTACTTAAATCCGATCCTTCAGGTCTAGTCGGAATCTCTACTCGATTATAGGTGAGATTTTCCTCCCTTGCGGAGGCCGACGTCCGTCAAGATTAATCGATAAATTGGTTGCATAAGGGTAACCATATGTCGCCTTTCCGCAAAAATCTAGAGCATTAAGCCCTCTAAACACGATAATCACATGTAATCACATAGACTTAAGAACATAAATAAATTAATAGTTCTAAGTCTAACTTCTAATTGTTACTCGAGTCGAGACAAACATATATGTCTATACTTACCGTAATCCGCTGGGATTCCCTTTCGTTGAAAGTTCTTGGATCACGGTGATTCCTTCCTTGGATACTACATGTCCGAGGAAGTGGACTTTATCTAACCAGAACTCGACTTAGAAAACTTCTTGAGATATAAATGATGTTTCTTCAACGTGTGTAGTGCGATCCTCAAATGTTCTGCGTGCTCCTGTGGATCTTGTGAGTATATAAGGATGTCATCGATAAAAACAATAACAAACTTATCTAAATACTCTCTGAAGAATCTGTTCATAAGGTCCATAAACGCCGCTGGGGCATTTGTAAGTCCAAACGGCATCACTAAGAATTCGTAGTGTCCATACCGAGTTCTGAATGCCGTTCTGGAAATGTCTTCTTCTCTAATCTTGAGCTGATGATACCCCGATCGAAGGTATATCTTCGAAAACGTGGTAGCTCCCTTCAACTGGTCAAACAAGTCATCGATTCGTGGCAACAGGTACTTGTTCTTGATGGTGACTTTGTTGAGCTCTCTATAATCTATGCACATCCGAAGCATGCCATCCTTCTTTTTGACAAAGAGGACAGGAGCTCCCCATGGCGAGAAACTTGGTCTGATGAAACCTTTGTCTAACATCTCTTGGAGTTGAACCCGCAACTCTTTTGGGTTCACTGGAGCCATCCTGTGCGGTGCTTTGGATATTGGTGCGGTGCAGGGAGAAGCTTTATCTCAAAAGCTATTTCCGATTCGGAGGAAGTCCGGTAGTTCCTCGGAAAAACGTCTAGGAACTCCTTGACTATGGGAACGTCTTCTGGTTGATGTTTCCCCTCTTGGTTCCTGTCCACCACATACGCCAAATATCCAGTGCATCCGCTAGACATCAATCGTCAGACTTCTAGGGAACTAATAAAACGTCTGGGTGTCCCTGAGAGTGGAACCCATGTACTCAAACATTTGTTCTCCTTCTGACTGAAAAACAACCTTTTTCTTTCTACGGTCTATTGAAGCATTATACTTTCCTAGAAATCCATTCCTAGGATCACATCATAATCTACTAAGTTCAATACAACTAGGTCTGCACTTAGTTCTCTTCCTACTATCTCTGCTAGTACGTGACATAACCAGTAACTAGACAACAACACATCACCTGATGGTAGTGCTGTCTTAAAGGCTTGCCCTATCCCCTCTAGATTTGGCAATGTTATGCTCCGCACGTATTGCCCGATTCACTAGATTGGCTACCGTGGTTGGTGGATACTCCCCACTTTCCACAACGGTGGCTATATCTCCTCGGAGCATATTAATCATCCTCCTAACCTTCTCTTCCTCTGTTGGAAACAACTGAGGACATAGTCGTGCCAACTGATCAAATCATCGGCATGCTTCTACAACTGTCTGGACGCCTTGCTTCAAATTGTTGAACTCATTCTGTTGAGTCTTCAGGGCTTCTAAGTTGTAATACTTACGGTTAAATTCCCATAGGAATTCATCCTACAACATCTGTCTCACATTCCTTCTAGCGCACACTGATTCCCACCAATAGCGGGCATCTTTCTTTAATACAAAAGCGGAACACTGAATCTTCTCCCTGTCGGTGAGTTCCATAAACTCAAACACTGTCTGAATGGATGCTAACCATTCCTCAGCCTCGAGTGGATCTGTTGATCCATTGAACTCTGGAGGTGCCATTCTCTTAAACCTCACATACAATGGTTCCCTTGGGACCATTTCTCGGTACCCCATCTCACCCCTGCTGGCTTTTTGGGGTTCAACCCTCTCTGCGGGTTGCTCGGGTTGGGCGGCTTGTGTTGGAACCGCTGCGGAAGGGTGCTCCTCCAACCTGTTGACCCTGTATCAACCGGGTAAGCAATTCTCATAATCATGCTTTCCTCGGCTGGTCGCTATTTGCCCCATCGGACACCTGCTACTTCTTGCCTAGGTCTGGTGGTGGAGGATTACATTTGCCTTGTGTTCTCTTTGAGCATTATACGAACCATGTTCTTTGTGTCTATATCACTTAAAGAGCAACATCGTTAGTCTAAGTGCAAAAGAAGCGCTTCTAAAGTTCCTTGACTTGCAATACTTTAAACTATCATTCATTCTCATATCAACTAGCAAAACATACATTCTATATGTTCTCCTATTATGCATGCCCCATATCATGCATATCACATCATATACAAATCATCACAAAATTAAAGGTTTTTAAGCCTTTCATTCAAATCTATTATGTATGTCCCATTCCATACATATCACATCATACATAAAACATCATTAGTGTAAGTTTCTCAATACTATTTACATTACCTTGCATCATATTTAAATAAATAAGACACTAAGTCCTAACTTAATCCTCATCATCTACGTGTTCCTCAGGATACTCCTCGGGGTCTTCCTCCGAATCCTCCTCGGGATCCGACTGAGGGTTACTTGTGGCGTGCCGAGCCCTCGCGGCGCGGTCGCCGTTCCTTATACTACTACTAATGGGCTAAGTTATAGTCTAATTCAATATTCATTGTTAGACTATTGTCTCCTTAATTTACGTTCAATTGCGGGTAAATTTTTTTTTCTTTACCTTAACCCTCGGGTCTTAACATGTTATGTTGATACACCAATAACACATCTTGCTATTACTTTAAAGATTCGGTATCATACTAGTTCCCTAAACTTGTCTTAACTTATTACAGTCCGTTGTTCTTTACTAAGACAATGGTTGTAATATCTTCTTCTTAGAACTAAACATACATACTATTATTCTATATTACATTAACTTGCAGGGGAATTTAATTTCTAAGCGGCGTAGTAAAGACCACTCCCGTGCACCCATGACATTTCCGCCACCCTTGCCTCCAAGATGTCCATCAAGCAAACCACTATATGATTTGGTTGCTTACCTTTGTTACCACGCACACGAGTAAACCGATGAGCTAACGCTCGCAGAAGTATAAACATGCATACATCATAAACTAATAGAAATTACATTAAGAGTTATGATGCAAATATGCTCGTGTGAAACATGCTTTAAACTACTTTCTATCTTTCTGTTCTTACTTTTATTGGCTGGTCTAGTCGGAATCTCTACTCTGTGAGATTTCCCTCCCTTGCGGAGGCCGGCGACCCGTCGATCTTTTACTTTCTTGGCTCATTACTTCTTTATGCGGTCAAGTCGGAATCTCTACTCTTTGAGATTTTCCTCCCTTGCGGAGGCCGGCGACCCGTCGATCTTTAACTATGCATAAGGGTAACCATATGTCGCCCTTCCGAAATCTAGAGCATTAAGCCCTCCAAACATGTATAATCACATGTAATCACATAGACTTAAGAACATAAGTAAATTCATAGTTCTAAGTCTAACTACTGACTTACTCGAGTCCGAGACAAACATATATGTCTATACTTACCGTTAATCCTCTAGGATTCCCGCTTGCTAAGTTCTTTCTCGTTGCTTGGCTCTCGTGCCAAAACTGTTTCATGGAAATAGGTATTAACCACCTATTTCAAGCATCAAAATTTCTCATACTTGGATTCCTAAATCCAATTTCAACTCATTTTCGAACTTAACCCTCTAATTTGAATTCTAGCTCATAGGCAAATTACACATATTTGTGTATCTCGGTTTCTGAATCTTAATCTATTCATTTTCGAGCTTTAAAACTGTTATCCATTCTCTAGAATCGGATTACTAACTCATTGCTTACTAACTAGATTTTAGGAAATTTTCGGCAGAGTTTCGCTTTTGTTTTTCTAGTTTCCCGAGTTTTCAATAACTCGCGTTTTACTTCCGATTTCGGCACTGTAGTCAGATTCACATTCCCGAACACAAATTGCTACATAAATTGAACAAAAATACATTTTCTCCATTTCTAGGGTATTCCGGATTTTTTAGTGTTAATCCAAAAAAATTGTTCAATCCTTTCAATACTTGCACATTAAACTCCTATCGTAGTCCCCGACAAAACCTCGGTTTCGTTTTTCAGTTTTACGGATTTTTCCCGAGATGAGTTACTATTCACAAAAACGAAAAAGCAAGCAATTTCTCATGAAAAATCCGAAAATCTTACCTTGAAAAGTTGAGATTCTCTGGTAGAATGCCTCGGGTTATATTTCCACCGGACTGAACGGAAGAAATTTCGGCGAAAACGGATGATTCCTTGATTTTCCCTTGATTTTCTCTATTTTCTCTCTCTTTTCTCTAGTCTCTCGGCCACCCTTAGGAAAAGAAGCAAATGTGGCTTCTATATCTCACGTAGGCCAATATTAGACTAATATGAATATTATATTAATATTTCTAAAAATATCTCACATTACTTTCTAAATTAAATTAGAGAAATAACTTTAATTCCCATAATTTAATTCTACTAATTCTAATTAAGTTTAACACTTAATTTAAGTGGTTCCGTGTTCCTCACATTTTTTCTTGTCGAGACTAAACTTTCCGTTTTTCAAAACGAGTCTCTTTCGGGTACCGATAATTTCACACCCATGGTCGGGTTCTATCTTTTCGCTTTTGGATTTGCCGAGCACCCTGGGTCAAATTTCTCATATTCAACCCACTTCTCTTGGGTATCTCAATAGTCAATTTCTTTTTCTGAAATTTTCATTTTAAACAATCCAGAATTGCCCAAAACGCTGCATTACCGCGGCGGTACTCATTTTTTGCGGTTTCGCTTTAACCGACTCGGGAAAATTTCTGTTTCAGGAACTTTTGCCATTTTCCTTACTTCTAATATTTCTACTCTTTTTCTAACTGGTCATTTGGTCATTTACCAAATATTTCAGTTTTTCATAACTAAAATATACCTGTTAAAATTTCGAACTTTTAACCGATATTTCACTATTCACAACCGATATTTACGAATTTTCTCTATAACAATATTCGTATTATAACTTTACACTTTTCAGGTGATTTTACCCCGTATATAAAGTTTCTAGATAACACTTTTCTGATTACATCAATATTTCTTCTACTTTCTGTTCCGGGAATAACTATGGTCAAATACCGGACTGTCCGGATTTGACTTAATATTTTCCCGGTCATTACATTCACCCCTCCTTAAGGAATTTTCGTCCCGAAAATCAGAACAACTGGGGTATACATCCGATCTCTTCTTCTACTTCCCAAGTGGCTTCGCAACATTGTGATTTTTTCACCGCACTTTAACCATTGGGATACTATGACTTCTGAGTTTCCTTTCTTCTCGGCTAGAATTTGATTTGGTTGTTCCTCATAGGACAAATCTTCGTCAATCTGAATAGGCTCATGTTTGTAACACGTGCGATGGATCCGAGATATACTTCCGGAGCATTGCTACATGAAACACACTATGCAATCAAGCCAACTCTGGCGGTAGAGCTAGTCGGTAAGCTACCTTTCCTATTCTTTCAATGATCTCAAAAGGCCCTATGTAACGTGGACTCGACTTTACCTTTCTTCCCAAAACGCATCACACCCTTCATTGGTGCGACTTTTAGGAATCTGAGTCCCCTACAGAAAATTCCAAGGGTCTCCGCTGGTTTATCAGATAACTCTTCCGCCGGCTCTGAGCCGTCTCTAATCTTCTACGGATCTTTTGCACTATCTCAATGGCCTCTTGAATGAATTCCGTCTTGTGAAGCTGCTTCCCGAGTGTCATACCAATGAACCGGGGATCTACACTTCCTTCCGTAAAAGTGCTTCATACGGGGCCATGCCGATGGAAGCTTGGTAACTATTATTATACGAGAATTCGATCAATGGCAACTTCATACTCCATGCTTCCCTTGAAATCCATTGCGCATGCACGAAGCATATCTTCAAGGGTCTGAATGGTCCTCTCTGATCGCCCATCCGTCTGGGGATGAAACGCTGCGTACTATAGCGTAATTGACCCCATTGCTTCCTCGAACACTTGTCCAAAAATTGAGGTAATCGGTGTCTCGTCTCGACACTATACTAATCGGTACTCCATGTAGCTTTACTACCTTAGCCACGATAACTCAGCCTAACCTCTCTAAGGAGTAAGTTATCTTGATCGGAATGAAATCTTGCCGATTTCGTTAGCCGATCCACGACTACCCAAATGGCATCGTATCCCCATCGGTTCTTGGAAGTCCGGTCACAAAGTCCATGGCTAAGTGTTCCCACTTCCATTCCGGGATCTCTAGTGGCTATGTTTTTCGGGTTGGTCTCTCGATGTTTCGCTTTGACCTTTTGGCATGTCAAGCGACTAACATAGTCAACTATGTCATTCTTCATTCGCCTCCACCAAAAATGTTGTTTCAAATCTTGATACATTTTGGTGGCACTGGGTGTCTGAGAATATGGCGTCTTTGGCGCTCATGATATATCTTCTTGATCCCCTCTTGATCCGGTACACAAATTCTTCTTTGGTATAGGAGAATTTCGTCCTTTGAAAGGCTAAAATTCGACCTTGCATTATCTACTATCTCCTTCCTGTATCCATCCATAATTGGGTCACCTTTCTGAGCTTCTCATATCTCGTCCTGTAGCACAGGCTGCAGCCTCAGAGAAGCTAACTTACCAGAGATTAATTCGAGGTCTAGGAGATTAATCTCTTGTTGAAGCCGCTTGGGCAACAATTCGGTCTCCACTGAAGTCCGTAGTGCTGGGTTTCTACTCAAAGCGTCTGCTACTCGGTTGGCTTTACCTGGATGATAAAGGATTTCACAATTGTAGTCCTTCACAAGTTCAAGCCATCGTCTTTGTCTCATATTAAGCTCCTTCTGCGTGAAGAAGTACTTTAGGCTCGATGGTCCCTATAAATTTGGCATTGAATCCCATATAGGTAATGCCGCCATAACTTGAGCAAAAACTACTGCGGCTAACTCAAGATCATGTGTTGGGTAATTTCGCTCGTGATCCTTGATTTGCCGAGATGCGTAAGCAATGACCTTGCCATTTTGCATCAACACGGCTCCTAGTCCTGTCTTTGAGGCATCTTTGTAGATGTCAAATTTTTCTCCCTCTTCCGGGATTGTGAGTCTTTGGAGCACTAATTAATCTTTTTTTTGATCTCTCCGAAAACTCTGTTCACATCTATCTATCCATTCATACCTTCTATCTTTTTCTGGTTAAGGTAGTGAGAGGAGCTGCAAGACGAGCAAATCCCTCCACAAACCTTCCGTAATACCCCCGCCAATCCTAGGAAACTTCGAATTTCCGTAACACTCTTTGAACTGGCCACTTCTCAACCGCTTCAACTTTTGCTTTGGATCCACGGTGATTCCTTCCTTAGATACTACATGTCCGAGGAAGTGGACTTTATCTAACCGAACTCGCACTTAGAAAACTTCATATATAGTGATGTTTCTTCAATGTCGTAGTGCGATCCTCAAATGTTCTGCGTGCTCTGTGGATCTCGTGAGTATATAAGGATGTCATCGATAAAAACAATAACAAACTTATCTAAATACTCTCGAAGAATCTGTTCATAAGGTCCATAAACGTCGTCTGGGGCATTTGTAAGTCCAAACGGCATCACTAAGAATTCATAGTGTCCATACCGAGTTTCAATGCCGTTCGGGAATGTCTTCTTCTCTAATCTTGAGTCGATGATACCCCGATCGAAGGTCTATCTTGAAAACGTGGTAGCTCCTTCAACTGGTCGAACAAGTCATTGATTCATGGCAACGGGTACTTGTTCTTGATGGTGACTTTGTTGAGCTCTCTATAATCTATGCACATCCGAAGCGTGCCATCCTTCTTTTTGACAAAGAGTATAGGAGCTCCCCATGGCGAGAAACTCGGTCTGATGAAACCTTTGTCTAACATCTCTTGTAGTTGAACCCGCAACTCTTTCAGTTCCGCTGGAGCCATCCTGTACGGTGCTTTGGATATTGGTGCGGTGCCGGGGAGAAGCTCTATCTCAAAAGCTATTTCCCGATCTGGAGGAAGTCCGGGTAGTTCCTTTGGAAAAACGTCTAGGAACTCCTTGACTATGGGAACGTCTTCTGGTTGATGTTTCCCCTCTTGGTTCCTGTCCACCACATACGCCAAATATCCAGTGCATCCGCTAGACATCAATTGTCTGGCTTCTAGGGAACTAATAAAACGTATGGGTGTCCCTGATGTGGAACCCATATATTCAAACACATGTTCTCCTTCTGGCTGAAAAAAAACCCTTTTCTTTCTACAGTCTATTGTAGCATTATACTTTCCTAGAAAATCAATTCCTAGGATCACATCATAATCTACTAAGTTCAGAACAACTAGGTCCGCACTTAGTTCTCTTTCTGCTATCTTTACTGGTACGTGACGTAACAAGTGACTAGACAACAACACATCACCTTATGGTAGTGCTTTCTTAATGGCTTGCCCTATCCCCTCTAGATTTGGCAATGTTATGCTCTGCACGTATTGCCCGATTCACTAGATCGGCTACCGTGGTTGGTGGATACTCCCCACTTTCCACAACGGTGGCTATATCTCCCACGAACATATTAACCATCCTCCTAACCTTCTCTTCCTCTGTTGGAACCAAGCGAGGACATAGTCGCGCTAACCTGGTCAAATCATCGGCATGCTTCTACAATTGTCTGGTCGCCCGCTTAAAATTGTTGAACTCATTCTGTTGAGTCTTCAGGGCTTCTAAGTTGTAATACTTACGGTTAAATTCCCATAGGAATTCATCCCACAACATCTGTCTCACATTCCTTCTGGCGCACACTGATTCCCACCAGTAGCGGGCATCCTTCTTTAACACAAAAGCGGCGCACTGAATCTTCTCTCTGTCGGTGAGTTCCATAAACTCAAACACTGTCTGAATGAATGCTAACCATCCCTCAGCCTCGAGTGGATCTGTTGATCCATCGAAGTCTGGAGGTGCCATTCTTTTAAACCTTACATACAATGGTTCCCATGGGACCATTTCTCGGTACCCCATCTCACCCCTTATTGGCTCTTGGGGTTCAACCCTCTCTGCGGGTTGCTCAGGTTGGGCGGCTTGTGCTGGAACCGCCTGCGGAGGGGGTGCTCCTCCAACCTGCTGACCCTGTATCAAATGGGTAAGCAATTCTCATATAATACGCTTTCCTCACTGGGCTGCTATTTGCCCCCTCGGAATTGCTACTTCTTTAGCTAGGTCTGGTCTTTGGAGGATTCATTACTTTGTTGTTCTCTTTTGGCGTGTACGAACCATGTTCTTTGTGTCTTTATCACTTAAAGAGCAACATCGTTTGTCTAAGTGCAAGAAGAACTCGCTTCTAAAGTTCCTTGACTTGCAATACTTTAAACTATCATTCATTCTCATATAAATTAGCAAAACATACATTCTATATGTTCTCCTATTATGCATGCCCCATATCATGCATATCACATCATATACAAATCGTCACAAATGTAAAGGTTTTTAAGCCTTTCATTCATATCTATTATGTATGTCCCATTCCATACATATCACATCATACATAAAACATCATTAGTCTAACTTTCTCAATACTATTTACATAACCTTTCATCATATTTAAATAAATAAGACGTTAAGTCCTAACTTAATCCTCAGGATCCTCCTCCGGATCCTCCTCGGGGTCTTCCTCCGAATCCTCCTCGGGATCCTACTGAGGGTTACCACTAGCTTTCTCACCAACGGTCCCAACGTAGGTCCATCTTCGCCGAACGGCCATAGGCTCGTCCGCTGCCTCTATCTCGGGTCTCGGTCGTTGTCGAGAGGTAGTGGCTTCCGCGTCATGTCTCCTAATACGGGTATTGGAAAACGGGAAGTCTCGCCTAACCACCGTTGGCCGTGTCCTCTCCTCTAGCAGCTGGTGCTCACAATGCTTCGCCTCAACAATAAATTGTGTGAGGGTGTGATCCGATCGCGGAACTAGCCGACGTTGGTACTCTTCTGTCAGACCTCTCCATAGGATCTGACACCGCTCATCCTCACTTAGATTAAAAGTTCGATTCGGAGCTAGTACCTCTGTCAAAACTCTCGCTATATAGGCTACAACGGCCTCATCCGATCTCATACTTGCCCACTCGGCTTGTATGATAAACTCTCGAGCTTGGGTGTAGGTCATGGCTACACTCACCTGGCTCTGTGTCTCTCCACTCTGCTGTGGTGCCGTCTCTGATGGCATGACTTAGGGAAGAAACTGATGCTTCAACATGTGGCAAAACTCTTCCCATTGCATCTCTGCTATTTCGTCCTCATCCAAAGCTTGCCAAAAGATTAGGGCATTGCCCTCTAACAGACTTGCTGCGAGTACAATCCACTCCTCTCGAGCTATGTCACAGGCTCGCATCACATACTCGACACGGTGCAGCGAATCCCTAATTCTAGTGGGATGTGAAAGCCCATCAAAGGAAGGTGGATTACAGGTGTAGAACCTAGCTACGGCTCGACCTGTAGTCAAAATAACTTTCCTTGCTCGGTGTGCAGCTTCAGCTGCCATGGGGTCTAGAGCCCTTAACTCCCGATCCACTGGTGGATGGCTATATCTAGCAGGAGTGGGTACCAACCTTTCTGTTTGTCGGAACCGTGACATTAGAAACATTCCTCAGGATCCTCCTCCGGATCCTCCTCGGGGTCTTCCTCCGAATCCTCCTCGGGATCCGACTGAGGGTTACTTGTGGCGTCCCGAGCCCTCGCGGCGCGGTCGCCGTTCCTTATACTACTACTAATGGGCTAAGTTATAGTCTAATTCAATATTCATTGTTAGACTATTGTCTCCTTAATTTACGTTCAATTGCGGGTAAATTTTTTTTTCTTTACCTTAACCCTCGGGTCTTAACATGTTATGTTGATACACCAATAACACATCTTGCTATTACTTTAAAGATTCGGTATCATACTAGTTCCCGAAACTTGTCTTAACTTATTACAGTCCGTTGTTCTTTACTAAGACAATGGTTGTAATATCTTCTTCTTAGAACTAAACATACATACTATTATTCTATATTACATTAACTTGCAGCGGAATTTAATTTCTAAGCGAGCGTAGTAAAGACCACTCCCGTGCACCCATGACATTTCCGCCACCCTTGCCTCCGCATGTCCATCAAGCAAACCACTATATGACTGGTCTGCTTACCTTTGTTACCTGACACGAGTAAACCGATGAGCTAAACATTTCCAAGTATAAACATGCATACATCATAAACTAATAGAAATTACATTAAGAGTTATGATGCAAATATGCTCGTGTGAAACATGCTTTAAACTACTTTCTATCTTTCTGTTTTACTTTCTTGGCTGGTCTAGTCGGAATCTCTACTCTGTGAGATTTCCCTCCCTTGCGGAGGCCGGCGACCCGTCGATCTTTTACTTCTTGGCTCATTACTTCTTTGTCTGGTCAAGTCGGAATCTCTACTCTTTGAGATTTTCCTCCCTTTGCGGAGGCCGGCGACCCCCGTCGATCTTTAACTATGCATAAGGGTAACCATATGTCGCCCTTCGAAATCTAGAGCATTAAGCCCTCCAAACATGTATAATCACATGTAATCACATAGACTTAAGAACATAAGTAAATTCATTGTTCTAAGTCTAACTTCTGACTTACTCGAGTCCGGACAAACATATATGTCTATACTTACCGTTAATCCTCTAGGATTCCCGCTTGCTAGAAGTTCTTTCTCGTTGCTTGGCTCTCGTGCCAAAACTTTGTTTCATGGAAATAGGTATTAACCACCTATTTCAAGCATCAAAATTTCTCATACTTGGATTCCTAAATCCAATTTCAACTCATTTTCGAACTTAACCCCTCTAGGCGAATTCTAGCTCATAGGCAAATTACACATATTTGTGTATCTCGGATTTCGAATCTTAATCTATTCATTTTCGAGCTTTAAAACTGTTATCCATTCTCTAGAATCAGATTACTAACTCATTGCTTACTAACTAGATTTTAGGAAATTTCGCAGAGTTTTTTTTTTTTTTTTCTAGTTTCCCGAGTTTTCAATAACTCGTTTTACTTCCGATTTCGGTACTGTAGTCCGATTCACATTCACGAACACAAATTGCTACATAAATTGAACAAAAATACATTTTCTCCATTTCTAGGGTATTACGGATTTTTTAGTGTTAATCCAAAAAAAAAATTGTTCAATCCTTTCAATACTTGCACATTAAACTCCTATCGTAGTCCCGACAAAACCTCGGTTTCGTTTTTCGTTTTACGGATTTTTCCCGAGATGAGTTACTATTCACAAAAAGAAAAAAAAGCAAGCAATTTCTCATGAAAAATCCGAAAATCTTACCTTGAAAAGTTGAGATTCTCGCTAGAATGCCTCGGGTTATATTTCCACCGGATTTGAACGGAAGAAATTTGCTAAAACGGATGATTCCTTGATTTTTCCTTGATTTTCTCTATTTTCTCTCTCTTTTCTCTAGTCTCTCGGCCACCCTTAGGAAAAAGAAGCAAATGTGGCTTCTATATCTCACGTAGGCCAATATTAGACTAATATGAATATTATATTAATATTTCTAAAAATATCTCACATTACTTTCTAAATTAAATTAGAGAAATAACTTTAATTCCCATAATTTAATTCTACTAATTCTAATTAAGTTTAACACTTAATTTAAGTGGTTCCGTGTTCCTCACATTTTTTTTGTCGAGACCAAACTTTTCGTTTTTTTCAAACGAGTCTCTTTCTGGTACCGATAATTTCACACCCGCATGCAGGTTCTATCTTGCTTTTCGGACTGCCGAGCACCCTGGGTCAAATTTTTCATATTCAACCCACTTCTCTTGGGTATCTCAATAGTCAATTTCTTTTTTGAAATTTTCATTTTAAACAATCCAGAATTGCCCAAAGCGCGTGCCCTCGCGGTACTTTTTTTTTGCGATTCCGCTTTAAACCGACTCGGGAAAATTCTGTTTCAGGAACTTTTGCCATTTTCCTTACTTCTAATATTTCTACTCTTTTTCTAACTGGTCATTTGGTCATTTACCAAATATTTCAGTATTTCATAACTAAAATATACCTGTTAAAATTTCTAACTTTTAACCGATATTTCACTATTCACAACTGATATTTACGAATTTTCTCTATAACAATATTCGTATTATAACTTTACACTTTTCGGGTGATTTTACCCCGTATATAAAGTTTCTACATAACACTTTTCTGATTACATCAATATTTCTACTACTTTCTGTTCCGGGAATAACTATGGTCAAATACCGGACTGTCCGGATTTGACTTAATATTTTCCCGGTCATTACATTACCACTAGCTTCCTCACCAACGGTCCCAACGTAGGTCCATCTTCGCCGAACAGCCATAGGCTCGTCCGCTGCCTCTATCTCGGTCTCATCGTCGAGAGGTAGTGGCTTCGTCCATGTCTCCTAACGTATTGGAAACGGGAAGTCTCGCTAACCGGCTGGCTGGCGTGTCCTCTCCTCTAACATTTGGCGCTCACAATGCTTTGCCTCGGTGATAAATTGTGTGAGGGTCTGATCCGATCATGAACTAGCCGACGCCGATACTCTTCCTCCGACCTCTCCATAGGATCGACACCGCTCCTCCTCACTTAGATTAAAAATTCTATTCGGAGCTAGTACCTCTGTTAAAAACTCTCGCTATATAGGCTACAACGGCCTCATCCGATCTCATACTAGCCCTCTCGGCTTGTATGATAAACTCTCGAGCTTGGGTGTAGGTCACGGCTACACTCACATGGCTCTTTGCCTCCTCCACTTTCTGTTGGTGGCCGACTCTGATGGCATGACTTAGGGAAGAAACTGATGCTTCAACATGTGGCAAAACTCTTCCCATTGCATCTCCGCTATTCCGTCCTCATCCAAAGCTTGCAAAAAGATTAGGGCATTGCCCTCTAATAGACTCGCTGTGAGTACAATCCACTCCTCTCGAGCTATGTCACAAGCTCACATCACATACTCGACACGGTGCAGCCAATCCCTAATTCTAGTGGGATGTGAAAGCCCATCAAAGGAAGGTGGATTACAGGTGTAGAACTTAGCTGCGGCTCGACCTGTAGTCAAAATAACTCTCCTTGCTCGGCGTGCAGCCTCAGCCGCCACGGGCTCTAGAGCCCTTAACTCCCGATCAACTGGTGGATGGCTACATCTACCAGCAGTGGGTACCGACCTTTCTGTTTGTCGGAACCGTGACATTAGAAACATTCTTACCCGTCCCCACAACGTATTCTCTTGCAGTGTGGGCGCTAACCGGGATGATGGATATGATCGATCCATTAGTACATGAGTCTTGCCAAAAGAAATAAGCAATTCTCAGTTTTAGTTCATAAACTAATTTACCTGGACTGCGCAGAAGCATAGGTGCGGGACTTGTCATGGCAGGAGTAGGAACGCCGCTCTGATACCAACTGTGGCGACCCGCGCCCTCGCGGCGTAGTCGTCGTTCCTTATACTACTACTAATAATGGGCTAAGCTATAGTCTAATCCATTATTCGTTGTTAGACTATTGTCTCTTTAATTTATGTTCATGTGCGGGTAAATTTTTTTTTCTTTACTTTAACCATTGGGTTCTTAACATGTTATGTTGTTACACTAATAACATATCTTGCTATTACTTTAAGGATTCGGATACCAAACTAGTTCCCGAAAACTTGTCTTAACTTATTACGATCCGTTGTTCTTTACTAAGACACCTTGGTTGTAATATCTTCTTCTTAGAACCGAACATACATACTAATATTCTATATTACATTACTTTTGCGGTGAATTTAATTTCTAAGCGGCGTAGTAGAGACCACTCCGTGTACCCATGACATTTCCGCCATCCTTGCCTCCCTTTGTCCATCAAGCAAACCACTATATGGCTGGGTCGCTTCCCTTGTTACCGTGACACGAGTAAATTGATGAGCTAACGCTCGGCAAGTATAAACATGCATACATCATAAACTAATAGAAATTACATTAAGAGTTATGATGCAAATATGCTCGTGTCAAACATGCTTTAAACCACTTTCTATCTTTCTGTTCTTTACGTGGGCTGGGGGCCTCGTTTCTTGATCTGGTCTAGTCGAATCTCTACTCTTTGAGATTTTTTCCTCCCTTGTGGAGGCCGACGACCCGTCAGTCTTTTACTTTACTGGTCATTTCTTACTGGCTGGTCTAGTCAGAATCTCTACTCTGTGAGATTTCCCTCCTTTGCGGAGGCCGACGACCCGTCAGTATTAACTGTGCATAAGGGTAACCATATGTCGCCCTTTTTCAATCAAGAGCACTAAGCCCTCCAAACACGTATAATCACATGTAATCACATAGACTTAGGAACATAAGTAAATTCATAGTTCTAAGTCTAACTATAGCTTACTCGAGTCCAGACAAACATATATATCTATACTTACCATTAATCCGCTAGGATTCCCACTTGCTGGAAGTTCTTTCTCGTTGCTTCGGCTCTCGGGCCAAAACCTGTTTCATGGATATAGGTATTAACCACCTATTCCAAGCATCAAAATTTCTCATACTTGGATTCCTAAATCCAATTTCAACTCATTTTCGAACTTAACCCCTCTAGGCCGAATTCTAGCTCAAGAGGCAAATTACACCTATTCGTGTATCTCGGTTTCTGAATCTTAATCTATTCAATTCCGAGCCTTAAAACTGTTACTCATTCTTGAGAATCGAATTCTTAATTCGATGCTTACTAACTAGGTTTTTAGAAATTTCGGCAAAGTTTCGCCTTGTTTTTTCTAGTTTCCCGAGTTTTCAATAACTCGTTTTACTTTCGATTTCGGTACCTGTAGTCCAGATTCACATTCCTGAACACAAATTGCTACATAAATTGAACAAAAATACATTTCCTCCATTTCAAGGGATTTTCGGATTTTTAGTGCAAATCCAAAAAAAAAATTGTTCAATCCTTTCAATACTTGCACATTAAACTCCTATCACAGTCCCCGACAAAACCTCGGTTTCGTTTTTCAGTTTTACGGATTTTTTCCGAGATGAGTTACTATTCATAAAAATGAAAAAGCAAGCAGTTTCTCATGAAAAATCTGAAATCTTACCTTGAAAAGTTGAGATTCTCCGCTAGAACGCCTCGGGTTATGTTTCTACCGGACTGAACGGAAGAAATTTCGGCGAAAACGGGTGATTCCTTGATTTTCCCTTGATTTTCTCTCTTTGCTCTCTCTCTTTCTTCTTGGTCGGCCACTCTTTAGAAAATAGAACACTTTGTGTTCTAATGTGCTTCCGTAGGCCTCTTTAGTGTGTAATAATGAATATTATAATATTATTTCTAATAATATCTCTTATTTCTTTCTAAATTAAATTAAAGAAATCCCTTTAATTCCTATAATTTAATTTGACTAATTCTAATTAAGTTTCACACTTAATTTAAGTGGTTCCGTGTTCCCCACATTTTTCTTATTGAGACCAAACTTTCCGTTTTTCAAAACGAGTCTCTTTCCGCACCGATAATTTCACACCCAGTGCAGGTTCTATATCTTTTTTGGACTGCGAAAGCACCCTGGGTCAAATTTCTCATATTCAACCCACTTCTCTTGGGTATCTCAATAGTCAATTTCTTTTTCTGAAATTCTCATTTTTTTTTGCAGTTTCCCGCTTTAACTGACTCGGGAAAATTCTGTTTCAGGAACTTTTGCTATTTTCCTTACTTCTAATATTTCTACTCTTTTTCTAACTGGTCATCTGGTCATTTACCAAATATTTCAGTTTTTCATAACTAAAATATACCTGTTAAAATTTCTAACTTTTAACCGATATTTTACTATTCACAACTGATATTTACGAATTTTCTCTATAAAAATATTCGTATTATGACTTTACACTTTTCAGGTGATTTTACCCCGTATATAAAGTCTCTACATAACACTTTCCTGATTACATCAATATTTCTATTACTTTCTGTTCCGGGAATAATTATGGTCAAATACCGGACTGTCCCAATTTGACTTAATATTTTCCCGGTCATTACAGTTTTAGTCTAATTCATTATTCGTTGTTAGACTATTGTCTCTTTAATTTACGTTTATGTGCGGGTAAATTTTTTTTTTCTTTACTTTAACCCTCGGGTTCTTAACATGTTATGTTGTTACACTAATAAAACATCTTGCTATTACTTTAAGGATTCGGATATCAAACTAGTGCCCGAAAACTTGTCTTAACTTATTACAGTCCGTTGTTCTTTACTAAGACAATGGTTGTAATATTTTCTTCTTAGAACTGAACATACATACTAGTATTCTATATTACATTACTTTGTAGCGGAATTTAATTTCTAAGCGAGCGTAGTAGAGACCACTCCCGTGTACCCATGACATTTCCGCCATCCTTGCCTCCGCCTGTCCATCAAGCAAACCACTATATGGCTCGTTGCTTACCTTTGTTACCTGCACACGAGTAAACTTATGAGCTAACGCTCAGCAAGTATAAACATGCATACATCATAAACTAATAGAAATTACATTAAGAGTTATGATGCCAATATGCTCGTGTGAAACATGCTTTAAACTACTTTCTATCTTTACATTTCTTACTTACGTGGGCCTGGCCCACCTTCTTATTTGGTCTAGTCGGAATCTCTACTCTTTGAGATTTTTCCTCCCTTCTGCGGAGGCCGGCGACCGTCGATCTTTTACATTCTTGGTCATTTCTTCTTTGGCTGGTCTAGTCGGAATCTCTACTCTGTGAGATTTCCCTCCCTTGCGGAGGCTGACGATCCGTCAGTCTTTTTACTTTACTAGTCATTTCTTACTGTCTGGTCTAGTCGGAATCTCTACTCTGTGAGATTTTCCTCCCTTGCGGAGGCTGACGACCCGTCAGTATTAACTGTGCATAAGGGTAACCATATGTCGCCCTTCTGCAATCTAGAGCATTATGCCCTCCAAACACGTATAATCACATGTAATCACATAGACTTAAGAACATAAATAAATTAATAGTTCTAAGTCTAACTACAACTTACTCGAGTCCAGACAAACATATATGTCTATACTTACCGGTAATCCGCTGGGATTCCCGCTCGTTGGAAGTTCTTTCTTGCTACTTCGGCTCTCGTGCGAAAACCTGTTTCATGGAAATAGGTATTAACCACCTATTTCAAGCATCAAAATTTTTTCATACTTGGATTCCTAAATCCAATTTCAACTCATTTTCGAACTTAATCCCTCTACGCCGAATTCTAGCTCAAGAGGTAATTTACACATATTTGTGTATCTCGGTTTCTGAATCTTAATCTATTCATTTTCGAGCTTTAAAACTGTTATCCATTCTCTAGAATCGGATTACTAACTCATTGCCTACTAACTAGGCTTTTAGAAATTTCGGCAGAGTTTCGCCTTGCTTTTTCTAGTTTCCCGAGTTTTCAATAACTCGTTTTACTTCCGATTTCGGTACCTGTAGTCCAGATTCACATTCCTGAACACAAATTGCTACATAAATTGAACAAAAATACATTTCCTCCATTTCTAGGGATTTTCGGATTTTTAGTGCAAATCCAAAAAAAAATTGTTCAATCCTTTCAATACTTGCACATTAAACTCCTATCACAGTCCCCGACAAAACCTCAGTTTCGTTTTTCAGTTTTACGGATTTTTTCCAAGATGCGTTACTATTCATAAAACGAAAAAGCAAGCAGTTTCTCATGAAAAATCCGAACTCTTACCTTGAAAAGTTGAGATTCTCCGCTAGAATGCCTCGGGTTATGTTTCTACCGGACTAAACGGAAGAAATTTCGGCGAAAACATGTGATTCCTTGATTTTCCCTTGATTTTCTCTCTTTTCTCTTTCTTTTCTCTATCTCTCGGCCACACTTAGAAAAAGAA
The DNA here is from genome assembly GCA_012066045.3 of Morus alba. Lineage (NCBI taxonomy): Eukaryota > Viridiplantae > Streptophyta > Magnoliopsida > Rosales > Moraceae > Morus > Morus alba. The sequence continues at coordinate 45,128,544 of CP050224.2, read as the reverse complement.
GCAATTTTGGCTTTTAATCTCATCCGTAGGCCATTTTAAGTGTAATATGTATATTATATGAATATTTCTAAAAATATCTCACATTACTTTCTAAAATTAAATTAGAGAAATAACTTTAATTCCCATAATTTAATTCTACTAATTCTAATTAAGTTTAACACTTAATTTAAGTGATTCTGTGTTCCCCACATTTTTTTCTTGTCGAGACCAAACTTTCTGTTTTTCAAAACAAGTCTCTTTAAATGTACCGATAATTTCACACGGTACAGGTTCTATCTGCTTTTCGGATGCCGATCACCCTGGGTCAAATTTCTCATATTCAACCCACTTCTCTTGGGTATCTCAATAGTTAATTTCTTTTTTCTGAAATTCTCATTTTAAACGATCCAGATTGCCCAAAAAGCGTACCCTCGCGGTACTCGTTTTGTTTTGCGATTTCCGCTTTAACCCGACTCGGGAAAATTCTGTTTCAGGAAATTTTGCCATTTTCCTTACTTCTAATATTTCTACTCTTTTTATAACTGGTCATTTGGTCATTTACCAAATATTTTGTTTTTCATAACTAAAATATACTGTTAAAATTTCTAACTTTTAACCGATATTTCACTATTCTGGCCCGATATTTGAATTTTTCTGTAAAAATATTTGTATTATAACTTTACACTTTTCGGGTGATTTTACCCCGTATATAAAGTTTCTACATATCACTTTCCTGATTACATCAATATTTCTACTACTTTTTGTTCCGGGAATAATTATGGTCAAATACCGGACTGTCCGAATTTGACTTAATATTTTCCCGGTCATTACAACTTTTTTTTTATCCCCATTGAGAATCCCTAGCTGTAGCCGCTTACTCACCTTCCTTTGTTTGTTGCTCTTTCCTTGCTCCCCCTGGATCATTGAGGACAATGCTCAGTTTGAGTTTGGGGGCAGAGAGAGCTTAAGCTCTTAATGTCTTGTTGCTGCTTGTAAAAAAAAAAAAAAAAAAAAAAAAAAAAAAAACTTTGCTCCGCTGCTTTGGAAAACTTAGTAACCAGGAGTGAGCATGAGCCCCATGTTCACTTTTGCGTCAAACGGTAGACCTAGGCAAGAGCAAGAAAAAAAAAAAAAAAAAAAAAAAAAAGAAGAGAAAAGTGCCTTGACTTGTAACTTGCTGAGTAACCGGGTGACTTCATCACCAATGTTGGCATTCGCGTAAAAAGGCAAGTTGTCAATTCTTGGTAGATAAAAAGAAGGAAAGAAAAGCAGTGGGTATAATAAAAGGGCATTTAAAAGCAAATATAGTGGACAAGGGAAAGCAAGATGTGAGTTTTGGGGAGTTTCATGGAATGGTGTTTGTGTATGCAAAGTTCTAGAGTGCAAGGTGTTTGAAGGAGAGTTGAGCCAAAAATATTATCTTCCATCCTACCTTCACCTTAGCCTATCAGTGAAAAAAAAAAAAACCCAATGAAGTCCTATTGACCTTTGGTAATGTGTTGATTCTCAGTAGTGGAGAGAGTTTTGAAACGCAATCTCATGGGGTTTGAACTTGTATTAAAAAGAGCTTATTGGAAACTGCATGCACATGGTCCCAACTAGTTTGACATTGATGATTTGGCAATTGGTTGTTCACACACACACAAGAAAGGTCCAAGCAGAGAAGGAGCAATCTCATGTTTTGAAATCAACATTTGGCTGGCATTCTAGTTTCTCTTAGGGCTGAACTTCTAATCCGTGTTTCAAGGACTTAAACTTCTTAAGAAAAATTAATCACAAAGTATGCATTAGTCTTCTTTTCTACTTTCGTTCATTCACCCTATCTAATTGTCACTTTTGGTTTGCTCGAGGACAAGCAACATTCTGAGTTTGGGGGTGTGATAACTCTAAGAAATTAGAGTTATCCACTAGTTTTATAGCTTAAAAGTTGTATGTCCTTGAGTAATTGTTCTCATTTATTGTATGTTTTAGAATAGATTTGTAGAATTGCATTCACTTTGGCCTAATTTCGTACTGCTGTTCCTCTTGGAGTAAAAGTTGGTAATTTGGATGTAAAATGAGGTGAAAAAACTGGCTAATGCTGTGTAACTCCTTGTAGGAATTTGTTGACCTAAAATGCTGCAGTATTCTTGGCGACATTATGGGACTAGCTGGCAGCTCATTGACGTCAACGCACTAGCTGGGCAAAAGCTGATAGAGGAATCCGTGTGAGCAGGCTAAGGAAGTGTCAAATGGGTCCACCGTGCACCTCAGCAGTGACACCTCAGCCCTTGTGTTGCCCTAGAAGGGAATGTTTCTCTTAGGACAATTGGGCAGCCTCTGGGGAGAAAAAGAGGAAGAGAGAGAATTGGGCAGCAATATAAAAAGAAAACAGTTGCTCATTACAGACAGACAAGCAGCTAGAGTACCAATATACCAGAAAACACAAAAAGAGACATTTCAGAGAGGAAAAAGCTTCGGGAGAGAGCTGAGGAAAGCAGAACACACGTGAATCTCAGCCTAGAAGGAGAATACAAAGCTGAGAGAGAGAGCTGGAAGTTGAAGAACATTCTTGGCCGGCCACAGAGGAATCCAGATCCAGCCGAACTTGCTCTTCTTCTATTAGCTTAATTATCTTTTGTCATTTAGCTCCTGATTTTAGCTATGGATTGTACTGAAGCTTTGGATCTTGTAATTATCATTATGAACTAACTTGCTGTAGCTAGGTTTGCTAATGGAACCAATATTGTAAGAATGACAAGTGGTTTCTGAGAATGCTATTAATCTACTATTCATGTTCATTCATGTGAGCTAATATCTATTTCTATTCTTGACTGGCCATCAATTTTAGGATACGAGATTAAGATTAATATTGGAAGGATTAGTTTTAATCGAATTAACATGAATGATGCTTGTTCAATGTACTTGCTGAGTAGTTGATTAGTGGATGGTATAGGAATATTTTATTCACCTAGCACAACTTAATGAAACCTGAGCTTAAATTTGCAGTCCTAGAGCTTGATCCACACAGGAATATGCTGGAAATAGCTTTAAGGACCACAGCCATAATTAATTCGGAAGAACTTTATGCATCATCGAGTTTCTGTTGACAGGATAGTAGAATGCTGCAGCATTCTTGGTAACATTCTAGTCAGACTTGCAGTAAAGGGGAAGTTAGTAGGCCTAGCTCATTTTTACCATTAATTTACATCTCATCATTACATTCTTGTTACATTTAGCCATCAGATTTCATTTCATTTACATTCATTTCAATCACATCATCTTAGTAAACTTTGCCGAAAGTATTTCTTGTTATTTTGTGAATATACAACTCCCGACATATATTTTGGTGATCCATTCCTCGTGGGATCAATATCCATACTTGTGTACACTTTATTAGTTGTTAGCGACATGTGCACTTGCGAGCATAATTATCACGCAACAGCAGCATTAAGCTTACGATAGTCAATACACATGCGCCATCCAGTCACGACCTTTGTGGGAACTCGAGCCCCTTTCTCATTTTCCACCACAGTGACCCCTGATTTCTTGGGTACTACCTGGGTTGGACTAACCCACTTACTATCAGCAACAGGATAAATGATGTCAGCATCTAATAGCTTGAGAACCTCATTCTTCACCACTTCTTTCATTGTTGGATTCAATCTTCTTTGAGGATCTCTTCATGGATTAGCTCTTTCTTCCAAGTGAATATGATGGGAGCAAATCAAAGGACTGATTCCTTTAATATCAGCAATCGTTCAACCCAATGCAGATCTATGCTTTCGCAGCATGTTGATTAACCATTGCTCTTATGATGCATCGAGTTTGGAAGAAATGATAATAGGAAAGGTATCGCAAACTCCTAAAATTGCATGCTTCAATCCTTTAGGTAGTTGAGCAAGTTTGACTGTATGGGTCTCCTCAATGGAAGGCTTTAGTTTCTCTCTCCCTTGCAGAAGTTCCTCGAAACGTAGTTGCTTAAACTTAATTCTTCTGTCCTGTGAGTTGTTTAAAATGGCAGAAATGTTAGCCAACTCACAAGGACCGGAACTCTCATATTCAAAATTTTGGAGGAGGTTTTCAAGATCTTCAGAGTTGCTTTGTAGCATAACCTCCTTCTCGACAAGTGTGTCGATCATGAATGTTTGGTGACACTCGTCATCACCTTGTGGTTGTTTTACAATGTTGAAAACATTTACCTCGAGAGTCATATTCCCAAAAGAGATCTTCATTAGACCATTTCTACAATTAATTAGAGCATTTGCTATCGCGAGGAATGGTCTTCCAAGGATGATCAGGATTTTTGACTCCACATCAACCACTAACTGAGTGTCTAAAACAATGAAATCCACGAGATAGTAGAACTTATCAACTTACAATAACACCTATTCCACTATTCCTCATGGTCTCTTAATAGATCGATCAGCTAGTTGCAGAACCACAGATGTGGGCTTAATATCTCCAAGACCTAATTGTGAGTAGACTGAATAAGGCATGAGGTTAACACCCGATCTAGGTCTAATAATGCTTGGCTGAATTCGCGTGTCCCAATAGTGCAGGAAATGGTGAGACACGTAGGATTTTTTTATTTCAGCGGTGTCTTCTACTCAATCACCGCACTCACTTGTTCCATCAAGAATGTAGTCTTCTTCACATGGTGCTTTCTCTTTATAGTGCACAGATCCTTTATAACCTTAGCGTAGGCCGGCATTTGCTTGATCACATGTAGTAAGGGAAGATTGATCTTCAATTGTGTCAAGTGCTCTAGTATCTCACTTTGATTTTCCGGCACTTTCCCAACAGGTCGGAGAGCTTGGGGAAAAGGCACCTTTATAGGAATTTTTGTTGGCTCTTCTTTCTCCTAAGCTGATTCTTCATTACTCGAAGTGGTACTACTTGTCGATGGCATGTTCGAATTCTTACCGCTTTGAGTAGAGATGGCATTAACTTCCTTGATGTTTTGACCTTTATAGTTGGAAGTTTGAGTCATGTTTTGTCCTCTCAGATTAGACTTGGCTTGTGATGGAAATCTACCGCACTCTTGAATGGTTAAAGCTTTTGTCAGCTTTGTGATCTAACTTTTTATTTCCTTGTTATGCGTGAGCATTGAATCAACTCTTTGATTCGTCTTATTTTGCGCATCCATAAAAGCTTTTAGGGTATCCTCTAGAGAATTCCCTTTTGGCTGCATATTATTCTGAGGCGCAAAATATGTCCTTGGTGGTTGAGATTGTTGCTCTGATCTCCATTGCCCTCCAGATGATTGTGCTTGTTGGTTTGAATCTCGCCATCTGAAGTTCGGGTGGTTTTTCCAACCAGGATTGTAAGATTCTGAAAAAGGTCCATAAGGCTTCTTGAATGTGCCCAATGCATTGCATTGCTCCTCATATACCCCTCTCATTTCACTTAAAGTGTGGCAATCCTAAGCTAGATGGCCCATTCCACCACAAACTAAACAAGGCTCATGTGCCTCTGTCCTTGCCACCATGTACAGTCCTTTACCATCTTTACTTTTGAGGGCCTCAATTTGCTTCGTCAAAGCTTCAACTTGGGCCTTGAGGCTGTCCTCTTTCCTTAATTAATAAACTCCAACAGGTTGGGACCTACTGGTGCTCTTGGTCTAGTCTAAGTATGAGCTTTCTCAGCTAACTCGTTCAGGTACTCGATAGCTTCGTTAGGATCCTTCTGGAGAAAATCTCCATTGCACATCATCTCAACAAATTGGAGATCTCGGATTGTGAGTCCATCGTGGAAATAGCTTACGAGGCACCAACTTTCATATCCATGGTGGGGACGCAGATTTAATAGATCTATAAAATGCTCCCAAGCTTGATAGAGAGTTTCGTTTTCCTTCTCAATGAAATTCGAGATCTGTCGTTACAAATTATTAGTCTTATGGTGTGGGAAATACTTGTTGAAGAATGTCATCGTCATTTCTTCCCACGTACCAATAGACTTGGGCCTAAGAGAATACAGCCAGCTTTTGGCCTTGTCCTTCAGAGAGAAAGGAAAAAACTTCAATCTGACGGTGTTTGCGGCCTCAACATGGTTGTGAAAGGTGGCCACTACCTCTTCAAACTCCTAAATGTGTACATATGGATTCTCGTTCTCTAATCTGTGAAAGGTTGGGAGAAGTGCAATCATGCCCGGCTTAAAATCTGTAGGCGATGTATTCACCCTAAGCGGCCTTCTTTTTTTTATTTTTTAATTTTTTTTATTTTTAATCAAAAAGAAAATAATTATATAGTAACGTAAATTGTAACCACCGAGAGTGCTCCCAGGAAAGACTATACCTCTCGGCTCAATGACTAGTCTCCTAGACAGAGCAACGTTCTAGGAAAGATTGGTGGGGCGAGGCCCACTTAAGTACCAACTTTCCTAGACAGAACTCCCTCAGATTATACTTTTCACGTAACCGGACAATTATTCTCAAAATCAATTATTAAATGAAATGTAATCTAATTAATGGAAACTATTCCTAAAGTGAAAAGCCTAAATCTACTAAATTATGAAATTCTTAGATTAAGAATAGCTAATTAATTACAATCTTACTTATAATCCCAAGAATTAATGAAACTATAAAAGGAAAAATTAAATTAGGCAACAATATAAAATATACAAATAAGGAAACAAAATAAAATCCTAATTTATAAAAATAAAAATAAAAGATTACAAAATCAAATCACAATCAATTTAAAAACTAAAAGGGAAAATAAAATTATCAATAAAAACAAATCCTAAAAAAGTGTGTTTTTTTTTTTTTTTTGAACTATAAAACTACGGAAATAAAAATAAAAAAACATGAAAAAGGTAACAAATGTTCAAAGGGTGAACACAGAAACAGACTACAGAAAGCTAAAACAAATACTATAAAAAAAAATGAAAAAGGTGACTTTTTTTTTTATTGGTTTTGAAAAAGGGGCGGTGGGATAAAAAAAAAAAAAAAAAAAAAAAAGAACAAAAGTTTTCGAAACTTGATGAATACGTGGGCGTATAGATGAATACGTGGGCGTATAGACTGCGGTAACCTTTCTTTTTTGAAACATGCAGCTAAAGTTTTTTTTTTTTTTTAATACGGGCTAAAAAAAACAGATCACGTAAATTAAGAAACAGAAACTTAAGTAAAATAAAGAAATAAAAATGCACTTATATCTTTGGCTCAAAAATCTATTGATCAGTCTTGCTAGTAGCATTTCTTTAGTAACGGCGTCAAAATGTGATTAACGCTTAAAAGTGATGCTCACAAGCGGTCAATTATAGTACAAAAAGACAGTCGTATATATAGAGAGATAACAAAATAATAAGAATAAGTAACAGAATAAGAGCGTAAGAGAAAAGTGAATTAAAGAAAAAAAGAAGAGTTTTTGAGATTTTGTTGCCAATAAAATAAAAATGAGAGAATTTGTATGAAGAAAATTCAGTAGTAAAAACAGTAAGGTGTCGAGAATCCATAATGTTTCGTTCACCAATTCCAGTTTTGATTCACAAAAATAAAGAACCGAATAAATTAAATCTCTATGTTGACTCCGGAATTATTATTATTACGAGTTATCAAAGATCGACAATATATCAATCTGACAATATTGCAGTAAAAGACAATTTGTAAAATAATTTGAATAACAAAACAATGCATGACATAATTACATAAGAAAAGCGTGACTAAACTTATGTAAAAATTGGCACACAATGTTTTGAAAAGTAATAGAAAAATAGATGAGATTTAATTCATTCAGAAGTTGAACTTTACAGCACAAGGAATCAAAACTCTGAATTAGGTCACTCAACAGAAGTTCATCTCTAACCTCACCAAGAGGACTCTAGCCTAGCTTGCAAAACATTATCGCAAGTTCTAAAGAGAAAATATGAGACTGACAGCAAGACGATAAAAAATTGAATATTTAAGCACAAAAAACTTTAGGCCAACCCCTCTATTTATAGTGTTCAGAGGTTGCCTGTCAAATAAGGAAACAAATAATAAAATAGAAAATTACAAAAGAAAAGGAAACAAAATAAAATTACACATAAATTTGGAGAAATTATATATTTGATTTGGGGAAGAAATCTGGCAACTCATGGAGAAGAAATCCAGATTCAGCACCTCATCTAGACAAGTGTCAAAGTTCGGTTGGACGAAAGAAATAGATTGCCACGTGTTGTGTGCGCAGTGGAAGAAGTGTGCTGGTGTTGGAGACAGTTGGGACCCGCTTTTGATAGGTGGCATGCACAGAGGGGAGAGCAGGCTGACGTGAGCAGGGGCAAGGTCCACGCGGTGGGAGATTTAGACGCGTTGGAGACCGCAGGGAAGAAGAAAGCGCGCCTTGGTAGGCCGGCGCGCTGGTGACGCGCGCGAGATGGAGTGGGGAACGCGGGAGAGAGCTGGGCACCACGTGGAGGCTCGGCTTGATGGTTCAATGGGCTGACGCAGCTCTTGGCTTATGTGGCTTAATTTTGGCTGACTGAATATGGCTTTCATGCCTTTTTCTTGTGTAGATTTTTACATTGCTTTTCATCTGTAAATAATTAAGTAAAAACTAGACAAATTCTAATTAAAAATATTATGAATAAAAATAATGAAATTGTTTAATTAAATATTTTAATATTATGTAAATCAAAAGCAATATTTAGGGTGCATTTTCATGCACTTATCAATATTCTTGTCCATATCCTTTCTAGCCTTGTTTCAAAGTACTTTTGTGATGCCTCGGGCCCTTGCGGCAGGTCGCCAACCTTATACTACTACTAGTAGACCGAAATATTGTCTAGTCCATTACTTAATACTTGACTATCACCTCGTTACATTACGTCCATACATAGGTGAATTTTTTTTTCTAACCTCCGAATTCTCAACATGTTCCTTAGCATGTTCTTTTGTTATATTAATGATATATCTAGTTAATACTTTGTGATTTCAGATATGGAAATAGTCCCCGAAACTTATCTTAACTTATTACAATTTGATGATCTTTACTAACATTGTACCATCTCTTTCTTAATACTTAATACACAAACTTGTGTTCTACATTACATTACTTCTATAGTGGAATTTTTTCTACGCAGGCGAGTAGTCACCACTCCCGTAAACCCATGACATATCCGCCACCTTGCGTCAGCCAGTCCATCGAACAGAACTACTATATAGCTGGTTGTTTACCTGTGTTACCTGCAACATGAGTAAACTGATGAGCGTATGCCCAAGTATAGACATGGAAACATCTTAAAACTAGTAAAACTGTATAATGTGTCATAATGCAGGAATGCACATGTGAATATGTTTCCTTCACAAACGTGCTTTAATAACTACTTTCTGTCTTTCTATTCTTGTATAATGTGTCATACTTTCTGTCTTTGAGATTTCCTCCATTGGGAGGCCGACGACCCGTCAGTCTTTCAACTTTACCGAACTTTGGATTTGTAGTTCAAAGTATTTTAAACTTTACTAAATGCTATGCAACGCCTTCTCTACATGCACATGCTTAACATGAGACGCATAATGCTTCACATTATAGTAACTGAGCATTAGAGTAACCGTATGTTGCCCTTTTGCAATATAGGGCAGTAAGCCCTCAAACACTCCATATCACATAAACTTAGAAATATAAGCAATTTCACAATTCTAAGTCTATCCTATAATTTACTCAAGTACAGACAAAGATATATGTCTATACTTACAGATAATCTGCTAATATTCCCGCTTGTTGAGAATTCTTCCTTCTTGCTTCAGTTTTTGTGCCAAAACTTATGTCATGGAAATCTGTCTCAACTTCCTATTCTCAATATTAAAATCCCTCAGATTTAGATTTTTAAATCCAAGCTCAAAGTCTTTTTTTTTTTTAATTTTATTCCTCTAAGCTAAACTTTCTAGCTTAAGAGGCAAATTCCACAATTTGTGTGTCTCGATTTTTGAAACCTCAATTTACTCATGTCTAGATCTTAGAACTATTATTCCTACTCAAAAATTGAAACCATAACTTAATACTTACTATCTAGGTTTAGGAAATTTCGGCAGAATTTCGCCTAGTTTTTCTTGTTACCCAAGCATCCAATAGCTCGTTCTAACCTCCAATTTTAGTTCCTGGAGTCAAGATTCATAATTCTCAACACAAATTTCAACTCAAAATTGAACAAAGCACAAGTTCCTTCTCATCTGGTGATCACGGATTTTTAGTCAAAATCCACTAAAACCTCATTCAATCGTTTCAATTCCTACACCATTAGACTACTATCACGGCGCTCTACAAAACCTCAGTTTCAGTTTTTACTTTAACGGAAGTTTTCCGAAATTAGTTACTATTCATCCAAATCAAAAATCATAGGATTTACTATGAAAAAATTCGATAAAAGCGCTTTATTCTCTTGATTTCTCTTCGCTTTATTCTCTTGATTTTCTCTTGATTTCTCTCTCTCTCTCTCTCTCTCTCTCTCTCTCTCTCTCTCTCTCTCTCTCTCTCTCTCTCTCTCTCTCTCTCTCTCTCTCTCTCTCTCTCTCTCTCTCTCTCTCTCTCTCTCTCTCTCTCTCTCTCTCTCTCTCTCTCTCTCTCTCTCTCTCTCTCTCTCTCTCTCTCTCTCTCTCTCTCTCTCTCTCTCTCTCTCTCTCTCTCTCTCTCTCTCTCTCTCTCTCTCTCTCTCTCTCTCTCTCTCTCTCTCTCTCTCTCTCTCTCTCTCTCTCTCTCTCTCTCTCTCTCTCTCTCTCTGTGGGTTCAGCCACTATATGGAAAAGAAGACACAATTTGCTTCTATTTCCTTCCTAAGCCTTTTTAAGAAACAATATTAATTTTTAATTAATTTCTTTTCCCATTACTTTCCAACTAAAAACAAAATAATAATTTTTTATTAATTAATTTTTTTTTTTCTATTTCTTTCCAACTAAAAGAAAATGCTTTAATTCTCATAATTGAATTCTACTAATTCTACTTAAGTTGAATGCTTAATTTGAGGGGTTCTAAGTGTTGGGAATGGTGTCCTAGAAGCATGAGATGTAATAAGATATTTATTATTTATTTAATAAAAGAGTTTATTCATTATTTTATGTGCATATATTTATAAATATTTTATGAATATCAATGAAAATTTCATGATTATTTATGTAACCTTAAACATTATATATAAGTGTTATATACGAGAGGATAATGTTTAAGGATAATAATCAAAAAGTACTGTTCATAATGAATTTAATTAAAGTTCGGAATCTTTAATTAAAACATTATTAATACATATCATTTCCATTTAGAATGGAACGGTGTTATCCACACTATTAATATGGTGAGATATTGAATAAGTGTATTTTGCATAATGAGATTATGTGGAACAAGGACCCAGACACAATATGAATTTCTAACAATTTCCGTTAAGTATAGAAATTCAAATTGAGTCTATCGATGGTCATATATAGAATGATCTTAATCCTGAGTTCTTAACAGACTCCTATTTATGGATTTGTGTCTTATGATTTACTCGGTACGGATTCTGAGACCCTGAATCCTATTCCTTGTATTTTGGAGACATGATGAAGTAGGTAGCTGGGAATGTTATTCTACGAGATGGAATCCATTCCTTCTTGAGAAAGAAGTAGATAAATAATTCTCTTGAGGGTTGATTCGGTACTTGGACCAAGAGGGAGCTCCGATTCATGAATGTGTTTTATGAATCCTTTGTCCATTAGAGAATCAATGGTACTCAAGGATAAAGATATAATTAGAGAGGTTAACAGATTCTACCTGACTCTAATTATGAATTATTTATGGAGGATTGATCTATATGCAATGACTATATCAAATGGACACTTCACGGTTTAGAAGTAATTTATATCTATAATTTCGAGAGTTCAATTCCAAGTTTATAGTGGAGTAACTGTTGGAATTAATAGAATTAATTAATTAATTAAAGTGTTTAATTGATTATTAATTTTATTGGAGCTCGGGATTATAGGTCCATTAGTCCCCGCGTCGTCCTAGTAATTCTACCAGACACAGAGGACAAAATGGGAATTTTAGAATTATGAAATTCTAAAATCAAACACTCGAAAAATAATTAATTGAGAATTAATTATTATTTAAATAATGTGATTATTTAAATTTAAATTTGAACACATCTAGATTTATCCATTTAAACTTATTTGGTAAGTTGTTCAATTTAGAATTCAAATTAATTTAAGTTTGACTTAAATTCGAATTTGAATTTGAAATAAAATTGGACTACAGGATAAAGGATGATTTTCTCTTCCTTCCCTATCCAGTATTGGCGCCACACAGGGATGAGAGTCCCTATCTTGGCCGGCCACACTAAGGGATAAGGGAATAGGAGATTTTGTTTAAAATTCAAATAGGAGATAATTAACAAGCTATATCTTAGAGATAGAGATTGGATTCCTTCTAGAAGTTTGATTTCTGCTCTATAAATACTATTTTTGAGACAATTTTCGGAATGATTTTTTGCCCTAATTTTAGAGGTGGCTGAAATTTCTCTATAGAAAGAAGGAAACAATTTTTCTCCAAAAATTTCACATCGTGCATGCGTTGGTGTTTTTGGAAATTCAAGTGTTTATTGTAATCCGTTTTGTCTCATGTGTGTCCACACACACGTCTTCGTGGATTCTAGGAATTGACGTGGAAGACATTGGTTTTCTAAACACAAAGCTTTGGAGCAAGGATTGTTCGAGGTCAAAGAACTCAAGTTATCAGCCGAGCCGGCCTCTAGGTATTTTTTCGAATTGAGTTCTTAATATATGAATTAATGAGATTAATTTATTCGTGCATAAATTAATATAATCTATAGAGTATCTCAAAAGTTTTATGAAAATTTTTGTTATACACGATCCGCCTTTCCGCTGCGCTTCCGCCGTCGAATTCGATTCGGCAACCAACACTAAGCTCCTCAAATATTTCTTGTCGAGACTCAACTTTCCGTTTCTTAAAACGAGTCTCTTTTCAGTCCCGATAATCTCCCCCTTAGTATAGGTTTTGTACTACATTTTTGGACTGCCGGGTACCCCAGGTCAAACTTCTCATATTAGAAGTAAGCAAAATAGTAATAGTTCCTGAAATAGGATTTTTTCGAGTCAGTTAAAGCGGGAAAAGGCTCAAAAGCCAGTACTGCAAGGGTAAGCGTTTTGGGCAATTCTGAATCGATTAAAATGGAAATTTCAGAAAAAGAAATTGACTAAAGAGCTACCTAAGAGAATTGGGTTGAATATGAGAAGTTTGACCCAGGTTACTCGACAGTCTAGAAATGCAGTGCATAACTTGTATCGGGTGTGAGATTATCGGTACCGAAAATAGACCCGTTTTGAGAAACGGAAAGTTAGGTCTTGACAAGAAAAATTTAAGGAACATGCAACCACTCAAGTTAAGTGTTAAACTTTAATTAAAATTAGTAAAAGTAAATTAAGAGAATTAAAATAATTTCTTTTAATTAGAAAGTAATAAGAAATATTAATAAAATAATCAAATTTGTTCTTAAAAGACCTAAGAAGGAATTAGAAGCCAAAAGTGCTCTATTTTTCCTAAGTGCGGCCGACCAAGGAGAAAAAGAGGGACACCAAGGAAAATCTAAGGGAATCAACCGTTTTCACTGAAATTTCATCCGTTCAGCCTGGTAGAAACGTAACCGAGGCGTTCTTGTGGAAAATCATAACTTCTAGAGGTAAGATTTTGGATTTTTCATGAGAAATTCTATGTTTTTCATTATGGATGAATAGTAACTCATCTCGAAAAAATTCTATAAAAGTGAATCGAAACCAAGGTTAGGAGTTTAACGGTGTAGGTATTAAAACGATTGAATGAAATTTTTTGGATTTGCACTAAAAAAATTTGAAACCCTAGAAAAAGAAGAACATGTGTTTTTGTTCAATTTTATGTTGGAATTGGTGTTGAGGAATATGAATCTTGACTTTAGGTACCACAATCAGAAGTTAGAATGATCTATTGAAAGCTCGAGAAACAAGAAAAACTAGGCAAAACTCATCCGAAATTTCCTAAAACCTAGTTAGTAAACAATGAGTTATGAATTCGATTCTTGAGAATGAATAACAATTTTAAGGCTCGGAAATGAATAGATTGAGGTTTAGAAACCAATACAAACAAATTTATGGAATTTGCCTCTTAAGCTAGAAATTCGGCTTAGATGAATAAAGTTTAGAAATAAGTTTGAAATTAGATTTAGGAATCTAAGTATGAGGAATTTTGATTTGGAATAGGAAGTTTGAAATTGTTTTGGCACAAAAGCCAAAGCAACAAGAAAGAACTCTTAGCAAGCGGGAATACTAGCGGATTATTTGTAGGTGTAGACATATATGTTTGTCTGTACTCGAGTAAACTGTAGTTAGACTTAGAATTATGAATTTGCTTGTACTCCAAAGTCGAAGTGATTTTAAGTGTTTGGAGGGCTTAGTGCCCTAGATTGCAGAAGGGCGACATATGGTTACCCTAATGCTTAATTTAAGGTATGCATGAAGTATTATACATTTCATGTTAGCATGTGCACGTAGAGAAAAGGTTGCATATCATTCAGTAAAGTTTTTAACACTTTGAAATGCAAACACAAAGTTCAGTAATGTAAAAAACTTGATGCGAATTAATTTTGTATAATAAATTTCTGCAAGCGTACGGTGTCAAGTTTTGAGTCTAAGGTGAGTGAGTATCGTCTCCACAGGGATTGGGTTTAGAATTGCCATTAAGTACCGCAATTATTGTAACTTAACTTTATCTAGGCAACCTAATAAAATGACAATTAAGAAAATAAAGCAAAATAATTATGAAAATAAGAAAATAAAGTATTTATACACAAATGGTCTAGGTACTTGATTTCGCTTTATTATTCCTATGTTCATCCTATTATGTAATCGCTAATCAATTCCATTCAATTCACTAATCAAGGCTCTAATATCATCTTGCAACCTCTCCCGAGTGCCTCACAAGAAATTGTATTTAAATACCCAAAACAATATCCCTATTCGAAATGAACATTTAAACACAAATTAAGCTTAGCCTTTAGAATTAGAAAAATAGGAATATTGATCGCCTCCCGGCCTCACAACGACCTAAATCCTAATTTGATTATCTAAGTGTTGATCTCCTCCCGGTCTCACAACAACCTAGACTATGCTTCTCAAATCTAGATAAAGAACTCAATCTCTCCCGAGCATCAAATTTACAATCTAAAAATCATCTAACTCATTGGCCAAATAAATTAAAAGCATTATGCATAGAGAAACATAAATGAATTGAAAATGAAATTAAATTAACAATCAACAAAATATTCAAAACATAGTTCAAATAAAACTACATCAAGTCCTAGATTTAATGTCTAGCTCAACATGGAAAAATAGATGAAAGAAGATAAAACCCAATATCCAATGAAGAGCTTCCAATGACCTCCAAGATGAAGGATTTTGGCCTCCTTTTGATGTTTTCTTCACTTTTTTGGGCTCTCTTTCCAAATGGCATCTCTTTTCTTTTATACTACAACATTTCAGAGCTACGGATTCAGTCACGCGCTGTAGCCCGCGTGAGAACGCGCTGCGGCGCGCAATTTTCGAAGAGGGATTTTGCTCAAAGGGGGCTGAGACGCGCTGCAGTACCTTTGGACGCGCTGCAGCGCGTAGGACACATTCTTGGGCCCTTTTGGCACGCTGCAGTGCGTGTCCAGCCTATGGACACGTTTTGGGCGCGCTGCAGCCTACGTCTCCCTTGCTCTCTGGACTTCTTTGTATTCCTTTGTGTGCTGTAGCCTAAAATGGTGCGCTGCAGCCCGCTTTTTTGCATTCTAAGCCTCCACTTTTGTGCCTTAAAATCATCTTTTGCCTCCTCTTTCCATTGACTCACAAGTTGGGCAAATATTCTTCTTTGCTTCATGCAAAATCATCCAAGTTCGCATTTATTTATAACTCCTATAAAAAACAAACAAAAGACATTAAACTAACAAAAATGCTTGAAAACTTACAAATATTCAAGCTTAAAAGTACTTGATTTGTTGGTAAAAATACCCGTCATCACCTCCCAAGGGAGGAAATCTCAAAGAGTTAGAGATTCTGTAGACAGAAAGCAGGGGCCTACGCCCATAGTAGTAAGAACAGAAAGACATAAAGCAGTTTTATGATGTGTGCATGTCTATACTTGTTGGGCATTTGCTTATCAATTTACTCATGTCCAGGTAACATAGGTAAACAACCTGCTATATAGTAGTTTTCTCTGATGGACTAGTTGATGCAGGGGGGCAGAAATGTCATGGGATCACGGGAGTGGTGTCTACGACGCCCACTGGAAAATTCCATTGTAGAGTAATGTAATATAGAACACCAGTATGTGTATTCATTTTTAAGTAAGAAATGTTACAGTCATTGTCTTAGTAAAGAATGACGGACTGTAACAAGTTATGACAAGTTTTTGGGGACTAATTCCATATCCAAATTCTTAAAGTGTAAGCAAGATGTATTATTAGTATAATTAAACAACATGCTAGGAACATGTTAAGAACTAGGGGGTTAAAGAAAAAAAAAATTCACTTGCGTACAGACGTAATATAAAGAGATGATAATCTAGTAATAAGTAATGAATTAGACTATAACTCTGCTTACTAGCAGTAGTATAAGGTTGGCGACCCGACGCTAGGGCGGGAGGCGTCACATTTGGTATCAGAGAGGCATTCCTACTCCTGCGATGACAAATCCCGCACCTATGCTTCTGCACAGTCCAGGTAAATTAGTTTATGAAATTAAACTGAAAATTGTTTATTTCTTTTGGCAAGAAGGAATAGGTACTCATGGATCGATCACATCCTTCATCACGGTTAGCATCCACATCACAGGAGAATACATTGTGGGCACGGGTAAGAACATTTCTATCCTCACGGTTCTGACAACCAGAGAGGTCGATACCCACTCCTACTAGACATAGTCATCCTCTAGTGGATTGGGAATTAAGGGCTCTAGAGCCCATAGCGGCCGAGGCTGCACATCATGCTAGGAGAGGTGTCTTGACTACGGGTTGAGCCGCAACCAGGTTCTACACCTGTAATCCACCCATTTATGATGGGCTTTCACATCCCACTAGATTTAGGGATTGGTTGCACCATGTAAAGTATGTGATGTGAGCCTATGATATAGCTCGAGATGGGTGGATTATGCTAGCAGCTAGTTTTAAGGCCCAGGTAGTACTTGTTGCTGATTTAAAGAAATTGCTCACAAAACATAAGATAAAAGGTAGCGATAAAGCAAAGATAGCTATCATTTACTTGTGTATTACTATCTGGGGACGAGAATAAGATCGTCCCACTAGATTGGTTGTCTTACATCGATGATTCATAATTCTTTAATAGCTATCCATGGGGCAGGGTGTCTTTTGAATGCACTATGTGGTCTTTGAAAAAGAACTTGAAAGAGAAATTTCAGAAATGGGTTTAGAAAGGACGTAATAAGAGCATCAAGGAAACCTACTCAATATGCGGGTTTCCTTGGGCCTTCCAGGTATGTCATACAGTTATATGCATAATTTTTAATCATGACCTTATAGTAAATAATACCTTATTTTTTGTTTTACTAGACTTAAAAAAATTGGTTTAACGCAGGTTTGGGTATTCAAAACTTTTCCAACCATCGGCACCATGTTTGTAAAGATGGTTGATGGACGTCTTCCCAGAATCCTCAAATGCGAGCCACGCCGGGTTTCATTGATCGAGGTTAGATAGATAGACGACCTCATGCAAAGTGGCGAGGTAAGGGTTTAAATACAATGTTTTTATAGTTATTTTTTACAAAATAGGCATATTTTTTTTTTACAATATGTTTCCACCTAAATAATTATTGAATGTATGTTCTTTTAATATACAGGGAATGGTCATACCAATTCTTTATCCCACTGAGGAGGAAATGAATAGTATATGCATGAGGTTGTATTTGCCTTATGCTGACCAAGAGGATGCAGAGATTGACCAGCTTGTATCGTTTTTGGACTCTGGTGCAAGAATGGTCCATGTCCAGCAATCGTAGCCTCCCAAACAATTGGCTCGTCTCCAACAACAACAACAACAACAACAACAACAACAACAATCTCGTCTGCGGGATGACATGTCTATTGATTACATACTTGACATACTCTATCACAGGATGGTAGAGTACAATGGTAGACATTTTAAAGCCACCAACAAGAGGTTAAACTCGCTAGACCACCTGTTAGAGAAATAAAGAACAATATAGCATGTCTAGCAAAACAATAGTTACAGCCACAGCCAGAGCCTGAGGCACAACTTGAGCCACAGGTTCAGCTAGAGCCTGAGGAACAACTTGAGCCACAGGTTCATTCAGAGCCAGAGTCTGAATCGAAGAATGAAAAGTGACTTAAAAGGCCCAACAAGTATTTTGAGTCACCTTACACAGATCCTATGCGTAACGTGAGGAAGAAGATGTGGACCTTTAAAGATGTTGTCGAGGCCTTCAACAAGTGGTTCGCTGATACTAGTACAGACTCTCAACTGATAGAGTGCGGTTTTGGTGATTTGAAGGACTTCTTCTGGATCATCTTGAAGCCAGATGAATGGCTTTTCAATGATGTAAGTAATCACAACATATTTTCTAAATTTATAGTCTTAACGAGGCATGGGGTCTTTTATCTATGAATAGGTCATGGGCCAACCAAGGACAATTCATTAACGATATTATCATCCTAGATGTTGTATTTTACTAGAAATTGAGAGGGCGATTCATCACCAACAAAAAGAACTTGACAATGTATACATTTGACAACAACCTGGTGCGGATTAGCACCAAAGCTCTGCTTATTAGGTGCCTATGCCTTTTCTCTCTATTTCTTCTTGTCTTCCCACATCTTAGCCCGTTCCTCTATGGATTTGGCAATGTTATGCTCTGCACGTATTGCCCGATTAACTAGATCGGCTACCGTGGTTGGTGGATACTCCCCACTTTCCACAACGGTGGCTATATCTCCACGGAGCATATTAATCATCCTCCTAACCTTTTCTTCCTCTGTTGGAACCAACTGAGGACATAGTCGTGCCAACTGATCAAATTGTTGGCATGCTTCTACAAACTGTCTGGTCATACGCTTAAAATTGTTGAACTTATTACATTGAGTCTTGAGGGCTTCTAAGTTGTAATACTTACGGTTAAATTCCCATAGGAATTCATCCCACAACATCATCTCACATTCCTTTCGGGCGCTTTGATTCCCACCAATAACGGGCATCTTTCTTTAATACAAAAGCGGCGCACTGAATCTTCTCCCTGTCGGTGAGTTCCATAAACTCAAACACTATCTGAATGGATGCTAACCATTCCTCAGCCTCGAGTGGATCTGTTGATCCATCGAACTCTGGAGGTGCCATTCTCTTAAACCTCACATACAATGGTTCCCTTGGGACCATTTCTCGGTACCCTATCTCACCCCTTACTGGCTCTTGGGGTTCAACCCTCTCTGCGGGTTGCACAGGTTGGGCGGCTTGTGCTGGAACCACCTGCGGAGGGGGTGCTCCTCCAACCTGCTGACCCTGTATCAACTGGGTAAGCAATTCTCGTAACTGTCTGCTTTCCTCAGCCTGGGCTGCTATTTGCCCCCTCAGACCTGCTACTTCTTCAACTAGGTCTGGTGCTGGAGGATTCTGTTTTGCTTGTGTTCTCTTTTGACGTGTACGAACCATGTTGCTGTGTCTATATTAATCAAAAGAGCAACATCATTAGTCTAAATGCAAAAAGAATTGCTTCTAAAGTTCCTTGACTTGCAATACTTTAAACTATCATTCATTCTCATATCAACTAGCAAAACATACATTCTATATGTTCTCCTATTATGCATGCCCCATATCATGCATATCATATCATATACAAATCATCACAAAAGTAGAGGTTTTTAAGCCTTTCATTCAAATCTATTATGTATGTCCCATATACATAAAACATCGTTAGTCTACGTTTCTCAATACTATTTACATAATCTTCCATCATATTTAAATAAATAAGACGCTAAGTCCTAACTTAATCCTCATCATCTAAGTGTTCCTCAGGATCCTCCTCTGGATCCTCCTCGGGAACTTCTTCTGAATCCTCCTCAGGATACGACTGAGGGTTACCACTAGCTTCCTCACCAACGGTCCCAACGTAGGTCCATCTTCGCCGAACGGCCATAGGCTCATCTGCTGCCTCTATCTCGGGTCTCAGTCATTGTCGAGAGATAGTGGCTTCCACGTCATGTCTCCTAATACTGGCATTGGAAAACGGGAAGTCTCGCCTAACCGCTGTTGGCCGTGTCCTCTCCTCTAGCAGCTGGCGCTCACAATGCTTCACCTCGGTGATAAATTGTGTGAGGGTCTAATCCGATCGCGGAACTAGCCAATGCTGGTACTCTTCTGTCAGACCTCTCCATAGGATCTGACACTGCTCCTCCTCACTTAGATTAAAAATTTGATTCAGAGCTAGTACCTCTGTCAAAACTCTCGCTATATAGGCTACAACGGCCTCATCCGATCTCATACTAGCCCTCTCGGCTAGTATGATAAACTCTCGAGCTTGGGTGTAGGTCACGGCTACACTCACTTGGCTCTTTGCCTCTCCACTCTGCTGTGGTGCCGACTCTGATGGCATGACTTAGGGAAGAAACTGATGCTTCAACATGTGGCAAAACTCTTCCTATTGCATCTCTGTTATTCCGTCCTCATCCAAAGCTTGCCAAAAGATTAGGGCATTGCCCTCTAATAGACTCGCTGCGAGTACAATCCAACTCCTCTCGAGCTATGTCACAGGCTCGCATCACATACTCAACACGGTGCAGCCAATCCCTAATTCTAGTGGGATGTGAAATCCCATCAAAGGAAGGTGGATTACAGGTGTAGAACCTAGCTGCGGCTCGACCTGTAGTCAAAATAACTCTCCTTGCTTGGTGTACAGCCTCAGCCGCCACGGGCTCTAGAGCCCTTAACTCCCGATCAACTGGTGGATGGCTACATCTACCAGGAGTGGTACCGACCTTTCTGTTTGTCAGAACCGTGACATTAGAAACATTCTTACCCGTCCCCACAACGTATTCTCTTGCGGTGTGGGCGCTAACCGGGATGATGGATATGATCGATCCATTAGTACATGTTCTGTCTTGCCAAAAGAAATAAGCAATTCTCGGTTTTAGTTCATAAACTAATTTACGGACTTGCAGAAGCATAGGTGCGGGACTTGTCATGGCGGGGAGTAGGAACGCCGCTCGATATTAATCTGTGGCGACCCGCGCCCTCGCGGCGCGGTCGTCGTTCCTTATACTACTACTAATAATGGGCTAAGCTATAGTCTAATCCATTATGTGTTGTTAGACTATTGTCTCTTTAGTTTATGTTCATGTGCGGGTAAATTTTTTTTTCTTTACTTTAACCATTGGGTTCTTAACATGTTATGTTGTTACACTAATAACATATCTTGCTATTACTTTAAGGATTCGGATACCAAACTAGTTCCCGAAAACTTGTCTTAACTTATTACAGTCCGTTGTTCTTTACTAAGACACTGGTTGTAATATCTTCTTCTTAGAACTGAACATACATACAATATTCTATATTACATTACTTTGCAGCAGAATTTAATTTCTAAGTGAGCGTAGTGGAGACCACTCCCGTGCACCCATGACATTTCTGCCACACTTGCCTCCACATGTCCATCAAGCAAACCACTATATGACTGGCTGCTTACCTTTGTTACCTGCACACGAGTAAACTGATGAGCTAACGCTCAACAAGTATAAACATGCATACATCATAAACTAATAGAAATTACATTAAGAGTTATGATGCAAATATGCTCGTGTGAAACATGCTTTAAACTACTTTCTATCTTTATGTTCTTACTTATGTGGGCCTAGGCCCCTGCTTACTGTCTGGTCTAGTCGGAATCTCTACTCTTTGAGATTTTTCCTCCCTTGCGGAGGCTGATGACCCGCCAGTCTTTTACTTTACTGGTCATTTCTTACTGGCTGGTCTAGTCAGAATCTCTACTCTGTGAGATTTTCCTCCCTTGCGGAGGCCGACGACCCATCAGTATTAACTGTGCATAAGGGTAACCATATGTCGCCCTTTTTCAATCTAGAGCACTAAGCCCTCCAAACACGTATAATCACATGTAATCACATAGACTTAGGAACATAAGTAAATTCATAGTTCTAAGTCTAACTATAGCTTACTCAAGTCCAGACAAACATATATGTCTATACTTACCGGTAATCCGCTGGGATTCCCGCTCGTTGGAAGTTCTTTCTTGTTGCTTCGGCTCTCGTGCCAAAACCTGTTTCATGGACATAGGTATTAACTTCCTATTCCAAATCGAAGTTCTTCATACTTAGATTCTTAAATCTAATTTCAAACTCATTTCTGAACTTTTTCCCCTTAAGGCCGAATTCTAGCTCAAGAGGTAATTTACACATATTTGTGTATCTCGGTTTCTGAATCTTAATCTATTCATTTCCGAGCTTTAAAACTGTTATCCATTCTCTAGAATTGGATTACTAACTCATTGCTTACTAACTAGATTTTAGGAAAATTTCGGCAGAGTTTCGCCTTAATTTTTCTCATTTCCCGAGTTTTCAATAACTCGTTCTATTTCTGATTTCGGTACCTGGAGTCAAGATTAACATTCCTGAACACAGATTCCAACATAAATTGAACAAAAACACATTTCCTCCATTTCTAGGGATTTTCGGATTTTTAGTGTAAATACAAAAAAAAAATTTGTTCAATCATTTCAATACTTACATATTAGACTCCTATCACAGTCCCCGACAAAACCTCGGTTTCGTTTTTTAGTTTTACGGATATTTCCCGAGATGAGTTACTATTCATCAACACGAAAAAGCGTGCAGTTTCTCATGAAAAATCCGAAATATTACCTTGAAAAGTTGAGATTCTCCGCTAGAACGCCTCGGGTTATATTTCCACCGGACCTGAATGGAAGAAATTTCGGCTAAAAAGAGTAATTCCTTGATTTTCTCTTGATTTTCTCTCTTTTCTCTCTCACTTTCTTCTTGGTCGGCCACTCTTTAGAAAATAGAACACTTTGGCTGCTAATGTCCAGCCGTGGGCCTCTTTAATGTAATAATGAATATTATAATAATATTTTTAATAATATCTATTATTACTTTCTAAAATTAAATTAAAGAAATCACTTTAATTCCTATAATTTAATTTTGCTAATTCTAATTAAGTTTAAAACTTAATTTAAGTGGTTCTGTGTTCCCCACATTTTTCTTGTCGAGACCAAACTTTCCGTTTTTCAAAATGAGTCTCTTTCCGGTACTTATAATTTCACACATGTGATGGGTTCTATATCGCTTTTCGATTTGCCGAGCACCCTGGGTCAAATTTCTCATATTCAACCCATTTCTCTTGGGTATCTCAATAATCAATTTCTTTTTCTGAAATTCTCATTTTAAACGATCCAGAATTGCCCAAAACGCGTACCCTCGCGGTACTCTTTTTTATTGCAGTTTCCACTTTAATCGACTCGGGAAAATTCATTTTGGGAACTTTTGCTATTTCCTTTACTTCTAATATTTCTACTCTTTTTCTAACTGGTCATTTGGTCATTTACCAACTATTTCAAGTTTTTCATAACTAAAATATACCTGTTAAAATTTCTAACTTTTAACCGATATTTCACTATTCACAACTGATATTTACAAATTTTCTCTGTAAAAATATTCGTATTATAACTTTATATTTTTCGGGTGATTTTACCCCATATATAAAGTTTCTACATAACACTTTCCTAATTACATCAATATTTCTACTACTTTCTGTTCCGGGAAGAATTACAGTCAAATACCGGACTGTCTGAATTTGACTTAAAATTTTCCCGGCCATTACATTCACCCCTCCTTAAGAAATTTTCATCCCGAAAATCAGAACAACTGGGGGTACTTCTGTCTGATCTCTTCTTCTACTTCCCAAGTGGCTTCTGCAACATTGTGATTTTTTCACTGCGCTTTAACCATTGGGATACTACGACTTTTGAGTTTCCTTTCTTCTCTGGCTGGAATTTGGACTAATTGTTCCTCATAGGACAAATCTTCGTGAATCTGCATAGGCTCATGCTGTAACACGTGCGATGGATCCGAGATATACTTCCAGAGCATTGCTACATGAAACACACTGTGCACTGAGGCCAACTCTGGTGGTAGAGCTAGTCAGTAAGCTACCTTTCCTATTCTTTCAATGATCTCAAAAGGCCCTATGTAACGTGGGCTCAGCTTACCTTTCTTCCCAAAACGCATCACACCCTTTATTGGTGCGACTTTTAGGAATACAGAGTCCCCTACAGAAAATTCCAAGGGTCTCCGTCGTTTATCTGCATAGCTCTTCTGCCGGCTCTGAGCCGTCTCTAATCTTCTACGGATCTTTTGCACTGTCTCAATGGCCTCTTGAACGAATTCCGTCTTGTGAAGCTGCTTTTCTCGAGTGTCATACCAATGAACTGGGGATCTACAAATCCTTCCGTAAAGTGCTTCATACGGGGCCATGCCGATGGAAGCTTGGTAACTATTATTATACGAGAATTCAATCAATGGCAACTTCATACTCCATGCGCCCTTGAAATACACTGCGCATGCACGAAGCATATCTTCTAGGATCTGAATGGTCCTCTCGGACTGCCCATTCGTCTGGGGATGAAACGCTATGCTATAGCGTAATTCTGACCCTATCGCTTCCTGAACACTTCTCCAAAAATTGGAGGTAAATCGGCTGCCTCTGTCCGACACTATACTAACTGGTACTCCATGTAGCTTTACTACCTTAGCCACGTATAACTCAGCTAACCTCTCTAAGGAGTAAGTTATCTTGATCGGAATGAAATGCACTGATTTCGTTAGCCGATCCACGACTACCCAAATGGCATCGTATCCGTCCTTTGGTTCTCGGAAGTCCGGTCACAAAGTCCATGGCTAAGTGTTCCCACTTCCATTCCGGGATCTCTAGTGGTTGTAAGCTTCACTGGTCTCGATGTTGTGCTTTGACCTTACGGCATGTCAAGCAGTGACTAACATAGTCAACTATGTCATTCTTCATTCGCCTCCACCAAAAATATTGTTTCAAATCTTGATACATTTTGGTGGCACCTGGGTGTACGGAATATGGCGTGCTGTGCGCTTCCGCGAGTATCTGCTTCTTGATCCCCTCTTGATCCAGTACACAAATTCTTCTTTGGTATAGGAGAATTCCGTCCTTTGAAAAGCTGAAATTTGACCTTGCATTCTCTACTATCTCCTTCCTGTATCCATCCATAATTGGGTCACCATTCTGAGCTTCTCGTATCTCGTCCTGTAGCACAGGCTGTAGTCTCAGAGAAGCTAACTTACCAGAGATTAATTCGAGGTCTAGGATATTAATCTCTTGTTGAAGCTGCTTGGGCAACAATTCGGTCTCCACTGGAGTCCGTAGTGCTGGGTTTCTGCTCAAAGCGTCTGTTACTTGATTGGCTTTACCTGGATGGTAAAGGATTTCACAATCGTAGTCCTTCACAAGTTCAAGCCATCGTCTTTGTCTCATATTAAGCTCCTTCTGCGTGAAGAAGTACTTTAGGCTCTGATGGTTCGTATAAATTTGGCATTGAACCCCATATAGGTAATGCCGCCATAACTTGAGCACAGAAACTATTGCGGCTAACTCAAGATCATGCGTTGGGTAATTACGCTCTGATCCTTTAGTTGCCGAGATGCGTAGGCAATGACCTTGCCATTTTGCATCAACACGGCTCCTAGTCCTGTCTTTGAGGCATCACTGTAGATGTCAAATTTTTCTCCCTCTTCTGGGATCGTGAGTACTAGATCACTAATTAATCTTCTTTTGATCTCTCTGAAACTGTGTTCACATCCATCTGTCCATTCATACCTTCTATCTTTTCTGGTTAAGGCAATGAGAGGAGCTGCAAGATGAGCAAATCCCTCCACAAACCTTCTGTAATACCCTGCCAATCCTAGAAAACTTCAAATTTCCGTATCGCTCTTTAGAACTGGCCACTTCTCAACCGCTTCAACCTTTCCTGGATCCACGGTTATTCCTTCCTTGGATACTACATGTCTCAGGAAGTGGACTTTATCTAACCAGAACTCGCACTTAGAAAACTTCAAATATAGCTGATGTTTCTTCAACGTGTGTAGTGCGATGCTCAAATGTTCTGCGTGCTCCTGTGGATCTCGTGAGTATATAAGGATGTCATCGATGAAAACAATAACAAACTTATCTAAATACTCTCTGAATACTCTATTCATAAGGTCCATAAACGCCGCTGGGGCATTTGTAAGTCCAAACGGCATAACTGAGAATTTGTAGTGTCCATACCGAGTTCTGAATGCCGTTCTGGGAATGTCTTCTTCTCTAATCTTGAGCTGATGATACCCCGATCGAAGGTCTATCTTCGAAAACGTGGTAGCTCCCTTCAACTGGTCGAACAAGTCATCGATTCGTGGCAATGGGTACTTGTTCTTGGTGGTGACTTTATTGAGCTCTCTATAATCTATGCACATCTGAAGCGTGCCATCCTTCTTTTTGACAAAGAGGACCGGTGCTCCCCATGGCGAGAAACTTAGTCTGATGAAGCCTTTGTCTAACATCTCTTGGAGTTGAACCCGCAACTCTTTCAGTTCCGCTGGAGCCATCCTGTACGGTGCTTTGGATATTGGTGAGATGCCGGGGAGAAGCTCTATCTCAAAAGCTATTTTCTGATCTGGAGGAAGTCCGGGTAGTTCCTCTGGAAAAACGTCTAGGAACTCCTTGGCTATGGGAACGTCTTCTGGTTGATGTTTCCCCTCTTGGTTCCTGTCCACCACATACGCCAAATATCCAGTGCATCCGCTAGACATCAATTGTCGGGCTTCTAGGGAACTAATAAAATGTATGGGTGTCCCTGATGTGGAACCCATATACTCAAACATCTGTTCTCCTTCTGGCTGAAAAACTACCTTTTTCTTTCTACAGTCTATTGTAGCATTATACTTTCCTAGAAAATCCATTCCTAGGATCACATCATAATCTACTAAGTTCAGAACAACTAGGTCCGCACTTAGTTCTCTTCTGCTATCTCTCTTTGATACGTGGCGTAACCAAAGTGACTAGACAATAACACATCACCGATGGTAGTCTTTGTCTTAAAGGCTTGCCCTATCCTCTCTTGAGAATGTAGTATTCGTTTAACAAATTCTCTTGATGCAAATGTATGTATATTTTGAATCAAATAATGCTAAATGCGGGGACATGGGCAGCGATGGTGACTGTCACTACGTTAGACGTGCCTGCCTCAGCTTCCTCCTTAGTGTATGTCATTAAGTGAGCATTGGCCTGTGGAGCAGCTTCTACTCTGTTCAACTGAGGGGTCGAGAATACCCTCTGCGCTTGCATGGCATGAAATTATGGAACTAGTGGCCTTTGTGGAGCCGTTCCAGGTGATCTTGCTTTGAATGGACACTGCCTTGCATAATGTCCTTTCTGTCCACACGTATATGTAACACCCTGAAGAATTAATTGAGATTAATTAAGGTAATTGAGATTATTAGTGTGTCTAATCTGATTTAATTAAATGAGAGTTAAATAATTCCAAGGTATTTAAATTATTCACAGAAATTTATTTTAATCTAGAAGTGTGTATGGGCGCATTTCTGGACTGTTATATTTTACACATGTCATTTCCTTTTTATTTTTATTTTTCTTTCCTTTTTCTTTTCCTTTTCTTTTTCTTTTTCCTTCCTTTCCTTCCCCGTGCGCTCTTTCTCTCTCTCCCTCTCTTCACTTCCGCCCACTCTCTCTCTTTCTCTCCTCCATTTGTGTCTCAAATCAAGACCGGATTCGAACCAAGAGTGATTTCAAAGAGTTTTCAACATCAAGAGAAGGATTCAAGGTAAGATTACTGAAAGAACCTCTCTTGGATTTCAAGTTTTTCGGATTCAAAACTTACTTTTGGTTCAAAACGGATTTTGATGGATTTTGAGTGAAACTAGGGTAGAAATTGGAGATCTTGGGGTCTTTGGACTTGTTTTAGTACCTAGAACCCATATCTAGTGGTTGTCCCTTGAGATTTTGTGATTTGGGACTGGATTTGCAGGTTTTTAAACTGAATTCTGCGAGTTTTCGCGAACTGGAGTTCTCAACCGGTCGACCGGATCTTACTACGACCACCGGCCGACCGGTGGTGATGCACTTCTCTGTCACCAGTCAACCGGTGTACACGGGGTTTGACCCTGTTTGGCCTGAAATTGTTGTTTTGACCCCTGTTTTCGGGGAGAACCCAAATTAGCTTCATTTGGGGACTTGGGATGGAAGGATTAGCATCTTTAATCCCTGATTTGATATTTAAAACCCTTGGAATGGAATTTGAAACATGAAAATTGATTAGGGCACACTAATTGGAAAATCTTGGTATATGATTGAGATTGGATTACTTTAGGAATGAGAATTGATCCTAAAGTATTATCTTGTATCAGTGATCGTTGAGGATTCAGACTGAAGGGACTTGAGGAAGCGGAAGCCGGAAAAGGCAATGCTAGTCCCAGGTTTGATTGTGCGAGGTAGGATTTCTATCCCTCTTCTTTGTGAGCCTGTTTTCAAAAAGGATTTTGGCCTTGAAAATGTTTTAAAGAAAGGGATTGGTTTGCGAAAGAAAAATGTTTTAAAAACCATGGCTTGTTAGTTTATGGAATTCCTTGGCTTGTCCTGTCCTTGGAACCCATAGCTTGTCTAGTCATGGAACCTCATGGCTTGCCCAGTCATGGGGCCCGCGGCTTGAGTAGTTCGTGGGGTCATATGAACGATTTCATAATGTTAAATGGATGATTTCTTAAGATAAGAGATCTTGTGAACTGGTAATAGAGTATATTGCTGTAAGCCTAGATAGGATGCGGAGAGTGCATCCTCGGGGACAGAACCCAAAACCGGTCCGGGTAGGCGAGGCACTTGGTGAGGTGAGTAATTTGTACTAATTACTCGCTGAAGCCTATAATATGGATTATTTACTGTTATATTTTCTTTGAGAAAAAGGATGTGAGGTTCCGGCTGTTCTGTCGGCACTGAATGTCTTATTTTATTTATTTATTCATTTACGCACTCTTTTATTTTAAGTATTTTAAATTATATCCTACTCGGCCTTTCGCTCATGTTTCAAATGTTTAAACCCCTCCCAGGAGATTCGAGGAGCGGTGCATCGTAGCTTAGTCGTGCTACGGGTCGAGCAAGAGAGGATCGCGTTCATCCTCTGTTATAAAATGTAAGGAATTGAGAAAAGCTATGTAAACTTATTTAACATTTGGATTTACTAGACTGTGGTTGATGTCTGTTGTAATGATTATTTACACTCAGAATTGAATTTGGTTGAACGGACGTCACTATTTCATTCAGCACGTCAAAACGAGTCGGGATATGGTCTCGGATCATCAAACGGATGTCGATAGCCTGAGAAACGACATCTCGCTGGAATATGGTGGCGGCGTACGGCGGCGGAGGCTCCCGGAGAGCTTTTCCGCGGCAGACTTGGGTCCTACCCCCCTAACTTCACCCTTCTAAGTCCATTGGTGCGGTCAATTTCACACCATTCAGCCTGTAACAGTATCTATCGGGACCGGCAACGTCGGTCAAATCTGGCGACCCAAATCTCAGTATTCCGGTCATCAATTCTTAAAATTGGTTTAGGGGTTTTCTTACCCGTTTCCTTCTGAGTGTTGTGACACCAAAGTCACTACGATCCAACGGTTAGATCTTCGGAACCACCTCTTCCCTCCACAGATGACGGCAGTGGTTCCGTTTTCTGGCCAAACTGCGACAGTGGCTGCTGGTTGGGATCTACTGGGCGTCGGCTTCTGAGTCGATTGGTGGGGGCGGTGACATCCACAACGGCCTGGAGAAAGAGGAACAATGACGGCGGCAACATCGATTCCGGCCACCACGGACGGCGGCATTCCGGCCAGAATCGAGCTGTGAAAATGGGTGGGTTTTCTTCGTCTCACTGCACTAAGTCCATAGGGACTGAAATCATCTCAATCGGAGGTCGGATGGCGGAGATATCACGACGGGAAGAAATGGGTAATTTTAGAACTTCCGCCGGTGATTGCGGCTGATTCTGGCGGAGTTGGAGGTCGTGCCGCATGTCGTTGAACTCAGCTCGTCGAGATCTTTCTATTGACACCGGCGGTGTCAAAAATGGAGGTTGGAATCTCAACTTGGGTATTTGGCCATTGATGGTTTTTGTGAGAGAACGTGAGAGGAGAGAGAGAGTGAACGGAAGCAAGAGAAAAAATGATAGCACCCTAAAAATTTCACTATATATAGTGTCTAATTAAGGTAAGATTACGTGCTTGATCTTATCCTTAAATATTTCTTCTAAACAGATTAAATTTATACTGATTAGAAATAATTAATTTAGCTCACGTAATTTAATCTATTACTTACAGTCCAATATTAATTTCTGAATAATTCAATACTGTTTTATATTCTTATTCGCGTAATATTTCGAACTATTTCAAGTCTTGAAATTAATTTTAGATTGAACAAATTCTAAATTTTACTTTTCTGCATTCTATCCCGGGAATGACGTTGTTTCTGACAGTGTCAACTCCCGAGCTCACATTATACCCATCTACTATAGGTTTTTATCTTGTGACTTTAACCTAACTGTCTGGCAATTAAAGATTTTTTTCTTCTTTTAAAATGTTAGTGCGTTTTTTTATACGCTGCTAATATCGTGCTGTGCTTGGAGATTCTTGAAATTAAGATTCTCAAACTATACTTGTACTGAAAATTATTCCGCCTTAAAATACGATGAGAATTTATCGATCGAATTTACTTGATCGAAACATGAACTTAACATGAAATCTGCTATAGAATTTAGGAATACATATATTAATTTCATAAATCCTCCATTCACAATATAACATAATATTTTCTAAGAAAATCTTTGGCTTAAAAATACATGAATTGTATTATTTAAGGTCTGAAATTTTCTCAGTCATTACACAAAGCATATCTAGAAAATTTAGCCAGCATTCACGTAAATAGATATAAACAAAAATACCCAATAGAACACAATACAAGGATAGTAAAAATTCTACAATAATGGAATACCAATGTAACTAGTAAAAATACTCGGCCAAATTTATTTAACCGAGTAACATAATAGACATTCCACGTTCTTAGAAAGATGTGTATTGAAGTAGTACAACAAAAAGAATTAAAGAAGGGAGATAAACGAGAGAATAGTTTTTGTAGGAATATTTATATAGGAATAGGTCAATCTAGTAAACCCCAAAGAGTATTCAGAAGAAAAACGTATAAGACTAGAAAATCTACAACATTCAAAAAGAAATATCTTCGTGATCTTGAAGATAAAAATTTTAAAAAAATAAGACCAAAAAAGAAGTATAAAAGAAAATGTAAATGCTATACGTGTGGAGACCCTAATCATTGTGCACCTCAGTGTCCAAAAAATAGATGGGAGAAATGAATCAGTTAGAGTGATAAGAGAAGTAATCCAAGATGAATTCTTTTACCTATAGAACACACTTCAGGTTCAGACCCTGAAATTTATAGTATTTATTCAGAAGAAGAAATTGATTTTGAATTAGAAGATGACAGTGAAATCAAAGACCCTAATGATCTTTTAAGCCAAATAAGTAAATATAATTATAGTCAACACACAAGCTATTTTCCTATAATCATAAAAGAGTGCCAGGATTTAGAAGATAAAATAGAACTTAACAAAGGAAGATTAGAAACTCCTTGTTCAAAGTGCAAGTACTATCCAGGATTTGGAAATAGAGGACAATGTACTATATGTAGTCATGAATATCGTTTTAAATGTCTTAGTCAACTAGGAATAAACCCTCCACATAAAACTCAAAGCCTAGTCATAGAAAAGCCAAACCTTGATTACCCTCGACAAACAAAAGCACTAGAACAGGATAAACTAGAAAACCAAAAATTAAAATTTCAAATAGAAAAAATGCATTATGAATTCCTGATATAAAGAGAAAAATTAAAAATGAAATCTTGACCCAAATAGGATTAGATTAAGGATATCAAGATGAGATAGAAAACCTTAGATATCAAGTAAAGAGATTACAAGAATAGTTAAGAGTGGGAAAGCAATAAAAACAAAGCCAAAAGACAAACAGTAAGAACCTTACGTAACAGATAGTCAAGAGGAAATTGAAGAATTAATTAGTATTGCATTCACTACAACTGCATATGAAGACACAGGTAGTACTAGTTGTCACCGAGATATAGAAAGCGTACTAGATAAGTTTAAAACCAGCATATGGTAGAACTGCAAATGACAGCATTACAAAATACGAACTAGCTTTGGAAAAAAAAAAAAAAAAAAAAAAAAAAAAAAAAAAAAAAGAAACCTCATTCCCCCACACTGTCGAAGAGTCATTTGGCCGGCCAAGGGAAACAACCTCATTCTCCCACATGGTATTCTGATCACTTTCCCCAAAATTCCCTAAGTTTCCCTAAGTTTCCTCAGGACTTGCTCTGCTAGATTCTGAAATTGAAGGCCGGTGTTAGGTTCCCTCAAATTTCCAACTTTCCCCCAAATGCCCTAATTTTCTAGTCCATCTCAGGGGAAGAAATCCTCTCTCTGTCTGCACATCAATTGATTCCCTCAAGGAGGTTCGAATCTCTCTCTCTCTCTGTTCTCTAGGTTTACCCAGAGAGAAATGCTCTCTCTCTCTCTCTGCATTTTCACTCCCAAAGGTGTAGTGCTCTTGAATTCGAAGGATGGTAGTTTTGGATATGAAAATTTGAAATTTGATAGTGAAGTTGTGAGAATCGGCCGGACTACCCTTATTAAAGAGACAATTTTTGTGGTTGGAGGAGATTTGGGTTGCCGGTTAGGAAATTTTGATGAGAAAAGACTGATTTTTGTTGATGAGAAAAGGCAGATTTTTATTGTGCTTTGAAATTCCTTAGTTGTAGAAGGAAACCCACAATCTGTAGGTCTTAAAATTTTTATTTTTGATTGATTTGTAATTGACAGCTTTGTTTTTGACAATTTTTTGTTGTTGACAGATTTGTAGAAGAATACCTACCTTCGTGATATCCTCAAAGACACCAAGGTATGTTCTTTTTGACCCTCTTAATGATTTGGATTATTATGGTCTTTTCTGGTTTAGTCATAGAACATAGAGCCTTTTGGATTTCACAAGTCTTGTTC
This sequence comes from Morus alba, assembly GCA_012066045.3. Lineage (NCBI taxonomy): Eukaryota > Viridiplantae > Streptophyta > Magnoliopsida > Rosales > Moraceae > Morus > Morus alba. Next base: position 45,095,417 of record CP050224.2, on the reverse strand, counting down.
CATTACCTCTTTGGACTAAATGCAGTGAGAGTGTGGGTGGAAGTAGCAAAACACCTGGACGCTTTCTTGTGGAGGCCAACGAGTGAGATGAGTACTATTGAAGAAGCAATTTCAAGTAATGTGGCATGACCTGCTGATAAAATTTTAAAGGAGTATGTGGAATCTCTACTAGTTGCAAATTTATTTTAATCAAAAACATTATATGACTGTGATAGTAAGTTTTTTTTCTCTTCGGGTTTAAATGCAGGCAATGAAGACTCATGCTTTCTCCAACTATTTACATACCAACACAAGTAAGCCATGCTCTCTATCTTACAAGTTTGACATTAAATTTTTATCTATTGCATCATTAAAGTCATGTTTCTTCTAACTCACTAGCTACAAACCATCTTTAACCTTTTCTTTGAATGGTCTTAAGTTTGAATCCCAACATGTAAACCGAAATCCCTTGTTCCAATTCAAACTGATCATACTAATAGAAGTTTAGTTGAATTCAAAATTCACATAGTTTCAGAATCCCTAAACACTTGGAGCTCCCTTTCCCATACATGCATGTTAAATGTTTTTGATTGTTTTACCATGGCTTTGTGTGTGTGTGTGTGTTTGTCAATCTCTTAAACATCACACAGTTCACATAAGCAACAACAATATGAATCACAGTTTTTAAATAATATCATGGAAATTTAATGCATTTTTGGTGTCTTCTACTCTACCTTAGCCGCAGATGTTATTTTCCAAAAGAAAGAAAGATATGTATATAGTTAGTTGCTATCTTTCACTCTCAATTCTTCACTCTAGGACCAGCAGTAATAAGCCTACTAGTTTTCCTTTGTCCTAGGCCCCCAATTACAAGTCACTTCCTAATGGTTAATCTTGAGAAGAGCTTAATTTGTATTCTTTTTACACATTTTTATTCTATCAAAATAACTAAATGTACCTATCTAATCATAGATAAACTAGGGTGGTTATAACTTGGGGACCCCCGAAAATAAAGAATAAAATGAAAATAGAATGGTAAGAAGCATATTAAATACATCTATATATATATATATATATATATATATATATATATTTGCTGACCATTTTTAGCAATATACAAAAATATGTTGAGAAAGCTCCAAATCTCTTCTTCTGTCACCTTTCTCATATGAGAATATTTTATGGTTATGTTTCTAACACATTGGAGTGCCTATTTTACTTTCCTAATTATACACGTTAAACAGTGGAGATGACTTTTTTGTTGAAGCATTTTGTCAAGATGGAAGGATTTACTTCACCATTGCTCTTAGACGTTTTGGAGATGACTTCTCTATTTTCTTTACTTGTTTTGAATGTTAAGGCTTTGGACATTATATGAATTATGTTGTAGACGTAATTTTCTTGCCAACTTGGTAGATACTGATAACAATTGATATGTTGAGGGCCCGTTCACTTTGCTGATTCGAGTTTGTAATTCGAGTTGAGATGTGATTTTATGTGAGAGTTTTTTACTGTAACAAAAAAACTAGATGTGACTGTTTATGAGAACTTTTTATTGTAATAAAACTCAAATTCTAAACTCAAATCGGTGAAGTGAACGAGGCCTGAATGTTTTTATGTTTTAATTTGAATGTTCCTATTTAGATATATCACATATCTCAGAATTACTATTTATTTGAATGAATTCAAAAGGATATCAATAATAATTTTAAAAAGTTACAACAGTATGAACATAACAAGGAAAAAAAGTTATTAATCTGTATCATAGACATGCTAAAACGCTGTAAGAGGATGAAAATAACTTGTCTTAAACGCTATAATACTTCAATTCTATAGCGCTTTCTATAACTCTCCTGAAACGTTATGTTTTCGTAGGACCTATAATAGCGCCAGCTGTCCTAGCACTCTAAAAAGCGCTATTGTTAGTAATTAATAGCATTTTTAGACTGCTACTGATGTTGATATTTGTTGTAGTGATCCTATAAAACATTGGGATAGAAATGAATAGCTAGCAGAAATAAATGTAATTAATCCAAATATGATAATTAAAGCAATCAAGATTAAATAAACTCCTCAAGAATAAGAAAGAATTTGAAACTCAAATCAAAGACCTAGTAGACCTCAAAGTAATAAAACCTAGTAGTAGTCCTCACAGATTAGCATCATTTATGCTTAGAAACCATGCAGAAATTATTAGATTAAAAGCTAGGATGGTAATAAATTATAGTCGATGAAAACACCAGGTCAGATGGATAAAAAATCCCCACCAAAGAGCTGCATCAATGGTACCGAAGAGAAAGAACCTTCTATTCTTTTTGAACTCCTCAAACTTGACGTAACCCCTTCTTGTTCCATCAAAGTTCTAAATAACTTTGAACTAATTCTAAACTCACGATAGTACCGATTGAAAATAACCAGATTCATTTTGGAAAGACGTTTGAGAACTCAAAGTATGACTTTTAAACTTCTAGAGAGAAGGGAGAGCATCTCTCTCTACAATGCAAACAATACAAATTAGATAGGCTTCAATTCTCATGTTTGAAAGCAAGTTTCTCATATTATTCATGTAATTATAGCAAATGCTTTTGAAATTTCATTAGAGGAAGGATCATCACCATTCTAATCAAAATTATTAGATATTACCACATCACCAATGACAATGAAAGATGTGCTCGCAGTTTCCTTTCGCTCGCCATTAAATTATTCTCAATCAGGTTCATCCTAAGTAGCTTGGAGAAGTTTTCTTAGTTTTTCTTGTCATTCTTCTTCTCAAGTAGATAATCCGGCATCTTGTGACCTGGCTCATGCAATTGAAACAAATAATTTTTTTTCATTTTAAATCTTTCATATATCCTTATTCTTCTTTAATCCTTTATACTGCTAGAATTTTAAGAAACACATTTCCAAATTCGGTCTTAGCAATTGGATTGCAAAACTGAAAAATCTGCATGACGACATGCTAAAAGCGAAAGATAGAAACAAAAAAGTTATCTTTTATATGGCTATAAATCCTTAACAATGAAAAAAAAAAAAAAAAAAAAAAAAAAAAAACTGCAATACAATCACCCACTCAAGTGGCACAACCTCGAGCTTCTTGGCATATGTCACTTTTTCATTGAACTTCAAAATTGATGTAAAGGTAACACATCATTTAACCCTTCTACGCAATTATATAGAAAATAACACACCAATGGTACTAAGACTGCACATATTATTATTCATCAACCGTATAATCCCAAAATTCTTCAATATTTATCATACATACCATTCCTCCAAAACATAGAAATCGAATTGTATAAAGATGTGATGGAACAAAAATTACAACATGATAATAGTGGATTCCACAAAGCCAAAGAAGTCATTTAATAACTGCAGTAAATTTATTTCAAAGGGGAGAGAACATAAAAAAGAAGCAAGTGAACAAAAATTCAAAGAACCTGTGTTCAAAGAACATAGAATGACTATGGTTTGCATCTTCAAGAAATAGTGTACTATCCTGAAAAGCTTAACCTCTTTCTAATACAAAAGAATCAAGGCAATCTTCCAAACATCTTTCCCTTCTACACACATGCAAGTGATGCAAAAACAACTTGTACAAGGTAAGGTAAACCAAACTCAGAGATAAGACCTCATCAATGACATCAACCATAAATACCCGAAGCATAATCAACCTCCTTTCTAATGGAAACTTTCCTGCAAATAAATGCCAGGCCATCCTTCCAAAACTTGCTTTAGAAATATTGTAGGAGCAATAATAATGGTTTTAACTCATTCAAAAAGCATATGAGTTTTCCTCGCACAAAAAACTAATAAGTTTCTCTGCACTAACATGTTTAATCAAATCTAAAACACACATATCACATGTATGAACTCTGATTTATAGTAGAGTGATAGATAAATTATCTAAATTGTAGCGGAAAAGCAAAAGATAATTCAAGAGAGAACAATTTGGAGGAAACATGTGCTTTTATCAAAGCCAGGTCCCTTGAGCTAGCAGGAGTATAACTACTGAAAGAATGAAATTGATTTCTTTATATTAAGAGAATGAAGTTTGAAATTTTATAGTTCTAAATTTTATAGTGATTATAGTGATTACTAATTCCATGCATGAATCCATCACATCACTAATCCAAAGGAAATTATAGTGATTACTGAAAGAATGAAATCAGCTGTAAAATTATATTGGAATAAATGTATTTAGTATTAAAGCCAAAACACTAAATCATATTATTGGCTCTATATAAAAAATAAATATATCTTTCTATCAATTTATTTAGCCCCATCGATCACTCACAAAACCCAACTAAAAAACAGTTCTAAATCAATTAATCTAAGATCATGAAAGATCAAAATAACATTTTTCCTTCAACAAAGGAGTCACCAAAATCAGATTTTCTGGCTACAGACAAATCAATTGATAACTCTTCCCAAATACATTAAAATCTATAACAATCATGAAAAACCCACCCAATCTCAAAAGAAAAACTCTCAATCACAAAAAAAAAAAAAAAAAAAAAAAAAAAAAAAAAACAGAGAGAGAGAGAGAGAGAGAACACTCCATACAATTCGGTAGAAGGAAACCCAGAATCACAAGAAAAAAATGATTGTCCAAGGAAAAATAAAACACCAAACAATTGAACTAAAAACTATTAAAAACATTGAATGCAAAGGGACATTTTCACGTGAAACATTAGACTTGCCCTAACGAAGAAGAAGATATGACCTGCATCAAAGAGGAAAAAAGTCACAGAGGATCAAAAACCACCAAAAAAAAAAAAAAAGACAGGTTAATTTCTTTTGACTCACATTAAAAGGAAAAAAAATTCAGATTATAAGAAACCCCCAAAAAGTGATATAGAGATTTTTTAGAGGACTCACAACAATTTTCTAGAGTCAATGGCCTTTTATTACAAACCCACGCGAAAAAACCCAACTGAAATAAGAGATTACCGGCAAGAAGAAGATTCCCAGGTTCCGATTATGGAGTTCTCAGGAACTGTGTCCACGCTCAGCTTTCTCTTGGGAGGGTTCAACGGCGGCGGTCATGACAGGAGCAGAAAGTAGATGATATCAGAAGAATTTACCAAAGCAAACAGAAAGGATATGTCGCTACCAGTATTTATACAAGACTAGAAGATGTTGCACTTCCATTAATAATATATAATACATTACTGTAAGACTTGAATAATACTATCGATAAGTTCCCCTAATCCAAACATAAGAAAAATAAAAAGATATTGACTTTGACCTAATCACCAATGGGTATCGAATTTTATATCCAATCAAAATTTCCGTGCACACAATCTTATCAAGCAAGAAACTTTGAGAAATAAAGGGGAAAGAAATTAGTTTTGGAAAAATAATAGCATCGAGTGCCAGCAGAATTTTAAAAAATTTAAATCAATGCCAAAACTAATCAAGAATATGTTCATGATGCTATATAAAATAAATACTAAAGATCTAAATCGTATCTTTTGATATTTAAAAAACTGCAATTTTAAAAAATTTAAATTAATGCCAAAGCTAATCAGGAATATGTTCATGATGCTATATAAAATAAATACTAAATATCTAAATCGTATCTTTTGAGATTTAAAAAACTGCACGTCTAACAGATTAAAACGTTTCAAACAGCAACTGGAAGAGTCTCAACCAACTGGTCTTCTTTGCTATTCTCATTTCCACGATCGGAGTATGGGTGGGCACACGTCGTTCAATCTCCTATTGGTATTCTTGATCTCCTTTCAATCACAAGAGAGCCAAAGAAAAAATTATTCTTGAGAATTAAACAATTTTTCCTCTCAGGAATCTTTTATCAATAGCCTCTAAAAAGTCTCTCAAGTGATCTGATGAATAATGTGACTTAATAGGCTATTTATAGTATTTAAGAAGTCATATTTCCGTACCAATTAGGTTTTCCAAAATTTATCTCGCTTACAGAGTCAATTTTGTCACGTCAGCATGCATTTCACGTTACAACAGGTCGACCTATGACAGAGACGCTATAACTCACCGGTCGACCTATCTGCACTAACAAAACATATTTTCCTAGTTTTTCAGCACGGGAAACTTGCATAGAGCCTCAATTTTGATTCAAGCAGCCCAATAGAGAAGTTGTCTGATCAAAATAGTCATATAATAATCTTCCCATATTAAAAAACTCTTAAAACAATAATTCAACCAACTTATCTAGAATTAATTTATCAATTAATTCACCCGATAAATCGCTCATGAATAAATCAATCTCATATTAACTTTTAACCTCTTTTACGGAAATAACACAAGTTACCAATATGTAGGAAATACGCTGTATCGTTACAGAAAATTATTTCAGCTAGCAAAGGGACACAATCGACATATATAAATCAAGCTCTTATAATCACAACGCTACTTGTAAACGAACAAGTCTATCTCATGATTATAAAACTCTAGCGCTACTCCACTAAAAGCGTAGAGCTGCACTCTCGATTGATGTAGCGTATTTACAAAGCTCTGATTAGCTCTCGTCCATGACTCAATATATTAGTGTATCATCCCCATAGGATATCCATAATCGACTTGAGGTCAAGTTTCATTTTACCTTCCCGATTATGGGCCCGTTCACTTCGCTGATTCGAGTTTGTAATTTGAGTTGAGATGTGATTTAATGTGAGAGCTTTTTACTGGAGTAAAAAAGTTAGATGTGACTATTTCTGAGAACTTTTTACTGTAGCAAAACTGAAATTCTAAACTCGAATCGGTAAAGTGAATGGGGCCTATATTTATCTTATGTTCCATTATCACACCATTAGAAAAACACTATTCGTACCATTACAAATAGTAAACCATTAGATAATACAGAATAGTCTAATGGCCGAGCGCCCGTACTTTTCAATCCACATATAATGCATAAGAGGATATCATTGACTCTTTTTAGGAGCTATGGATTCCTCTATCTATGAATAATGAATCTACGCATACACGAGTCATACCCCCAATATACCGGTAAGCGTACCTTTAAATAATGTAAGGATATCTCCCTTTGGTACATCATAGAATATAAGTCAAACATATGAGTTCATCATCCATCTCAGGATTAAGATGGCAACATATAATTCGTCAAAAGTGAATTATTTTATTGAAACAAAATTATTAATTAAAACAATTCAACTTTGGTCCGATCCAATATAGATTTCACCATTAGAAACTATATCAATGTCTCCACCCATGGAGTCCCACCTTCGACAACCAAGACAAGCTGTCTCCGTTAGGAAGTAGACAACATAACAATCTTAACATGAATAAAGTGTCTAACTTTATTCCCTCGATTGTGGATCATAAGATTTAGACTATCATCTTTAGATTCTTGTCTTCCACATGTTCTTCACATTGCATGCATGACCTAAAGATTTAGAATGACAGTCTCAGACTTTCAGTTTGCTTATCATACATTCAACTAATATGAACATAAAGCGGACAATACATAGGTATATGAAATAAATAAATCTTTATTAATAGTCAAAATGTCTCAAAGAACATTGTTACATTTATTCCTAAGGGCATAAACGCTAAAAATCTCCGACTTGCACTTAAGTGAGTAAATGTGACATGCTACACATCCCCATAGCCTCGACATGCTTCTCGAAGGCCTTAGTTGGCAGGGCCTTCGTGAATGGGTCTGCCATTTTGTCATCCAACATGATCTTGCATTTTTTCACATGCCCTTCTTCAATAAAGCTTCTTATAACATGATACTTCCTGTCTATGTGCTTACTCTTTTCTGATATCTTGGTTCTTTGGTGTTAGCTATTGCCGCACTATTATCACTGTTGGTAACCGAATTGAATTCAGATGCAGAAGCGTGGGGAAAAGCGGATCGTGTATAACAAAAATTTTCATAAAACTTTTGAGATACTCTATAGATTATATTAATTTATGCACGAATAAATTAATCACATTAATTTATATATCAAGAACTCAATAAGGAAAAATACCTGGAAGCCGACTCGGATGATAACTTGAGCTCTTTGACCACGAACAGTCCTTGCTCCAATCTTTGTGTTTAGAAACGAAAGTCTTCCACATCAATTCCTTGATTCCACGTAGACATGTGTGTGGGCACACGTGAAACAAAATAGTTTTCAAAAACACTCGAATTTTTACAAACACCAATGCATACACGATGTGGAATTTTTGAGAGAAAAAATTTTTCCTCTATTTTTCTTTGAGAAATTTGACCACTCTAACAATTAGGGCAGAAAAATGTTTTCAAAATTGTTTTTACAATTTTCTATCATTCTCATATTTAAAGAGTAGAAGTCAAACTTCAAAGCAGAATCAAATCTCTATCTCCTATTTGAATTTGGAACAAAAAAATATCCTCTACTTTATCGCATTGTGGCCGGCCACACTAGGGTTTTCTAACCCTATCTGTGGCGCCAAATCTAGATAGGGAAGGAAGAGAATTCATCATTTATCCTGTAGTCCAATTTTAATTTAAATTCAAATTTGAATTTAAGTCAAACTTAAATTAATTTGAATTCTAAATTGAACAACTTATCAAATAAGTTTATAAGGATAAATTTAAATTATGTTCACAATTCAAATTCAAATTTAAATAATCACATTATTTAAATAATAATTAATTCTCAATTAATTATTTTTTGAGTATTTAATTTTAGAATTCGATAATTCTAAAATTCCCATTTTGCCCTCTGTGTCTAGTAGAATTACAAGGACGACGCGGGGACTAATGGACATATAATCCCGAGCTCCAATAAAATTAATAATTAATTAAACACTTTAATTAATTAATTAATTCTATTAATTCTAATAGTTACTCTACTATAAACTTGGAATTGAACTCTCGAAATTATAGACATTAATTATTTCTAAACTGTGAAGTGTCCCTTTGATATAGTCATTGCATATGGATCAATCCTCCATAAATAATTCATAATTAGAGTCAGGTAGAATCCGTTAACCTCTCTAATTACATCTTTATCCTTGAGTACCATTGATTCTCTAATGGATAGTGATTCATAAAACACGTTCATGAACCAGAGCACTCTTACTAATCCAAATACCGAATCAACACTCAAGAGAATTATTTATCTACTTCTTTCTCAAGAAGGAATGGATTCCATCTCGTATAATAACATTTCCAGCTACCTACTTCATTATGTCTTCAAAATACAAGGAATAGGATTCAGGGTTTTAATCCGTGCCGAGTAAATCAAAAGACATAAATCCATAAATAGGAGTTTGTTAAGAACTCGGGATTAAGATCATTCTATATATGACCATCGGTAGACTCAACTAGAATTTCTATGCTTAACGGAAATTATTAGAAATTCATATTGTGTCTGCGTCCATGTTCCACATAATCTCATTATGCGAAATACACTCATTCAATATCTCGCCGCCATATTAACAATACGGATAACACCGTTCCATTCTAAATGGGAATGACATGTATTTATAATGTTTTAATTAAAGATTCTGAACTTTAATTAAATTCATTATGAACAATTACTTTTGATTATTATCCTTAAACATTATCCTCTTGTATATAACACTTATATACCATGTTTAAGGTTACATAAATAATCAAGAAATTTTATTTGATATTCATAAAATATTCATAAATATATGCACATAAAATGATGAATAAACTATTTTATTAAATAAATAATAAATATCCTTTTACATCTCATGCTTTCAAGACACTATTCCCAACAATCTCCCACTTGTCCTAAAATCCATCTCTAATCCCAAATCCATCTAAGTGTCGATCAAAAACATTCAATGGCAATGTCTTGGTGAACGGGTGACAAGGTTGTCCTCGACGCGATCTTGTAACCACTACATCGCCTCTATCCACAATGTCTCTGATCAAGTGATATTTCCTTTCTATATGTTTCGCACTCTTATGGCTTCTAGGTTCCTTTGAATTAGCCACCGCTCCACTGTTGTCATAGTAGAGCTTAATTGGCTTATCCATATCTGGAACAACTTCCAGATCAGTTAAGAACTTCTTGAGCCATGTAGCTTCTTTTGCGGCTTCACAAGCTGCAACATATTCAGCTTCCATGGTAGAGTCAGCAACACACTTTTGCTTTACACTTCTCCATACCACGGCTCCTCCATTAAGAGTGAACCATGATCCAGATGTCGACCGTCAACTATCTCTATCCGATTGGAAATCAGAATCTGGTATCCGTGAGAGATGATCTTCTCCGAATATACCAACATATAGGTTCTCGTTCTCCTAAGATACTTGAGAATGTACTTTTATCGCAACCCAATGATCCAATCCTAGGTTGGACCTGGTAGCGACCGAGTACTCCCACCAGAGTATAGCGTATATCCGGGTCTTGTACACAACATGGCATACATTAGGCTTCCCACAGCCGAAGCATAGGGATACCTTCTCATATCTTCTTCTTGCTGCGGGGTCTTTGGACATTGCTCCTTAGAAAGATGAATACCATGCCTAGAAGGCAAATTCCCTTTCTTGGAGTTTTGCATCGAATACCTAGACAACACTTTGTCTATATAAGATGCTTGTGATAACGCCAAAAGCTTTTTCTTGCGATCTCGAATAATCTTGATCCCAAGAACATAACTTGCCTCTCCTAAATCTTTCATTTGGAATTGGCTGGCTAACCACTCCTTTACATTTGTCATCATTCCCACATCATTCCCAATGAGTAGGATGTCATCGACGTAAAGAATTAAGAAGACTACTTTCTCTTCTTTCTTGTACTTGTAGACGCATGGTTCATCAATGTTTTGATCAAATCCATAAGACTTCTGACCTCATCAAACCCGATGTTCCATGATCCGAGCTTCGCTTGGGTCCATAAATGGACCTTTGCGGTTATGCAGACTTTCTGCTGTTGGCCTTCCACTATGTAACCCTCTGGCTGATCCATATAGATGGTTTCATCAAGATAGCCATTCAGAAAAGCTGTCTTGACGTCCATCTGCCAATATCTCATAGTCAAAATATGCTGCAATGGCTAGGAGTATCCGGATGGTCTTAAGCATGGCTACCGGCGAGAAAGTTTCATCATAGTCAACTCCCTCCTTTTGGGTATAACCCTTAGCCACTAGCCTTGCTTTATAAGTCTCTACTTTTCCATCCGCTCCTCTCTTTCTCTTGAAGATCCACTTGCATCCAATGGGTTTTACCCATTCGGGTAGATCTATAAGTTGCCAGACTAAGTTAGAGTGCATAGACTCCATCTCGAGTTTCATAGCTGCTTGCCTGTAGTAACCGAGAAAATCCCAGAATTTTAATAATGTAATTCATGTATTTAAGTCAAGGATTTTCCTAGAAAATCATTATACTATGTCCATTTTGTGATTGAAGGATTTATGGAATTAACATCTGCATTCCTAAATTCTGTAGCAGATTTCAAGTTAAGTTCACGTTTTTTTTTCGATCAAGTAAATTCAATCGATAAATTCTCACCGTACTCTAAAACGGAAGAATTTCCAGTACAGATACAGTTTGAGAATCTTAATTTTAAGAATCTCCAAGCACAATACAATCTAGCATCCAGTACCAGTATACAGGAGAAAATAACTGTCAGTATAATTTTTGACAGCTTTAATGAGTAAATTTAGAAAGTAGACAAAGGTACAAGGGTTAGGTTCATTTCTCTCTCTCCTTCCCTCACTTGGCCGGCCAAAATTGAGGGGTTATAGCCAAAAAAATTTGGCTAGTGAAGTGTGCTACATGGACTTCATGATGAGATGTGATGAGAGAGGGAATAGGACTAATGATTAGTTTTTCTCCTTTTCTCTTCACTTGGCCGGCCATCCTTAGGAATTGATATCCAAAAATTTTGGTTATATGTTGAGTATGTTAGAAGCTTACAAGTTAAGGTGATGGGATAGTAGTGGTTGAAGGGGAATTAATGGCAACATGGGCTTCTTCTTTTCTCCTTCCACAACCGGCCAAGATTGGGGGAAATTGAACTAAAATTTGGTTGATTGAGAGAGTTGATGTGGTGTTAAAAAAATAATTTCCAAGGGCTTATAAAAGGAACCACCATAGGATAAGCCTCATTTTTTTTCCCTAGCTTTTCTCTCCCCCTCAAAATCCGGCCATACCACACTCCCCCACTCTTCTCAAATATTTTCTCCTACTCTCCCAATCTTGAGCCACTACAAACCATAGAAGAAGAAGAAGGAGATCAAAGGGTCTAGGAGGAGTCTAGACAAGCATTTTTTCAAAGGGTATAACTCTAAATCCTTTTTTTTATGTTTTAGTAAAGTTTGAAATGTAGAAATATTCCTCTTAAATTTCCTTATACTTTCTAGTTCCAAGCCAATAACAAATCTTAGAGGAGTTCAAGGTTTTCAAGGGAGAGAGATAGTTCTTCAAGGGTAAACTCTCAAACTCTTCTCCATTAATTTCTAGCCAACTTTAAGCTTGGATTTGTGGATGTAAATTTGTGGTTCTTGAGGAGATGAGTTGTAATAAGGGTGTGTGAGTTTTATGTTGGTTTTGTGAGTTTTGAGGTTAGCTTGATGTGGTATGTTTATGCTTGATCTAAGTTGCTTATTTTCGGATTAGAGGAAAAAAATTTCCGGTGACTTTGACCGCGAAAATGAGGGCCATAGAATGAGATTTTTCAATGTTTTAAAGTTTGAACTTATAGCCCTAGATGTTTTGAACATTTTTGGTTACTATGACAAAACCTAATTTTTACTCTAAAACCAAGTTTGAAGTCATTTTGTAAAAACGGACAAGCTGTCCAACACAGCTTCAAAAAAAAAACTGGCAGCCACTGGTTCAGCCAAACGGGACTTTTAGATGCAGAATCTTGATTTTTCACAAAAATAACAATTTTATATTTCGATGATATGAAGAAATTTCATGAAGAAAATATTTTCAAAATCCGACCTTAAGAGGTACTAAAACACAGATTCCCGAAACAGCACAGTTTTTGACTAAAACAGTTTCAGGAAAATAACAGCAGCTATGGTTTTCAGCCAAACGAGGCCTTTAGAGGTCGAATTTTAACTTTCACCAAAAACGAAAGTTTTAGATCTCGACGAGATGAGAAGGTTTCATGAATAATGAAATTTTGAAATCCGACTCTAAAATACAGTAAAATGCTGATTTCAGAAACTGCACAGTTTTTAACGAAACAAAAATAAAACAGTGTCGATTTCAACAAAAAGTTATAAAAGAACCCGAGATAGAATTTCAGTAGTACACAATGACATTAAACCTCATTTTAATGGAAGTATTCATAAAGGAAGTTTTCAAGAAAAAAAAATACTTTCTTTAAAGAACATAGGGGGTTACCGAGTGAATTATCCCGACAGGCACCTACGAGCCCAATACAATAGGTCCGTCAGAATGTTGAAGATTTAATGTGGGTCCAACGCCCACATTAGTTTAAGAGACACCATTGGAGTATAAATTTCAGCAACGTAAAAGTTAGAATACTAGGTATAAGTCCTAGGCCGAATTGGACCTTAATATCGTAGCAAAGGAAATTAAGGAAAATAAGATTTTGAAGATTTAATAAATTAATCTTTATTATCCTTTAGTAAACAAAAGGGAATATATGCCTTATGGAAAGGGTTATATTTTTCTTCATAAATTGCTAAAATAGAATAGCAAATAATAGTTGATCTCACACTCTTAATGGGTGTTTATTTTCAAAAGAAAGTAAGAGACTAGACTAATAGGCGAAAAAGGGATTCCAGCTTTGAAATCAAGTAAGTAGGAATCTCGCCTACAGTATAAATAAATTTTAAAGTAAATAGTACACATGAACTATATATGTTTGAGTACATTTAATGTTATGCTATGTTATACTACATGCACTTAAGCAGTACACCCGAATTATATGTGTTCGAGTACATGATATAGTATGCTATGCTAGGTCATTTTGCATACACCTTAATAAGTCAAGAGGAACTTATAAGAGTAATCTCAGTTGAGTGCCGTACCAGCCTCCACAAGGGAGGTAACTCAAGCTCCACAAGGGAGAAAAAAAAAATAAGGATGTCCTCCGACTCAAGGGAGGCATTCAAGTTATAATCACGGTGTCATGGGGGACCTTGCAAACCCTCACGTCCCGATGATTGCGCGCAAGTGGTACGAGCACTCGAGCCCATCAGTAAGAAAGATAAGATAAGATAATAGGATTATGATAAGACATCATAATTAAGCATACTCGACTCATGCATATTTATTCATGTGAACGTACAGTTGTTTCGCGGGAGATAGTTCCTACTTGTTGAGCGAAAGCTCATTATAGAATGTTTATACTGTAGGTAAGCAACCGGCATATAATGCCTGATGGACTACTGGCGAGTGGACGAACGATGTGGGGCTCGGGATATGGATACCACTCGCAAATATTTCCGCAATCAGCTTTATGTTATGAATAGTTTTGTTCATTATGATTTTGAAAACATATATGTTAAGGTTTGAATATTTTATTTAAGAAAGCAATTTTGTATCTTATGGTTATTATAAGACCCTTTAAAAAAAATGTTCCGTAAAATTTTAAGAAATTGCAGTAAGTACAAGTTAAAAAGTTAGTTACAGTGGCGGCCTAAGGGAGGGTCTCACATTGCCATTCTTCCTTATCAGAATCATCCATCGCATCCCTAAAGGTCGATAGATCCTCCTTACCGTCATCAGCAGTGACGATTTGAGCTTCCCCGGTATAATGGTCGGGTAACCTGCTTACCCTCCCACTACGACGAGGTGTCGTAAGAGTCTGATCAGGAACTGTGGTCTTTTCTCTGAGTGGTTCGACAACTCTTGTCGAATGTGGTCCGATCTCATCAGAAAGTAACTCTTCTAATACTATCTTACTTCTGGGCTTGAAATCTATCATATAGTCATGCTCCAGAAATGTGGCATTTGTCGATACAAACACCTTTTGATCTGCTTGACTATAAAATAATCCTCCTCTTGTCCCTTGTGGGTATCCCACAAAGATGCATACTTCTGACCTTGGTTCCAACTTCCCGATCTTTTGCCTCAGCACGTGTGCTGGACTCCCCCATATGCGAATGTGTCTCAAACTAGGTTTTTGACCATTTCACAACTCTAGGGGTGTCTTAGGTATAGATTTAGATGGAACTAGATTCAGAATATACATAGCGATTTTTAGGGCATAACCCCAAAAAAAGAAGTAGGCAAGTGAAGAATAACTCAAAATTGATCTTATCATGTCGAGCAAAGTCCAATTTCTCCTTTTCGCCACACCATTCTCTTTGTGGTGTACCGGTGCGATCAATTGGGATACCACACCTTCTTCAATCAAGAAATCTTGGAACTCTTGGTCCGGTATTCACCCCTCGATCCGATCGAAGTGTCTTGATTGGTTTACCTAATTGTTTTTCAACTTCGCTCGGAATTCTCTAAACTTTCCAAAAGTTTTGATTTACATTGCATCGTAAACATAACCATATCTCGAATAGTCGTCAATAAAGGTGACGTAATATTCGTAACCTCCTCTAGCTTGGACGTTTAACGGTCCACATACATCTGAATGTATCGCTGTAGGGGTTACGTAGCTCTTACTCTTTTTGTTGTAAAAGGTCTCTTGGTCATTTTACCTTCCAAACAAGATTCACAGATCGAAGCTCGCCAACTTTTAGCTCATGCAAAGGACCATCCTTTACCGTCTTTCAATCCTATTTAGGTTAATTGACCAAGTCTAAGGTGCCCCAGAGATATGTGTTATTTTCGTGAGAAATATTTTGCTTTTTATTCTTAGGTTCGGCAACTACGAACATTTCAGTGTTTAGCAAATGAGTTAGGTATTGGTTTTATACAATATAAACCATCATCCAGACGTCAGAAAAAAATATTTAAACCATTTCGAGAAATATGAACAAATTCATTATCAAAATAAACTTTAAATAATTGTTCAAATAATTTGGCCACGAAATTAAATTTTCGCGAATGTCCGGAATAAAATAAACATTGTTCAAAACTAAAAACTTATTTTCCTAAAACAAAGTCTAACTTCTCCCCTTTGCTTTTTGCCGAAACTCTTGCGCCATTGCCTACTTTCATCGTGTAGTCCCCATCGGCTAGCTCGGTGTAAGAACTAAGACTCTGCAAAGAGAAACAAACATGATTAGTCGCTCCAGAATCAATTATCCAGGCTGAGGTATCACCCTCTACTAAACATGTTTCAAGGACTAGTAAATCTGATTTACCTTGTTCCTTTTTCTTTTTCAGCTCCTCGAGATACTTGTTACGATTTTCTCTTCCAATGCCCTTTGCCATTGCGGTGGAAACTTGTTTTTTCCTTTTTGGGTTTTTACGGATGGGGCCCTTTGCTTTCTTGGGTCTCTTGTTCTTTCCCTTCTTTTTGTTCATAACAAAGTTTTCCCGGGATGATGCCAACTTGGGTGGTTCGGTTTTTCCTTTTGTTTTTAGGTGATCAATCATGTTCAAAACTTGCCTTGATCAGAGAACCCCAACTTCTAACATTTGCTTCTCCTCCCTTCTTTTTTGGATGGTTTCTAGAATTATTTTGCAGGTCATTCATAAAATGAGTTCTATAGATTGAGATTGCACAATAAATTAATTCATTTTTTGTTCATAACCGAAAAAAAGTTGTTCGGATGATATCTTGAACTCATGAAAGCTCAAGCTTTTGTGTTTAGGACCAAAGTCTTTCGGGATGATGCCAACTTGGGTGGCTTCATGAGACAAAACGGTTTCTAAAACACGATGTGGAATTTTGGAGAAAAATTTTCACCTTTTTTGCTATATTGAGCTCCGCCACACATCATGGTTTCAAAATTGGTGATTTTTCAATCATGTTCAAAACAGGATGCCTTATCTCCAATTTTGAATTTGGAACAAAAAACCTTTCTTCATCTTATCGTAAATGATAAGGAAGGAATATATTTTATCCATTATCCAAGTGGTTCAATTTTAATTGATTCAAATTGAATTTAAGTCAAATTAAAAATTTGAATTCTAAATTAAACAACTTTCAAATAAGTTTAAATGGATAAATCTAGAACATGTTCAAATTCAAATTTAAATAATCCATTATTTAAATAATAATTAATTCTCAATTAATTATTCTTGAGTATTTAATTTTAGAATTGTAATTCTAAAATCTCCTTTAATTAATTAATTAATTCTATTAATTCAATAGTTACTCCACTATAAACTTAGAATTGCACTTCATTGAATAATTCGGAATTATAGACATTAATTACTTCTAAATTGTGAAGTGTCCATTTGATATGAGTCATTATAAATTTCTTTAAGTCCTATTAAATTCATAATTAAATTCAGATATAGTCATTGCATATAGATCGATCCTCCATAAATAATTCATAAAGCGGGGTAGAATTTGCACTTTCTTTATTGTTGGCCTTGATCATTCATGAACGGGCGATCTAAAAAGGAATCAACCTCAAGAGAATTATTTATCTACTTCGGTTTTGGATGCATTAGCTACCTATTTCATTATGTCTCCAAAATACAAGGAATAGGTTCGGGGGAGGACATTCCTCCACAAAGGACAAACTTATAGTCTTTGTTAAGAACCAATAGTATGTTCATGTTACTTTTCCACTTAGCATAATTATCACCGTTCTAATTTTTCGAAATACGCTAGTAGTGTGATAATGGGATTCGTTCCATTCTAAATATTGACATGTATTTGGAAATAAATAGAATATTCATCTAATCAATTTATGTGCATGAATGTCAAGGCATGTTAATTTAGGCATAATTAAATATGATGCATGATGCACATGAAAAATACATAAATCATGTTTTAATTTTGGGTGCCAACGATAATTCAATTTACCACCATTATAGTGCCTTGATAGGGTAGGTCAAAATATCGCAAATTGAACCGAGACCTTCTCAATTAATAAATATAATTAAAATATCTCTCATATTTTCATATTTATTAACTATTCATCTAATCAATTTAATTTTGGTCAAAAAATATAATCAACAATTTGATTATATCTCCATGAGTGTAACCCATCATTTGATTCTATAGACTTAACTCCGAGTGCCGCCGTAGGGTAGGTCAAACCAATTAATAAAATACATCCATGAATCCTATCTCTAGGAAGTCAACCTTGTTATTGATCCGAAAGAACACTTTCCGTAGGGAGTCAAACCGGAATCGGTGAATCCTATCGCTAGGAAGTCAACCTTGTTATTGATCCGAAAGCCCCTTTCGTAGGGAATCTCATGGTGTTGAACTAATGATGGAGACCTAATGAGTGGGTCGTATTGTCATACAACCCTCTCCCACTCATTATTTTGCAAATATGTATTTTGTTTGAAAAACATCTCATGATTTTCAAATTGAAAAATAAACAATTTATTTTTTTTTTGGATATGTGAAATTCAAAATTTAACTCTTAAATTTAATTTCACATGTAACATTATTTTGCAAATCAATTTTGCAACTTAAATCAATTTAATCATATTAAATCAATTTTGTTAAGATGGTTCTTATTTTATTTTATTTTTCTAAAACACTTTTATAATAAATAAAATAAACAATAAAATCTTGGCGTGTATGCATGGCATGTTATAAAAACATATGAGTAGGCACATTATATCTATATGGCATGTTATATGCATGGACATATATAATATATAATTATCAACATAAAACATAAATATATGCAATCAACTATTGAGATGGATTTGGCCGGGTCCCATGGAAAAATAGATTACAACTCAATCGAATTGAATAAATAAATAATTACAATAATTATATTCCTCCGTTACATCAACGGGTCTTCGATTCTTGAATTTTTTATTCTTCGGCTTCATTCTTTGTCTCCGGGTTGGATTTCACCTTCCTTGGGATCCGAAACTTTTCCGGGCCCGTTCGCACGCTTTACGAGGGTTTTAAAAACCTTCGGGCCCGTTCGGGATCAAATCCCGAACTTGGGCCGCCAGCCCGACTGGGCGCTGACTGGGCCGCTGGCACGGGCCGGCTTTGGCACGGGTCGCGGCTGGCCGCGCCTGGACGCGCCTGGGCCGCGTCCTAGAATTTTCTGGGCAGTTTTCTGGGCTTCTTTGAAGGCTTCAAACGTGATCTTCAAGGCCTCCTTCTTGATTCAAAATCAAAAACCCTAATTCTACCCAAATCCTAAAATTACAATAATTCTAATCCCAAATTAAATTACAAATAATTTATCAACGAATGAATATAACCGATCCATGGAACCATATAATTAACAACCAAATCCATCATCCATACATTCATCATCATGAATAAAATAAACATCCATAAATGCAAGTGCCTACTCATCACATACATACATAATTAAATATCACATATTTAATATCAATTATGATTATCAAATAATCGAAGCATAAATTAATATCGTCTATAGACTGCTCTGATACCAATTGTTGGTTGCCGAATCGAATTCGGCGGCGGAAACGCAGCAGAAAGGCGGATCGTGTATAACAAAAATTTTTATAAAACTTTTGAGATACTCTATAGATTATATTAATTTATGCACGAATAAATTAATCTCATTAATTTATATCATTCAAGGATCAACCGAAAAAAATACCTTATAGCCGACTCGGATGATAACTTGATTTTCTTTGACCACGAACAGTCCTAGCTCCAAGCTTTGTGTTTAGAACACCAAAGTCTTTCACGTCAATTCCTTGATTCCACGTAGACGTGTGTGTGGGCACACGTGAGACAAAACGGTTTCTTAAACACTCGAATTTCCACAAACACCAACGCATGCACGATGTGGAATTTTTTGGAGAAAATTATTTTTCACTCTTTTCCCAATATGAGAATTTCGGCCACACTAGAAAACTAGGGCTGAAAAGTGTTTCAAAAAATTGTTTTTACAATTTTCTATCTATCTCATATTTAAAGAGTAGAAGTCAAACTTCAAAATAGAATCAAATCCTTATCTCCAATTTTGAATTTGGAACAAAAAAAAATCCCTTCCCCTTATCCTTAAGGTCCCCGGCCACACACTAGGGTTTTATCCCTGTGTGTGGCACCTAAATAAGATAGGGAAGGAAGATATTTTATCCTTTATCTAGTAGTCCAATTTTAATTCAGATTCAAATTCGAATTTAAGTCAAACTTAAATTAATTTGAATTCTAAATTAAACAACTTATCAAATAAGTTTAAATGGATAAATCTAGATATGTTCAAATTCAAATTTAAATAGTCTCATTATTTAAATAATAATTAATTCTCAATTAATTATTCTTCGAGTATTTAATTTTAGAATTCCGTAATTCTAAAATTCCCATTTTGCCCTTTGTGTGCGGTAGAATTACAAGGACGATGCGGGGACTAATGGACCTATAATTCGAGCTCCAATAAAATTAATAATTAATTAAACACTTTAATTAATTAATTAATTCTATTAATTCCAATAGTTACTCCACTATAAACTTGGAATTGCACTCTCGGTTTTATAGACATTAATTACTTCTAAACTGTGAAGTGTCCATTTGATATAGTCATTGCATATAGATCAATCCTCCATAAATAATTCATAATTAGAGTCAGGTAGAATCCGTTAACCTCTCTAATTACATCTTTATCCTTGAGTACCATTGATTCTCTAATAGATAGTGATTCATAAAACACATTCATGAACCAGAGCGCTCTTACTAATCCAAGTACCGAATCAACACTCAAGAGAATTATTTATCTACTTCTTTCTCAAGAAGGAATGGATTCCATCTCGTATAATAATATTCCTAGCTACCTACTTCATTATGTCTCCAAAATACAAGGAATAGGATTCAGGGTTTCGGAATCCGTACCGAGTAAATCAAAAGACATAAATCCATAAATAGGAGTTTGTTAAGAACTCAGGATTAAGATCATTCTATATATGACCATCGGTAGACTCAATTAGAATTTCTATGCTTAACGGAAATTATTAGAAATTCATATTGTGTCTGCGTCCATGTTCCACATAATCTCATTATGCGAAATACACTCATTCAATATCTCGCCATATTAACAGTGCGGATAACACCGTTCCATTCTAAATGGGAATGACATGTATTTATAATGTTTTAATTAAAGATTCCAAACTTTAATTAAATTCATTATGAACAATTACTTTTGATTATTATCCTTAAACATTATCCTCTTGTATATAACACTTATATACCATGTTTAAGGTTACATAAATAATCAAGGAATTTTATTTGATATTCATAAAATATTCATAAATATATGCACATAAAATGATGAATAAACTATTTTATTAAATAAATAATAAATATCCTTTTACATCCCATGCTTTCAGGACACTATTCCCAACAGTCTTGGGACAATCACTGTTCGAAAGAGTAATTCCAGACCTAGATGGTTGCCCACCTTTCTTGGAAATCTACATTGCATACTTCTCAAGAATTTTATTTATGTATGAAGCCTGATAGAGAGCTATCATTTTGTTCTTTCGATCTCTTAAGATCCGAATGCCCAGAACATAATTAGCTTCTCCTAAGTCTTTCATGTCAAACTGTTTGGTAAGCCAAACTTGACTGATGACAAAGCCCCTATATCATTGCCAATGAGTAGAGTGTCATCAACATATAACAGTAGAAAAACCACTTTCCCATCTTGAATATGCTCATAAACACAAGGTTAATCCATATTTTGTTGGAATTCAAAAGTCTTGACCACTTGGTCAAATCTTTTCTTCCAAGAACGGGTAGCTTGCTTTAATCTATAAATAGATTTTAGCAACTTGCAAACTTTCCCCTCTTGATCCTTAGCCCCAAAGCCTTCTGGTTGTACCATATAGATACTTTCCTCGAGATGGCCATTCAAGAACGCCATCTTGATATCCATTTGTCAGATCTCGTAGTCGAGAGCAACCACAATGGATAAGAGAATACGGATGGAGTTAAGCATGGCTACAGGCGAAAAGGTTTCCTCGTAGTTGATTCCCTCCTTTTGCATGTATCCTTTAGCTACCAGTCTAGCTTTATAGGTTTCGACATTTCCTTCTGCATTTATCTTTCTCTTGTAGACCCATTTACACCCAATGGGCTTAATCCCATCAGGAAGATCTACAAGTTCCCAAACTAGATTCAAATCCATAGATTCCATCTCAGCTTTCATGGCTTCTGTCCAGAGGTTTGCATCAACATCCTCCATAGCTTCTTTGTAAGTATAAGGATCTCTGTCATGTTCTAGAGATTCTACCAAAAAGTTTTCCCATTAGCCATGAATCTCTCAGGTTCATGTTTGATCCTCCCACTACACCGAAGCCCTTAGGTTGTTGTTGGGTTTTCTTTTCTACTTTGATTGGATCAGTTTCCAAAGGAACAGTCGGTGTGACCAAGTCACTCGACATTTCCTCAAGCACCACTTTGCTATGAGACTTAAAGTCGTTCATGTAACTTTCCTTAAGGAACGTTACATTCATTGAAACCACGACTTTATTTTCCTTGGGGTTATAGAAATAACCCCTTTTTTGTCTCTCTCGGATAACCTACAAAAATGCACA
This sequence comes from Morus alba, assembly GCA_012066045.3. NCBI lineage: Eukaryota > Viridiplantae > Streptophyta > Magnoliopsida > Rosales > Moraceae > Morus > Morus alba. Next base: position 45,072,940 of record CP050224.2, on the reverse strand, counting down.
CTTCTAAATGTGCTTCCAACTTGTTCGCTTCCTTGTCCAAGACATGTGCAGGACATCCCCATATGCGAATATGGTTCAAGAATGTCTTCCTGCCCGTCCACAACTCATGAGGAGTTTTAGGAACCGACTTAGTTGACACGTTGTTCAGAAGATAATATGCAGTTTGTAAAGCATATCCCCAGAAAGATATAGGCAATGTCGAATAACTCATCATGGACCGTACCATGTCCAACAAGGTCCTATTTCTTCTCACAGCTATACCATTCTGTTGTGGAGTGCCAGGTGCAGTTAAATGGGATAGATCCCATTCTCTAATAAGTACCTAGTGAACTCATCATAGAGGTATTCTCCACTTCAATCGAATCGAAGTGCCTTTATGGGTTTACCCAATTGCTTTTTCACTTCAGTCCGAAACTCCCTGAATTTCTCAAAAGTTTTGCTTTTGTGGCGCAACAGGTACACATAGCCATATCTTGAGTAATCGTCGATAAAAGTGACGTAATACTCATACCCTCCTCTTGCCTTGATGTTCATGGGACCACAAACATCACTATGCACAAGTTCAAGAACATCTTCAGCCCTATTGCCCTTAGACTCAAATGGTCTTTCGGTTATTTTTCCCTCCAAACAAAACTCACATTGGGATAAGGACCCAACCATTTAAAGAACTTAAAGGTCCATCCTTTACCAACCTCTGTATCCTTTTAAGGCTAATGTGATGAAGTTGTAAATGCTAAAGATATGTGTCATTATAGTGAGAAGTTTTAAGACTTTTAGAGTTATTAACAACTTCAATGTTTAGCAGTGAGTCCATCTTAGGTTTGATAAAATATAGATTATTTTGCATCCATCCATCACAGATAAAAGACTTATTTTTATGAATCACAACTTTATTATTAAAAGAAACTGAATAAGAATGCTTAAATAAACAAGCAACAGAAATAAGATTCCTCTTAAATTGAGGAACATAAAAATAGTCTCACAAAAATAAACTCATATAACTATCAAAGTAAAGATGGACGTCTCCTACTGCTTCAGCCAACACTAGAGTTCCATCGCTCATCCTCAATGTGAACCTCTCATTTTGAAGACTTCTCGTTTGCTTGAACCCCTACAAAGAAACACACACATGATTAGTTGCTCCAGAATCTATGATTCGGTTGTCACTGGATTCCTCAACCAGACATGCTTCCACAATCAAAAGATCACACTCACCTCATTCACCTTTAGAGGCTAGGTAGTCCTTACAATTCTTCTTCATGTGCCCCACCTTCCTGCAATGAAAGCACTTAAGCTTGTTCAGGTTCTTCTTCTTCTTCTTGTTCTTGCCCTTGTTTGGCGGAACTGAAGAAATTTCCTTCTTGGCTCCTTGCTTCTTCTTTCCATTCCCTGGAGAGGGTTTGGAGGAAGATGCCTCAGCTAAGTTGGCCTCCATAATAGTTGACCCCTTGATCATCCCCTCGAACTTTTGGAGTTCTTGCATCAACTCGGTCAGGGTTATATTCTGTTTAGCGCTTAAATTGAACGTTGCCCTAAACGAAATATACTCCTTTGACAAAGTCTTAAAGATCATGGTCAATTGAGACTCAACATCGATGTCGGCCCCATTGGACTGAGTGTCAGCCAAATAGCCCATCACCTTTAGCATATGTTGCTTTACGGAAGACCTAACCTTCTGTCTGCAATTAATGAGGTTACTCAGGGCTTCCCAACGTTTTTTAGCGGTTTGGCGCCGAACATGTCCTCAAGATTATCCATAATCTAATGAGCAGTTATGTAATCTTCATGTTGTGCTTGTAGCACAGTGGACATGCTCGCCATCATATAACAGCGAGCTATGTCGTCAAGTCCTTCCAGCGTTGATACGCTAAGAAAACCTCATTAGGAGCATCAACAGGTGGCTCTAGAGGATAAGGTGTATTCAGTACGAAATTCAATTTCTCAAAGGTTAGGATGATCTTTAGGTTCCTTTTCCAATCGGTAAAATTCTCACCAGTTAAAGTGTGTTTATTAAGTATCGATGATAATGCGCTAGCAGACATTTTGATCTACAATAAACATTCATATATCTAGTATAAGCTAACTTGCATAAATATTTAGTAATCAAACATATATACATATTATAATGCAACAAATATGTTTGTGTGTCAAAACCTTGAAAAAATCACAACCTCACAACGATAATTCCCAACTCAAAATTTTTGTAAGTTTCCTAGGGGAGATCATGCAAAATTTAATCGGGAACATGGATCCCCTCCGATCAATATATACCATCTGGATCAATCTCTGTCTAGCATATATTGATAATCGTTTTCTTTGGCCATTAATTTAATTAGTAGAGCTCCTAGGGGAGATTAATAATTAAATTAATCTTGAGTGTATAACCATCATTTCAACTATTTGATCTATATTTTATAATTGTCACCTAGGGTGTACAACCATAAAATATGCTCAAATAAATTATCCTCTTGGAGATCCACACCAGTACATAATGAATCCCTTCCTAGGGGTTTGTATCACCATGTGTTACCTGCGGACCAACGATGGAGGCCATGGGTATTTTCTTCAAAAATGATGGAGGCCATGGGTCGGGTACTAAGAATAATCAAAACAATATCGATCCTTCATCTTGAATCTTCCCGGTTATCCTTAAATTCTTCATCACGATCAAATTCTAGTTATCATAAAATTATTTTTCATGTTTTCTTGAAAAAATCTCAAAAACTGCAAAATCGTATACTGCCACGTTAGATCCGGCCGACCGGTGACAGAGCAGTTATACTCTAACCAGTTGACCGCCTTACACTAACCGGCTAACCGGAGTGGTCGACCAGTGTCTGTGCGACAGTAACCTAGATTTTCAGAAATCAAAGCAGTTTTTCAATTTATTCAAAAACACAAAAATAATTTTATAAACCAAGGAAAATTAGATACCTTTATATCCTTCATCTTTAAGATCCATCTTCAAGATCCATCTCCTCCAAGAATTTTTTACATGAAAATTCCTATACCGTTTCCGGTTTACAAAATTTATACGAAAGAAAATAAAATAAACCCTAACGGCGATGATAGGCCGTATATCTAATTACATTGCCAATAATAAATTCCTATACAACCATTCTAAACTCTAAAGAACCATAACTAGTAAAAATTAAATAATAAATAATTATTGATAATTTATAAATAATAATCAATGATAATTATTTAATCATCCATTCACCATGTATTCATGATAACAACAAAATATAGAAACCCTAGAGTGCCATCTCTCTAAAATATCAATTCAATCATAAATGAGATATTTTTAGATCACAAATCTATGTACATAGCATAATTATGAACAAATAACCATGGTTCTGATACCAATTGTTGCAAAAATAATGGCATCGAGTGTGCAGTGGAATTTTAAAAAATTTAAATCAATGCCATAGCCAATCAAGAACATGTTCATGATGCTATATAACATAAATACTAAAGATCTAAATCGTACCTTTTGAGATTTAGGAAACTGCACGTCTGACAGATCAAAGCATTCCAAACAGCAACCGGAAGAGCCTTAACCAATTGGTCTTCTTTGCTATTCTCGTTTCCACGAACGGAGTGAGGGTGGGCACACATCGTTCAATCTCCTCTTGGTATTCATGATCTCCTTTCAATCACAAGAGAGCCAAAGAAAAAATTATTCTTGAGAATTAAACAATTTTTTCTCTCAGGAATCTTTTATCAATAGCCTCCAAAAATTCTCTTAAGTGATCTGACGAATAATGTGACTTAATAGGCTTTTTATAGGCTATCAATTTTGCCACGTCATCAAGCGTTTCACGTTACAATAGGTCGACCTATAACAAAGACGTTATAACTCACCGGTCGACCTGTCTTCACTAACTGGTCGACCGGACCGGTCGACCTGTCTGCACTGACGAAACTTGTTTTCCTAGTTTTTCAGCACAGGAAACTTGCATAAAGCCTCAATTTTGATTCAAGCAACCCAATAGAGAAGTTGACTGATCAAAATAGTCATATAATAGTCTTCCCATATTAAAAAAACTCTTAAAATAATAATTCAACCAACTTATCTAGGATTAATTTATCAATTACTTCACTCGATAATCGCTCATGAATAAATCAATCTCATATTAACTTTGAACCTCATTTACGGAAATAATACAAGTTACCAATATGTAGAAAATGCACCGTATCATTACAGAAAATTATGTGAGCTAGCAAAGGGACCCAATGGACATATATAAATCAAGGTCCTATAATCACAATGCTACTTGTAAACCAACAAGTCCATTTCATGATTATAAAACTCTAGCGCTACTCCACTACAAGCCTAGTGCTGCACTCTCGATTGATGTAGCGTATTTACAAAGCTCTGATTAGCTCTCGTCCATGACTCAATATATTAGTGTGTCATCCCCATAGGATATCCATAATCGACTTGAGGTCAAGTTCCATTTCACCTTCCTGATTACATTTATCTTATGTTTCATTATCACACCATCGAAAAAGCACTATTCGTACCATTACAAATAGTAAACCATTAGATAACACGGAGTAGTCTAATGTTGAGCGCCCGTATTTTCTAATTCACAGATAATGCATAAGAGGATATCATTGACTCTTTGTAAGAGCTATGGATTCCACTATCTATGAATAATGAATCTACGCATACACGAGTCATACCCCCAATGTACCGGTAAGTGTACCTTTATAATGTAAGGATGTCTCCCTTTGGTACATCAAGGAGTACAAGTCAAGCATACGGGTTCATCATCCATCTCAGGATTAAGATGGCAACATATAATTCATCAAAGGTGAATTGTTTTATTCAAACAGAATTATTAATTAAAATAATTCAACTTAGGTCTAATCTAATATAGATTTCACCATTAGAAACTATATCAATGTCTCCACTCATGGAGTCCCACCTCCGACGACCAAGACAAGCCGTCTTCGCTTAACATAAATAAAATGCCTAACTTTATTCCCTCGATTGTGAATCATAAGATTTAGACTATCATCTTTAGATTCTTCTCTTCCGTATGTTCTTCACATTACATGCATGACCTAAAGATTTAGAATGACAGTCTCAGACTTTTAGTTTGCTTATCATATATTCAACTAATATGAACATAAAGGGAACAATACATAGATATATGAAATAAATAAATCTTTATTAATAGTCAAAATGTCTTAAAGAACATTGTTACATTTATTCCTAAGTGCATAAATGCTAACAATTAGGAGTTACCGGCCATTGGACTATGGATCATCCTCGTAGGTGGAGAAGATCCATGCAATTGTTGTCTTTCTATCGTATGAGAGTCTTGGCATCAACGATTTCCTTCATATTCCGGTTAGCCACTGCAACTTTAACTTTTTCTTTGCCCCAAAATTCCGCTCCTATTGAAATCCTATTTCCAATCAATTTTTCAAGAAAATCGCCATCAATCGGAACAATTCTTGAGAAAATCAGGAGAGAAAAAGAGATTGAAGCGCTGAATTGGATCAATTTCGAGAAAATCTAATCGTAGATGAAAAGGAATAGAGAGAAGGAGACAATTTGATTACAAGGAAGTTGAGTAACCCAAAAAGGTTCTTGTACTTTACCAGAGAGAGAGAGTTAGAGTGAGATTAATAGGTGGCTAAAAGCAAAGGCATACAATTTGAGTCGATTGCGGAGATCACCAGTGAGTGCTTCAGAATCGGGGGCAACGAGTTCAGATCCGACGGCGGAGTGTTCTCCTTGGAGCCCCTCTGCTTCCACAACGGCCGGTGCTTGACTACACTAGGGTTAGGCGAGGCCAGAGACTTCATGGAGTGCTTCATGGCTGCGAAATCTAGAGAGAGAAAGAGAGAAGAATAAAGGGAAGAGAAGAGAGAGAGAGAGAGAGAGAGAGAGAGAGAGAGAGAGAGAGAGATTGAAAATTTGATAGGGTTTTTACCGAGTGAATTTAATAGGGTTTCGAGTCGGTTGTTTTTTTGCATGTATATATTTTAAATTATCCAAACACTACTTGGTGACCTTAACAACTTCCACATCATTGTGTGACCGTTACTACACCATGCATGGCTTTTTTTGATGCATAGCTTATTTAGGGTCTTGTTTGTATAGCAACGAACTTAAATGGAATTGCAATGTAATATTTAGTATGAATGGTGTGAATTTAAATTGTAACTTAAATAGATATTTAGATATGTAAATGAATTGTAATTTGAGTTGAGAATAAAATTTGAACTGCATTTGGATAAAGTGTTAAAAATTATCATTAGAGTTTTGTAACAAATCTCATAAAACCTTATGGTAAATGACATTAAAAAATATGCAATATGGATGGGGATTTGTTTTTCTTTTCATTATGAATAAATTGATAAAATAATCTCAATTGGAATTGAAACGAAGAAGTTATGACATTTTTATCATAAAGTTGAAGAGAACGAAAAAAGTAGAATCCAAAGTGTTTAATTAGAAAATAATTTGGATTGTTAGAATTTAGGGGGGAGAGTTCAATTCTAAAATCAAAGGTTTGAGCCATTGTTAATAGTATTGTAGTTATCTAGTTTTCTACCAAACATCTATTTGAACTTTAAGCTACAATCCAAATTGAATTTTTTGGTTCGAAAGAGCAAATCAGTCTTAGATTGACATATGGCAGGAGACATTAACTCTTGCAGAGTATGTCATAGCCATGTCATCATACTATATTTAGAATGACAATAAACCCTTAAGATACCGGTCGGTATTTGCCCACGATACCAGAAAAAGTGACAAGGGTAAAACGACAACGGAGCGACCCATGGCGATGGCATGGTGCCGGTATCCATTTAGATATCAATCAGTTACCAAACGATAACTATTGGTATCTACCTACTTATCGATATCCAGCTATGATACCCACTAGTATCTGACCATGATACTAATATCCAGCCACCATACCAACCTGCAATGAATGGAATCAGGCAACAGTTTTAACGTCATAGCCACCGGAATATATAAAAATTCAGAAAAATACACCGAAACTACAGAAAATACAAAGAAAAACACAAAAAAAATTATCAAAAATTTTAGCAACACAAAATTTGATCACAAAAAAAAGCCTTTTGCAACCTTTTTTTTGGTTGCAAGAACTTGTAGTGTCGCATGGTTATAACCTTATTAGAAATCTTACATTTATAATCTCATTATTATTATATATAGTCAATATTACAATAATACTACGATGTGACATCAAGACATTAATTAGTTTTCTCAAAATTGATTACACCTTTTCAACATTAGTTTTACGTTAAATCAATATTATAACATACTTTTCACTTCTATATATTACAAAGAAATATGGTCTTTGTAGAAGAACATAACATTGAGGTTAGTTAATTGATTAAGTTATACGTTATGTATACATATACACAATAACGTATTCATATGCATAATTGATACATAATAACATATATGCATAATATAAGCCCATTACATACATTGATTGTAGTGTTGGATAATACTAATGTAACAACTGGAAGAATTAAGTAGGTTTAACTATGTTAATTGTGATATATTAGTGTGCCTAATACTAATTTTTCTTTATTAATCATGTCATTAAAAATTTTAATTACTTTCAGTTTTGAAAATATACTTACTTTTCCTTTTTCCCCTAAATATCCGTTAATATTTGTTTCCCGTCTTTTCTTTTCTTTCTTTCTTTTTTTTTTCTCTCTCTCCTTTCCTCTTCTTTTCTTCTCTTCCCCCCACAGACCCCTCATGCTCTCTCTCTCTCTTCTCTATTTTCTCTCACACCGGCCTCCCTTCTCTCTTTTTCCCTCAACCGCCAGAAACCCACTCTCTCTGCCTTTCTCACTGGCGTTTTTCCTCTCTCTCCCTTGCTCTCTCTTTCTCTCATTTTCCCTCTCTCTGTTGGGTATGATTTTGATTAGGTTTGATGAATTTTGATTTAGGTTTAGATTTGGACAAATTGTGGTTGAATTTATGGGTTTTCAGTTCTTGAGCATATTGAAGTGTTTAGAAACTGGTTTTAGCAATTTCCTATGAATTAACTCAGAATTGAACTCAAAATGCAGGTTTTTGATATTTTCCCCATTGATTGTCAAACTGTCAGCATATTGCAGAAATGCTTTAAAAACTCGTTTTTGAGCTAAATTTCAATTGGAAGCCAAATTAACTGTTTGAGTTATGATTCTCAAAGACTTCCAAATTGAATTATGAAATCAGTTGTAAACTTTGAACTTGAGTCAAGGCACACTAATAGGAAACAATTGTACATAATTGAACTAGATTTGTTTTAGAGGTGAGATCTCAATTCTAAAACATTATTTTGATGACGAAGCTAGCGGCACGATCGGACGTGGAGAATTAAGAGTAGACGGTTAGAAAACGTGAAGTTATCCATAGACTAAATTGCCAAGAGGTAGGATATTCTTGGTCATATCCTTGATAGTCTTGTTTTAAATGATTTTGGCCTATGGAAATGCTTTGAAGTCAAAACATATTGGACATTATTGAGATTTCAAGAAGAATGACTTTAAGGAAAGTAGCAAGAATTATGCTACTAAACTTTCATAATGATGAAAAGAGACTTTAAAGGATATATTTTCTTAAAACGAGATATTTTGAGAAATGGTAAAACGCATGATGGCCTAGAGATCAGGGTATGCAGATCATATCCTTTGGGGTAGGTCCTGAAACCCGTACGAGCCACTCCATAGTGAGAGTGGTGATATCATGGCTTTCCATAAATCTATCGGTAAGTTTACCATATTCTTTATTTTGCTTATGACCTCATAAAACTTGTTCACGACTTAATGTTTAAGAATTTTGGGCCAGATGACAGGCTCAAATGGTGAATGATTTAAATTGTTTCAGTTTTATGAAATTATATCCTATTGGGCATTTCGTTCACTTTCCCTCTGCTTTCAATGTATTAAATCCCTCCCAGGCAATGCTAGAAGTAGTGCCGAGTAGATAGTGACTACCGGTGACTCTAGCCCGATCTCTAGAAGTGAAGAAGTTGTAATTTTCTTCCTTCCTTGTCGCATACTTATAAGGCATGTATAAATTATAGTTTGTAACCTTATACTCCCGGACTATGGTTGATGTCTATATTTATTTCCTATCTTGTTTATGTATGCTACAATATGTATTTTCTTGTGGGTAAACTTGAAATGATTCCAGAGGCTTAGTTTTAAACTTGTTTTATCATGATATTGTGAAACCCCCATTATTTTTCTTCAAATCTAATTTCTTTCAAATTGTAGAGTTTGTTTGGAAATTCTTAAATATTTATCATTAATTATTTTCTTAATCTTGTTCAATTTCTAAACAAGCTACCACATCACTAACCCCTATATTGCGGCATGACAATTAATACTCTGTGTGTTTGGTTGTGGAAAGGAAATGAATAGAATGAAATGAAAAGTATGATGTTTGATTGAATTTATAAAAATGAAATGATCATTCAAAAGAAATAGTCATTCGTCTATTTTGGGTGAATCATCATTTCTTCCTCACATTGAAGAAATAGCCATTTCAAACTCTTTTCTTCTTTTTTTTCATAATTACCCTTGAATATTATATTATAATTACAATATGCTATATAGTTGTTATATAATATAGTTATAAATTATAATATATTATAATGTAATTATATTTTATAATATTATATAAAATAATATTACAATATAATATATATAATATAATATAATAACACAATAATGGGTAATATAATATAGTTGTAATATTGTAATAAATAATATCATAATTATTAATAATTCTAATATTATTATTTTATTATATAATATGATATTATATTAATAATAATTATATAGTTAAATATTAATATAATTTTATAATTCTAAATTATTATCAATTATAGCACTACACACATATTATGATTACATAATGTATTAATTATAATATATTTATTTAATATAATATAATATTAATTATATATTATAGTATAATATAATATAGTTATAATTTTTAATTATCTTATAATTTTTTATACGATATTATAATATGTTTGATAATATTATAATTATATTAACCATTTTAATAACATTATTATATTATATATCATAATTATATAATATATGATATAATAGTAGTTTTATTGTATTATATTAAATATAATAATATATTATATTTTAATCACTACAAGAAAAGGATTAAATAGACGACATCAAACAACTATTGTTTTTCACACACTGTTGTTGAAAGGGGTATTAAAAATACGAAATGATTTACTGTAGTTATTTTAAATCACTATTGTTAATAGTAATTCTTGTAAATTCAGAACTAATCTAACGACAATCATTTTAAACATTTTTTCAACATATTTGAATAATTTTCCCGCGACTCTCGCTCATAAAATCACGAATTCTCGGTCCTTTAGAGGTTCATTCGTAACTTCTACCTTTATGCTTAAACTCCACCATGCCTGTTCTATCAATAAATAAAAAGCAAAAAGTTAAAAAAAAAAAAAAATCCCACCACGCCTCCCCTTCTGACCCCACCATTTCAATCCATGACCCTCTCCTTCACTCGGCCGGACAGCCACTCCCAAGCTCTTCTGCGACTACTGCGCCAACGGCCGTCGCTCTCAGCCCAACTCTACCTGCCTGTGTCTGGCTCCGTCGGTCACTCCGTCAAGCTCAAGATGTTTCCTCGTGATTTGAATTTTTTTCCTATAATTTGGCTTGAATTCTTTGTTTGCCTTATCTTATAATTTCGGACTTGGATTTCTTGAAGTGACCATGCTTGATTGATTTTAGCCTCCTCTCTCTCTCTATGTGTTAGGTTTTGTTTATGGAATTGCCAATTTGACAGGCTTAATTTGTACATGGATACTTTTCTTTCTTCTCACTTTTTATTTTTAGGTGTTGCTTTAATTTTTTGTTCTTAAATTTATATTAACACCAGTTTACAGAAAGAAGAATAAAAAATTTCCCTCCTATTCCAACAAATAAAAGAAAAGAGAAAAAATGTCTTTGAGCTTCAATTTCTAAAATCATGAGATCCGTTGTTTTTTTTTAGGGATACATATCACCCTAAAAGAAAATTGATATATAGGTCAAAGGCCACTGCTAATCTACAAAAATTGCAGTACCAAAACCAACAATTTTCAGTCCAGCAATTTCATGAACAGAAACGTATATCCACATAATTGCAAGTCAGACACCGCAACAAAAAAAAAAAAAAAAAAAAAAAAAAAAAAAAAAAAAAACTACAATTCATTAATCAACACTATTTTCAAAAATATATTGTGCTTCAAACCCCAAGACATCACTTGGCCTGTGATCTTCGAACTCATCTAGATAAACATCTATCAATCTATGAACGAGAGAAAAATCTCAAATAGCTGTGATTTCATTAAAAACGAAGAAAAGCAATAACTAATTAAATAAATATTATAATACAAGACTCAATCTCAAACAATAGTTGGGGGGATAGACATGAACATCAATCATGAAGTTGCAATCGATCTAGTATTGTTCCGTCCGAGACCAAGACCAAGGCCTAATGGTACTGTATCACTTTTCGATTTCTCATGGTTATTGTGGCTAAAATGTGCAGAATGAACATGACCGTGTTGAGCTTTGGTGCTATTATTAGAGTTCACATTTATAGCAACATGCCTGCAGCCATTCGCGTGATGAGAATGGGAGTCCCCATTTTGCAAATTCGGGTTCTTTGGAATATGCATCATTCCAATACCCTCGGCATCGGCTGGTTGTTCAATGTACTCCACGTCTTCATTATAACCATTGATCAAGAAGTCCGAACAGTTCTTCTTGATGCCATGATCATATGGGTTTCTGAATCGACCACCTGGGCCTCTCAGGTAGCTATAGCGCATGGCATTTGCCATTTCATTTGTTGTAATATTTCTTGATATCTGTGAGAAGAGAGGGTGAAAATCAGAATATTGAAATGATTCATTGCAAGAACATGTTATCCATTTGGAAAATAAACCAAAACAATCTAATTAATCTTTTGGTCCATAAACATATTTAGAAAAGGAGTTGCCACTCCTGACAAAACTTTGAAAACTGGAGATGATTGATTGTTTATGAGGAATTTTAGATGCACATTTTAGATGCAGAACAAATACCGGCATTAGCAAATTCATCAGATATTGTACAAAGGATCGAGCAGATTTACCTGAGATGCTTGTACAACAGTTAAAACCGCCACACCAAAGAAAAGGAAGAAATCCGCGAACAAAAATGCTAGGGCACCAACATGATTAGTACCGGCATAATTAATCCATGCCCCGAAAGAAGATGGAGCAAGTGGATCGTTCCAAATTCCTACAAGGATTAATTTCTTTTAGCAGATTGAAAAATACATACACATAAAAGCCAAGAGAAAAAGTAGCTGGAGCTCAGCCAATCAGAACTTACTTGACAGAGTGACTGCTCCAGTAATTAACATTGCCAGGACTTCCAGAACAAGAAATATAATGAAATCCCATTTATTTTTCTGCATCAGATGTTCATAAAAAAGAAATTAGATTTCAGAGATAATCATAGAAGCACAACTCCCTACGGCAAGAAAACAATCAGCCAGCATTCTCCTACCAGTCTGAGAGCCAGAAAACCACTAGAGAGAAAAAAAAAAGTCGTACAAAAAGTGACTCTACCTTAAGTTACTTTTTTAGCAGATTGTTGTCTATTAACAATCACATTATCAAACCTTAATAACTAAGTTGCCATTCAACACACTGTAGAAAATCAACCTAGGCTAAATCATATCCCTAACTTCTAGGGAAGTAGTTTCATGATTTTATTCCCTAGGATATACCGAAATATTTGTATATATTTAGGAAGATATTGTAGATCCTAATTTTTAGGGATTCTAGGTCTAATATCATGTATATATATATGTGTAACCTCTCTTTGTGAATAATAAGAAGTAATCAATTCCTATTCCGGAAAACTTCATGGTATCAGAGCCAGGTTCCGAAACCCTACTCTGAAAACCTCTCGCCAGTTTCTTTATTTTTTTTTTTTTCCGCCTCCTCTCCTCGGTTTTTCCTCTCTTCAAATCATGGCAGAAACCGAGCAAACATCCCGGGATTCATCTACATCCAATCTCAATACCTCCTCTCAAACAGCCATTCCCTCCCTCAATATCTCAACTGCTCCTCGTCTTACGCCGGGCTTGGAAACCAATCTCGTTCCTATCACAACCCACAAACTCAATGACCAAAACTATCTTCAGTGGTCACAATCAATAATGATGTTCATTAGAGGGCAAAGCAAGGACGAATATCTCACTGGCACTGCCTCAGAACCAGATCCGAGTAGTGCAGAATACAAGATATGGAGAGCCGAAAATAACCTAGTAATGTCCTGGTTGATCAGCTCTATGACAGCCGAGATAGGGGAGAATTTCCTGCTATACACCTCAGCCAAAGAGATTTGGGAGGCAGTCCGAGAAACATTCTCGAGCAGTGAAAACACAGCCGAGCTCTTCTATGTGGAAAGCACTCTCCAAGACCTCCGGCAAGGTGAAAACTCTGTGACCACCTACTTCACAACACTCACTCGCTATTGGCAGCAATTAGACTTATTTGAGATCCACGACTGGAAGTGCTCTGACGACCGAGCATACTTCAAAAGGATAGTGGAGACTAAACGAGTCTTCAAATTCCTGATGGGACTCAACAAAACCCTTGACGAAGTAAGGGGTAGAATTCTAGGAACCAAACCGCTACCAAGCCTGCGAGAAGCCTTCTCTGAAGTTCGAAGAGAAGAGAGCCGCAAGCGCATCATGATGGGACAACCCAATTATATAACCCCTGAAGCTCCAAGCCTCACAGCAGCCAAAGAAACCCTGCCTGACACGAGTGCTCTGGCTGCCTGCAGTCAAACACGATATGCTGGCGACAATCGAACGAGGAAGGGCCGCCCATGGTGTCATCATTGTCGGAAGCCTGGACATCTCAAGGACACCTGCTGGTAGATACATGGGAAACCGGCTGACTGGAAACCCAACAGAGACCGAGAAGCAAGAGGGAATGCAGCCTTTAGTGATGTTCCATCATACGGTAACCCTGTTCTCAACAATTCCGTTCCTTTCTCAAAGGAACAACTGGATATGCTCCAACAACTCATACAAAGAGCAAACTTCAACAATACATCCGAGAACAAGAATGCCACCAACACCTCAGCTATGCATGCCTCAACATCTCATTCCGCTTGGGTAGTGGACTCGGGCAAGCCCGAGCACATGACGGTGATGTAACTTTTTTTCTCAAATTTTTCACTATGTACCAACCATCAAACAGTGCGTATAGCCAATGGTACACGCACCAAAGTGGTCGGAACAGGAACCATCCATCTCTCAAACACTCTCATCCTCAAATCCGTGCTATTTGTGCCTGATCTTGACTGTAACCTTATCTCGGTTAGCAGACTAAATCATGATCTCAACTGTGAAACTAAATTTCTTGCTAATTCTTGTGTTTTTCAGGACTTGAGCATGAGGAAGATGATTGGCAGTGCTGATTTCCGTCCAGGCCTCTACATTCTGGATGTTCATCCTTCTTCAAGTCATTTTTCTGGTCATCAATGTCAGTTGAGTCATAGTCTTAAGTCTAGTAGTCATTCCAATAAGAAAAGTGACATCATGATGTGGCACTTTCGTCTAGGTCATCCCAATTTTCTGTATTTGAAACATTTGTTTCCATCTCTATTTATCAATAAAAATCCTAATTCTTTTCATTGTGAAGTATGTCAATTGGCAAAACACACTAGAAACACCTATGCACCTCGGCAATATCAACCTAGCCATCCATTTACCCTCATTCACGGGGATATTTGGGGACCATTTCGTATCCCTAGTCTCACCGGTGCAAGATGGTTTTTATTATTGGTTGATGATCACACTAGATTGTGTTGGACATTCCTAATGAAAGAAAAATCAAAAACCAAACACATATTTCAGAACTTTCATGTCATGATACAAACACAATTCAAAGTCAATATTCAAATCCTAAAAACCGATAATGCCAAAGATTTCTTCAACTCATGTCTCGGTTCTTATTTCACATCTCATGGCATTGTTCAACTAAGCTCCTGTGTTGACACTCCACAACAAAACGGTGTTGCCGAAAGAAAAAACCGCCATATTCTTGAAGTGGCACGGTCCCTACTTTTCCAAGCTCATGCCCCGAAAAGGTTTTGGGGTGAAGCAATCCTCATTGCCTCATACTTTATCAACCGCCTACCCTCTAGGATACTCAAACTTCGTACACCTTTGCAAATATTACAAAGTCTGTTTCCTACCTCACGGCTTGTCTCAGAAATTCCATTTAAACTCTTTGGTTGCACCGCCTTTATCCATATCCATTCTCAATACCGGGGGAAATTTGATGCCCGTGCACACAAATGCATCTTCCTTGGCTATTCAGCCAACAAAAAGGGGTATAAGTGTTACTCTCCCATCTCTCATAAATTCTACAATACTATGGATGTCACATTCTTCGAAAATATCCCATACTACTCCAATACTGCAATTCAGGGGGAGAATACCACCGGTGAATTACAACATTGGGAG
Source organism: Morus alba (assembly GCA_012066045.3). Lineage (NCBI taxonomy): Eukaryota > Viridiplantae > Streptophyta > Magnoliopsida > Rosales > Moraceae > Morus > Morus alba. The sequence goes on along the minus strand of CP050224.2, from coordinate 45,057,360 downwards.
TGGACATCACTTCTTGAGTCAAATTCATCAATTCCTCCAAGTTCATCATCTCCGGTGTTACCTACACTGTCACCTATTCCTACACTGTCACCTATCTCGAACCAACCTCAGAAATCATGTGATCCGACCTCCTCACCTCATTCCGAGCATGGTCAATTTTCTCCTTATGTCTATCCCAAACACCTCTTTCTCCCCGATGATGCAGTAAAAGTCTATGAAAGAAGGAAACATCTTGAGGCTGCACTACCTCAGCACTGTCAAGAAACCTCCCCGAGCCAAGCCGAACATGAAAGGCAGCAAGGTATGGCAGAGTCTAGTACACAAGTTGATCCTACGATGAATCAGCCCATTGCACATAGAAAAGGTGTCAGATCCTGCACCCAGCATCCCTTGCGCAACTACATCTCCTACTCAAGTTTATCTCCAAAGTTCCAGGCATTTGTGACTTCCTTAGACAAAATCAGGATTCCGAATTCAGTCTATGAAGCCCTAAAGGTCTCAGAGTGGCACAAGGCAATTCTTGAAGAATACTCTACGTTGGAAAAGAATGGCACATGGCTGATTTCGGAGCTGCCACTAGGGAAGAAGACAGTGGGCTGCAAGTGGATATTCTCGATCAAGCAAAAAGCAGATGGAAGTATAGACAGGTACAAAGCTCATTTAGTGGCCAAAGGGTACACTCAATCATATGGGATTGATTATCAGGAGACCTTTGCTCCAGTAGCAAAGCTCAATACAGTCCGTGTCCTGTTAACCATTGCCGTCAACTTAAATTGGTCATTGTTTCAATTAGATGTTAAGAATGCTTTCTTAAATGGGGATTTGATCGAGGAAGTTTATATGGATATACCATCCGGATTTGAGACAAAAAGCACACAAGGAAAGGTTTGCAAACTGAAGAAAGCATTGTATGGACTAAAACAGTCACCGAGAGCATGGTTCGAGAGATTCACCAAGGTTCTCAAGAAAGACGAATATACACAGACACAAGCAGACCACACCTTATTTGTGAAACACTTCACAGATGGAAGACTCACAGTTTTAATTGTATATGTTGATGATATCGTCCTCACAGGGAACCATGAAGGAGAAATCGGAAGACTCAAGTCTCTATTATCAAAGGAATTCGAGATTAAAGATTTGGGACAGTTGAAGTACTTCTTGGGGATGGAGGTGGCACGAAGTAACAAAGGAATCTCAGTTTCTCAACGCAAGTATGTTCTAGACCTCCTGCGGGAAACCAGAATGAGTGGGTGCAAGCCGGTTGAGACACCTATGGACCCCAATACCAAGTTAATGCCTCGAACTGATGAATTGGCTACCGACAAAGGCGATTACCGGTGGCTAGTAGGTAAGCTAATCTACCTAACTCACACCCGGCCAGATATAAACTTTGCAGTCAGTCTTGTGAGCCAATTTCTGGGTAACCCCTCCATTGATCACATGGAAGCAGTGAACCGCATATTGAGGTATCTGAAGAAGGACCCTGGGAAGGGTCTTATGTTCAAGAAGACAGTCAACCGAACCCTAGAGGTCTACACAGACGCTGACTGGGCAGGATCTCCTAGTGACCGGAGATCTACATCTGGATATTGTTCGTTCATTTGGGGAAATCTAGTGACTTGGCGTTGTAAAAAGCAAACAGTGGTTGCCCGAAGTAGTGCAGAAGCTGAGTTTCGGGCACTAGCTCTGGGTATCTGTGAAGGAATTTGGCTAAAAAGGGTACTAAACGACCTGAAGATTGAAGCAGCAGACTCTATCAAAATCCTATGTGACAATCAATCAGCAATTGCCATTGCCAAAAATCCTGTTCATCATGATCGAACTAAACATGTGGAGATTGATAAGACACTTTATCAGTGAGAAGATTGAAAACAAGCTAATCACTCTCAGCTATGTTCCATCAAGGCAGCAAGCAGCGGACGTTCTAACCAAGGCTCTCTTCCGACCTAACCACACCAAGCTGAGCTCAATCCTTGGTTTAGAAAACATCTACTGCCTAGTTTGAGGGGGAGTGTAGAAAATCAACCTAGGCTAAATCATATCCCTAACTTCTAGGGAAGTAGTTTCCTGATTTTATTCCCTAGGATATACCGAAATATTTGTATATATTTATGAAGATATTGTAGATCCTAATTTTTAGGGATTCTAGGTCTAATATCATGTATATATATGTGTGTAACCTCTCTTTGTGAATAATAAGAAGTAATCAATTCCTATTCCGGAAAACTTCACACACCAGGTGAGAATGAAACTCAAAAGTTGACACAAGTTTAGAAGTGTCGCTAGTGACTACACTGATGCATGTCATAATACTACGCATTTTAAATGATGCCTAAATGGAAAATGTCATACTTTCTCCATAGATACAAATCCAGATGATGCAAAGGATATATGAGCATAGAATTCAATAAATTATCAATGTTAATCCACCAACCTTGCCAACGCAATTGGACACCCAGGGGCAATGATGGTCAAATTGTTCGACACAACGATCACAAGTAAAGCAATGCTTTGCACGAAGTGGCCTGACAATCTAATGAAAAAGAAAAATGAAACCACATTAGATTAAAGTCCAAACGGACAAGCATAAGATTGTCACAAACAGAAAAATGCTAAAAGAGTTGGAAGTAGACAACACCTTGCATGTTGCACAAAGCTGGGACCAATTCCCAGCTAGAAGAGCAGGATTATTTATTTCAATCTTCAAAAGAGGTTCCTAATAGAATGCATCAAATACCAACAAACTCAGTCATCATAAAGGCTTAAAACAAATCAGCTCTATAACTGCTTTTATGCATAACAGAGGTGAGTGATGGCTGAAAATAAATGCACAAGCGTCGCCAAGGAAGTATTAAAAATGCATGAGCCAATCCATTATCTAAAAGAATCCATAGATGAGGATGGAAAGACAGAACGAAAAAGATAATAGTTCGTACATCATCCTTCATATTTTGGGGATCATGGACGTTCATTTGGACATAACCTGGATCCTTACTGCAAAGTAAAAAAGAAACAAGTAAAAAATGAAATAACAGACAGTTGCTCCCGTGCAGCATCAGAAAAATAAATCAATGGTACTGGACTGCTTGTGAGCATAAAGGAACGAGGAAATCACCATTCAGTATAAATGGATATCCAAAACAGAACATTTTAACGACATGCACATGCTCAATTCTGGAGCTCTTTCGTTGTTAAATAAGATAAAAAGCAATATACATGTTTTTACCTGCTACACCGGTAAAGCATGACTAAACCAGAAGTTGCCAGGAAAATGCCCAACCAAGCAATAAAACCTGAGCCAGCTGTTAATTTTGGCAGATTTGATGCTGCCATGAAAGTATAGAAACACAGAAGAAGATAATTACAACAACCCAGAAAAAGAGAAGAAAGAGTGTGCACAAAGCTCAAGGCAGCTACCAATAATGACGGAATGAGTGTAGGTCACGAGTAACACAAAGATCATACACCAAAGCACAGGTGCAAGTCCTAGTTTTGAAATTTTTCCAGGACGACTGTTTTCATCGCAACGTTTGTCAAGTAGCCTTCTAGCATTCCCCTGTACAATCACAGCATTATTCATACTTTTCTTTTCTCCTTTAATTTCATAGTTATAGGTTCTTTTATAGGAACTTGTAAACACCCATCCCCAGGAAGAGGAAGGAGGTTATGAAACAGAGTGGAAAAACTTAAATGCATTTCACTTTTGATAAAACTTCATGTCATACTTATTTGCTTTGTCATTAGCTAATAACTACCACAAAGGAAAATAAATAATTGATAACAGAAAAAAAAAAAAAAAAACAGCTGCCCATTTCTTTCCTTTCACTTGAGAGTTAAAAGCAAGCACATTGTTGGAAAATTGACCTCCTAAATAGCATAGATATATTGTAGAATAAAATCAAAGATTATACATGCTTGCAAAGATAAACAGCATAGAAACATTATCTCTCCGGTTCATGACCAACCATTCCCACAATCATGTGCACTTCGAAACGTCGTCATGTGGGTAAATTAGGACAGATGACCAATGAAGAGATACGCAAAGAATCATCGCACAAATTTTTAGGAACTAAAGGACATTTTATGTAGTACATGTAAAAGCGGAATAAATATCATGAAATAGAATATATCATGATGAGGGTTTAGTTGGACAAATCTTGTTTTCATTTCTATGGTTCTTTTCAGTTGCTCCTTCTTTTATTTGCATTGAATTTTCTTAATCTTAAGGACATCTTCTCCACTTTTCTTTACAATTGATTTTATCATCAATGGGAGGTTGTTTCTTATGGAGAAAAAAAAATGAAGACGTATGTTAACAAAACCTTCACACAAACAAAGAGTATTGAAAGTGAAATCATGATACATATAAAGAAACACTACTAACCAATTTAAAAGTGATTTGGTTATGGAACACGTACAAGGAAAAAAGCAACGTGTCTATGGTTCTTATCAGAGGCAAGTTGTGCTGGGGTAAGGCCAGTGTTATCTGCAATCATCAAGTCCTCCTTCTTGCCCGCCTGAACTAATACTGTGCATGCCTCTAAGTTACCCCTAATAGCAGCCCAATGCAGAGGAGTGCAACCTGAATTTTAAAAAAGAAAGAATAGAAGGAGAATCATGTTAATAACTAGTTCTTATACACTGACAACTTTTACAATAGACAAACTTACCCTCTTTATCTTGGCGTCCTCTATGTGCATCAAGAAACAAAAGAAGACGTATGGAATCAGCAAAACCTTTGTATGCAGCCCTAAATCCAACCATAATGAAGCAAAAAGTACATCAAATATGAGTGTACTGCATAACGGCAACAAAGTTAAGAAAAACTCATCCCAAAACTAATTAATCTGTTCGTGCGAAAAAAAAAAAAAAAAAAATGAAACTAGCTTAAGTATTCCACACCAGATTTCATAGAGCATCCAACGATAAATTCTTATGCTATTCACGTACCAGTGTAAAGGCGTTCTACCATCATTATCAGGAACATCAGGGTCAGCATTCCATTTGGAAACAATATGATAGAGAAAAGCAGTCTGACCATATTGAGCTGCAACATGTGTTGTCTGTGATTAACCAAAACTCAATCAATACCACATATATTCACCAGTTACTAAAATGTGCAGCTGCATTATTAGTTAATACATGAAAACAACATAACGACTCAATCAGATTGCTCATGTTTGTTCCTTGAGGACTATTTAGTTCTTCTATTCTCACGTTGACAGAGTTCATCATAAGTTCATACAAAACAATCAGCACATTCTTCATATATTTTGAACAACATGCCCCTCACAAATCAAGTAAATATAACTAATTTGCCAACTTTCTGCAACACAAGCTTTCCTCTCCTTTTTTAGAATGTGTGTATTAAGACATACCCAAATGCTACCCCATCACTGTACTACTTAAGCCAAGCCCAAAAACGCAAATTATTAAAGGGCAAGACTTTGACCTCCAAAGCATTAGTTTAAATGATGAATACTTGACGCCTTCCATCCAACAATGCATAGTTCATATTTTGTATTACTGATGAATACTTGACGCCTTCCATCCAATAATGCGTAGTTCATATTTTGTATCGAGTAATACCGGTGCTTGAGCAAAACTTACATCTAAAAATTTCTCTCTTAAGAGACACTCAGGATCACCTTTTCGTTCTCTTTAAAAATATACATAAATGTTTCTGACAATCAAAACAGATCAACAAAACCAACCTGATAGCCGTACATATCCGCCGCATTGATCCGAGCACCCTCCTGGAGCAAAAGCTCCCCAACCTGGATCGCACCTCGGACCGCACTCCAATGCAATGCGGTCTGCCCAGTGTGATCCGTCGCATTTACATCCCCGCCATGCTGCCAAGGAAAATCAAAATTAAACCAAACAATAATTAACAAGCTTAATTGCCATACTCTATACACAACTTCGTAAGTAATTTTAAAATTTGAATCGAATCGCTTTTACTCCACGTTTCAATACTATTAAACACTCAACTCAATTAAATCTACTTTCAATTCGTCTGATACACAATCGACAAAATAATAATGCCCGATCAAACAGCTTGAAACATGAAAGAACACAAACTCAATTGAAGAATAAAAACACAGCAAAGAAATCGCAAGAACCTGGATGATGTACTGCGCAGCAGCAGTCCGGTTGTTGAGGGCGGCCCACTGAAGGGCGTAGTAGCCGAGGCCGTCGGGCTCGGAAACCGAGCAACCATCGGACTCCACCAACCTCTGAAGCTTCTCGAAATCGCCGTAGGCAGCCGCCGTGTAGACGTCGTTCCTGAGGCTCCCCTCGGCGACTCCGTTCGCCATTCCTCCGGCGGCGGAATTCGCCATTACTCCGCCGTGGGAGGTCTGAGCCTCTTCATCGACGACCTCGATCTCCGACGACATTGGGGATGAGAAATCAGAGGAAGCTACTCATGCCAGAGAGAGAATCGGTGAGTTTGGATGCCTAAACTGGGCTTGAAATCTGGTCAATCCGTTGATTTGTGAAATTGAGGGGATTGACCAATTCGAAGCTCTAGGGTTCTTCTAGGAAGGAGAGAGAAAGAGGAGAGAGAGAAGTGATGTGTGGGGTTTGATTCGTCGCCGGCCGTGTTGACTTAGGAAGAGAGGGAAGAAAGGATAAAATCATAGGACGAAGGAAGAGACAAAAGACTCGCTTTAGCTGAATAATTTATGTACCGTGAACAACAAGCACAGGCTTATCGCCTATGAATATCAGTGAATAGTTTACATGTTCTTTTTTTTTTTTTTTTTTTTTTTTTTGAAACCAATACATGTTCTTTTTTAACATGCAGTGATCTTAAATATGGGAATAAAAATTTATAATATTATTATGTTTAGTATAAAAATTATAATTTTTAGATTTACAGAAAAGTGATTATTATGAGATTATTTTTTTATTTTAAGGTAATTTAAATACCACATAATATGGTGTTATTCAAATTCTTAAAAATCTCAAAATTATAGAAATCTTATAATTATTATTGTTGTTGTTGTTGTTATTATTATTATTATTATTATTATTATTATTATTATTATTATTATTATTATTATTATTATTATTATTATTGTTATTATTATTATTATTATTATATTAATATTATTATAATAATAATAATATTATTATTATTATAATATTATTATATTTATTATTATTATTATTATTATTATTATTATTAATATTTGTTGACGGTGATTTCTCGCCAACAAATACCGGCCGGGTTATTTCTTGGTTTCCTTTTGGATTACCGGCCTATGTGTAGTAAACGTGTGAGAATTTGTAGAGTGGGTGTATTGTGTTAATCAGAGATGTGCACAAATAAAGAACACTTGGGATTTTATAGTGGTTCACTCTGTAAAATTAGAGCTACATCCACTGTAGTTGTGTATTTCCTTTTGAGGAGATTACAATTTACAACAATTGTTATCTCTCACTCTCTTTTTTCTCTTCTTGGATCTGAACCCTTTCCTATTGGGGGTCTTCCTTCTTTTATCTGGGCTTCCTTCACAGGGTTTCCTTCGAGGCGAGAAGCACTCAAGTGCTCTCCTGTTAGGCCCGGGGACGAGCCCACTAATCAAACCTTTGCTTCCAGTACCCAATTAGTCTTCTATTACGGCTCTGTGCTTCCCTGTAATACTCTCCTGTCCCCTGTGGGGCGGTTTGAAAGCTCACAATTAATGCCTGCAGACGTCTCCCACTTTTGTACGCAACCTGCCACGTCCTCCAAAGAACGTTCCCCTATTCGCCAACGACGTTTAGCCTAATCGTCCTTCTTGATGGTCGATTCTACGGTCGAGGGATCTTTGTTCCTCAAGCTCGACGGCAGAATCTATCGACGCCAGAAGGAGTCGTCGCCATGAATTGGACTTTGTGCTTGGGCTCTTTATAGCGAAACAGGAGAGAGTTGTAAGCGTCGAGGGTTGTTGCTTGGCGGAGAGTAGTTAAGGCCACGTGTTGCATTATCGTTCGTCCATGTGTCCATCACATTTTCCCACACAACAGCTACCCCCCAGGTCGAGGGCTCCTTTTAGGCGGCCTCGAGCTTAGGTTCAGTCGTACTTCCGTGCTTCGAGTGTGGGAAACCAATCCCGATGACGTAAGGCCTCGCTTCGAGAGGATGAATATGGGCCCTTGGATCGCAACCTTTCCATTTCCCGCCCTCGTTTGTCACCGTTAGATCTGGGCAGGATCCCCTTGCCGTTGGATTTTAAATTTTCATCCAACGGTCAGGGGCCGAGGACTTTCGTTCCTTTAAATACACTCTCTGAACTTCGAGAGTCATTTTTTCAAAACGCAAACACTCCCCGCATATGTTGAACTGCTGCCTACTCCGCTGGAATTCTTCTTTGCTAAACACCGATTCATTCTCCTCATTTTTCCAGGCGCATCGTGAAGCTGCTCTTACTTCGAGACTTTCCCCGGAATCTTTCTTGGGGGTTTTTTTTTAAGGCATTTTAAGGCTTTTTTAGGTTTTTTGAGTTTTAAGTGTTTTTATGGGTTTTCAGCGTCTTTTTATGGTTTTTATGGTTTCTTTGGGGTTTTTAGGCTTTTTAGGGTATTTTAAGGTTTTTTTAGGTTTTTTGAATATTTAGTGT